>CM060251.1:28425292-29025292 GCA_030684275.1 Acipenser oxyrinchus oxyrinchus
CAGTGTAATTTATGTCTAGCATGTTAGTAGCCCATCTGCCCTGAGCTTGACTTATATTTACAAGTTTACTAGCTTTTATTTCCTTTTATTTAAGACAGTTGCCAGTCAGGTTATTTATATGTTTTTTCTCCTGCGTGTGTATGTGGATGTAGTCTCAAACATTGTGAACCAAGATGTGGTAGTGAGAGCGAGGTGCTACAGGTCCATGAGGAAGAATGAGCAGCCTCACGCACTTCAGGTTACTCAAAGCAGAAACTAGGGAGTTCAGTTCATGTTATTGTTCAAGGTTATTGCTTACTTTCCTTCTTCTGTCTGCTGTTATCTACTGCGGTTGCAGATTTTCTAACTAACTATTTAATACTGTTCATTTTAGTTTGATAACTTATTTTTTTAATATCCTGGATAAAATAATTTTCTGATAACTTGTCCTGGAATATGTCAGCTTGTGAGTCACTTGTAAAATTGCTGTACTTCAAGCTCACACTGCAGATGGATAAGAAGCCCAACGTTGTAAAGAACTTCATCTGTTCCTGTGCTGCTGGCAATGCTTTATGTAATCATTTGGTTGCTCTACTTTTTCAAACTGCACACTACAGCACAATGAAGGTGAAGAGTGTACCACCCACTGTGAGTTGTACCAGTTCTCTTCAAACGTGGCACAGACCCAGAGCACAGGTAAATTACTGCAAATAATATTCCATGTGTCTGTAACTGTATTAATCGAAAATCGTAAACAGACAAGGATTAAAAATGACACTGCACAGGCATGAAAACAATTAGACATTATTAAGGACATTAAAGTACTTTTCTTTACTAGGGAATCCATCCAGAGTCTGTTGACAAACTGGTTGTGAGAAAGCCTAAGACATCTGGTACAAGTGTTGTAAAATCAACACTGTACAGAGCTATGACAGAAATATAATGAGTTCTGGTTGTAAATCTCCCTCCTGACCTGTGAGGGCGCGAAGTAGCGAAAGGGGAAGTCTTTGGACGGGCTGGCCTGACAGTTCCTTTCCGGGGTTGGGAAGTCGGTCAGCCTGGAAGAAGGCGAGTCTCCGTTGCAGGAATGTATTGACCCGGAAGGTAAACGATGTAGCAGCTGCAGACAGTAAAGGCAGCTGCAATCGTTTACCAAGGGGTCATGCGGAATGGCATAAAGGGGCCTGAGAATCGTAAATCTTTTCCTTCGCTTGGTTCAGAGAAGATGGAACTGGAAGAGTTCCCAAAATAATTAAAAGAACGTATTTGTGAGTGTTTTGTTTGTTTGTAGCACTGTTAGTAATTGTCTTTTGTTTGTAAATTCACTAGACGGCTACCACCTTGAGCTCTATTGCACGCCCCCGGACTGGTGATTTGTGTTATTAGTATTGTGGGACCGGATAACATGTTATTATTTGTTTTGATACAAATCGTTATTATCATTTTCCTGCCGAGCTTTACACCAGGGGTGTATTGCAAGAGGATTATTGTTTGGTCGCCAGACCAGGATTTGTGTTTACAATAAAAATAACATTTCCAAATTGGATTACACTTTTCACCTGTGATTATTTCTGCACTGTATCCCCTCTACACCTGTTCATCTCAGCAGCCACTTTGCCACAAGAGCATATCCAGGTTAGCCAATATTTATATTATTATTAAGCCAAGAAGACATTGTTGAATTAAATGTGTTGTTTCTACATTGTTGCATATATTTATTTACTAACTGCCCATTCTACTTATAAAACTGTGTTTATTTATATAATTGTCTGTGTTTCAGGATTCCTTCCAGACCCTCATGTGTTGTCTGCAGGATCTATCCTCAGCAGTATGAGACCGCAGCCACTGATTTTCAAGATTCTCCACGGATTGTCTGAAATGACTGTGGTGGAATCCCAATTTGGTCCAGTTCCTCGTGGTTCTGTCCTCTCATACCAGTGCCCACCTATTGTTAGTGCTGTGATTGCTAGGCGACCTGACGCACCATTGTTTCCAGACCTCCCATTACCTGGATATAGTTTAAAAAATAATTACAATTTTGTCCCAAACTATCAGCAGTTCTATCATTTTGAATGTATAAAGATAACACACCAATTATCGTTAATAATTGAGAAGGCTACCCGAGAGCAGTCCAACTCCCCACTCTGGGTAAGCATGCATCAACCACAAGTTACAGCTAGCAGATTTCATGAAGCTAGTCATGTTCGGGGAGAATCCTCTAACCAAACTCTTGCAGCAAGAATGATTAAGGGAATTCGGCAAACAGGTGCAATGAAAAGGGGGCTTGACCTTGAACCACAGGTGCTACAGCAGTATGCAGACATGTGCAGTGTCAGTGTCCTGCCTTGTGGTTTGGTAGTGCACCCAGATGCTCCACATCTTGTGGCCAGCCCTGATGGTAAAGTGTATGATCCCACTGCATACCCTCCCTTCGGTCTTGTGGAAGTAAAATGCCCAAGCATAGAGAGTATTTTAGATGCAACACACATCACAATTGTTGATGGTCAGGCACAATTGAAAAAAACACACAAATACTACTGGCAAGTTCAAGGGCAGCTGGCTATTACTGGCCTGGAATGGTGTGACTTTGTCACAGACACCAAAAGTGACGTGACTGTAGACCGTGTTATGCGAGATGATTCCCTGATTAATGGAACGAAGGACAAGCTTGATGTGTTTTACTGCAACACATACTTAAATACATACCTTACAACAGCATAGTCCCAGATATATGAGATTTATTGCTATTTTTTTTTTATTTATTAACTTTTATTTACTTCTGAATAATGTATAAGTTTAAAATGTGTTGTAAAATACCAATGTGTGCAAATTCACAACCAATACAAATTGTACCAAAGAACATTTTGTTTTATTTAAATGAATAATCATCATTGTTCTTCAACACTGTAATTTCATGCTGTTATTATAATAATTTGTATTATTCATTTATGTAACTTACAGGATTATCCAATCATTATAGTACTATTATACAATTCATTATAGTACTATTACACATTTCATATAATACATTAAAAATGAGCAATATAGATAATAAATATATACAATATAATTTGGAATATATACAGTAAGGAAAGAATAAAGCACAACATTCGCTCAAATAAAAGAAAACTTCTACTTCATTCAAACGACATCCATGAGTGAGTGTTGTGCTTTATTCTTTCTTGATTTGCTTTTTTTTGGCTGCACCTCGTCTCTAGTTGGGTACAGTTAGTAGAGCACAATCAGTTGCATGTTAGAATATATACAGTAAAAAAATGTAAGTGCATCTGTTAAGGTGAATGTTCTTAATGTTAATAATCTTATTTGTGTGCATACCTTTAGTCAGTTATACAGTTTTCTGATTTCTGTTCATGTGGGCTTGTCACCTTTCAAATCCAGTGGCCCTCAGTAGTTTACCATTAAACAACAGTTTGCCCATATTTCATTGATGCTGCCTGCTAGAGACAGTGGAACTGCAGAATCCCAGATGTGGTACTCTTTAGCTCTCCTAATGGCTCTCTCAACTAAAATCCTCAGACGAGCAATGAGTTGGGCAAGTTCTGTTTCTTCCTTGCTGAACTGAACTTCATTAGTTTTAAAAGGTGGAATTATTAATTTTGCTCCGACGTCTGTCAGCATCATCTCAATGAGAAAGCCTTTATCTCTCATGCATTCATCTCCAGGTTCCAGAAGATCCACAATACCTGAAAGCCTAGTTATTTCTTTGTCAGAGATGGATCCAGTGTAGTTTTGAGATGAATGTAATCGCTCCACATGGGGCAATTCCAATCAGTCCTTTGAAGGTGGTGTAATTTTTGTAGGTAGAGAAAGCCTCAGACTGTAACGTAAGCGATTTTGGGTTTCCACATCTGAGCTCTGTGCAGTCCAGAATGACTCTCAGCTTTGGACAATACTGTCTAAACTTCTCTGGCATTGTAGTGTTTAGTTGTTCTCTGGCCATCCAGAGCGGCACTGAACCTAACACTAAATACAGGTAGTTAGCCCAGGTGATGATTATACAACTGACAGTCGAAACACTAACTTTAACCCTTTGCGGTCCTTTGTCGGACTGGGTCCGACATTGCAATTATTCCCATCAGGTCCTTTGTCGGACCCTGTCCGACATCATTTTAAAAATTGCAAAAAACGCAAAAAAGTCGGTTTTTCAACGGAAAAAGCCGAGAAAACCATTCAATGGCCAAGTGGGAACGAAAGGAGCCGAGACAGGCCGATAAAAAAAAAGGCGATCTCATGAATAGTCATACTAGCCTCTGGCATCAGATGGGGCGGTCGTATGGAAACAAGCTGGGTGTTACAGTATCAGCGCACAGAGACTATCACGGACATTTGCAGAGTTTTTTTTGAGATGTTATAGCAATAAAATAATGACTTGGATTGCATTATTGAGGAGTTTGGTGATAAAACGAGTCATCAGGAGACGATTGATCGGTATGTACGACTATTATTATTATTTTTTAATTGGTAGCATATGTGAAAGCGATAGCAAACGAAAGGGTGGGGCGGGGCTGGAGATCCCTAGTGAGTGCTTTGTTGATATGCAGGGCCATTTAAACCCGTTTGACTGTGGAAAAAAATACTTTTAAACAGCACGTGTAAAATTAACTGCGTGTGTGAAAATAAATTGGACCTGGCGAGCCTGACGCAGAATTAATAAATGGACCCCAAAGGGTTAAAAATGTTGGCCAAAACCTTCTCCTTCAAACCTGCAGCAACACGACAACAATATAAAACAAAAAAAAAACTCATCAATGAGTGGAAGTGTCCGCAGAGGGCTGGGTGTTGTATCCCCATCAATTGCTACCAAGCCCATTTTCTGTGCCATGGACTAGTAGACCAGTCTTGCAGCAGACGGTTCAATTAAGTCCCAAAAAAACATGTTCAGATGAGAAACGAGTATAATAGCGGAAGTCTTCATCTGATGCACAGAAACGATCGATTTGTAGCTCAACTAAAGATAATTTATAAATTTGGGCTTCCAACTCCTTTATCCTCTCCAGTGCCGTATCCAGTGCACCTAAGATTAAAAATAAATAAATACACATTTTTTTTATAACATTCTATGCAGCGCACAATATTAATTACTCTGACAGTAAGAATAAATACGCAAAATACTGTATTTTAATAATTTAGTAATCTTGTAAATTGATTTGGATAAAGGCTTTAGCTAAAGGAATTAATAATAATAATAGATTTTAAAAATAAATAATGAGCACATGCAGTCTTTGTTTAAGTAGAATTACAAATGTATTTGTGTACTAAATGTTATTTAATTTAACAATCAAAATACAGTACAATACAATTTGTAGTTACCAGGAGGTGGTCTGCTCATGTAGTCATGCTCAATGCTCGCAGTGGGATCTGTGATGGCAGTTTCTTGCCTGTCTGTTCTTGTTTCAGCAACGGGGGTGCAACGAATATGACTGACACCAAGACGAACCCTTGCTCTGTCAAAAGGCGATTCTCTATTTGGCAGTCGTTCCCCCCAATCGTTCCATTTAAAATGGCAGGACACAGCCCCTTTCTTTAGAACTTTTCGACCGCTTGGTGAAGTAAAGACATCAGACCGGTTAATGTGCTGAGTACATATGAATCTGCTTCCTCGTTTTATCTTAAAATCTACGCCCTCATCTCTTTAAATTGCCTGCACCCACTTGTTTCAAAGCTCTAAGTTGCTTGGAAAATCATGAAATCCATATATGGCTGCTTTCATTTACTATTTGTACACTGTGGTACACTACAAGAGTTTTTACTTTTCATCTCCGCCATTATCGATGCAAGTAAACACAGACGGCGGAAGTAAAAATACCCTGCTTCTCAAAGTTCCAGTTTCGTGAACCCGGAAATGTGGAAAGGGCCTATTGTAGATGGTTGGAAGATGGCGAGCTTAAATGATGAAATTGTGGGAAATTGATATCCGAACAATTGCAGATGAACTGCTGGAACTTCATTCGTTGATTGTTCCAGTGTTGCAGCAAGGTGTACCAAATTCTGATGTCTAGAGAGATGAGATGCTGACCATCCTATGTGTTAGTTAATAGAGGCTTGATCAGCGGTTTGCTACTATCATGTCTGCTTGGAATGGAAAAGGTGAATCATAGATTTGGGTTTCACAACTCCAGTCATTCTCCTAATAGTGGAACTTCTTAACTCATAATTAAGACAGATTTACAGTCTCGTACCTCGTCTCTTACCATGTATTAATGCTTGTAGTATTTGAGAGGATGAGCAGACATATTAGATGGGGATTAGCATTAGCCTTGACTGCTGAAATGGCTGCCACGATCCAAGTATTGGAGGAAAGCTGGAGCGTTGGAAGCTCTGGAGGAGGGTTTCTTGCTTCTCAAAGATATTTTACTTGAGAATCCAGGTTTTTGCAGTTGAGGCGAGAGCGTGAAGGCGTGATATGAATGTTCTGCCTTGGGAATAATGCGAATTGTGAAACTGAAGTGGCCGAAGGGAGATAACGGGTTGCGTTTAGAGACTGATTTTGATACTTGGAAGTTGTTAATGAGCTGACGAATGCATTCCAGGATTGTTGAGTGGGAGGCTGGCTTCAGATTTGACAGTGTCCCGGGTGATTCCAAGGAATTCTAGTCGGGCTGATGGTTTTTTCTTGAGAGTGGGACGCCTACTGAAGAAAACAGGGATCGCAGATTGAAGATTGCTTGAGCGAGGGGGTCCGGAGGTGGGGATATAAGGAGAAAGTTGTCTTCCCAGCAGATCACAAACAGGTGGTGGAGGGAGGGATGAATGGGCATGATTTAAAAGAGTCTAAATATCCGCTTTTGCGTGGTCTGCTGCTTTGATGGATTTAATAGCGTCAGAAGTTGTAATGTAACAAAGGCAGAATTGATCTTGGGGAATTAGGGCGTTGAGACTGGAATGGAACAGCCTCTCGGGACGGAAAGATCAATAATTAGGTGCTTTCCCAGATATTTTGCAGGTCGCTATTCCGATGGGGCTAATCCTGAAGATGGGGAACGGAGCTGGCAAGGAGCCGGCTATGAATTATTTGTCCATCTCGACTTGGATTAGAGACTCAGTGATTCTTTGGATCAAAGGGGAGAGGGCGTGGCGTCGGACGGCAGCTGCTGATTGGGAGCCTGAAGCAGATGCTGTAACCAGGTTGTACTCTGGAATGCTGATAGATGGGGGTGGGGCCAGAGCTGCCTAGGCTGGGGTGAGCAATGGAGCCACTGGAACAAAAGATGTAATGAAATAGGGGGTGGAGATTAGCACATGAGAGTCTGAAGGAGGAACTGCAATGGTGCTGAAGCAATTGTCTATGCCATCTAAATGAGTATTTATTGCTGACAAGGCATTGCTGGTGCTGCTGAGTGAGCAGTGAAAAATTTGGCTTTGCCAGGGTAAAATCAAAATTATGAAAATATCTTAAGTTCAGTAGCAGTGAAAGCTGGAAGTGTACAGGATGGGAAAGTCCAGTAAAATAGTAGTGTGAAGCCTGTTTCCAAAAATTAAACTTGACAGAAACAACAACTCAGCCATTTCTTAGTACTTGCAAGCAGTCTAAATTAGAACTGTACTTGAAAATGTTCCCTTTCAGAAAAATGTCAGCTGTGGAGACCGGAAGTGCTGAACCCGAAGAGACAGCGGCCCTGATTGGAGTGGCGAATACTGGCTTGAAGTAATGGAGAAGCAACCCATTTGTCCATATTGTTGAGCCGTGTATTAATTGAGGCAATTGAGATGGCGATGGGGTGAATGAGGGACTTCCTGTCCTTGAAAATGTTGTTATGAAGCTGAAGGATGAGTTCGGGAGCGTCTCCTAGTTGCTGTGCTGCTATGCTGAGAGGAGGCGACGATCATGACTGAAGAGGAGGGGCTGCTGCAGCCTGTCCTGGGATTCTGGGCGAGCAAGTTTGCGGTAGCGCACTTGTGAGAAGGAGGCAACGTGGATGTATAGCAGATATACAGTACCAGTCAAAAGTGTGAGTACACCTGCTTGAAACCAGGTTTTTCATGATCATCTATGCTTTTAACTGTATAAACTTGTCTATAAACACTTAATATTTCATTATATGATAGTTGCTGTGCTGCTATGCTGAGAGGAGGCGACGATCATGACTGAAGAGGAGGGGCTGCTGCAGCCTGTCCTGGGATTCTGGGCGAGCAAGTTTGCGGTAGCGCACTTGTGAGAAGGAGGCAACGTGGATGTATAGCAGATATACAGTACCAGTCAAAAGTGTGAGTACACCTGCTTGAAACCAGGTTTTTCATGATCATCTATGCTTTTAACTGTATAAACTTGTCTATAAACACTTAATATTTCATTATATGATATGTGTACTTATATAAGCTGATAATCATAAGTGAATTGCATTCAAAACTTTTATTTTTAAATGAAAATGTAAATCTTGTCAATCTCAATGAAATGGTCACCCAAAGCAAGGAGATTTCAGTCTGAAGCCCAAGTCAGTAAAACGTCTGAAATGTGTATAAGACAGTGTTAGAACACTGGCCTAAGTATAAAAGTGTCTTTGTTAGATGTTCTCTGAGTTAACTAGCATGTTACCTAATTAATCTTTTGTCACCAATTATTGTTAACAGGTGAGGGTCCATGATTACTATAAATATAGGTAGCATAGGCACAAGTTTGTCATTCCTGAATGTAAGGGAGCAGAAAATTTCAAAATACGCTCAGTTAAGCAAAGAAAAAAGTCTGTAATTACTTTAAGAAATGAAGGTCAATCTTTAAGACAAATCGCAAGAACTTTGCAAGTGTCTGTAACTGCTGTGGCCAAGACCATCAAACGATTTGAAGAAACTGGCACTCATGAGGACCGAACAAGGTCAAACAGGCCAAGGGTGACCTCAGAATCAGAGAACGTTCATTCGAGTCACAAGTCTGCAAAACCAGCGATTAACTGCCCCTGAAATACAAGCTCAGCTAAATGCTACTAGAAGTACAGATGTTTCAACATCAACTGTTCAGAGGAGATTGCGTGAAACTGGCCTAACTGGAAGAATTGCTGCAAAGAAACCATTGTTAAGAGTGCAGAATAAGAGGAAGAGACTTGCCTGGGCCAAAAAACAAAGAAACTGGACGTTTGAGGAGTGGAAGTCGGTCTTATGGACCGATGAGTCAAAATTTGAAATATTTGGGTCCAACCGCCGAGTATTTGTAAGACGCAGAGAGGGTGAGCGCATGAGTTCTGCATGTGTGGTTCCCACTGTCAAGCATGGAGGAGGCAGTATCGTGGTCTGCTGGTGACAGAGTTGGTGATCTTTACCAAGTCCATGGCAAGCTCAACCAGCATGGCTATCATAGCATACTTCAGAGGCATGCCATTCCATCAGGATTACGGCTAGTTGGGCAGTCCTTCATTCTTCAGCAAGATAATGACCCGAAACACACCTCAAAGTTGTGCAAGAACTATCTGGCGAAGAAGGAAAGTGAAGGACAACTCAGTTTAATGACCTGGCCTGCCCAGTCTCCAGACCTCAATCCCAAATAACTTGTATGGGACGAACTGGACAGAAGAGTCAAAGCAAAGCTACCCACAAGTGCCCTATATCTCTGGGAATTGCTGAAGAAGAGCTGGGAAGACATGTCGGGTGATTTCCTGCTGAAACTTGTTAACTGAATGCCTCGTGTTTGTGAGGCTGTTATTTAGGCAAAGGGTGGCTATTTTGAGGAATCCAAGATTTAGAGACAATTTTCAATTTTCTTGAACATTGCTTTGATACTCCTTATGTTTTGTTTTATATATTGTAACATGTGTTTTCATTTTCAAGTATTTACAGAAACATATACGACGTAAAACATTGTCAATTATGAAACAAACCTAGTTTCCAGCAAGTGTACTCAAACTTTTGACTGGTACTGTAAAGGAACAATTATTATTGAGCAACGCCACATGCTTGCTTCCAGCCGGGATGTTGATATTGTTGTCGTGCAGGGTTTTTAAGAGTTTGGCGAGTGGCCAACCCTTATAAAATAGCTGCTCCGGAGGCTGAACCTGCTGGCAGGAGCATTTTGATCTTGGTAGTGCAACGTATGCAAAAAAGCTAACGCAACAGAAACAGCTGAGTTGTGACTGGGTTTAAATAGGGAGTCAATGATGATAGACAGGTGAAATTAGGATATAGTGAAGTCCTGGTTCACATATATATATAGAATCCAGTTTAATGGAAACCTGTTTTTCTACAGTAAGATTTGCATATACTTGTTTGCAAAATTTTGCAAGTTCATAGCTGGAAACATAGCTAACCTTTTTTCCTCATCCACAAAAGCAAAACTTTTGCTACAGAAGATTTTTGCTATAATTCTTTGGAAATTATACATTTCCATTGGGGTATGTAAACTTTTGACTACAACGATATATATATAAATATATATATAAATATATAAATATATATGTACAACATATCGAAACGTTGGACAGCTGGCTCTGAGCTAAAATATAAAAATATATACTAACAAATTTTTCTGCTGTCTTTCAGGACAATGTCCTTGTAGTGTGTAGTAAGCAATAATGAGTCCAAGGAAAAACAAAACTTAGAAGAAAACACACCAGGGCGTGGTTTTATTTGAAATAAAACAAAACAAAATGCACTGCAGGTGCATACAAAAACATAAGATAAGCCTAAACCATTTTCTGGGTCTAACTAAACAGTTAAATTGGTCCTCTCTAAACAGGGACAGGCTATTTCTGTTTACCCCGATTTACACTCACACATAACTTATTTAATTTTCCTTACTTTAGTTTAGTTTAAACTGGCACCACCAACTGCACTCCTGCTCTCAGTAACTCCCCTCTTCATCTTCTCCCCCTTAATGAGCTGGTAGCTCTCTTTTTATTGTATGTGGCTGTTCCCAATTAACACCAATTACCTTGTTTGGGAACAGCCACATTCTCACATGTTTTGGCAGTGAGTGGAATTAACCCCATCCCTGCCAACCACCAAAACACAAACAATACTACCTTTGTTTGTTTAAACACCTTCTCAAAGAGATATACAATCATTCACCCAGCGGGAGTGTGCATTCTTTACACCCACGGCCCCACAGCTGCCCAAGTTTGATCTGGAATGTACACTCCCTCAATATATATATATATATATATATATATATATATATATATATATAATCCAGGGCTGGCAATGGAACGTGGAACAAGCAATGTGATTGGTCGAGCAAGATTCCAGCTGTCCGTATATTGGATGGATACGGACAGTTGGAGCTGCCTCACAGAATTTAAAGTATCGGACTTGAGATGTACAGCTGTAACTATGAAACGAATTACCTGGAAAAAATCCCAATGTAGTAAGCAGATATGCTGATTTGGATGAAGAACAATTAAATGAACGAGAAGACAGCAACAAAAAAATAATTAAAAAATACCAAAAACAAAGCAAACAAAACAAAAATCGCTGTCTTTATACTCAGTCACCCCGACTTAAAATAATGTACTTTTAGCGGTTTGTAAACACTACAGAAAAACACAAAAAGACACTTCAGCACATTGTCCACCCCTGTCAGACACACTGAAATCCGAGACGTTGTTGTATTTATTTTTATTCCTTCCATCTGTTCTGCTCAAACAGTGTGTTTGCACTGTCAGTGAAAAAAAAATAACTCAGTGCCATCTCAACTCCACCCCATGGTGTATTTTTTTTTCAATGTCCACAATATCAAAAATACGGATTACTTTCTTTTGCATGGTCCAATAAAATTAATTTACTCAGCTTAACTTAGTGTGTAGTTAAAAATGGGACTACTTTATTGACATAAGGATATTTAATAAAAAAAAATAAAAAAAATTTTTTGCCCTAATCCACTGTTTGATCTGGATTATAAATGCAATAAGGCCCTTCAGGGCGTCCGTATACATTGAATATATGGACTTCTCGGGGGTTGCAGGCACAAGACGAAGTCTCATTCCTCACAACGCCCTGAGGCGTCCGTATATTCAATGTATACAGACAGCCTGTCGGGCCTTATTGCATATATATATACAGTACTGTGCAAAAGTTTTAGGCAGGTGTGAAAAAATGCTGTAAAGTAAGAATGCTTTCAAAAATAGACATGTTAATAGATTATATTTATCAATTAACTAAATGCAAAGTGAGTGAACAGAAGAAAAATCTAAATCAAATCCATATTTGGTGTGACCACCCTTTGCCTTCAAAACAGCATCAATTCTTCTAGGTAGACTTGCACAAAGTCAGGGATTTTATAGGCATATAGTTAGGTGTATGATTAAACAATTATACCAAACAGGTGCTAATGATGATCAATTCAATATGTAGGTTGAAACACAATCATTAACTGAAACAGAAACAGCTGTGTAGGAGGAATAAAACTGGGTGAGGAACAGCCAAACTCAGCTAACAAGGTGAGGTTGCTGAAGACAGTTTACTGTCAAAAGTCATACACCATGGCAAGACTGAGCACAGCAACAAGACACAAGGTAGTTATACTGCATCAGCAAGGTCTCTCCCAGGCAGAAATTTCAAGGCAGACAGGGGTTTCCAGATGTGCTGTCCAAGCTCTTTTGAAGAAGCACAAAGAAAGCGGGCAATGTTGAGGACCGTAGGCGCAGTGGTCGGCCAAGGAAACTTACTGCAGCAGATGAAAGACACATCATGCTTACTTCCCTTGCAATCGGAAGATGTCCAGCACTGCCATCAGCTCAGAATTGGCAGAAAACAGTGGGACCCTGGTACACCCATCTACTGTCCGAGAAGTCTGGTCAGAGTGGCCTTCATGGAAGACTTGCGCCAAAAAGCCATACCTCCGACGTGGAAACAAGGCCAAGCGACTCAACTATGCACGAAAACACAGGAACTGGGGTGCAGAAAAATGGCAGCAGGTGCTCTGGACTGATGAGTCAAAATTTGAAAAATTTGGCTGTAGCAGAAGGCAGTTTGTTCGCCGAAGGGCTGGAGAGCGGTACACTAATGAGTGTCTGCAGACAACAGTGAAGCATGGTGGAGGTTCCTTGCAAGTTTGGGGCTGCATTTCTGCAAATGGAGTTGGGGATTTGGTCAGAATGAATGGTCTCAATCAATGCTGAGAAATACAGGCAGATACTTATCCATCATGCAATACCATCAGGGAGGCATCTGATTGGCCCCAAATTTATTCTGCAGCATGACAACGACCCTAAACATACAGCGAAAGTCATTAAGAACTTTCTTCAGCGTAAAGAAGAACAAGGAGTCCTGGAAGTGATGGTATGGCCCCCACAGAGCCCTGATCTCAACATCATCAAGTCTGTCTGGGATTACATGAAGAGAGAGAAGCAACTGAGGCTGCCTAAATCCACAGAAGAACTGTGGTTTGTTCTCCAAGATGTTTGGGCCAACCTACCTGCCGAGTTCCTTCAAAAACTGTGTACAAGTGTACCTAGAAGAATTGATGCTGTTTTGAAGGCAAAGGGTGGTCACACCAAATATTGATTTGATGTAGATTTTTCTTCTGTTCACTCACTTTGCATTTTGTTAATTGATAAATATAAACTATTAACATGTCTAAAACTTTTGCACAGTACTGTACATATATATATATATATATATATATATATATATATATATATATATATATATATATATATATATATATACAGTACTGTGCAAAAGTTTTAGGCAGGTGTGAAAAATGCTGTAAAGTAAGAATGCTTTCAAAATAGACATGTTGATAGATTATATTTATCAATTAACTAAATGCAAAGTGAGTGAACAGAAGAAAAATCTAAATCAAATCCATATTTGGTGTGACCACCCTTTGCCTTCAAAACAGCATCAAGCATCAATTCTTCTAGGTACACTTGCACACAGTTTTTGAAGAAACTCGGCAGGTAGGTTGGCCCAAACATCGTGGAGAACTAACCACAGTTCTTCTGTGGATTTAGGCAGCCTCAGTTGCTTCTCTCTCTTCATGTAATCCCAGACAGACTCGATGATGTTGAGATCAGGGCTCTGTGGGGCCATACCATCACTTCCAGGACTCCTTGTTCTTCTTTACGCTGAAGATAGTTCTTAATGACTTTCGCTGTATGTTTGGGGTCGTTGTCATGCTGCAGAATAAATTTGGGGCCAATCAGATGCCTCCTGATGGTATTGCATGATGTATAAGTATCTGCCTGTACTTCTCAGCATTGAGGAGACCATTAATTCTGACCAAATCCCCAACTCCATTTGCAGAAATGCAGCCCCAAACTTGCAAGAAACCTCCACCATGCTTCACTGTTGCCTGCAGACACTCATTCATGTACCGCTCTCCAGCCCGTCGCGAACAAACTGCCTTCTGCTACAGCCAAATATTTCAAATTTTGACTCATCAGTCCAGAGCACCTGCTGCCATTTTTCTGCACCCCAGTTCCTGTGTTTTCGTGCATAGTTGAGTCACTTGGCTTTGTTTCCACGTCGGAGGTATGGCTTTTTGGCCACAAGTCTTCCATGAAGGCCACTTCTGACCAGGCTTCTCCGGACAGTAGATGGGTGTACCAGGGTCCCACTGTTTTCTGCCAGTTCTGAGCTGATGGCACTGCTGGACATCTTCTGATTGCGAAGGGAAGTAAGCATGATGTGTCTTTCATCTGCTGCAGTAAGTTTCCTTGGCCGACCACTGCGCTTCACGGTCCTCAACGCGTCTGCTTCTTTGTGCTTCTTCAAAAGAGCTTGGACAGCACATCTGGAAACCCCTGTCTGCCTTGAAATTTCTGCCTGGGAGAGACCTTGCTGATGCAGTATAACTACCTTGTGTCTTGTTGCTGTGCTCAGTCTTGCCATGGTGTATGACTTTTGACAGTAAACTGTCTTCAGCAACCTCACCTTGTTAGCTGAGTTTGGCTGTTCCTCACCCACTTTTATTCCTCCTACACAGCTGTTTCTGTTTCAGTTAATGATTGTGTTTCAACCTACATATTGAATTGATGATCATTAGCACCTGTTTGGTATAATTGTTTAATCATACACCTGACTATATGCCTGCAAAATCCCTGACTTTGTGCAAGTGTACCTAGAAGAATTGATGCTGTTTTGAAGGCAAAGGGTTGTCACACCAAATATGGATTTGATTTAGATTTTTCTTCTGTTCACTCACTTTGCATTTAGTTAATTGATAAATATAATCTATTAACATGTCTATTTTTGAAAGCATTCTTACTTTACAGCATTTTTTCACACCTGCCTAAAACTTTTGCACAGTACTGTATATATATATATATATATATATATATATATATATATATATATATATATATATATATATATATATATTGTAACATGGCCACACTCACCGAGGTTCGTTTTACCCCTTTAAAACGTGGACCGACACAAAATTGTAAGTTCAGTGCTTTTTAATAAAAATAAACAAAACTAAACCAAACACCTACCTCCTAGCACATTTGCAGGTTCCCTGACTAACTCGCAGTTCAACGACCTCATCGACTCAATTTCAAAGCATTAATGGATTGATTTAATTAACACATTTCATTTGAAAATCACTTGCTACTAAAGCTCTAGTTAGTATACCACGAGTTCGATACAATAACACTGGTTTTGAAAATCATGCCCCGGGTCTCATGCATGGGCTAACGCATATCAAAAAACGAATCATGCGCCCAGCACAGTAGGGGGAGTAAGGTTACAACAAATAAGGATTCAACATTCCCTTTAAAAGCACCTGTGCATCTGTGATAGCGAATGCATGGCATTTTGAAACCCCAAAAAAGAAGAAAGGAGACAAAAGCGCAAAAAAAAATAAAAATGTCCAGCAGCCCAAGTGAGGAGGATGACCAAGCCCCTCAAGCAAGGCTACACATTTTATTTTAGCAGCCTGGAGGTGGAGAGTGAATACTTACAAAATAAAAAAAGTCATCTATAACGCTTTGTCTGACCTGCCTGGCACTTGCAGCATCTGCAACCTCCACCACTGACGCTTCAAGTTCAGCATCTGCTTCCCTCAAACCCTGTAATCTTTCCTCTGTAAGTTCAATATCACATCCATTATGGAGCGCTATGTTATGTAAAACACAACCAGCCAGGATTAAATTTCTACCCTTCTGATGAGTGTACTGTAGTGTTCCCCCAGAGACATCCAAACATCGGAATCGCATTTTGAGGATTTCAAATGTTTGCTCAATTAAAGTACAAGCACATTTAAAGGTACAGTTATACTCCTGTTCATCAGGGGTTGTGAGGTTGAGCAGCAGTCAGTAACCACTGCTTCATTGGATACCCATCGTCCGTTCTCAACCAGCCTCTCACCCCGCTGAAACATTGACAGAATAGGCCCCCTTACAATTTTTGTATTGGTGCCTATTCTGTGTTGGTGTGCAATCGATGGCTCTCAGGACACCAGGAAACCCATGCCTCCCTGTGACCGAGTAGTTGTTGAGTGGCGTGTGTGGTGACGTCACAGACCAGAAACAGGAACCAAAACAAGAAATGGTGGTGGGTGTAACTGAACGCTATGCCGTTCAGTGCTTTTATTAAATAATAAATAAACAAAAGGTTTAAACAAAACGAAACACACACCAAACAAAAAGGTGTGATGGCCAAACAAATAAACAGAAACAAGTATCTTTAAATATAGCAATTGTTTTTCGCTCTCCTTGCTCGTTCTCCCGTACTCTCCTCTGTACACTCTCCTCGCAGCACGGACAGCTGCAGGTTCTTATACTCTGGCCGAGGGGTTAACTAGCTGTTAATTATCTTATTACCCCTCGGCCACAGTCTGCATGAGTTTTGTAAGGATGCGTGACTGTCAGCTAGTTAAATAATCAGTAGCTGATCAGCCATGCATCCTCACAGGGTTTTTAAATATAAAAAACAATAACAAAAGACGTGGCGCTTTTATCCGTGCCGCAAACAATAACACAAAAACAGTGCACAAATATATAGGGGCGGGACACTCCGCCACACTCCCAAGAAAACCCTGCTTTATATTTTGTTACTAAAGCTGCAGGTACATCTCGCACTGCACATGATACAGCTGACTGGCTCATGCCTGCGAGACTTTCATTATGCGTTTTTCGTCAATGAAAAAAGAAACATTTTTGGCACTAATATCTTAGTGCTGTACATATAATGAAGTAATACACTACTACCAGTGCATCAGGTAGCCAACATTTCTGGAGCAAAATAGGTTTTATGGTTGTGATTCGCCAAATATTTTGGTCGCAAATATTTATGGTTTTACAGTAACCCACAGTGAGCTGGAACGAGCCAGTGGCACAAAATGTACCTTTAGTGCTACAGGCAAACAGTGTGCTCTCCGCATGTCTCCTTCCAGGCCAGCCTGGAGCAGTTGGCAGATTTCAGTGACTGTTTGTGTCTTGAGGCAGAATTGCTGCATACATTGTTTGTCAGACAGGCTCAGAAAAGACAGATGGCTTCAAACATTTCTTTTATTTCTCTTTTTTCTCTCTCTCTTTTCTTTACTTGCTTCCCTGGTAGTTTCAGTGGTATTTATAGTCGACCATGTAATTTGCACACAGTTTAGACCAGGTTTTCACATGTCAATTGAAATGCAAATGCTAACACTGTTGATGGTTTGCTAAATCGCTACATTTGTATGTAAATGAGGACAGTCCACTAAAGTTCAGCCCATGTCCAGTGCTAACACTGACTTGCCGGATGGGCACTAAAACACGGTTGCTAAATCACATCGGTGTGCAAAGTCTGTTTGCCCACATGTGCGCATGATTTAGGTGTCCTTACAGCCCCTAAAAGTGTTTTGTGATTGCCTTAGGGCGGGGGTTCCCAAAACTTTTTTTGGATCCCCAATCTCCCACCAGTATTCTGGGGGTACAAATGTATGTCCAGGACTGGTCGCTAGCTAGTTGTGTGGCACAGCAAAACATTATGCATTATACAGAAACATAAAGACAAACATTATACAGAAACATAAAAGACAAACAAATAGGACAGTCAATAAGTCCTGCAACAATGGAAATTGCTGGGTCGTTACAATATTGTAGCGTTGTGCTGTAGGTTCTACCAGGATACAGTGCAGCTGGGACAGTGGCAAAGGTGCAACTTTTAAATAAATGACTAATCATTAATAAAGTTAAAATATATATTTTTAAGATGGATACATTTTAGTACAATCACTATTCGTAATTGTATTAACAAAGTCACTTATTCTCGTTCTTCATTCCACATTAATGAGAAAGTAAGGACGTGGAGGATTTAAAAGCTCATTTAATTGTTTCACAGCCAAACCCTGTAAATTAAACTGATTGTACTATTATTATTACAGTATTGTTATTACAGTATACCTTTTATTTATATCACAGTCTGGTCTCACTAGTAGAACGTCCTTAGTGCTTTTAATCTGCGATAACTGAAATGCATTTACATTTTTTTAAGTTTGTGAAATAAAAGGTATACTGTATTAACAATAATACAATACTAGTAGTAATAAAATCTGTTTAATTTACAGTGTTTTGCTGTGAAACAACTAAATGAGCTTTTCCCTCAAGTCCTTACTTTTGCATTTAAAAGAGTTATAAAGAACGAGAAAACAAGGGTCCAACATTTTAATAAGTGACTAGTCTTTAGTAATATTAATGCAATTACGAATAGTAATTGTAATGTTTGTCTAGCTTAATTTTTTTATTATAATTTCATTATAACTTTATAAAAGATTTATTTAATACAATGTTGCACCTTTGTTTGTCTGTTTTTTACATTCTGCATGCAGCAAAGCCTGTAAATTAAACTAAAATCTAAGACCCCCAAGTGACAGAAAGACAATGATTCTTGTGGTAAATCTCCCTCTCGACCTGTGAGGGCGCTAAGTAACGGTAACAGAGTATTCTGGACTGCTTGGCCTGACACTTCGTTCCGAGGGTTAAAAGGAAGTCGGTCACGTAGAAAAGAGACGGAGCTTTGGTACACAAACTCATTGACCCGGAGGGGAAATGATGTGGCAGCTGCAGATCATAAAAAGCAGCTGCAATCGTTTACCAAGGGGTCATGAGTGATGGTATAAACAAGGGTCGAAGCAATGTTATCTGTTCCTTCATTTTGGTTATTTAATAAGTAACCTGGAAGGACCTGTGTTTGGTGAAATAATCGTGAGTGTTTTTTTTTTGTTCTGTCCGTTTGTTTGTTTGTATTCACTAGACAGCTAACACGTTCCGGAGCTGTCGCCAGAGGCCAGCAAAAACCCAGAACAGCACTGCACTCGGATCACTAACTGTATTTGCACCACTAGCACTAATTCACACACTAACTGACTTGTGTATGTATTTTGTGTGGGGGTATAATAAAAACAGGTCTATTATTTGCCCAGGGATTATAAATTAAGTAATACATGCCGCTGTATTACTTATCTTCATTATTGTTTACTGTTTATTTCGCCATCAGGCACTGGACAAAAACAAATAAAACAAACCTTTTCACCTGGATTACAATTGTCTGTCTGTTCTTTAATCACCTGCACCTGTACACTATTAACCACTTTGCCACACCCCCTATTTATAAACTGCAGGTGTATATAAATCACTTTTTTTTTTTAAATTTGATTTTATTGGTGAAAAAAGTGCATTTGATATTAAAACCACCACTGCACTTTTAAATGAAGGAGGGCTGGGCGATGCAGATGATAGGCCATATGTTGCGAGTCAGCTGCAAAATTATGCTCTGCAAAGACTATTCTAGTAATAACTATGCTTTACGTTATTTACATTTTATTGGACTATATGTAATCATTTACTTTTTTATTTGTATTTAATGGTCATTGAACCAAACCCTAATGGATCGAGGAAGGGTTGCAAATCTTTTGGAAGAAGAGGACTTCCTATCCTATAGCATCATGCTTCAATATGGTGATAAATAAATTCAAGATTATGCTTACCCTCCTGCAGAGAAGTATGTCTTAAAATATAAAACAGAACAAAGAAAGATCAGTCGTCCAAACCACAGGCTCTGAATACAACACCAGTAGTCAGCTTCGCAGAGAGGTCTTCAAAAGATGGACCAGTTAAGTCTGTGTTAACAAACTCAACTGATACTTAATTGTAATTTTGCTCCCTATTTATAGGACTTTTTCTCTCCCTTCGTACATCAAAAGACTTAATTAAACTAAACATCTGGTTTGTTAGACAGCCTTTATCTCTAAATTTAATAATATACTTTCTGGTGCTAGGGTACTCCTTAAAACTAATAACATGCAGTACCAGGTTTTTTCCTATTTTTATAAGATAAGGATATATGAGGTCTTATCTAAAACTAATAATATATATTCTTGTACCATGGAGTTGCCTCTCGCTTGTTAAAATAAAGATTATAAAAATGAGAAGCACTTGAATTAGAACACCAGTTGTGTCAGGGAGTTCTGCCTTGGTTGTTTAAATATATTTTCTGGTACCATAAGAATCCTGGTACTCCCACATGATAAGAGCAAAAAGCAAGAAGCTCTCCTGTTATAAGTTGCAGCTGCTGATAAGAAACTCAGCTATACGCGCATTTCAAGAGGCCCCATCAAGGTTATTAAATTATGTCAGCGTTTTATAGTTTCACTGAGTCTCTTATTTAGGCTAACACACATTTCCGCAATAATATTTCTGCTTATAGCTGTCTCAGCGTAATCTAAATTAATACACAGTTTTTACAACAATGTTCTTGCCCTTTTGCATACTGTGAGAATTCTACTTTTTTAAGGGCCAACTGACATGACTTAACTTTAGAGCATGTATCAGACCAAATATCCACTTAAAGTATACAGTATGATACAATTCTAAAAAGCTGTTGTTCTGCAGATTACTAAATACTAGATTACTATATATATATATATATATATATATATATATATATATATATATATATATATATATATATATATATATATAATAGAAATGTCCTCATAAGTGTAATTTACTGATTTCCTACTTAAACTATGTAAAGTTATCAGTGGTAGCCACAAACCCAGGAACTAGAATCTGAAATAATTTTTTAAATATCATGTATGGTTTTGATGTTACACAAAATTGTTTGACAGGTGCACTTTTTGAGATGTGATTGGCAGGGTTTAGTTTATTAGGTGAGTGGTGAATCTCAGAATGTGGGGCTAAATTTTGAGTTTAATCCCATCCCGAAAAGAGCAATGTTGTCAAGTTGTTCACTGTCTGTTTTCATCAGTACCTTGTAAACTGATTTCTTGCCAATTCCGTAGTACACTGATACAGTCACACCCCGTAAGGACATACAGCTACAGCAGGCAAACTGTTACACACAAATGGACTGAGAGCTGAAGCTATTTCATGCACAGGAATGTATCTTCTGTAATCCATGTTTCTTGTTACATTTCCGGTTTGAATAAATAACTCTGTGATGTTTTGGAGTGTAATAAATAGCAAGAACTAGCACATCAATGCCTGGTGTTTTCAATACCAGTCTTCCATGAATATTAGCATTGCCAAATGATTTATCTGTCAAAAAGGCATGTAGAAGCATTTTTGTGTCAGCCTCCTCACGAGAACAAGCAGCCTCTAGCCACTGAGACACACCTGCAGATGTTACACACATCCTCCAGCAAGAACAAGCTTTCTGTTTTGGTTTTCTAAAGCCAAGGGGACACTAGTCTACATGTTGCTAGAAAATGTAGAATGCAATCTGTTGCTTCTACATTGTTGCTTTACATTTCCGTGGACACTATTCTACAGTATGTAAAATTGTAGATAAAATGTTGATGGACAACACAGAGAAGACAATACATAGACATTTCCTATCAAAAATTGTATTAATGTTTTGTTTTTTTAGTGTCCACATCATTTTGACCGGCATTTTTTTTTTTCAATATAATAAAATAAACTGTATTCTTAAATATGTATATATAGGATTGTATAAGTTATATTTACCATTACCCTCATACTTTTTTGTTCTGAGTGTGTTATTTTTGGCTTGAATGTTTTTTATTCGTGTAAACAAATTGTAAATAGAAAGAAGTTGAAATGTGATTATTGTTATATTTTTTGTATTATATTATTTTGAACAGAATTCCTAATTATGCCAGGTGAGGATTTTTTTTTCTATAAATCAGATATCAGTAACTGTGTAACAATATTTTCAAGTTGCATCTGCTGAACTGCAATGTTCAAACGGCTTTAAACAAAAAGTAGGACTCACTTTATCCATTACTATTAAGTTATATCAAATTAAAGCCTTTATTTGAGACAAAATTACCACTGAAAACACAACTTGGGGAACTTAAACGTAACATACCGTTGCAGTTTAACATGAACATTCTGATGCTTCAGCATCGGTACCAAACCGGCTTTTTTTTTGGTAATTTCTAATATTAGACTATAATGCCAGCACAACAGTATGTTTAAAACGGTTCAAGGAATATTACAAGGAATATTATAATAATAATTTTGTCGACTTTAATGCCGCTCCAGTACATCTCTTGGCATTAACTGACAAATTGGTCATCAACTACCAGGAATGGGCCGATAAACACTTATTTACTTGCCTATACCACTTATACAAAAGAAAAAAAAAATCAATAAGGAGAGTCTCCTTCACAATATCCCACACCAGCTTCGCATTCATTTTCTCAGTCATTTCTTTGTTTTTTATGCCAGTGAAAAAGCTAGTCACATGACTTTTTACATCACTTTCATTGGCTGATTTATTCTATGATTTAATGTTGCTTCTACAACATTAACAGCCCTTTGATACAGTTGCTTGCAACTTGTACCTTGCATATCACTTTCTACAAAAAAAATACCCCTTTCTACATTTTTCTAGCAACATGTAGACTAGTGTCTCCTCAGCTTAAGAGTGTGTGATGGTTTTGTGCAGCCTTTGCAATGTATGTGCAGAGGAACTTTGTAAGTTGTTGCTTATTGGAAGAGAGTTGCAAGAACTTTTGCCAAGGAGGCACATTGCAGTTAGCGGTAATGTGGTACTGCCATACTCCTGAAGTCTGGCACCTCTCCCTTTCCTCTTCTTTGATAGAGTCCTGGTAGTCATATTGGTCAAACACTTCTATGACTGTATCTGCAATGCTGAAAGTACCAACAGTCATGTTAAAGTAAGCATCTGCCGAATCAGCAAACAAAGTGTATTGGTTGATATTCAATTTTATTAGCTCTGCCATCGAGTCTCTTATGAACACAGTACATTGTGTGTCACATGGGGGCAGCATATACACACTTGTAGCATGCGCCTCAAGTTTGTGCATCAAATCTGACTTTGTGGCCTTCCTCATCAAACCATCTTCACTATACAAAGCTGTTGGGGTAGCAGTTAGGACTGTTAGGACGGCTTAGCACAGCTTCCATGTTTACTTCTTGTCTGCTTTTTGCCAAAGTCAGTACACGCCTGAAAACCAGTTCAGAGTTTATTGCCACCTTTGCTATCTTTCCATGCTGCACAACTTGTGCTTTTAGTCATGTCACTGAAGGTCATGAGTGGGTGTCGTGATATTGGACTGAAAAAACTTGTTGATCCTTCTGATAACATTCTTGATGTTACAAAATCATAAAACCATCTTTTTCCTTACTCAACTGCACCCAACAATGAATCCTGAACTTCCTTGGAGGCTTGCATGCCTGTTGAAATATTGATGAGTTGTTCAGGATGGTCGCTGGTGTCAAAAGGATTTGTCAATTCAGAAAGATAGTTTATCACCAGCTTTGCAAGTGCTTCTTCCCTTTCCATGAATGCAGACTCACATTGTTAATGTTTGGAAGCTATAACATTCTCCTTCTTACTACGTTTCTTCATTTCAGCAGTATAGGACCCCATGACATGTCTTGTGAGAAACCATCAAACCAATGCTGGCTCTTTCCTTGTCAACCCTATTAATCTTCTGAGTCCTTGACAACTGTTGATTCAGTTGCCATATCTGTCAATATGTCCCAGGTGAAAGGGCAACAGTAAAGTATCCTTCGTTGAAAGCAGACTGCACTTCTGGTGGAAGGTTGATCACGTCAAGTAAGTAAATTGGAGTACACCTGGAGTAATTTTGTCGGTTTGTGGTAAAAAAATATGGCACCATTTGGAAAACACTGTCAAAGTAAAGCAACCTGTGTCTGTCTCGCTCTGCTCTGATGTTGTTCAGAAGTATATGAACTGTATCTAGGAAAATATCCCAAAACCTGCATGTTGGAGATTGCTCTCTTCTGATAGTTTGGAAATGAACAAGTAATGTCAGAAAATTCCCAGCAGGACTGGAAATCTTTGTATGGCTCTACTCTCAGAGGTCCCTTAAAAGCTACCACAAGATCCGGGATCCATTGCTGAGCATCACAAGTGTGTGTGACAGTTTCGAGTACTTGATATCTGCAGGAGACCTGAATTCTGGTAGCAGGTCTCCCATCTTTGCATTCTAGTTTTCCCAGATGAGCCCTCTTTGCTTGGTGAGCTGTATCACATCCCATAAATTAAATTCTCCTTATATTGTCTGATTTAACATTCAAATGAGAAAATAATCATCCTTGTGATCATTACATTCAAACATTATTCTACAACGCTTTACCATATGGGTACATGCAGGACACAGTTTTGGTTCTGCTAGTCACAACCCAGTTCTACATCTTTGACATCCACATATTAGTCTGGACACATGCCTGTCTATCCCCCTTTTCAGAGAGAGTTTCCTACAGGGAGTAATGGTTCTGGACTGATAATTATTTCATTCATGCATTTCAATTTGATCACAGAGCGCTATTTTGTTAGGTATTCCGTTCATCCAAAATATCTGAGTAGGCCAGAATTCACTATTTTTCATATCAGAGGGTTCCCAAGCCTCTTTATCACCTCCATCATCACCGGGGAACCCCCCGAGAAATGAAGTTGGTTTCATTGAAGGACCAGTTACTTTGGTTGGATAGGCCTTCCATTCAAAAGGAACCAATACCTTATACAAGAGAGAAGGGGTTTGAGGGTCACTTGTGACAAAACCAATACATTAACACAACTTTATTATTTATGTATGTATTTATTTATATAACAGTTTTATAAATGGTTTCAACAGATGTATTCCATCAAGAAGTATACAGATTATTTCAGCCATACCCTGTAGTCAACAGCTTCCAATCAACTAGACCTCATTGTTCGAGATCAGTCCCAAGCAGACTTTTGAATGACAGAAGATCGACAACATCTATCTGGACTCAAGCGTTCTGTTTTAAATTATTATTTTATTTGTTTATTTAGCAAACGCCTTTATCCAAGGCGACTTACAGAGACTAGTGAACTATGTGTGTGAACTATATATCAACTGCAGAGTCACTTACAACTACGTCTCACCCGAAAGACAGAGCACAAGGAGGTTAAGTGACTTGCTCAGGGTCACACAATGAGTCAGTGGCTGAGGTGGGATTTGAACCGGGGACCTCCTGGTTACAAGGAGTTTTCTTTAACCAATGGACCACACAGCCTCCTTGTAAGTGGGAAAGATGTTTATATTGCCCCCTCTATTATGAAGAAAAAAATATTTGTATGAAGCTAGCCTTGGACCTGCACGAATAACTTTTAATGGTAGGCATTTGGTAACTCAGGACGTGTAATTGACTAATTTTTGAGCTGTAAATGCTTTAAAAATCACACTTGGTCATATTAATGATGTCTAAAGTTAGACGTCTACATGACCATAAGTGCTTAAGGGGAAACTATTTGATGCTTTGGAAAATCACTCTTACACCAGAAGCCAGTCTAAATATATGAGTTACACCTGTCTAAACCCCTTTGAAAATGTAAAATGTTTTTTTTTTTTTTTTTTTTATAGTGACACCATAGTTTTGACCAACTGTGTATATAATCTTCTCAAAATACTATTTAATATTTTTTGTAATGAGAGGTTGCATATTTATGCACTACAACATTTGAGTGAAACATTGTCATTTTCATATCTTAAGAAAGCCAATTTAAATAAAATTGTATTTAACTTTCATGTGCTAGACAGAGATGGAGGCCCACAAGTACTAGAGAATGCATTATTCATGCAGTACCCTAAGATTCTTCAGGACTTTACCTTTTGAGAAATAGTGGTGGGAATAGTAAGGAGCTTTATCTGATAAAATGTCCCACTGAAGGCTATTCTGTGAAGTACCTTAGGCTGGATTGCAGTTTTGGCCATGGAGTTGTGTATCTTTTTGTATTTAATGGAAGGCTCCCATGGTATTTCTTAGGTATTTTATTTGTAGGAATATAATCTAGTTTTATTTGTTATTTCCTCCTGAGAATTACTCTAGTTTTATCAGTTGTTTCCTGCTGCATAATTATTGTTCAACATGTTATATGCTTAAGTTATTGTTACATAAGTATTAAATGACCACAGGACCATTGGCTTTAAAAATGCTTAAATCAATTTGTGAAAATGTATGGGCTTGAATATGTACAGATAACTAAAACTTGAATGAATGTTGTTGTATCTCTCCAAGACATGACAGAGAAAACTGGAAAAGAGGCCCTGAAAACCTTTGTTTCTTTAAAGAGAGGAGAAAAAGCTAATTGTCCCCCTTTAAGACCCACAATCAACTTAACTGTGGATCCTGAAGAACAAGACAAGTCACTGATAACATTTTATTTAAAAAACAGCACCTATTTGATGTTTTCCTATATGGTAAGCATATTATGATGAGCTGCGATTTCCATTACATGAGAGTAGATGTTAAAACTTCATGCTGATTTGAACTTGGCTCTCGCCAAGATAAGCACCAACTAAGACGTAGCTTCACAGTAAACTAATGTGATCCATATGTGTCTCCATCCATTTGCGCTTCCTTCCATATGATGATGTAGATATCCTTCTGTCTGGTGTTGATGGCTGAAGTGTAATGCTGGCTCCAGGGATCAGCTTATTTTGCCTCCCTAGCGCATCAGCACACACAACGGCTGCGATGCTGGCTCCGGGATCAACCATAGTGCGGTCTCCCTAGCGCATCAGCATGACAACCGTCTGGATTGAGCTAAGTAGGGTACATCTCTGGGGTCTTCAAGTGGGCACCTTCCATCCTCGGTGTTTCGTCGACTAGCCCACGACACCTCAAGAGGGCTCGACGGTGATTCTGGCGTCCCAGCATCACCCCCTCCGTCCCCACTCAACTCAGCCCAGCTTACTTACCTGTATATCAGCCTTTCTTTCTTTCTATTGTGCTTGAGATCCCCAGCCAGAATCTTTCCGTCTCAACCACAGCCAGTTGCTGCTCCTCTCTGCTGCTTCAGATAAGTTCTTCACTGTGCGACGCAACTCTTGGCCATTGAATCCGACATCTCTGAGAAACCGGGTTGTAGAGTGTGCCACAAATCCTCGACATCCCCTTCCACTGGGTAAACCCAGACTCTCCATACTCGCTGTTCTGCTTCAGTGGCTAGTTGAGCATACCGCAGTTTCTTCCTCTCATACGCCTCATCTACAGCATCCTCCCATGGCACTGTTAACTCCACCAGGTGAACAAGGCGTGCTGATCCAGACCACAAGACAATATCTGGTCGAAGGTTTGTGGTGGCAATCTCAGGTGGAAAAATAAGCCGTTGACCAACATCCGCCAGCATTTTCCAGTCTCTAGCAGCTTCCAGTTGTCCTGGGCGAGGATTGGTTTTAACACCTTTTCTTGGTGGTTGCTCTCCTGGGCGGAGGAATGTTGTCTTTTGTGTGTAATGTTTTGATGGAACAGGTGGCAACTTATTGGTCATGTTACGCTTGTCTTCCAATGCTAAGGCCAAACATCACAGCACCTGGTCATGGCGCCAAGTAAACCGTCCTTGGCTAAGAGCCACCTTACATCCTGTCAAAATGTGCCTTAATGTTGCAGGTGATGAACACAAAGGACATGAGGGATCCTCTCCTACCCAGAGGTTTAGCAACAATGATTCGCATTACCGGTGACTTCAGAATGATAACTCAGATTGCTGTAGTAAATGTGTTAGAATACACCCTTACTGGGTTGCTTTTATTTTTCTTTCATGGGTGGGATTGTTTGGAATATTTTGAAATGTATTTGGCTTGTGTTCACTTTTAGTTGAATAAACAGATTTTGTGTAAAACTAGTCCATTTTGCAGTTGAGTGATCTTTTTCAAAACTAGTTATGACTCAAACTAATTATGACTTTTGTTCCAAGTTTTGTTTTATTTTTCCTTCTAAAGGTGATGTTGCAACAGGAGATGATGTGGATACATTTTTTAATCCATGGCTTTAAAGAGTGTTTAAAACAGCTTCCACTTCAAAAAATAAATAAATAAATAAATAAATAAATAAATAAATAATCACTTATGTTACTAAACCTACTTTTTATTCATATTTTTTTTGTTTTTCACTGTGCAAGACCACATCTTACATATGTTATTTTTGTTTATCTTCCCAATTTGGCAATTTATGTGCCATAACACCCATGGAGAATCAAGGCAATTAAGGTCCTTAATTTCTCAATCCCAAGCAATCTGCATCTTTTCAACTGGCTTAATTACAATTAGAGGCTCTCAAGTGGGACTCACGAAGCACATGCCTACTATTTCTTGGCTTTCAGAGATGTCTCCTGACAACCAAGTACAGTGCTCCCCCTTTATAAGGCGGCCATTTACCCCATAATGCCATTACACTAACACTAGTATTCTCATTATAAGGTGGAACACAAATAGCACAGCCTCTTAACTATGGCTCCCGACTACAGCGTTATAAAGAGGGAGCACAGTATTTGCCAATGCAAAGTTAGAAGCAGATGCAAATGTCTTATAAGGAAAAAATATATATGAATGCAACACATGCTCACTTTTTTTAAGTTTTACATCACTTCAAAAATCTGATTTTTTTTATGTTTGCTTAAAGGAACAAGTGATAAGACACTTCTTTTTGAAGGTGAGGAAAATCACATTTTACCCAAAGCAGTCAAAACCTTCACTGAATCTGGGCTTTTTGTGGTTGCTGGGAGAATTGTAGGACACTGTGCCTTGTATCAGGGTCCCTCTTTATGTGGCCTGCACTGGTCTATGTTTTATGTGATGGGGAGGAGAAGACTGCACCTCTGTGTGCCGATGACTGTCTTGATGTTAACGTTTGAGAGCTCATTCAGAAGGTTAGTTTTTAAGCTGTCATACTTTTTTTTCTTCTTTTTTTGGACATAAATCCAGTTAATAATTACTAGTTATATATCAATATTTTAATACATTTAGGGCCCTATTCTGATTAAATAAGTGCAATTGCAAATGCAGTGATGAAAGTCAATTACGTCTGCCCCGAAGGGAGTTACTTCTCCCTGACAGCGCCCAGCCAATCAAGTGAGTAGGTTGGGGATTCTGCTATCCAATCAGGACCAGGCAACAATCCCTTTAAGAGACAGAATGCGCTTGTGTCACCGCAATGCTCTGATTTTGAATATAGAAGTGGCTAGCATGTTGAGCTGCAGTAGCACAGAGCAAGAACAACCAGTGCAAGTCAGAACAACAAGATGTAGGTCACTCGCTGAGAGAATACGTAAACCATGCTTCACGACACAGGAGATTGCTATATTAATATATGTTAACATTCATTTGTTCACTACTTCTGTTTTTTTTTTTGGTTCTGTGTCATAATCTGTGGTTTATGTATTCTCTCCCAATGGCCTGGCCTTGTATGTGTTGACTAGGTCCACATGTTGTACTAAAATTCAGAAAATATTTTCTTATGTACCATACTTTTTGTTTCAATAAACCAATTTAGCCTAACTATATTGTTTCTTTTGTAATGCATTAATGGAAATAATATTACATACCTGATATACCCTTCCTCTCAATGGAGGAAATTATAGTAATAGCAAGCATATCATCCATGATTATTAGGGGTCTACTTAAATCGCAGAGAATTTACATATTTTTCCCAGGTAGGTTATGGAATAAAATTAGGATTTCGCTGACATTTCGCAGACCTGTTTAAGCATTAAATAAACATAAGTAGATAATATTTCAGAGCACTATAAAAGCCTAAAAATAGTGGTATTCGCATCCTTACTAAAGTGGAGTGCTGTCATGTGTTAAAGGCAAGCATGCAACATCCCCCAGCAGTTGTTGCTGACATTCTCTGTCTCTGTGTTGTGAAGACTTGCCCATACATTGAAACTGCACATTCTGCATACACTGAATTGGTTGGAAGTGTAAGGCAACACTTTGCCAAGTTATACAGATGTGGAAATTAATTAGAAACAGTCCCAAAACTCGGTTACCCTCAAGGAATTCATTTTATTAGTACCGAGTCAAAAGAAAGAAAACGTGCTGTTCGAGACTACAATTCTAACTGCGTTTAAAAAGTAAGCAGCGGGTTGTTTGAAGCGAGGTGGCTGTGTGAGATCGTACCTGTAGTACTGATTTAACTTGGATACAAATGACAGGAATACTTTTTTGTGTGCGCTGACTTTCAAGTTTTTTTTTTTCTGAAAGCTGTTATTTGTTTTACATTCTGTTTACACTGCCTCTGTAGTAGCCTTTCATTTAATGTGTGATTCTGAAGCTAAATAGCGATCGTATTTTCTCCAAAATCACATTACAAGATGTGCAAAACAATTTAATTCAATCTTTCCACTGTATTTAATGTATTATGCATTTTTTTAAAAAAAACAGTTTTGCATGTATTATGCATTTCTCTGTAGTTAAAGTATTATGGATTTTCTTGTTGTTACTGCAGCTTGTAAAGCACTTTGTGATGGTGGTCCACTATGAAATGCGCTATATAAAATAAAGATTGACTGATTGATTGATTGATCTCCATGTAAAGCTTCTTTGGGAAATTTTTTGACATGATCCTCAGCCGAAATATACTTTGCTTTTTTTGTTTTGTCATCCATTTTTGGTATTTTACCTAAATCAAAATTACAATGCAACACTGACTTTGTCCCACCTCCTACTGTACAGTACAGGTCACAGAAAAGCCAGTACAGACGCACTGATAGGCTGATTAAAACACTGTTGTCATGTGAACAGTAAACAAGTTAACTGCTCTGGAGTATTTTTTTTTAAATGTTATTTGTCTAAGGACATTTTTTTTTAAAAATTTTTTTTACTTTTCTTTCTTTGACTTCCTCTTTCTGTGTCAGTCCAAACACACACAGTTGCTACTTAGGGCTACTTTGCTTTTTATAGTGTGTTCATATGTTAAAGTTCCTGATTGCCCCACTAAATAAACCTGGTTTCAGCGGGTCTTAACGCAGTCCTCAATTGTCTACTTGGGACCCATTGTCATCAGAATCGCTTCGGCGAATATGTTAATGATACCACGCCGACCTGAAGGCGATGGGGCAGACGCTCTATGGCGGTGCAAGACATGTCTTCAGAATACCATTTCAGCGCAGTGTAGTTTTTTACGTCTTCGCTCCATTTGTGCGCCACAGAATCGGGGGCAAGCGCCATTCGCGCTTGCACTAGCATGTGCGCTGTGATCAGAATACAGCTCTTATTGTTCTTAGATTTTAAATTGTAAGCAAAATACATGCAATATATATATATTTCTTACAGCTTTCAAAAGATTAGCAACTTGACCAGACTGATGTCTTCTACGCTTTACTACAGAAATTAGATTTTGGATGGCTGTAAACATTCTTATTCACTGGTTGAATATTTCTTTTATCATTTTCAAAATTATAAAACCTTGTTTCAACCAGCTATTTCAAACAAAGTTTACATTAAAAAGATGTAAAGCACCAACTGAATTTTACAGTGCTGAGTTCATGTTTGGCACAGGGAATATCTTTAAATTATTACTATGACGCAAGTCTAAGATGGCATATTTAAGACAGTTGCAAAACATTTATTTGTTGTAGATATTTGAGCAAACAATATTAGCCAGTAAGCAGTTCAGGAAAGGACTGGAGGAAACCTCTGTTCATGAATTAATGAAAGCCAAGCCAGATGCAACCAGACATGTATTCCCAGAAAGGGCAGAGTGTCAAATTGACAGACAGGTATTGTTACATGAGAAGCATTGCTTAAATAAACTGAAAATCTACTGCCAACCAAAAAATAAACCTATAGTGTTGTGATATTATATTAGCATGATCTATTTGAACTCTTCAGGTGTTGAATTGAATGGCCCTCACCAACTGATATGGACACTGATGAAGAGAGATGCTACATTGGCAGGATTGCTAAGACAATTTATAATTGAAGGTAACAATATTTAACATTTCTGGGGAAGGGGATACGGTGAGACTATCATCCAAATGTATGTATATTTGCTTGCTAATTAATGCAAGGTGAGAGAGCTCTCTCACCCTTTCAGGTTTTCAGTGTTACTATTGTCAGATTTCTTACACAGACAATTCAGAAATGGATGGTACCTGCATAGTCAGTGAATCAACATTTGTAATAAAGGTATGTTTGTATCATGGGGCTATGATGAAAGATGTATTTAAAAAAAAGTTGGTAATTAAATTATGAATTACTTTAAAAGCCTACTACACAAAAATAAAACTATATTTCATTGTTTACATTCATATTTGTATGCTTTGTCCTAGCTTCGGAACATTTGAAGGGGATGGGAGGTGCTGCCAGCCAAGTTTTCTGTTAATTACCTCAAACTAGTTCTTCAAATCTGCCACCTGCTTTGAAACTTTCAAGATTCTGCATAGATATTCAAGCTACAACACCTTCAGAGATGAGCTGATTGATGGTATTAAAGTTAACATATTCCGATTTGGCCTTCCTTAAAAGTTTATGTGGTCAGTACTATTCTCACACTTGATGCATTGCTGCAAATTTCAACGATACATTAGTACAATTTTAGTCATAACTGTTGTGTGCACCGACATACAATTTTCCCCTTGAATATAGTGTATGAAATGTATGGAAATGTGGCAGTGCATGCAAGAAATATTAAACATTTAACATGCAGAACTTTATTGCAGTTGCCTTCTGTGTTCTTGGCAAGAAATACAAGACAAAATAGAAATGTTTTTGTCTACCTTAAATAGAAATTGCTTTAAGCTAACATTTCATAAGCAAGAGTTACCACCAGTATCAAATAAATACAGGATTGTATGGTAGACAACTAGTCTTGGCATGTTTATGAAATATTCATACAGACTTATCTGAAAGCTGTAGACAAAAAAATTAAACACTACACCATGAAATACAGTCAAATATGAGAGTAACAAAAATACAGAATTGATTTGGTTATAAGCACGTTTTTCAGATTGTAAAATGAAAAAAACAAACAAACACCACACTTAAATCATACCTGCATTCACAAAATTACAGCTTTCATGGCTTCATTTAAAAAGTGTTCATTCATGAATCAGTGAAAGAATCATGAATTAACGTGGGTTTTTCATAAAGTCCAATGTTACCACACCCACAGGAAACTATGTAGTTTGACTCAGTATTTGTAGTACATTAAAATATATATCAGTTCCATGGCACATGGAAGGCCTCAGAGAATCAACATTAGTCTGTGTTTCTGAATTTCAGACAACTCCAGATCAACAAGAGAAATATAAACTTGGTTTGACTCTTCAACAGAAATTGGAGCTTCCTGTAATGCAAGCAATCAAAATATAAAAATATAAACTATATACAAAAGCATTTAACTAACATTAAATGATGCCTTTGTAGAAACACATTTAAGAATTTTGTACTTAAAATCAAAAGATAGAGGCTACACAGATGTTTCAACTAGTGGGATTACTATACAGGCAGAATTGGCTGATCTGTTTATGAGGTATTTTTCCAATGCAAAGTTAGATCACTTAAAAGATGATCTATTCAATACTCAATATAATCAGGTAATTATAAACATTTTCTATAACAAAATGTGTCATACATACTTAATGATAAATGATTGTGTTTACACTACAGCTGTGTAATATTTTACAGAATGTGTGAAGAACCCACCTGTCTAAATGTTGTTGAATTCTTGCTAGAAAGGTGTAGTGTAAAGCATACAAGTGATGTGCACTATCTGGGTCCAAAATGCCATCATTTTCCATCTGATGAAACAATGAATAGTACAGACCATTCACGTACAGCCAAAGGTCTACCCAAACTGTTCAGTCTTATAGGATGAGATCATTGTAATAAGCGTTTGTTTTACTATAAATCAGGAAACACAATATAGAAGTCTTCATATTTAAGATAACAATGATGTTATTATTACATCTGGTTGCGGACAGAGCACCAGTAATGTGGCTTTGTCTGCCAGTGCCTCTGTGTTCTACCATATACTCTGCAACTCCACGACTTTCAGCACCCTTGTCCTCACTTGCGACCGCAAGGCGTACAATTCCACTGCTTCAGAAAACATGCTTAGAAGAGGTGATGCATTGTTGTTGTTTGCAACCCCCAAAAGCACTGTTTTTCGGCTGTACCCATCTATCCCTCCGAAAACAACTAAACGCCATCTGCGAACAGTTAAGCAACACAAGGAAAGTTATTTGGATTGTATTTTTAATTATACACAATTCTATCAGTCCAAAAATACTTTGTAAAAGGATGTTAGAGTTAAAGTACTGGTATATACTGACATTTATTTGTGTTTGGGAATTTACTTTGGTAATTATTGTCAATAAAAAAACAAAAGGCAATGCAGATTGTTTTATGTGTACAATGACTATAAATTGGCAATATCGCGTCTCAGAAAGAAAGTACAATAGTTACCATTTCAATTCACATAAAATGTATGATTTTTTAATGTTCCTTTTTAAATTTATTATTATTGTTATTAGTATTTGTTTATTTAGCAGACGCCTTTATCCAAGGTGACTTACAGAGACTATGGCGTGTGAACTATGCATCAGCTGCAGAGTCACTTACAACTACGTCTCACCCGAAAGACGGCGCACAAGGAGGTTAAGTGACTTGCTCAGGGTCACACAATGAGTCAGTGGCTGAGGTGGGAGTTGAACCGGGGACCTCCTGGTTACAAGCCCTTTTCTTTAACCACTGGACCACACAGCCTCCTGTACTACAAAATACACATGGAGATTTGGACCTACTGCGTTCTGGTATCTCGTAAATGAAAATAATTGCAAGAATTACCATCAGTTTATGGTTCCCATCAATATGCCAAAGTGACTGTGGTCCAGGGACAGAGCACTGCCTTTGTTCTGAATGCCCTTTTATCTAATCTCCATTTGTGACCTGCATGACCTCTGGCCGAAAAGACTTCGGAACCAACAACTGATTTACAGGCTGTCTTGTGCCCGCGGCTCGGGATACTCTATATAGTAAATGCCCAACCACACAAAGTGAGGAAATACAAGCGGCCGACCGTCTTCAACATCCTTCCCCTCAATAACCCGAATCTGCACCTGAACGTTCACCAGAGTTGGATCATTAAGCTGCTCCCACTCTAGATCAACGTTCCGGTACCAGAGCTCCGGTACATTGAGGGGGGCTACAGTAACTTCATCTCTAGAGGACTCAGTAACTCGACTCCCCTGGTCACATTGAACTCCCACTCCCTTCATATTCCTTTTCCTTGATAAAGCAGATTCACCAACCAAGCCCCAACCCTGTCTTATTAATGCTGCCTCTAGTTTATCAGCCCTTCACTCTTTCATAGTTTTTCGTGGCCGAAAACTAGCAGCAAATAAATCAGCATGCAACGGAAAAACTTGGCCAATAGAGTTTCCCGTTGCCACTGGCCCTTTTACAGTCGCCGGCTGTGTCGGTCTGGTCATTATTGTAGCAAACAACGGCCAGTCCCGACCCAAAATAACTGGATATGGCAACTTATCAGTGACGGCCACAGTTACATAGCAGCGCCTGACCTTTATGGTCATACTAATTTTTGTGGTTGAATAGGTTTTGGTTTCCCATTGAATACAGGAAATGGCCGACGCCCCGCGCGACCGCCAAAACCTACCCCCAACACAGCTTTCCGAATCATAGTCTGTCCACACCCTTAATCCACTAACGCGTGGGTATTCACTTTACCAATCTTAACATTAATAACACAGGGTCCCTCCCAATCCCGCACCCGATACTCACCTGCTTCTGCTGTTGATACTTGAGCTGCCACGTCACATTCCATTGCCGACGGGCAGTATGGGCAATGTGTCCAGGTTCCTGGCAGCGGTAGCATATCGGTGGTGACAGAGCCAGCTGTACTTTGTCCCGCTGGCCCGAAGACAGGGGTTGGGGATCGTCTGTTTTCACCCAGCTGGGAGCCAGCCTCGCTTTCCACTTTGGAGGCGGGGTGCTCTGTGGGTCATACTGGATGCTGGTGGACGCAGTCTTCATTGTAGGAGCCCTCCTGGACTCCCCCCGGGTCTTAGGAATGCTGGGGACTGGTATCGCTTCCGAGACAGGGTCGGCAGTAAAATCCAGAGGAGTCGGTGTGGTGCAAGCCAGCGAGTCTTCATAAGCCTCTGCCAGGTTAATGGCATGATCCAGGGTAGTTGGGTTGTGACGGGAGACCCAAGCCTGAGTCTCTGTTCCGATGCAATTATTAAATTGCTCAATCGCAACCATTTGAGCCATGTTCTGAATGGTTTGACCTTCTGGAATTAACCACTTAGTCATGTGGTCCCAAAGTTGTTGCCCCACCACCCTGGGCCGTACACCAACCGGCCCTTTGTATTCCCGAAATCGATGTCAATGTGTTTCCTTTGTTATGGTAAATCTTTGTAAAATAGCTACTTTTACTTGATCGTAATCCAGAGCTGCTTCATTAGACACAGCCCGATAGGCTGCCTGGGCCTCCCCCATTAGACAAGGAGCCAAGTGTGCAGCCCACCACTCAAGTGGGCAATCGGCGCATGTAACACAGCTGATTGCTGTCCCGCCTTCGGTCGAGACCCTCATCTTCTGGAAACAAAGCCACGTCCATGTTAGATGGGAATCTCTCCCGAGCACAGCCATCTCCCTGCAGCACCGTCACAGATCGGGAGGGAGATTTATTACAAGGACACATTACCAACCTGTCACAGCTTGTATTTAACATTCAATGCTTGCATGTTTTAAAATTCGATGCTTATGTTTGCTATTTGATGCTTGTACATTCACTATTTAATTTTTGTTACTTCACCTCCCATAACTGTGTGCCAGTTACACAGCAGAAAGTTGAAATATTAATTCAAAGAAAAATGCAAATGAGTTTCAAGGAATCTCAGAACAATTAATCATCAATTGATTAAAGATTTTTCTTTTCACTTCAGATTTTACTCTTGCGAAACACGTCTGACATTCAGGGCCTCTCACATTATGCACGTGCCCAGCTACATGATGACAGGTTTCCCTTTTAGCCAGTTTGGCTACAGTATGATATACAAAAGCTGACCAGGTAGCTGACCACAAATTTAAGATTCACTGACAAACGATACAAACAAGCAATCTTGGGTGGACATTAAAGTCATCTTATGATTGATATCACCATTATATAAACTTTACATTTGTAAGACATATTTTCCATTTTTCAGGAGACATGAGGGCAACAATTTCAATATCAGAGAATCATATTTGCTGGTTTGCAAGCACCTTAGCATATAACTTTGCGTCACAATTTATTAAAGAAAGGGGACGATAACTGGCGTAATCAATGGGATCTTTATTTTTTTTAAAAATAGGGAGACAATAGCAGTATTAACATCTCTAGTTAAAAAGCCCTTCTCAACTGCAGAATGCATCATATCAAGCAAAAGAGGACCTAACTGAGACCAAAAAGTCAGAAAAAATTCCGGAGGAATGCCATTGAATCCCGGGGATTTACCCTTATTCATATCTTGAACAGCGTCTTGCAACTTCTGAAGAAACCGCATGCATTTATCTTTGTCATGAGGAATATCAGAACTATAAAGTTTGGAATGAAAGGAGCGAAATGCTGAATTTATTTGTACAGGGTCTGACAGTATATCTCCCTTCGGAGAATTAACAGACATAAAGTTTGTGAAGTGCTTGTTAGCCCGGAGTCTCAAGGCTAGAAGATGACTGGGCCTCGAGCCGTTGAAATAATAGTGCTGCCTAGCTCTATGAATAAGGAATTCAGTAAGATGCAAAGTATTTTCTAGAAATGGTAACTTGGTTTCCAATTCCTTAATTCTGCTAAGTTGCAACTTACTAAGGTTCGAAGCAAATTATGAAGTACTATTCCTGATAAATCCTTTAACTGAATCCCACAAGACACGTGGATCATCAACCGAATTTCTGTTAAAAATGAAAAATTCTGATAGCTGGTTTTCAAATTCTGACCTGAAAGATTCATTCTGCAGCAAAGTGCTGTTAAAGCGCCATCTGGTGGCCCGAGTGAGTACAGACGAGTGCTCTGTGATCTGAAAGAGAAACCGACAGCAATTCTATGTTGTGAACTTCTAGATCCCTCGATACGAAAATAAAATAAGTCCTCGAATATGATTTATGTCTTGTACATACATCCCCAATCACAGCTGTAAATTCTAAATTATGGCTATCAGTATGATAAAAAAAAAAATGATGATGACCATGACATATCAACATTATTAGAGAACTGTAGAGTAAGAATTCTCCAGCTATATGCAAAAATGTAAGTATGACAAACAGACAAATAAATGAATGTACATACAAACTCCTCCATATCCCCAGAGTCTGATATTCTCAATAACTTAAGCTAAATAATGGTTAGGGTTAGATTTAGAGTTACTCATGCTATGCGTAACAGAAGTTTATGTTAATTGTCTGGGCTCAAATTAAAAAGCAAGTTGTGGTAGTGAGGGCTGCAGAGGTGACGTCAGACCAGGGAAATGACACCAAGCACAGGTTCTTCAGGGTGAAACTGAAGCGCTATGGCTGCGCTCAGTGCGTTTATTAAATGAAAGATTTATACAAAATGAAAAAAACACTTTATCAAAACATCTTGTTGGCCAAAGTTAAATAACACAAACAATAAGTACACTTTTTAGTAAAATGAGTACCTTGGTTCACTTCCGGGTAGCATTCGCTCTCGCTCCTAACTCCTCTAACTCTCTTTAAACTCTGAGCCTGGAGTGGGTCTTTTATACTGTGGCTGGAGCCTTAATTACCTATTAAACAATTACCTTATTAAGATTGCAGCCACATTCCCACAAGCTACTCGGGATGGGGATTCAACCCCATCCATGCCAACCACATTTCGCTTTACGCCGGTCTCAAATAACAATGACGGACGGTTTTGTCCGCCCGCACACAAATACATTCAATAATAATAATACTAATAATAATAATAATAATAATAATAATAATAATAATAATAATAATAATAATACAAATAATATACATACATAAATGAATATGCACAAGGGGTGGGCACCCCGTCACACAAAGCTATAAAGTAAATAATTAAATGTTGGGGTACAAACCCTGTTTTCCTCCACGATCTGTGCATCTTTATATCATATTTATGTGATTTATCTGTACACAGTTAAGATTTAAGCATTTATAGATGGGGGACAACACTGTCAACATTACCATTTTACACATGAATTTAGATTGTTACAGCTAAAGTTTGTTGGTATGTGTTAGTTTCAGAAAACCGATACTGTATTGTGACAGTGAAAGAATTAATCTTGGTTATAAATCTCCCTCCCGACCTGTGAGGGTGCTGTGTAAAGGGAACAGTGTGCCCTGGACTGGATGGTTTGGCAATTCATTCCAGGGAGAGGTGGAAGTCGGCCATCTAGAAAGGGGGCGGAGCCACAGTACACCATCACCCCAGATGGGCAGCAATGTGGCAATCATGGATTGGAGGAAAAGCGATTGCACTCGCTAGTGAAGGGGGCGTGGCTAAAGGTACAAAAGGAGATGTGGCAAAGCGAACTGTGTCTTTCTTATGGTGGTGAAAGAACTGCTGAAGGACTTAAAGAATGTGAGTGTTTTGTGTTTGTTTGTCATTCTAATTGTACTCGTTTGTCATTGTTAGGTGGCTAACACGATCTGGGAACTGTCGCTAAAGGCCAGCACCAAACCCGGAGAGCACTGCACTACTGTTCACTATAAATTGTATTTCACCACTTGCACATTAGCACTCACACTTGTACTTGTGATCACGTCTGTGTTCTGTGTGTGTTTATACTCTGTTTATTATTTTGGGACTGAACCCCATGGTTTTAACTGTGCAGTACACATTGTTGTGTATTGCCAGTTACTGTTATTTACGGTCGCCAAACCACCTGGATTACAAAATAATGAAGGATTGTTTGGACTTTGTTCTTTGTCATCTATTTGAGCAATGCATCACCTCTACATCTGCACACTGCAAACCACTTTGCCACATGTATATATGTTGTTAAGAGTCATCTTAGTTTAGTTTTTCTAAGATGACACATTGAAATGAATGTACTTTTTGTATGCATACTTGTTTTTTTGCCACTCCAAGAACATACTTCAATTCAGTTCAGCCTCAATTAAATTTGCTTAATTAGACCTTTTGTTTTCAGCTCTTAAACAGTTGCAGGTTTAAAGTTAGCTATAAGTAACTTGAACTTGCAACTGCTTAGGAGCTGAAAAAAATTAACAAGGTCTAATTAAGCAAATTATTAGTGCAATTAAAGGTTTAATTAAGTAATTGAGAGCTCAGTTGGAATTAAAAACCAGAAGACACAGGAGGTCCCCAGGACCAGAGTTGAAAACCACTGGTCTATATTATAATAGTGTAATGTTAAATATCAGCTGTATGTCTGCAGTGTAGACTTGGCTTTTTACTCTTTGCTGTCTGTTAGATTTTTTGAATTCCATATCTGTTTTGTCACTTTTGTGCAGTACCTTACATTTCTTGGCATGCTCTTGTTTGTGCTGCAGTTTGTTCTGACACAAGCAAGCTGTTTTAAGGACATAACGGTGTAATTTTTTGTTTCTGCCTTTTAGTGGTGTAACATCCAAAGGCTAGTGTATGAGCTCTTTTTAAAGTTGTATAGAAATCTGAGGTTGGTTTGAAGTCCTCTGAATGTACACACGTATGCAGGTAATTTATCATTGCCATACATTTAGTGTGCACTGTATGTTTATCTATATGTTCCTTACTAATGAATGCTACATTTGGCTGTTGGGGTATTTCAATAAGTTTGTTTTGGGTTACTGTAAGTCACCTCTTGTGGGTAGCATTTCAATCAAGTCAACAAAATGTGAATGAATTAAATTAACCCTGTTTTCAAATCCATTATTAACCCTCTGCAGTCCTTTGTCGGACCAGGTCCGACATTACAATTTTTCCTTTCCGGTCCCAAGTCGGACCCTGTCCGACATCATCAAAAAGGCATCATACACAGATCCCTGGTCATTCTTTTCTCCGGAAAAAGCCGAGAAAAGCTTTCAATGGCAGAGAGAGGCCGATAGAAGCCGGAAAAAAAATGGAGGCGGATCTGAGCAATACGCATAGTCCCTTCACCACAGACATAACACGGACATAAACAGACAAGATAGCTGCTTCCTCATCCAGCACTCAAAGAAAATCACAGACATTTGCCAAGCTTTTTGAGACGTTATAGTGATAAAATAATGCCTTGGATAGCATTATTGAGGAGTTTGGTGATAAATCGAGTGATCAGGAGAGATCTGATTTATCAGTATGCACTACTATGAAGAGATATGTGATAAATACAGTGAACAAGGAGTGGGGCAGGGCTGGAGATGCAGTACTGAGTGTCCTTCTGATATGCAGTGCCTTTTAAATCTGTTTTACTGTGAACAAAATTACTTTTAAACAGAGTGTGTAAAATAAACAGCTTGTGTGAAAACAAATTAGACCTGACGTGCCTGACAGACGCTGAATAAATGGACCGCAAAGGGTTAAGGTTATGCCCTGTGTGATGAAGCATTTCTCTCATAATGACAACAATTTTTTTCCTTCTTTCTGTATCTAAAAAGACACATATGCAGGGCAGGAATTTGCTCTTGCTAATGTAGGATGGCCCTTTCACACTTGTAGTACGTGATGTTTCTTTTACTAACTACTTGACAAAAATTGCCATTCTTCCATTTTTTTTGGTAGTTTATTATATATGAAGCTGGCAACTTCACTTCAGTTTGAACAAGAAAATTTGATCTAACTACATTTGATTTCTCTTTTCTCAGTGATATTTCAAATTAATTTAGTATAACATTCCCCTCCATGACTTTACACTTCTTTTACATCAGCATTTCATTCGTCATGAACAGACTGGCCTGGAAGAGGAAACACAAAACGATGTCATCATTTATACAGATATATATATTATTTAAAATCAATAAACATTACACATACTGTACACGCAGGACAAAGTATCAACTGAGTTCCTGTCAGAGCAAAAGTATTAATAGAAATCCAATGAGAACAAAAGCAGGAAAAAAAAACACATACATCCATGTCAGAAAAAAACATTATCCGGACAGGAATTTATAAGGAGGCATCACCTGATTTCCTGGCAGGACAAACTTTCAAGTAGAATTCCTACAAGGAAATATCTTCAGTACAATTCTTATCAGGACAATTGATCAATTGATTTCCAGTCAGGACAAATGCTGAGGTACAATTCCTGTCAGGACAAGTTATCACTAGAAATCCTTTGAGGACAAAAGAAGGAAACATTCCTGCCAGGACAATATTAACTAAACCCTGTGAAAAATCTGAGGATTAAATTAACTTGAAGCTAATAGCGAAGACTGCTGTCCTGACATATCAACATTTCTTCCATATGAGATTGAATATTAAAGTTTCTAAAACACAAACAATGGAATAATTTATATTATATAATATTGTAGACAATAGTCATTATGTATACGTGACCACCATGTAAACATATTTCTGCAGCCTTAAGCAATACTATTATTTCTATGACTATGATTACTACTACTAATAATGAACAGGAATATTAATAATAATAATTTAAGCCCCTTAAATTTATTTTGTTTAGATTGTAAGATGAGAGTAATTAATGCTAAATAAATTGATGAATTGCATTCAAAATTATTATATGCTCCTACTTGTAATTTTTGTGTTAAGCATTTAAAAATGTACTTCTGGTTCAAAGGATTTATTCATGTTAGACAAAGAACATCTTTCTGTATAAAATATTATATTACAATTACAAAGGTAAGACTTTTAACAACATGAGGACTCACATCTAGCTACATTAGTTCTGTCTGTCTGCCCTTTTAAAAAAAAGAAGCTTAATAAAAGAAAATATTTTAAAGTGTTTTCAAAATGTCCTGTTTGCCAGAGAATAGCTCAGTAAAAGAGTGAATTAAAAGTAAGACATAATTTTACTCTTCCAATAAATGCATTTTAAATTGTTTAAAAAATGTTCTGTTTTTCAAATAATATCTCAGAAAATAGTGAAAAGTAAAATAAAAAAAATATTTTACTTGCCTAAAAAAACAGCACATCCACGCTGCAACAGCTCTCTTGCATTTGAGTTTGAAAATGGAGGAAAGAAAATTGTGGGAAGATCAAACTAACCAATAGGACTTCAACCTCGGTTGATCAATTAGGGTGGTTACAGAAATCAATGGAGTGCATCTTCCTGTCTTGCCAGGAAAGGTTTGTGGTACCTTTGTGCCAGCAGCATACAGGTCTAACTGAGACACTTCTCGGTTTCCTGAGGCAAAAAGGAATCCCCCTAGGTGACTGCAGGGATCAGGGCTACAATAATGACAGCAACATGAAAGGGCAGCACAGTGGTGTCCAAGCACACTTGCTTGAAATGAATCCCAGAGTTTTTTTTGTTTTTTGTCCCTTGCAGCTGCCATAGTCTAAATCTGGTTATCAGTGATGCTGCACAATCGTCTATAGCAGCAAAATTATTCTTTGGCTACCTGTAACGCATATATGCAGTATTTTCAGCCTCAACTCAAAGATGGAGGATTCTCTGTACCCATATCCAAATCAAAGTCAAGCCACTTTCTGATACCAGATGGGAAGCAAGAATTAACAGTGTTAAAGCTGAGGGGGTGCGTCCTGCTTTGAGGGAAGCTGCGGCTACAGCTAAAGATGCAATCGCCTGTTCAGAAACAGAATCCCTGGCAAAGGAACTGGAATCCTTCCACTTCCTTGTGTGCTTAGTTGTGTGGCGCCATGTGTTATCTGTGGTGAGCAAAATCAGCAAACTGATGCAAGATCCAGGCATGCACCTCGATGCTGCTGTTGCGCTACTTAGTAATGTGCAAACTGTGCTAATGCATTACTGACAGAGTGGTTTTGAACAGGCAATATCAAATGCTAGTGAATTACAAATGTAATAAAACAAGTGACTAAAGCTCAAAGAAAACCTCTAGTATATAATAAAATAAATATTTTCATAACTACAAATATTGAATTATCTAGTTTTTTTTTTTACAGTACTTACCTACTAACATGCCATCTGGTGCTTTGGGTCCTTGAAAATTATTAAACACAGTGGACTGTGTCAAAATGTAATAGTCATGGAAGACAGGGAAATTTGCACATTTAGTAAATAGATCTACTTGATTAAGTGGGATACAGATATGGTCATCAACCCTCTATCAATACAGCCGTGACCTGATTGATGGCTGTAGAGATGGTAGATTGACAGGGTCCCATCAAGTCATCTGTGACCCTTTGAAATGAACCAGAGGCATAGAAAGACAATGCTGCCAACACCTTCATATGCAGTGTCACAGCAAGACCCCTATTAGTAGGCGATTCAAGGTCATCCCACAGGGCTTGCCAGAGGTCAACAATAGCTGCCCTATGTAGTTGCAATCAAGTTTTTATATTGTCTGGTAAATCCAGGAAATTAACCCTGTTCCTGTACACCCTCTCTCCATAACATTGATGTCGCAGCCGGGATCTGTCAATCTCAGGCTCAAACTCAAGCTCTAATATTGCATTTGCTGGTGCAGATGCCACTCCTAACAAAGTTGCTTGTTAAAAACCTGCAGTACTGTTTCAAGGTGAGCTATATTCATATTATGTTAATTAAAACCCCCCTTTTCCACATGCAAATTAACTCCTGATAAATTATGCCAATTATCACTGATTTGCTTTTAAATTCCCATGCAACCAAAATAAATAGTCACAGGAAGTGCTTCTCATTAATATATTAAAATTATTTCTTAAATCAACAATGCAGAATGGTACAAAGGATGCAGTTTTCCTAAAAACATGATTTATGTCTGTAAAATAGTTCAATGCAGGAACCTTTCAGAATCTTCAATTTAAAGTTTGACATATCAAGATATTTATTTTTGTGAAAACCACTGCTTTTGTTTTTTGGGAGTTTAAGTAAGGATCAAGACCACCTGGACCTGCAGATTAATTTATCTCCAGACCTGCAGACTCAAAAGCTGTAAAATAAAATGTTTGATTGTTAACACAACATAAATCTAATGAGATAGAATTATTGTAACCTTGGGTGTGATTTGGGGGGGGGGGCTCCTCCCCTGTTCTATTCCGCCAATAATATCTGCCTATCAAGTCATTCCCTTGTTTTCTGTCTTGCGTTTTTCGTTTGCGTATCGCAATGTTTGTGTTTCGCTACACACCTGACAAACAGCACTGACCAATCACCCTAGACACCACTGGACCTGATGCCTCAATCCCTGCTGGTCCCGCTGTGCCCGCAGCCCTGCAGACTCATTTAAATCTCAAATTATCAATTGAGATATAAAATATACTCGCCCGCCATACTCTTCTTTCTCTTCGGAATCCAAATTCTTGAATGCTGAATCTGAATTCTCAAATTTCTCCTTAACCCAAAGAATCCATTTGAGCTGTTCAGCAAACCAGGCTTTCAGCAGCAATCTCTGTGCGCTGCCGTGCACGCTCCCGGTCCTGCTCTTTCTACTTAGATCTTCAACCTGCCATGTTACCTGATCCTTGTTTCTTCTCATTTGCTTTTCCGACTACCATGATATCAAGCATCTTATTCAGCTTCCTGTTGTCACGAATGAATCTAAAACCTGTCTTCCCTTGTACAAGGTGCGATCACCTTTTTTGAGTGAAAGGTGTATGCGGCAGAGATAGATGTCTCTTTGATAGAAACAGTTTACTTTATTTGAAGTCTTCCCACTGATGATGGGAATGGGAATGTAGAGACAGAAGCCGTGCTAACAAGATTTAAGTTTTTGCAGGTATCAGGCTTTTATGACACACCTGTGGTGGCTTTGACAGACTCACTGAGAGCAGAAACCGATCATACTGTAAGATGGGCTCATTTGGGTAAACTGGAATATGAAGAAGGTATTCCTGCTAGACTTATCCAGATATTTTGCAGGTATCAAGTGAAGGCTGATGTCCTTTATACCTGTTATATGAAAAGATGGCTACCTTATCCTGTCGTGGCCTTCACAGAACCACTCAGAGCTGAACCAGAGAGAAAAGTTGAATCTTGCTGGAGCAGGGCTGACTTGCTTGACATCAATGGGAGAATCTAAGATGTTGAAGTACCCTACTTATAAATAAATGTATTATGCTATATTCTTTGTGTTAGTTTGCAATAATATACTATAATGTACCTTGTTATTAATCCACTGTATTATTGTTTAAGAATATTTCTTTGTAACCAAGATCCTGTTCATGTTACAAAGGTAAAAGCTATCATCTTATAAAGCCTGGAGACTTTTTGCAAACTGCAAAGCAATATTAAGTCCCTTGGATGATGATGATAATGTTAAAATTTGATGACCCATATTATTTCAAAGATTATCAAAACCACAGCAACCTAAAATGACCATATTCACACTGTCTGAAATATGTGATTTTAAAAGGACAAGAATATAACATCAATATTAATAAGTAGATGGGTTCATACCTTTATTGACTTGCATTTGGTTCACTGCTACTTAAGTTGCCTTACACTGCTGGGACTGGTAACTGCTGCTGACGGGTAAGACTGGTGCTGACACTGTGACTAGTGCTGACACTGCTGGGACTGGTGCTGACACTGCTGTGACTTGTGCTGACACTGCTGGGACTGGTGCTGACACTGGGACTGGTGCTGACACTGCTGGGACTGGTGCTGACACTGTGACTGGTGCTGACACTGCTGGGACTGGTGCTGACACTGTGACTGGTGCTGACACTGCTGTGACCTGTGCTGACACTGCTGGGACTGGTGCTGACACTGCTGGGACTGGTGCTGTTTGTGTACAATATTTGTATGACTCTATAGTACTTTGACAAGGTATTCACCAATAATAATAATAATAATAATAATAATAATAATAATAATAATAATAATAATAATAATAATAATAATAATGTGATGTTCCCACCTCTGAATACTAGATCTCCTTTGAACGTTTACACAGTTTCTCACTCAATTCTAATATCCTTTTGTCAGTATAAATCATAGATAGGAAGTAGTACAGTACTTCAGGCGGGGGAAACCGGTCGCTGAGGTCCCGGTGCTGCCTCGCGTACAGGCCGGGTCACTATAGATGCACATACACAGCCACTATGCTAGAATAAAACGCTATGCCTTAGCAGGTAGGGGGATACTTGGACGAGCTGACTGTCCAGTTAAAGTGACAAGAAAAAAAATATATACAGCCAGCTATCCCGGTTTAGCTACACATTTAATGTCATCATAAAAACAGGTTCTTCGATTTTTTTCTGTGCTGGTGTTAAAACATTCTACATGGGGGGGAAGATTTATCAAAACGTATTGCAGCTAAACATCACAATGCGCAGGGGAAAAACAACAAATATAAATGATAAATTCACTTAACATTGATTCTTACCAAGAGTTGGCTTCTTTAGAAAGAAATGTGTAATTGGTTGGTTTTTTCTCCGTTTCATGTTAGTGCTGCACTGTAAACCAGAGTACAGAGTAACTTGCGAAACTGACTAATGAGAAACGTCTTTGTGGCGCAAATTTGACATACCCCAGTGTCTGTACAGCCCGAGATCACAGTAATGTGAAGAAATTAAAAATAATATTTTATATATCTCAATTTTACACTCTTAAAAAATAAAGTGGGTACGTTTTGGTTTTTTTATCTTTTTTTTTTTTTTCGTCTTCACAATTAAGAATTAAGCCGATTTTTACCGAGGCGGCGCCTGCTGCCTCAATGGACGCTACTGCCTGATAACAATGTTATTAGTGGAATTGGATGGAGTCTGTGTAAAGTGGTTCTTTGATAGAAACTCCTGCTCTAGCATGTTGAAGTTCGGGGCCTCTCTCTTATCGAGAGGTAGGATCTCTGAAATATACATGGAGCCTCCTTAGCATTCCAATCTGGTAAAGTAAAGGCAAGTAAAATGAAAATAACCCAAACAGTGTAAGGACAGTTAGAACTGAATTGAAAGAAATAATAGTTTGTGATTTACTGTAAGGTAAAACAATATGAAGTGTATTAGCAGAAAGTTTATAAAAATTTGGAACTAAGAGAATATCTTACAGAAATTAACTTAAAGTAAGAATTGTAATCAAAATAGAATGGTACCAGTCTTTGTCAGGCATACCACAAGCTTGCAAAAGAGAAGGTAATTAATCTTGGTAACCCTTACGTGTTGATAGTACCAGGCGGAAAGTGAAGTTTGGGGGTTTGGAATCCAAGGTTTATATAATGAGTGATCTATTACATATAAGATATATCTCTTGGAACAAATGAGGGGGGCTATAGCATAGGACCATGGAATGCCATACATCTGAGAAGATGCTCACAAAAGAGTCTTCTATCAGTGATGGATGACCTTGATAGACAAGCATGTGGTTCAGAACTTGCTTGAACAGGATTTTTGTAAAAGAAACAGAGGTCACTTTTAGTTTAAAGCACTGAATAGCTACAATTAGACTGTTATATTTTAATTATGTTCCTGATAGATTGAATTTGAGTGAGAATGCTTGAATATATAGTTGCCTGCTTAAGAAGTTTGCTATGAGCCTTCTACCAGCCTCTATCCAATATATTTTAGTTAATTGTTAAACCACATCTATGCATGTAATGAAGCCAACCAAATAAGGAGAAGGTCTTTTGATGTTAAAAGGGACACATTTATATATATATATATATATATATATATATATATATATATATATATATATATATATATATATATATATATATATATTATAACACAGCAGGGAGGGGGCTAATATCCTCCCTGCAGAAAACATGTGTGTATGCACATTTTGTTTAATTGTTTTATTTTGTTAATTGTTTATTGTTTAATTATCATCCGCACCTGGTAACTATTGTAAATTAATGCCAGGTGTTGGGTATATAAAGGAAGCAGCCAGTCTGTTCAGGGCTGCTGAGTAGAAGGAGGCAGATAGTGTGCTCTGTCTCCGAGCAGTCGTACTAGTGTTGTGTGTTGGTGTGACAGGTAAACGGCTTAGCCGTCCTGCGAGTGAGTCAGGGACTTACCTGTGTAGTTAGCGCTCCAAAACGGAGCTAGGTATTTATTTTTTTGTGTTTTGTTTATGTATTAAAAATAGCGCAACCGCGCTTAAAACTCCATTTCCTGTGTCCTGGGTCTGCTTGAAAAGGGGCAAACGAACGACCGTGAGTGCCGGCCGGGTTACAATATATATATATATATATATATATATATATATATATATATATATATATACTTATTATTGGGATAATTACACCAGGATAGATCTGGTATTAAGAAAGAATCTCATCAGTTCAAAAGTTCAACTTACATATTTTGGAGATGTAGTAAAGGTCGATTAGGGGATGATGGCTAATTAATCTTATGAAGGAAGTTACCGGGTGTTTTAAAAATGATATTCACTTGAAGGACATGAGCTGTTAAGGCTGATTAATGTTTAAAACTTAATTGAGACTTCTGACGCAAGAAGCAAGGCAAAAACTCTATATAAACCGAGGTAAAATCTTAGTCAAGTATCACCAACTTGCTAACTACTGATCAAGCTGATTTCTGTTGGTGTCGTGTTCAGAAGTCTTTGCCTTTGAAGACAGTTCCTGTCCTTACCTCATATTCTACACTTCCATATATAATTTGGGAGGTAAGAACTATTTGGAATCTATATCTCTCCTATATTGATGCATTGCTATAAGGTATATGACTTATGTTTTAGTCTGTGAGAATGTCATATTGGTTGTTTTATTTAAACCTTTTATTTTGCTCTGCGAGCACAGTGTGTTTTGTGTTTAAACCTTTTATTTATTTTTGTTATTTAAAAATAAACGGCGCCACCGCGTCATTTTGTTTGATCTGCAGTATTGGTGGCAGTTTCCTTCCTGCTTCTGTCCTGATGTCAGAGGACTCAGCCACCCTGCCACACGTGGCTGTTTTCCACCTTGCACTGCTCACCAGCCTATGCAAGGGCAGCTGCGGACCGCCAGCCTTCTGTTCCGGTCCGTCCTGTTGTGAAGGGAGAGGCAGCTCCTGCTCCTCTCCCTCAGGTGGTGGTGGTGGAGGCAGAGACAGCTCCTGCTGTTCTGCTCCTGGCGAAGGCGGCAGGGGCTCCTCCCCTTCTGGCTGCGAAGGCAGCAGGGGCTCCTCCCCTTCTGGCTGCGGCGCAGGGGCTCCTCCCCTTCTGGCTGCGAAGGCGGCAGGGGCTCCTCCCCTTCTGGCTGTGAAGGCGGCAGGCATGCTCCCTCTGCTGGTGGCGGCGACAGAGGCGGAATCAGCAGGCATGCTCCCTCTGCTGGTGGTGGCGATGGAGGCAGAACCAGCAGGTACCCTACCTCTGCTGGTGGAGGTGTGAGCGACCCGCAGTCCTCCCACGGCGATGGAGGTGGAACCAGCAGGTAGACTTCCTCTGCTGGCGGAGATGGGAGCGGCAAGTCGTCCTCCCATGGAGGTGGAGGCAGAACCAGCAGGAACTCACCCTCTGCTGGTGGAGGTGGGACCTGCTCCTGTTCAGCTGCCCAGTCCAGGGAGCCACATTGAGTTGGCACCCGGGACCACCACCTCTTATTCAGCTGCTGCTGTTGTTGCAGCTCTCTGCAGCTCTTCCTCTTTCCTCCCATTCTCCTTCCTCCCCTTCTTCCTCCTCACTCCACAAGTAATAATCGAAAAAAAAGGAAAAAACAGAAAAACTGTGGTACCCTCTTCTGCCTGAGTCCAGGAGGCGCTGGTGATCCCACGCTGCACACCACGTGTGACAGGGTGGTTGAGTCGTCTGACGTCAAGACAGAAGCAGGAAGGAAACTGACACCAATACTGCAGCTCAAACAAATGACGTGGCGGCGCAGTTTATTTTTAAATAACAAAAATAAATAAAAGGTTTAAACACAAAACACACTGTGCTCGCAGAGCAAAATAAAAGGTTTAAATAAAACAAATCACTAACACAAAATAATAAATACAGGTCAGGTCAGGCTGGGCAGTCGCTGTCACTATCACTGTTCCTGTATATCTTTTTTAAGTTTCGTTTTTCTCTCTCCTCGCTCTCGCTCCTGACACACCCACACAGAGTGCAGCGAGCTGCAGGCTTTTATGCAGGTGACCATCTCCCAATTAGCAACAAATTAAATCACCTAATTAATTCGGAAGATGGCCCCCTTCTGCACGAGTTTTTTTTTTTTTTAATTATGGGGCTACCTATCCACGCTACTAAACAAATATAAACAAACATTCGGCTACGCCGTCCCTAAACAAAACAATAACAAAACACGCTGCACTTCGTCATCATATAAATACAATAACTAAATCATAATACAAAACAAATACAAAATAAACACACTACACAGGGGCAGAGGGGGAAACCCCGTTCTAAAAATAAACAAATACATTTAATAAGCAGGGCTTACTACCGCCCTGCTACAGTCCTCCTGAACGTCTTAGAGTATATATATATATATATATATATATATATATATATATATATATATATATATATATATATATATATATATATATATATAAATAAAAAGAGTACGTGCAAACCTGACACTGTGACGTGACCCAGTAGCCTGAAATTGCAAGCAAGAATAATAAAACAGCTTCTTCAAAAGCTGCTTGCTGAACTGTAAACAGAAATAATACTTTTGGATAAACTGTTTCCATTGTTGCAGGACACAGATAAACATAGTCATAGATACTGGACATGTCTTAATGTTATTAAGACTTGACATATCGTTATGGCTGCATTTTTTCCATGGTAAATATTACTTATTCACAGTATTTCCCGGTCCAAAAAATAGGTATTTCAACATTTTTCATGACTAAACATAATATTTATTCCTTCCGTATAGGTGCAGCATGTCAAAATGTATTCCACTGCAGTGGAGTCTCGTGTTCGTTCCTATTCATGATATATCTTTGGGGCCATCTCTCCCACTGCAGGGGGGGTGGGGGGTGGGGAGGTTCCTCTCCACTGAGCTGTGAGATTAGTCATCAAAGTTAAAAAAAACATACATATAATATTTAACCTCTATTTCTTTGCACTGGGGGCAAGTGATGCTCACTTCTCAACCTTAGAGGCCCAGCCGCGCTGGCCTCATCCTCCGCCAGCCACAAGGAACCTCTGGCCAAATCTATCCTCTCTCTTCCATTTTCCCATTCTCTACCCTCTGTGTTCCCCTAGGGGGAAGTAACAGTTGATTCCCAGCCTTGGAGATTGATCGGTTTGGTCTCACCTCCACGAGGGCGTCTCTCCACGAGCCAAGGGGAAACCGTGTACTCTTTACTAAGTATTTGCTTTTATCTGTGCCAGTCTCCCTCTCTGGAGACCCACTCTTTGCATGTTTATTTCTTTCTCTTATTTCAGCATTCCTGTAGACCTGGAGGGCCTCAATTCACCGGGGAACCTGTCCCTGTCACTCCTTGAACTGTAGGAGCCACTGCAGTGATCCATCTGGATAGTGAAGTGGTGGCCATACAAGTACAGATGGCCAGGACGGCGGTCAGCAGCTCCCTCTGAATGACACAGTAATTCTGCTCTGCCTTCAGCCTTGCTGAAATATGTGACCACTCGCTCCCCGTCAGCTCCTACCTGCGACAGGACGCCCCCCAGTACTACATCGCTGGCGTTGGGATTGAGGAGGAAAGGCAGGGCTGGGTCAGGGAAGGCCAGTACAGGAGCCTGGGCCAGCCCGGGGCTGGCTGTGCTGGCTGGTGAGTGCTGGCACTTGAGTGCTGTGGCTGTGCTGGCTGGCGAGCGTTTTAGCCTGGGGCCAGTGGTGCTGGCTGGTGAGCATTGCAGCCCGGTGGTGGCTGTGTTGCAGCCCAGGGATGACTGTGGTGGCTGGCGAGCACTGGCACCTGAGGGCAGCAGTGCAGGCTGGCGAGCGCTGGCACCTGAATTTGGTGGTGCTGGCTGGCGAGCGTTGCAGCCTAAGGGTGGCTGTGCTGGCTGGTGAGCGCTGGCACCTGAGGGCAGTGGCTGTGCTGGCTGGCGAGCGTTGCAGCCCGGGGGTGGCTGTGCTCGCTGGCGAGCGCTGGCACCTGAGGGCAGTGGCTGTGCTGGCTGGCGAGTGTTGCAGCCCGGGGGTGGCTGTGCTCGCTGGCGAGCGTTGGTGTCCGGGGGTGTTGGTGCTGGCTGGCGAGCGTTGCAGCCCGGGGGTGGCTGTGCTCGCTGGCGGCGTTGGTGTCGGGCGTTGGTGCTGGCTGGCGGCGTTGCAGCCGGGGTGGCTGTGCTTCGCTGGCGGCGTTGGTGTCGGGGGTGTTGGTGCTGGCTGGCGGCGTTGCAGCCGGGGTGGCTGTGCTCGCTGGCGGCGTTGGTGTCGGGGGTGTTGGTGCTGGCTGGTGGCGTTGCAGCCCGGGGGTGGCTGTGCTCGCTGGCGGCGTTGGTGTCTGGGGCGTTGGTGCTGGCTGGGGAGCGTTGCAGCCGGGGTGGCTGTGCTCGCTGGCGGCGTTGGTGTCCAGGGGTGTTGGTGCTGGCTGGGGAGCGTTGCAGCCGGGGGTGGCTGTGCTCGCTGGCGGCGTTGGTGTCGGGGTGTTGGTGCTGGCTGGCGGCGTTGCAGCCTGGGGGTGGCTGTGCTAGCTGGCGAGTGTTGCAGCCGGGGTGGCTGTGCTCGCTGGCGGCGTCGGTGTCCGGGGTGTTGGTGCTGGCTGGCGGCGTTGCAGCCCGGGGTGGCCTTGCTTGCGTTAGAATGCAGTTACTGGTCTCCCCCTCGAGTGCTGCTATCAGCTGCACCCGTTTCTCCAGCTCTGCCCAGTTGTTCACTTGCGCAATGGCTGCAAAATGAAAAGCCTCCCAGCTGCCCCGCCCATCGAACCTCCCCAGCTTGACACGTGACCACAGGACCTCATTTTTGTACTCCGTGGGGGCAGGGCCTACGCTTTCAGCTTGTACACCCCGTGTTGACATCCCCAAAGTCGGCTCCCCTCGCTGCCAGCGCCTGCTGGGTCGCTTCACTGTCAGGCTTCACGGAGACAGTGCGTGTGTTTTCCCCATGTTCCGTACCACATCCCCGACCTCGCGCTGGATTTTCGCCCGCACTGGTAACCTGCAAGCCGGCTTCTGTTACTGCCAGCTCCTGCAGTGGCCCCTCAATGCATTTCTGGGCTTCAGCCCATTTGTTGAGCACAATGCGCTGTAGCTCACCCATTTCTCTCTTCTTGTTGCGTGTGCACCACAGGGCTATAGTCTCCCTCTAACATGTGATTGGTTCACATCACTGTCAGTCTCGCCCCTTTTCAATGGAATGTACTGCCCTTCCCCTGCACTCCTCACAACAAGAGAAAATGGCTGAAAGTGAAAGAACTGCTGAACAGCGATTCTGTGAGTTGACAGAAAATCAATTACAAAACATACTACAAAAGAAAGATGCTCCAAACACTAAAAGGCTGATTAAAACACCACTGTCACTGTTTTCTGACTTTCTGAAATTCAAATAAATTCAACTGAACGACGTAAACAAATATGACGGCCAGGATCTAAGCGCACTACTAAGAGAGTATTATGCAGTGGTCAGGAAGCCAGACGGAGAGCTGTATGCCAAAAAAGACTTTGATAACTATGCGATATGAACTGCAAAGACATTTTCTGTTATTTATTTCTGTTATTTATATATTAACTTATGCTGTATCAGCTATATTTAAACAAAATATATAAAGTCATATTTACTATCCAACCTTGCCTCACTTATTTTCTTGACTGATTAATATATTAAATATCAGCTCATAGTGGAAGATTTAATTCCCCTCGGGAAGACTATTGTTACCTGCGGCTTCAGGCATTATAGACCCTGTCGGAAACAATTGTGTTCCGTCGGGGCAATCATTTTCCACTATGACCCTCCTCTCCAGTCTAAAGTTTAAAAGTGAGAAAGCCAGTCTGTTCTGCACTGCTGAGTAGAAAGAAGAGGGAAGGTGCTGCCAAGCAGTCAAACGGAAGGGACTGTGTGTTGTCGTGCTACAGTGTGTAAAACAGTGTGTTTGTTTGTTAACGGGTAAACAGCTTAGCTGTCCTGTTTATAGATAGTTAGTGTGTTCCTGTATATTTAGTTAGTGCTCGAGTAGAGCTAGGTGTTTATTTTGTTTTTGTTTATTTTTGTATTTTGTATTTAAAAGTGCGCGTAAAAAGCGTTAAAACCTCAAGTTTGTTTCGGGTCCACGTTTTTATAGGGGCAAACGAACGTGAGCGAGAGTGGCTGTGTTACTATATAAATATATATATATTAGCGTTCTTTATTGCTGGTCCAGTTTAAAGTTTACACCACCTTCTCTCTTTTAATCAAATAATAAATAGTGCTTCAGAAATATGAAAAGGCAACATAAACATCATGATTTAACAGTGGTCAAGTCTTTACACTGGGTCAGATGTTTTGTACACCTAACATACTGTATCCAGGTGATTAGACAATTATAGAAATGATTGGTTTAAAACACCTATTTGGCAGTATACATCAGCATGCCCATCAAATTACTTTGAGGACTACTAATTTTGTGCTATTTTACTAGAAAATTATGGTAACGAACACTTAATTACATGTATTTGTTAACTAGTTAAGAAAAGACAAGTATCTGGCAAAAATACAAAAAAGTGTTATAATTTGGCTCCACATACTTCCAATTACCTACTGAGAGGAATACCAATTTGAGATTCTACAACCACATTTTCCATTCGACCTTCTGAGAATCTTGAGGAAAGTTATGTATACTGGAGCAAGCTTAGTTTCTTTCAATTGAGAGGCTTCTGTATGTTTACGAATAGTGTGGCTATATTAAAAATGATAAAAAAGTTGCATGAAAAGGGAATATAAAGGTCGGGTAAAGGGTGGGTTTTGAAGATTAATGGACACTCTGGTTATTAAAATGCTCCTTGAAGCTCAAATAAATTGAATTCAGTTGAATTAATATCAAATGAGTATGTTATTAAAAAAGGACCCCTTCTTAAATGACTTTTGTGAATACCCACAGGATTCATATTTGATCCCACATGATATTTCAGATAATACATTTAAAGCAACAATGTCACACAATCACAATCGTTCAATCTTACAACTTTAAAGTTAGAATTTGTATGGTTTACATATGTAGATTATTCTGTTATCCATGTGTCATTCATGATATTGGGCTTCCATTTCTGACTTGGTTCTATTAAAATGTATTTTTGTATGCTTAATATGATTCATAGCCCCATAGCCATCTATTAAAGGCCAAAATAACATTCCTAACCAAAGACAGAGGCTAATGAACTTTACGTCAGCAATATTACATTGAACTCAACTTCATCACCTGAGTGTGTTTCGAATCTGACAAATGTGTAATTTGATTCTGATGCGCTACAGGGTTTACTGAAACATGCTATTTTGCTTATCAGTTTGGTTTCAATGATAGAATAAAAAATAGAACCAAGACAGCATTTATACATTATCATATTTTTTTTTTCTAAGGGCAGTAACATAATTCTAACTGAAAAAGTTTATGTAGCACAGCAAGTGCTTATGTCACTGGAACAGGATCTTGGTATACTATCTGCCCACAGCTTGCATATGCTTGTACTGTAGGCTTCCACTGAAAACTTACTTCGAATGCTTCTTTTTTCTGGTGAAATCATTATTTTAAAGCTGCAGTGTTACTCACTGTAAGGAAAGAGTTCTTCTTCTTCTTCTTCTTCTTCTTCTTCTTCTTCTTCTTCTTCTTCTTCTTCTTCTTCTTCTTCTTTTTATTTATTTCTTAGCAGACTCCCTTATTCCGGGTGACTTGCAATTGTTACAAAATATCACAGTACAAAGTACCACATTACAAAATATCACATTGTAAAGTGTCAGATTTCAGAATATCACATTACAGATAAGAGCAGTTGCAAAGTATAATAAAATCAGTAGCAAATTCAAATAAGAGCATAAAATATAGAATACAGTAAATAATTACATGTAACAGCGGGCTCGACTAAGAGCAGTTAACTTAAAATATTTGCTTATATGAATAAAGTCCAGTATGAGCACGTAGTAAGTATGATGAATGGATGAGAATGATTTCAAATAAGAGCAATTACAAAAAATATGAATACAGATATCTATAAGAGTAAAGTCAAATACAAGATACAGGAAGTAGTTATAATTAAGAGCAGTAGAAGAATACGGCAAGGCATATAGCAGTTCAGTTCAAGTGCAAGCTGATGCAAGTACTGGTAAAATTGGGTACCATATAGTCCATTATAGTCGAGAGTTGTCAGGTTTACAGATACTGTCTGAACAGGTGTGTAAGGTGGTCAGGGACTGAGCAGTCCTGACATCCATGGGTAGCTCGTTCCACCACTGAGGGGCAATGGTGGAGAAGGAGCGGGCTCTTGAAGAGGAGGGGGGGGGGGTACAGCTAATCTGCCAGTGGTGGAGGAGTGGAGAGAGCAAGATAGGGTGTAGGGAAAAATGAGTCTGCAGATAGGAGGGAGCAGAAAGGTGAAAAGAATACAAGTACAAAACCACGAGGGAAATAATGTTTTATTGCCTGGGAAAGGGACTATAAAATGAACAAAACTAACCTCGCCTGACCTGGACAAAATATTGTTGACACACAGAGGTAAGCCAGCAACAAAGTGGTGTAGAGATTGTATAAAATAGAAGGCACTTGGAGAGGCATCCAAGAAGTATGAGTCCTCTCCTGATGACTGACCATCCCGTGCTTCTTCCAGAGGATTAGGTAATTGATCACTGCTTCTTTTTTGTTGATAAATATGGCTACATTATTATGCCTAAATGATCATTTTTAAGCAATATGTGTGTGACTTTTGATTATTGGAATCAATAAAAGGAAACATGTTAAATTTTGCTTAAATCCTTGTCGTATGCACTCCTTAACACAGAGAAATACCAATACATAAATACATAAAAAATACATATAGAATTTAGTTACCTTACAGGCACATTAGTTTGCACTTTATACAGTATATGTATACTTAATAGTCATTGATCAACTTACTTAGCACTAGAACCGCCGGATTTTCGAACTACCTACCGCCACGTGGGTCATTTTGACCCATACATTTTTAAACTGCTTCGTTATGAAAATGAAAGACATACTGTCAGATACAACTCAAAAGTTTTATTCATGAACATCATATGTAACATTTGCATTGCAGAAACACTGTATTTAAATGGAAAATTAAACATAAAAGGCTTGATTTTCAAAATGAGTGCATATACAGCACGGCTACAAACAGTGAAAAAATATAATAAAGTATACCTTTCAAAAGAAACGGGTATGTATATTTACCCGTTTACAGGTGATATTTAATTAATATATTTGGGAAAAGTTAAAAACGGGCATACGCATTCGATTTACAACGGAAGAGTAATTAACATTTTAAATCCAAAATGGATCAAATTGACCCATGGTGGTTCTAGTGTTAAAAGTTGATATTTGAATTTTTTTTTTTATATACATTAAATGTCCTTTGTAGTGTTATATTTTTTTTATATTTTTTTTCTTATAAATCTACAGTTGAACTATGTTTTTGTTTGTTAGTTTTTCCATATACAGACCCATTGTTGTTAAGATTCAACACAAGCTTTCAGACACATTAGGTAGTAAAATATAAAAAAAGTAAATGTATTTCCAGGTTCATTTTAGTTTCCATTAGTGTTTGAATAATAAATAATACGTTAACTATCACAGTGGTCTGAATAATGGCAAGCAAAAGCTATGTTAGAGTACAGAACTGTGCAGGAGTCTTTCATTAATATAAAATACATGATGTGAAAAAAGGCTACACCCTTTTTGTAACAGTGGAGATGACTTTCAGAACTGGAACATACATGCCTGTAAAGTTTACAGAGCTGAAACTACTTTTAGTGGATGGAAATATTCAGGTAAACAGTCACCAAGGAATAGAATTTTAGAATACATTTAACAATGTGTGTTAGGTTTTGTCAAGGCGAGGTGTCTCCTGTGGCATTGTTTTCTTTTTTTTTGGCAGGATATGGTAAAAAGTCCTTACCTTACATGAAATTTGTTCTATAGCTCACTCTGTTCTTGCTATGGGATTGTGGCTAGAATGGGAAAACTGGGGTCTTGATTGGTTGGCCAATTTGCCAATCACTTATTCAGTTTAATGAATTGATATAAAGAAAGCTGCATCCATCATTATCAGAGTTGTAGGTTGTTGCTGAAGAAGGTTGAGTTGTTCCAGCATAGATATAAAGTGATCCATTTATGTGGCGTGTGTCGAAAATAACAGGCATGTTCTGCAACTAGAGCTTGTCTGTATCAGGGGATGCTGTATCTTCCCTTTAATTTATTTTGGGTCAACCAACAATAAAAGTGAGCAAAAGCACATCTCTTCTTGTTTGTGTGATACTTGTTTTATTGCCTGAGCATTAACTGCCGTCACAGGGGTATTTTACACTACTTAGATCAAACTTTAGAAAATAAAGAGATGCTTGACAGTGCTATTTACACTTAGATGTGGCATACATTTAATCTTTAGTCTGTGAAAAAATAATAAAAAAACACTGAAAAAATCATGAGAATATGACATTTGTAATGATGGAAAACCTAAAAGTATGCATGAATAATTTGAAGTAATGTAAATAATAGATACATCAAATTGTCACTGTAAAATACTGTGACAAGATGGCTGCAGGGAGGAACTCAGACCAGAACTAAAAACACACAGAGCAGACAGAGACTTGGGGTTTTGGTGAAGCTGAGCGCGTGATCGCGCTCAGCATTTAATAAACAAAATAATATAACACAAAAACAGGACACGGCACTTGCGCCCAAAATAAATATATAAACAAAGCGGACTAAACAGTAACAAGCGGTGGACGGACAGACACACAAACACGGTGAGTAAATAAATAAAACAAGTATCGTGCTGGTACTACCAGCACGCGATAGCAATTGTTATAAATATTTCTTTCTCCTCTCTCTCTCTCTCTCTCTCTCTCTCTCTCACCCGTTCTCCACTCACGAACACCCAACCCGAGTGAGTGAAAACATACAGCTTTTATGCAGTTGTACGAGACTTCGATTGCTAGTCAATCATTCAATTGGAATCTCGGTACAACTGCACGTGAATTAATTAAAGTGCAATTCCCGTGCTCACATATTATTACTTTTTACTTGCACGTGATGTGATTTGTGCCCTCCTCGTGCCTAAATACAAATCTACAATTTAAACACATGTGAAACACAGACCCGCTTATATCCCGTGTACCAATGCCTATACACCAACATTTACACACAACACGTAACACAAAATACACACAGGGGGCACTTTGCCACATATACCCCCCTTGTGCAAAGCACACATGGCCTCAATGGCCACCTCCCCCTCAGTCCCAAAGTCCCGGAAGAGGGGAAGCAAGTTGTTTCTGGGGGTGGCCATGGTGGAATGTCCGGCACCCCCAATTCTTCGTGGCGGCAGCTCCCTCTTCGGGGCTTCAGCCACACTATCTCCTGCAGCGAAAGTGCAGCTGGGGAGCTGGTCTCCTGACCTCCCCCTTCTTCATGGCCGGCAGTTCCCCTCCGTGGGGCTCCGACCACACAATCTCCGGCAGCGAAACTGCTGCGGGGAAGCTGGTCTCCTGACCTCCCCCTTCTTCATGGCGGCAGTTCCCCTCCGTGGGGCTCCGGCCACCCAATTCGGCAGCGAAACTGCTGCAGGGGAGCTGGTCTCCTGACCTCCCCCCTTCTTTGTGGCCGCCAGCTCCCCTCCGTGGGGCTCCGGCCACCGTGTTTCCTGCCACGGAAATGCGGCTGGGGAGCTGGTCTCCTGACCTCCCCTTTCTTCATGGCGGCAGCTCCCCTTCATGGAGCTCCGGCCACAGTGTAGCGACCGAGGCAAAGCAGAGGCCCGGCGACCCAGGCGAAGCAGGATCCCTGGCGACCCCAGGTGGCGGCAGCAGCAGCGGACCCTCGGGAGGCGGCGGCAGCAGCAGCGGACCCTCGGGAGGCGGCGGCAGCAGCAGCGGACCCTCGGGAGGCGAACTTCGGGAGGGAGCCCCTGGCCATAGAGGCGGCAGCGGGAGCTCCACTTCTCCCTCGCACCCTGCACCCTGTGTGGAGCAAAAGGCAGCCCCAGGCGTGCGGGCGACAGGCAGCCCCAGGCGTCGCGGGCGGCTGGCAACCCCAGGCGTCGCGGGCGGCTGGCAACCCCAGGCGATGCGGGCGGCTGGCAACCCCAGGCGTCGCGGGCGGCTGGCAACCCCAGGCGATGCGAGGCAAGCATCCTTGGCGGCGAGGCAAGCATCCTTGAAGCGGCGAGGCAAGCATCCTTAGGCGGCGAGGCAAGCATCCTTGGGCGAAGCGAGGCAGGCATCCTTGGGCGAAGCGAGGCAGGCATCCTTGGGCGGCGAGGCAGGCATCCTTGGGCAGCGAGGCAGGCATCCTTGGGCGGCGAGGCAGGCATCCTTGGGCGGCGAGGCAGGCATCCTTGGGCGAAGCGAGGCAGGCATCCTTGGCGCAGCGAGGCAGGCAGTCAGGACAAGCTGGGGTGCGGGTTTTGGCCCTCTTCTCGGCCACTGCGGCCGGGCGGTTCTTCCCATGCTTTCCTCAGCAGCCTATGCAAGGGCTGCTGAGGACCGCCAGCATCTAGTCCTGGTCCTTCTGGTGACGGGAGAGGCAGCTCCTGCTCCTCTCCTCGTGGCGGTGGGGAAGTGATACCAGCAGGCATTCATCCTCTGCTGGTGGGGAAGTGATACCAGCAGGCATTCATCCTCTGCTGGTGGGGAAGTGATACCAGCAGGCATTCATCCTCTGCTGGTGGGGAAGTGATACCAGCAGACATTCCTCCTCTGCTGGTGGGGTTGGCGGAGGCAGAGGCAGCTCCTGCTGCTCTGCTCCTGCCGATGGAGGTGGCGGAGGCAGAGGCAGCTCCTGCTGCTCTGCTCCTGCCAGTGAAGGTGGCGGGAGGCAGAGGCAGCTCCTGCTGCTCTGCTCCTGCCAGTGAAGGTGGCGGAGGCAGAGGCAGCTCCTGCTGCTCTGCTCCTGCCGGTGGAGGTGGCGGAGGCAGAGGCAGCTCCTGCTGCTCTGCTCCTGCCAGTGGAGGTGGGAGCGGCGTGTAGTCTCCTGGCGGCGGAGGTGGGAGCAGCGTGTAGTCTACCCTTGTTTCAGGGGACTGGTGCGGCCCTCCCCCTCTTGCAGGGGACTGGTGCGGCTCCGCCTCGGAAGGGGAGACCAGCAGGCATTCACCCTCTGCTGGTGGACAGGGACCCAGCAGGCATTCACCCTCTGCTGGTGGACAGGGACCCAGCAGGCATTCACCCTCTGCTGGTGGAGGAGGCAGAGGCAGCTCCTGCTGCTCTGCTCCTGGCGGTGGAGGTGGCGGAGGCAGAGACAGCTCCTGCTGCTCTGCTCCTGGCGGTGGAAGTGGCGGAGGCGGGACCAGCAGGAATTCACCCTCTGCTGGTGGAGGTGGGAGCTGCAAGCAGTCCTCCCATGGCAATGGAGGTGGAACCAGCAGGAATTCACCCTCTGCTAGTGGAGACTGGGGCGGTGGGCGCTCTACCTTCCCCTTTTGGGCCGTGGGCGCACCGACTCCTCCCTCTTGGGCTGTGGGCGCACCGACTCCTCCCTCTTGGGCTGTGGGCGCACCGACTCCTCCCTCTTGGGCTGTGGGCGCACCGACTCCTCCCATTCAGGCGTAGGGCGTTCGGGCTCCTCCCACTCAGGCGTAGGGCGTTCGGGCTCCTCCCACTCAGGCGTGGGACGTTCGGGCTCCTCCCACTCAGGCGTAGGGACGTTCGGGCTCCTCCCACTCAGGCGTAGGGCGTTCGAGCTCCTCCCACTCAGGCTGTGGAGGCAAAACCAGCAGGCATTCTTCCTCTGCTGGTGGAGACTTGGGCGGTGGACACTCCGCCTTCCTCTTCCCCTTTCCCCTTCTCTGCCTCCTCCTCACCTTCCTCTCCTGGGCCAGTTCCTCCTCTCCCTCTTGGTAGGGGCAGTGCACCACTGGGTGCCCGAACTCCCCACAGGCAAGGCACCAGCCTTGGTCCTCTAGACCACCGAGGAGGACCTCCAGATCCTGGCAGCCATCTCTCCAGTTCCAGCCTTCCATTTTTCCCCTTTTTATTTTTCAAAAAAACAAAACAAACAAAAAAACTGCGGTTCCTGCTCTGGCCTGAGTCCTGGAGGCTGTTTTCCCGGTTCTGACACCACGTGTGACAAGATGGCTGCAGGGAGGAACTCAGACCAGAACTAAAACACACAGAGCAGACAGAGACTTGGGGTTTTGGTGAAGCTGAGCGCGTGATGCGCTCAGCATTTAATAAACAAAATAATATAACACAAAAACAGGACCACGGCACTTGCGCCAAAATAAATATATAAACAAAACGGACTAAACAGTAACAAACGGTGGACGGACAGACACACAAACACGGTGAGTAAATAAATAAAACAAGTATCGTGCTGGTACTACCAGCACGCGATAGCAATTGTTATAAATATTTCTTTCTCCTCTCTCTCTCTCTCTCTCTCTCTCTCTCTCTCTCTCTCTCTCTCTCTCACCCGTTCTCCACTCACGAACACCCAACCCCGAGTGAGTGAAAACATACAGCTTTTATGCAGTTGTACCGAGACTCGATTGCTAGTCAATCATTCAATTGGAATCTCGGTACAACTGCACGTGAATTAATTAAAGTGCAATTCCTCGTGCTCACATATTATTACTTTTTACTTGCACGTGATGTGATTTGTGCCCTCCTCGTGCCTAAATACAAATCTACAATTTAAACACATGTGAAACACAGACCCGCTTATATCCCGTGTACCAATGCCTATACACCAACATTTACACACAACACGTAACACAAAATACACACAGGGGGGGCACTTTGCCACAAATACCTTTTGGAGTGGGTGGTCTTTTAGATATTGGAGAGTGAATATCTTTTCTTTGAGGATAGTTGCATTGGCTGCATAAATAAAAAAAGCATGTAGGCCTATGATCATTTAAAATATATATTTCTTTCAACACAGTATTTTCAGTATTTATTTTCTAGTTACACATGCAATAAAGTTATATGTAAGGGTGAAATTCTCAACAAAAAAAGTGCAGGCACTCATGTGCAGCCGGGTGTAAACAGAAAAAAATTGAGCCAATTTGAGTGCCAATGAGTAAATACTTTTAAAAGGTGCAGATATCGGTAGATAATTTTTTAATACAAAATAAGCCTTAAATAACTGATACAACATAGCCAATTAAACAAAGAAGCAGAAAATACTAAAAGTTTTGTACCCTCTGCATGTATCACTCAGTCATGAACTGTAATATAACACTCAAGTTAAACCTTAAATGATAAGTATTAATAATTATTAAATAGGTAGAAACAAGTAGCGAAAATACTAGATTATGATTGGCTGAGACCTTCTCCCTAGCCATTAGATATCTGGTGATAACACAACAGTGCAGAACTTCTTTCTCCGAAGCGGCCTTATCACAGTAAACAAAATCAATACGCCAACTGTAACTATACGCCTGGGTAAACAAAACCACTCGCTGCTGAAAACATTGAAAAAGAATATGTCAACATCTCATCATACTGAGGTAAATGAAGTAGATTTAGACAACCTAGAAATTAATACAAAACACCAAGCGCCAGACAAAATGGGCTATGAAAGTTTTCCGTGACTGGCTAACTAAAAAGAACATTGACACTGATTTAAAAACAATATCGCCAGATAATTTAAACACAACCCTAAGAGAATTTTACGGAATTGTTCGTAATAGCAATGGGCAAGAATGCAGCATAACAAGTTGCATTTGCCTCAGAGCTGGTATAAACCGTTACTTAAACCAACCACCGCTCAGCCGCTGTATAAATATAATGGCCGATACAACATTCAACAATGTATTAATTGGAAACAAAAAAACTACGGAGAGCTGGGAAAGAAAACAAAAAACACAATGATATTCCTTCTGAGCATATGGAAATGTTACGGAAGTCCACCACTCTTTCACCTGATACTGCTTCTGGTACGGAAAGTCTGGCTGGATATCCAGTTACACTTTGCACGTCGAGGCAACAAAGGTCTTCGTACTTTAAAACCTGACTCCCTGGTTATTAACACAACTCCAGACGACATGTGCTATGCCAGCCTATCTTTCAGTGAGGCATCTAAAAACCACTCAGACCACCAGGAAAGAAACAAAGAACAAAACAGAGGTTTTATGTTTAAAAACTGACCCACTCTGCCCAATAAAATTAAACACAAAGTACTTGACGAAACTACTGTCTGATACCCCAGCCCTGTACGTTCACTCACGCCATGTGCCACAACAACGCCTTGACAAGAAAGACATCTGGTATACCAAAGAGCCACTTGCTGTTAACTATCTGGCTTCATTGCTCTCACTCATTTCCAAAAGAGGCTAATTTACCCAAAATTTTCACCAATCACTGCCTCAGAAGCACTTTCGTTCAAATGCTGTTGGAAGCTTGTCTCGAAACTGAAGAAATCATGGCCATGACTGGGCATAAGTTGGAGTCTTCTATCAAAAGCTACTGGCACCCAACTCTCAAGCAGCGGAAAGTCTGGAGCAGCCTACTCACTGCAACAGAAGATAAAGAAAATTCACTTCAACCACCTCCTGTCAAACGAGCAACCACAAATGAAAACGTCACAACAGCTGCAGCAGCAGCAGCTCCGTCTACTGGACAGAACCCACATATACATGTTGAAACAAAGCCTAAACAAGAAACTATTATCGAAGCCCCAAAAAAGAAAATATTATACAAACTGTTTAAAATCAAATGTTTTATTGTTAAGCTAACAATTTTAGTCACTGTGGAACTACGTTTTCTCTCCGTGGAAAGTTACACAAATAAAAACAACAACACACTCTAGACCCATTTACAAATAGCAATAATACACTGCAGGGTTTGTGTTATCATGAGATGTCACCACTTCTTGCACCCAAGGCAATTTAAACAAATATTTCACACTCATAAATAAAATGTTCCAGCTATACCTGTATCGTATAATTAATTACTATAAGTGTCATTTTTCTCTAGTGAAATGGTCAATCAACTTCTGAATCATTAACCAACTGGATTTATGAAGAGTTTAATTTAACATGACAAACCTTTATGTAGCTAGCAAGAACATAAGCGTGACCTTTATTTGTATCCTCATGAGAGAAATAACATTAAAGAACTCAGTCACTTAGTTTCATCATGTACATTAAGAAAATAATGATATATTTGTTTTCTCTGTAGAGTGGTTCCCACAATGCATTGATACAGATATTTTACTTTTAAATTGATTTCACAAGCCACAGAAAATGACCATATTTTACAAATTCCATCATATTCATTGTTTTGAAGGTTTAAAAGAAAAAAAACTTAAATATTAATCAGGAGACTAAATTAAACATTTCATAATAGTGTTCATTCTATGACCAACCGTCTTTTACTTTCCATTTCTTAAAGAATTATTAGTCGATATCAGAGGAGTACCAACACATTATTTTGACAACGTTATTGGCCAATCATATAAATCCAGAGGCAGATGAGATTGACCGATTGGTTTAATAATGATTGTCACCAAAGCTGCCAAATAACTTCTCCTCATGTTGCTGCCAAGAACAAAGGTAAATAGATCATCGATTGCTATTAGTTGATTTCGAGAATATGTTATTGATTGTTTAGTTTCTGTGACAAGACTGCTTTCTAACAGTATGCTAGTGGACTGAGTGGATGGAATGTATGTGTGTTGCATGAAAATTAGATAAAATAAGTCCTGGTACTGTAGTGATGGCTTTCCGCATTAGGTATTAATTATGTTATTAATTATAAGTTTTACTAATTCAGTTGCTTTAATATGCTTTTATATTCAGTCTCTATACAGTATGGTGTAAGTTTCGAGTTCCCATCGGCAAAACCAGCTACGTGCAGTTTTGCATAGCCTAACACGACTGAAAGTCACAGATAGGTGTCTGAGCTAAACGCCAAAAGGCAGGATATTAGCAGAGATAGGGTGAGATGGGGGGAGGGGAACTGAAAGACAAGATGAATGCGCCTTGCTAGGTACCATGTGGTATGCAACCCCCCCTTTTCCCCCGCAGCGGGAATGTGAATGATGTGAGTGAAAACCCCTATGGATGGACAGAAGTAAGACAAATGGGAGTGGAGTCAACAATTGTTTACAAAGGTATAAATGCCAAACATTGTAAAGTTTTGTCAGTCTTTTCATCTCTTTCGAATTCTAATACAAACATATGGACTGAGCTGTACTGAGGCCTTGTCCAAAGTCAGTTTAAATCTTGTGCTTATTTGATTGTATTAGAGGTATATCTTTCTTGTACATAAAGTGTTTTTGAATCAAAAACCATTTGTTAGCTTAATTTCTTCACTAAAGATAGGTGCCGAAAACCCGGGATTCCTGAAAAGCAACCCTTAACGATGTTTCACGGTGTGCGGTTTCAGATTCGTCAGCGGTATTATATCATCCGGTGAGTCCTTTTTTGAATAAATCACACATAGTGAAGGGAAAGAGAAAGGCAAAGAATTAGTGAGTCGAGATACTCGGGGTAGAATCTCTCAGCGGAGAGATCCCATGGTAGAGAGAGAAGCAAATAGTGATTTTCGAAGTGTAAGGGACTTACAGGAATTCACAGACAAAATAAAAATAAGTGAAGAAAAATAGAGGCAAATTGTAAATCCTGGTGAAGAGCCAGGTGACGTCAAAATCTCGACCGGAAGACCCACTGAGGCAAACTGAGTTACGTAATTAAAAATCTTGGTGAAGAGCCAGAGTGGCGTCAAAATGTCGACTGTAAGTCCCGCTGAGGCAGCAGAGTCACGTGAATTAAAATCCTTGGTGAACAGCCAAAGTAATGTTAAAAATCTCTTATCATAAGTCCCACTGTGGCAAACAAGAGTTACATAAATTTAAAATCCTGGTGGGTGAGACCTACGGGCAGGTAGGCCTTGCAATCACCTCCCCAGACTATATTTCCCAGATTGATATATAAGATTCGGTTGCTGAGAGGCCCTATTGTGGCACTTCCGAGTATAATACACAACAGGGAAAATAATCAAATTAAAATGGCCAAGGATATATCATATGTAGAACAAGCGCTAATCCATGTGACAAAACATAGAATAGATAAGAGCTATAATAGGTAGTTTCCAAAGTAGAGTAATGGTAATTAAGTTGTTTATTAATGATTGTTTGGGTTAGACTGGTTTTGCTTAAGTGAGGAGATAAAGCAACATCTTAGGATGTATTTATCTTGCTCTTAGGATGTATTTATCTTGCTCTTAATTGTATTATTACTTGTCCTATGATACTTGAAATGTATTTGCTTACGATTGTAAGTGGCCCTGGATAAGGGCGTCTGCTAAGAAATAAATAAATAAATAAATAAATAAATAAATAAATAAAAAAAAAATAATAATAATAATAATAATAATAATAATAATAATAATAATAATAATAATAATAATAATAGGAAAACAAGGAATTTTGATAATTTGTTTATTAATGATTGTTTAGTTCATGCCTGAGCTGAGCAGGGAGATAACATTTTCTTTGAATGGAAAACAAATAATAAAAAAAAAATAATGAAACAGAAACTCAGTACTACAGTGGCTCTCAAAAGTATTCACCCCCTTGGACTTTTTCACATTTTATTGTGTTACAACATGGAATTAAAATGGATTTAATTAGGAATTTTTGCCACTGATCAACACAACAAAAGTCCATAATGTCAAAGTGAAAAATAAAATCTACAAATTGTTCTAAATTAATTACAAATGCAAAACAGAAAATAATTGATTATATGTCACAAGTGACGAATTTTAATGGCTTCCTGTGTGTTTATAATGTATATTTTAAATTGTGTGGAATCTGCTCCTCTTAAACCCCTGCTGTTTTTTTTTTTTTTGCTGTGCTGATTCATGGACAGGGTGCTGTTCTGCCTAGCAACAGGAAGCCCCATCTGGTTAGTGCCACGGCCAATGGCGCTCCAGGTGGGACTATATAAGATAGGGTGTTGAGATAGGAAGGAAGAGATGTGGAGGCAGGAAACAGAAGACTGGACAGGGCAACAGGAGTGTGCGTGCAGGCAGAAGCGCGTAACCTTGGAGGAATCATCTTGGGAAATTGACTGTTTGCTGGATTATTTTTCTTCTGGCTGGAACGCTGCTGATGGAACTGGCCAGAGTTTCATTCATTGGATCCAACGGGTTTGGAAAAACTTTTTTTTTTATTCTTATCTTTTTGTGCGGGACAGTATAGGACGGAAGGCTGTATTTTGTGGCTGTTACTATATGTCATAACCAACATAGCTATCTTATCTAAACAAAAAAAAAAAACAAAGGGATTCACATTCATGTTTTTTTTGTTACTTTATTGTTGATTTAATTTGGACACTTTAATTTTTTCTGACGTCTTTTGTTCACTTGCTTTTGTTATTGCACTGTTTCTGCAACAAGATACGGGTTATTGGTTGGTATCCCAGCTTTTGGACACCTGGGCTTTTCTCCCCACGGATCTGGGAGAGGGGTTGTATTTTGAATTCTACCCGCGCTGAAAGAAATAAGAAGAAAGGATTACTTGTGTTATTGTTTACACAGACAGACAAATTCTAGTCTATTTTTTTTATTGCAAAAAAGAAACTACTTACCTATGCTGGTTGGCCCCATACCACCATTCTGGGTGTATTTGAGGCCTACAGTGTGTTACTTACTGACCTTACCTTCAGGTTTTCGAGTCCAGCTTCCATTTCGGGCGTGATGGCAGTACACAGAGGATCGGGCGAGGTCCGAGGGCGTGGTAGGAACATGGGAGAGAGAAGTGAAATGCAAAGTGAAAGACTGGCTGAAGGGAAGCGACCAGAGCTTCTGGGTGGAAGTAGTGATTTACTCACCTGTGGTACAGTTCCTGACGGCCCCTTTTTCTTTACCCCGCTTCCTGGTAGCAGGTTCTTGGGGTGGTGGTCGATCGGCGGGAGTGGTCCAGCAGAGGCGGCTGTCCTACCAGCGACGAGGAGTCGATTTATGGACCAAGCGAGTTGGAGGGAGACCCGGGAGTGTGGGATTTACCCCGGACTATTTCTTTCTGTTTCGTCCCATCTTTGTGTTCCGTCCGTGACTGTGTTTTATGTGGACCTTGTTTTATGTTTTATTTTTTTCGGAGCCAGTGACCGACAGGAGGGATTGCCTTAGTGTGCTGTGGATTTTGCTTTTTTTTCTGTTCTGTTTTTGGCATTCCCTAGTGTGGTACTTTTTTTGATATTAGTCTAGCGATCTTTTTATACCGTGTTTTTTAGTACCCTGTCGAGAACAATAAAATTTGTTTTACCCGATTATGGTTTCATTGTGTGTGCGGGAGAGTATAATTATCATTCGGTTACTCAGGTCCTTGCCTTATTAAAAACAAGGTGGCGTAGTTGTCAGCTACATCGGTATTATCATCAAGGTTATCTCAGGTCACCCCACCCATGACATAAGTATTCACCCCCTTGTCAATATTTGGTAGAGGCACCTTTAGCAGCAATTACAGCCACAAGTCTATTTAGATAAGTCTCTACCAGCTTTGCACATCTGGACACTGCAATTTTTGCCCATTCTTCTTTGCAAAATTGCTCAAGCTCCGTCAAGTTGGATGGGGACCTTTGGTGAACAGCAATTTTCAAATCTTTCCACATATTCTCAATTGGATTGAGGTCTGGGCTTTGACTGGGCCACGCCAGGACATTGACCTTTTTGTTTTTAAGCCAATCCAGTGTGTCTTTGGCCGTATGTTTGGGGTCATTGTCCTGCTGGAAGATGAATCTTCTCCCAAGTCCCAGGTCTCTTGCAGACTTCAGCAGGTTTTCCTCCAGGATTTCTCTGTACTTTGCTGCATTCATTTTGCCCTCTATCTTCACGAGCTTTCCAGGCCCAGCATCCCCATAGCATGATGCTGCCAGCACCATGCTTCATGGTAGGGATGTTGTTCTCAGGATGATGTGCGGTGTTAGGCTTGCGCCAAATGTAGCGCTTGGCGTTGAGGCCAAAAAGCTCTATTTTGGTCTCATCAAACCATAGAATCTTCTTCCACTTGGTCTCAGAGTCTCCCACATGCCTTTTGGCAATCTCAAGCCGAGATTTGATGTGAGTTTTTTTTCAACAATGGCTTTCTTTTTGCCACTCTCCCATAAAGGCCAGTTTTGTGAAGCACCCGGGCTATTGTTGCCATATGCACAGTGCCTCCCAGCTCAGCCGTGGAAGACTGTATCTCCTTTAGAGTTGCCATAGGCCTCTTGGTGGCCTCCCTGATTAGTGCCCTTCTCGCCCGTATACTCAGTTTTTGAGGACGGCCTGTTCTAGACATATTCACAGTTGTGCCATATTCTCTCCATTTCTTAATAACTAAAAAGATACATAATAATTTGGTTGTACTTGATTGTAGTTGTACAATTCAGTACAAAAAGGGTGGACTGTAGTGATGGCTTTCTGCATGAGGTATTAATTATGTTATTAAATTATAAGTTTTACTAATTCAGTTGCTTTAATATGCTTCTTTAATTTCCCATCGGCAAAACCAGCAGTGCAGTTTCGCATAGCCTAACACTACTGAAAGTCACAGATAGGTGTCTGAGCTAAATGCCAAAAGGCAGGATATTAGCAGAGATAGGGTGAGATTGGGGAGGGGAACTGAAAGACAAGATGGATGTGCCCTGCTAGGTACCATGTGGTATGCAACACCCCTTTTCACCCGCAGCGGGAATGTGCAATGATAGAGTGGAAACCCCTATCATTGGACAGAAGTAAGACAAATGGGAGTGGAGTCAACAATTGTTTACAAAGGTATAAATGCCAAACATTGTAAAGCTTTGTCAGTCTTTTCATCTCTTTCGAATTGACTCCATGGATATCCGTGCTTTCTAATAAAACATATGCAGCAGTGTGGAGTAGTGTTTAGGGCTCTCGATTCTTGACCGGAAGGTTGTGGGTTCAATCCCAGGTGGGGGACACTGCTGCTGTACCCTTGAGCAAGGTACTTTACCTAGATTGCTCCAGTAAAAACCCAACTGTATAAATGGGTAATTGTATGTAAAAATAATGTGATCTCTTGTAACAATTGTAAGTCGCCCTGGATAAGGGTGTCAGCTAAGAAATAAAAATAATAATAATATGCACTGAGCTGTACTGAGGCCTTGTCCAAAGTCAGTTTAAATCTCGTGCTTATATGATTGTATTGGAGGTATACCTTTCTTGTACATAAAGTGTTTTTGAATCAAAAATTTGTCAGCTTAATTTCTTCACTACAGTATCCAGTGCTGGCATTCAAATTAGTCCCGGTGTAGTATTATAAAGTGGTACATCGTCATAATGTGGGGGTGGTGTAAAGGTTGCCACACCCAGTTATTCTGGGCCAAGACTAGCCAAAATTCAAAGAATTAATGCAAATAATGGCAGTCTCAGCCGAACACATAAAACGTAGCAGAAGAAAAAGGAAACAAATTGGTGATGTGTTTCCTTTTCAAGCTGAAATGTTTTCTATTTTCCGTCCTAGAAAAACAAATAAAGAGAGAAGGACCGCAAATGGGAGGGAGCATCATTGAGACAAGGCTGGGGTCTGGTGGGAGAGCGCTCGGGTGGTAACAAACGCCAGTCAAAGGGAGTCGGAGCATGGGGTGACCGAGAGGCAAGGTTTCTGGGCCATCTAGGACAGATGCTACTCCAGCCCCTCTCAATATACCGGACATGTGGCACTCAAGCGTGGACATAGTGTGGGGCCAACATAAAGACCCGTCACTAGTGCAGCAGGGGACAGGTCGGTCTATTGAAGAGTAAGGATGTTGATGGCACTGGAAGCTAGTATATCCGGACTTCAGTATCAAGGGGCAATTACTGTATAGGGTAAATCTAGCCGCGGGCACAGGACAGCCTGTAACACAATTATTGGTTCCCCCGTCTTGTTGGACCGAGGTCATGAGGCTGGCGCATGATATCCCTTTTGCGGGGCACCTCGGAGCTGACAAGACAAGATAGCGGATATTGGCTTGATTCTATTGGGTAGGGCTTCATACTGATGCTTCTAAATATGTAGCCACATGCCCAGACTGCCAGTAGCGCCGGGTTGAGTGCGCCCCACCCCTTTGGTTCCACTGCCGACTATTTTGAACGCATTGCAATGCACATAGTGGGCCCTTTGCTACCTTCTGACTCATATATTAGTAGTCGTAGATTGTGCAATGCGATACCCGGAGGCAGTTCCATTGAGGTCCACTAGTGCCAATAGCCACAGAGTTAGTACAGATTATGGTTAGAGTAGGGATCCCGAAGGAGATTTTGACTGATCATGGAAGTAACTTTTTGTCTAACACGCTACAGCAGGTATATAAAATATTAAAAATACGTCCAATCAGGACATCTGTTTATCATCCATAGATGGACGGTTTGGTGGAACGATTTAATCAGACCTTGACGCAGATGCTGAGACGTTTCGTAACACAAGAGCAAAAACATTGGGCATCGCTTCTTCCCTAACTCCTTATCCAGTGATAAGGAAAAGTTGGACGTCGCCGGTTCGATTCCACTGCCGACCGTGGACGGGAACTCCCAGGGGGCGGCGACCCCTGTAGACTGACCGGGTGCCTACGGGCTTGCCTGTAAGCTGCCCAGAGCTGCGTTGTCCTCTGATGCTGTAGCTCTGGGCTGGCTGCATGGTGGGCCTGCAGAGTGAAAAGAAGCGGTCGGCTGACGGCGCACGCTTCGGAGGTCAGCGCGTTCATTTTCGCCCCTCCCGAGTCAGCGCAGGGGTGATAGCGGTCAGCTGAACCTAAATACAATTGGACATTCCAAATTGGGAGAAAAACTGTAAAATTAATTGCCGACTACTAAATTAAAAAAAAAGAGCAATGACTTAAAATTCAGTATGAATAGTACATTCAATATTCACAATAGTAAGATCAGTAAAATCAACTGAAACAAATAATTAAATAATATTAAGACAATAGACACAGGTTATCTTCAATTGCACTGGAGATATCACATTATTTTTTACATACAATTACATTATTTTTTACACATTAATACAAAATATTAAAAATACAAAACTGAGAGATCATAATTGGATAAGTCTCCACCCCCCTGAGTTAATACTTGGTGGAAGCACCTTTGGCAGCATTTACAGCTGTGAGTCTGTTGGGATAGGTCTCTACCAACTTTGCACACCTAGATTTGGTAATATTTGACTATTCTCCTTTACAAAACTGTTCAAACTCTGTCAAGTTCCTTGGGGAGCGTTGATGGACAGCAATCTTCAAGTCATGCCACAAATTTTTGATTGGATTTAGGTCAGGGCTCTGACTGGGCCACTCAAGGACATTTACCTTTTTGTTCCTTAGCCACTCCAGTGTAGCTTTGGCTGTGTGCTTTGGGTCGTTGTCATGCTGAAAGGTGAACTTCCGCCCCAGTTTCAGCTTTCTTGCAGAGGGCAGCAGGTTTTCCTCAAGGACTTCTCTGTACTTTGCTCCATTCATTTTCCCTTCTATCCTGACAGGTGCCCCAGTCCCTGCTGATGAGAAACATCCCCATAACATGATGCTGCCACCACCATGCTTCACAGTAGAGATGGTGTTCTTTGGGTGATGCGCTGTGTTGGGTTTGGCCAAACATAACGCTTTGCATTTAGGTTTTTTTTGCATACTTCAAAAGGGATTCAAGATGGGCTTTCTTGAGTAATGGCTTGGAGGGACGGCCTGATCTAGACAGGGTCTTGGTGGCGCCATACACCTTCCACTTCTTAATAATCGTCTTGACCGTGCTCAAAGGGATATTCAAGGCCTTTGATATATTTTTTTACCCATCCCCTGATCTGTGCCTTTCAACAACTTTGTCCTGGAGTTCTTTTGAAAGCGCCTTGGTGCTCATGGTTGAGTCTTTGCTTTGAAATGCACTACCCAGCAGAGGGAACCTACAGGAACTGCTGAATTTATCCTGAAATCATGTGAATCACTAAAATTTAACATAGGTGGAGGCCACTTAACTTGGTGTGTGAATTTGAAGGCGATTGGTTACACCTGAGCTAATTTAGGATTGTTTTTTAGAAAAATCATTCTAAAAGTATATCTCTCAATTAGCATGCATATGAAGAGAGCTACAGCAATCTCATCCCAAACTCTGCTTTTACCAGTATTATGTTATCTCAAGATTTCTATTACACGAGAGTAGATGTTAAAACTTCATGCTGATTTGAACTCGGCTCTCGCCAAGATAAGCACCAACTAAGACGTAGCTTTACAGTAAACTGATGTGATCCATAGGTGTCTCCATCCATTTGCGCTTCCTTCCATATGATGATGTAGATATCCTTCTGTCAGGTGTTGATGGCTGAAGAGTAATGCTGGCTCCAAGGATCAGCTTATTTTGCCTCCCTAGCACATCAGCACACACAACGGCTGCGATGCTGGCTCCGGGGATCAACCACAGTGCGGTCTCCCCAGCGCATCAGCATGACAACCGTCTGGATTGAGCTAAGTAGGGTACATCTCTGGGGTCTTCAAGTGGGCACCTTCCATCCTCAGTGTTTCGTCGACTAGCCCACGACACCTCAAGAGGGCTCGACGGTGATTCTGGCGTCCCAGAATCACCCCCCTCCGTCCCCCACTCAACTCAACCCAGCTTACTTACCTGTACATCAGCGTTTCTTTCTTTCTATTGTGCTTGAGATCCCCAGCCAGAATCTTTCTGTCTCAACCACAGCCAGTTGCTGCTCCTCTCTGCTTCTTCAGATAAGTTCTTCACTGTGCGACGCAACTCTTGGCCACTGAATCCGACGTCTTTGAGAAACCGGGTTGTAGAGTGTGCCACAAATCCTCGACAACCCACCTCCACTGGGTAAACCCGGACTCTCCATCCTCGCTGTTCCGCTTCAGTGGCTAGTTGAGCATACCGCAGTTTCTTCCTCTCATACGCCTCATCTACAGCATCCTCCCATGGCACTGTTAACTCTACCAGGTGAACAAGGCGTGCTGATCCAGACCACAAGACAATATCTGGTCGAAGGTTAGTGGTGGCAATCTCAGGTGGAAAAATAAGCCGTTGACCAACATCTGCCAGCATTTTCCAGTCTCTAGCAGCTTCCAGTTGTCCTGGGCGAGGATTGGTTTTAACATCTTTTCTTGGTGGTTGCTCTCCTGGATGGAGGAATGTTGTCTTTTGTGTGTAATGTTTTGATGGAACAGGTGGCAACTTATTGGTCATGTTACGCTTGTCTTCCAATGCTAAGGCCAAAAATCGCAGCACCTCGTCATGGCGCCAAGTAAACCATCCTTGGCTAAGAGCCACCTTACATCCTGTCAAAATGTGCCTTAACCCTTTGCGGTCCATTTATTAATTCTGCGTCAGGCTCGCCAGGTTAATTAATTTTTAAATTAATTTTTACACGCGCATTTAATTTTAGGCAGCTGTTTAAAAGTATTTTTTTCACAGTCAAATGGGTTTAAATGGCCCTGCAGATCAACAAAGCACTCACTAGGCATCCCCAGCCCGCCCACCCTTTCGTTTGCTATCGCTTTCACATATGCTACCAAATAAAAATAATAATAATAATAGTCGTACATACCGATCAATCGTCTCCTGATGACTCGTTTTATCACCAAACTCCTCAATAATGCAATCCAAGTCATTATTTTATTGCTATAACATCTCAAAAAGCTCTGCAAATGTCTGTGTTAGTCTCTGTTCGCTGATACTGTACTCCCAGCTTGTTCCCCATCGACCGCCCCATCTGAAGAAGGGGCTACTATGACTATTCATGAGATCGCCTTTTTTTTTTTTTTTTATCGGCTTGTCTTGGCTCCTTTCGTTCCCACTCGGCCATTGAATGGTTTTCTCGGCTTTTTCTGTTGAAAAACCGACTTTTTTGCGTTTTTTGCGTTTTTAAAATGATGTCGGACAGGGTCCGACAAAGGACCTGGTGGGAATAATTGCAATGTCAGACCCAGTCCGACAATGGACCGCAAAGGGTTAATGTTGCAGGTGATGAACACAAAGGACATGAGGGATCCTCTCCTACCCAGAGGTTTAGGTTCTGTGGTGATGGGAGAACATCATATGTTGACCTGATGAGGAAACTGATCCTGCTCTGTTCCATTGACCATAGGTCTTGCCAGCCAATCTTGCGTTGTTCCACACTCTCCCATCTCATCCATTCTCCCTGCTTGGCCTGGGAAATGGCCTTTATACACCTCATCCTCTCCTCCTGCTTTTGCACCTCGTTGACTACCATCTTCCTCCATTGAGCTGTGGCTGCCTTGTGCCATGTAGGAGGAGCTGAACTGAGACCAAGACCCCCTCTTCCATGCTGAACTTGCCCCATGATATCACCAATTCGAAGGGCAGCCTTTGCATCCTCCTCAGCTTTCTTTGCCACCCACTTTCTTCCAGTTTTCAGCACAGGTGCTGCCTCCCTTATGCATTTGTTGCGTGACTCTACTAATGTCATTTCCAGTCCGACCTTGGCGCACTTAAACTCCTCGGTTAGAGTGGATGCTGGTAGCTGCAGTATTCCTTTACCATAAAGTCCCACTCTACTGAGGCAGCGTGGAACTCCCAACCATTTCCTGATGTATGAACTGATTAAAGCTTCCAGCTTCTCTACTATTGTCAAAGAAACCTCATACACAGTCAGTGGCCACAGCAACCTCGGCAGTAGACTAAACTGAAAGCACCAGAGTTTTAGTTTGCCTGGTAAAGCGCTGCTGTCTATGCTCTTCAACCCTTCCACTGCTTGTTGTCTAACTTCTCCCACCTGAACTGTGTCCTTTAGATCCCCGTCATACCATCTCCCAAGACTCTTCACTGGCTTCTCAGACACTGTTGGTATTGCCTCACCGTTAATGAAGAACGTTTTATCTACTACTTTACCTTTAATTATATAGATGATCCTTGATTTAGTGGGCTTGAATTGCATTCGTGCCCATTCAATGTTATTGATTAATTTGCCCAATAACCGATTAGTGCAGGCTACTGTTGTAGTCATGGTTGTCATGTCAACCATGTATGCTTGAATTGGTGGTAGTCGATTTCCAGAAGCCAAGCGCTCTCCTCCCACTACCCATTTTGATGCCCTTATGATTACTTCCATTGCCATGGTAATAGCCAGTGGAGAAATGGTGCATCCTGCCATTATTCCAACTTCTAGGCATTGCCATGTAGTGCTGAATTCTGAAGCTGAAAAACTAAATTGCAAATCTCCAAAGTAGGCTTTCACTAAATTTGTTATTGTCATCGGTACACTGAAAAAAGTAAATGCTGCCCAAAGAAGTTCATGTGGCACTGAACCATATGCATTAGCCAAATCCAGGAATGTCACATGGAGCTCCTTCCTCTCCTTTTTAACTGATTGAATTTGTTGCCAGATCACATTGATGTGTTCTAAGCATCCTGGGAAACCTGGAATGCCCACTTTTTGTATTGAAGTGTCAATAAAGCAGTTCTTTAATAGGTAAGTTGACAATCTCTGAGCAATAATGCTGAAGAAAATCTTGCCTTCTACGTTTAATAGGGAAATAGGGCGAAACTGACTGATGTTTGTAGAATCTTTTTCTTTTGGTATAAAGACTCCACCTGCTCGGCGCCATGCTCTTGGTACAACCTGTTTTTCCCATGCCACTTTCATCAATTTCCACAGAATTCGTAGGACTCCTGAAGCACTTTTGTACACTCTGTACGGAACTCCATTAGGCCCTGGAGATGATGAAGCCCTTGCTTTTTTCACAGATTGCTCTACTTCTTTCCACTTAGGTGCACAGTCCTCCATTTGGTATTCTGGTGGATTGATAGGTGGGATGTCTGAAGGAATTGACATAGGCTCCTGCCTTTTTGAATCTGTATGTGATTCCTCCAAATATCTCTGCAGCTCAAACTTAGATGCTTTTAGTGTGCCATTCTTCTCACTGGTGAATAACTTCTTTACAAATTTGAATGGGTCTTTATAAAAGTTAGCTCTCACACGCTCTTTCTTTTTGTAGCGTTTCCGTAGGCGCTCAGCTCTGCGCAATGTTGCAAGCTTATCTTTTATGACTCTTTGTAAAAGATTGAGTCCCTCCTTCTGACTTTGTTCTGCTCTTCTCCATTGCTTCCTCAGCTGTCTCCTTTCTCTAACTAAGCGTTCAATCTCCTGCTGCCGTCTAGACTTTCCAGGAATAGTTTGTACTTTTTCCTTCCTTTTTTCAACTCCAAACCTCTCGCTTCCATATGCGTAGATGATGTCCCCAAATTTATCCAGCTTCTTTTCAACTGTTTCACTTAACCTTTCCAATGCAAAGCAGAGATCTGTGTTTACTGTGTCCCATACAGTTTTCTCACAAGCTCTTAGCCATTTAACTCCAAGTTTGTGCCCGTCGAGGTTCTTTTCTCTCTTATGCTGGTTTGTCTGACCGGGTTCACAAGGATCATTAGATTCATCACTAATTGTGCCCATGCAAGTCCTCCTCACGTCTATGACAGGGGTGCTGATATCCTGCGAACTGTGGTTTGCTTCCTGACGCTGGATTTCATTCGACTGACTTGACTGACTTCTTAAGAAGTACTGGTCAATGCAAGGCCCTTGTCCCTTCTCCCTCAAGCATTTCATTCTCCCTTGATGAATCTTCAAACCCCTGACCGTTGTCGCCTTGCTCCAGCCGCAGACGCAAACCTGGAGTTCCATGTCTTTGCTAACTGCAGATCTTGAACTAGTCTTTTGCGAAGTACTCTCCATACTCATATCTGTTTCCGTTCCTAAGTCGTTAACCATGTTGTCCAACGTTGAGTCATCTTCCGCTCCCGCTCTCGCAGGGGTATTTTTCTCTTTAATTTATTAGAAGCCTTGGGCGGGTGTCTCCAGCATCCTGTAAACACAGAGCTAGATACTGCCGACAAGGGTAGCTAACCCTTGCCAGCCCCAATGGGGTCTCTTTCCTCCTGTTAGCTGTCTCTCCAGGAGGAAGAGACTCTCGATTGAGTGTGGCATAATGCAAAGTTAATGGGAGGTATGAGAATTGCCCTTAATATATTTTTAGAAACGTTGAGGTTTTCCCACATTTTAAATATGCAAGATAAATACAGCTTTGCTATTAAAATGATACTAGTACTGGTTTGGTATAAGAAAAGCTTGTTTTTAAAAAGTACTTTCAGCTGCATCCACTGAACAGATGCAGAAGTAGCTTCAACCTCAAGCCGCAGTGTATAGATGATAATGTAAATAACACCACGCTAGCTGCGAGTTCCGAACTTTAAACATGTTTCTGTTGTTTACAGGTAAGAACTCAACTTTATTAAGAATATCTTGTGTTGGGTTCTATCATATTACGATAATGTTTTTCATAGTAATTGTTTATTTATTACGTTTAAAAATGTTTAGTAAAAAATGGGCAAAAGTTTTTGGAACATTAATAAACTTTCAGTAATGGAATACGACTAGAGATGCGAGAGTCTGTGCGATGTATTAAAACACCCAACATAATTTTAAATAAGCAATATTCATGATTCATTGTTGTCATGTTATTTTTCCCATCCAATAATTTATTTTATTAGTGCCGAGTCAAAACAAAGAAAACGTGCCTATTCGGGTCTAAAATTCTAACTGCATTTAAAAAGTAAGCAGCAGGTTGTTTGAAGCAAGGTGGCTGTGTTAGATCGTATCTGTAGTACTAATTTAACTTGGCTACAACCGACAGGAATACTTTTTGTCTGCGCTGATTTTCCATTTTGTTTTCTGAAAGCTGTTTATTTTACGTTCTGTTCAGCAGCCTCTGTAGTAGCCTTTTGTTTAATGTGTGATTCTGAAGCTAAATAGCAATCGATCGTATTTTCTCCAAAGACACGTTACAAGATGTGCAAAACAATTACCTCCATCTACATGTACAGTTTCTCTGGGAAATATCTTGACATGATCATCAGCAATATCTTGACACGATCATCAGCCAAAATATACTTTGCTTTTTTTGCGTTGTCGTCCATTTCTGGTATTTTCCCTCCAATGCTGAAAACTAGATTTTAGTAACCTGTCAAAACAATGCAGCACTGACTTTGTTCCACCCCCTACTGTACAGGTCACAGAAAAGCCAGGACCGACGCACTGATAGGCATTGTTGTCATTTGAACAGTAAATAAGAATGTTAACCGCTGTGGTGTATTTTTTTGTAAATGTTATTTGTCTAAAGACGTTTTTTTTTTTGCCTAAGTGCAATGCACACAGAATGGCGAAAGAATAATAAAAAAAGCCTATCTACAGAAGGAAGATACATAGTTTGCTTCGCTTGTGTTGTGCAGTAGTTCATTTAAACAAGGTTTCTTTTTTTTCTCTCCGTACTTGTCCGGTATGCATTGGCCCCTAAAAGAGGTGAATTTCGCGGTGGCGCCTCAATTTCCAATTTCCGCGAAATCATGATTTAAGTAGACCCCTAATCATTTGTAAATGTTCAAATCGCGAAATGGTTATTTTTGTCTGTGATTGACTGAATCCTGACTCAGGAGCTCCACATTTTGGCAAAGTGGTTTGCAGTGTGCAGGTGTAGATGCGATGCAGTGCTTAAGACAACGATAAACAACAAATTACTGGTGAAATGGTGGTTTATTTGTAAAACCAACGTCACTTGACAACAGTAAAATAATGGAGGACTGGCTATGCACAACGATGTGTATTGCACAGTCAAATAAACACAGGGTTCAGTCCTGAAATAATAGACACGGTATTTAAACACACACACAGAACACAAACACGATCAGTCCAGAGTGAGTGCAAGTGGTGAAATACAATTGATTCAGTGACTACGAGTGCAGTGAAGTCCAGGTTGGGTGCTGGCCTTAAGCGACAGCTCCCAGATGTGTTAGACATCTATAAAAGACACAATTAACATGTCAAACAAAACAAACATGAAACAATCGCTGTACATACACGTCCTTCAGCAGTTCGTCCGTAACCATAACAAAAGAACTCTTCACATCGTCACATCCCCTTTTATACTATCAGCCACGTCCCCTTGGTTAGCGAGTGCAATCGTTTTCCTCCAATGTGCGATAACTAAATCGCTTCCAGACTTCCAGATAATTGAAAAAAATCACAAAATAAAAGCTGCAATGTGTAATGTAATTTACATCTGGGTGTGAGTACTGATGTAAACAACACACTTTATAGTAACATTAGAGAAATTTAATTTCCAGAAATGTGGTGCATTGCACGTACCAGGCTACTGCTTGATAACATTTCTGTTGTTGCGTCATGTGCAATTTCATTCAAATAAGAACACAAGACATATTTTCATAAGTTATATGATTTTGTACCTTTAAATGCTTATTATAAATGAGCATATTTCACATACTGTATTTGTTGCTTAGTTCAAAACAACATGTGACTTTTTAATTAAATATCTGCTATCAAACACGGCCTTTTCTTCTTACAATTCATAACAAATGCTCTCCTGTACATGCCACTATGCACCATACTCTATTCGCAAGACAATTGCTTAACCTTCAACATCACACCCTGCTTGAGATGGCAAAGCCCTCACAATGTGAGCTAATATGCAGGAAAATAAGTGTGTGTGTGTGTGTGTATATTTCATGGCATAGCCTGTGAATGCCTGCTTGTGCCACTATGCAATCTACTTTAATTTGAAGATACATGTTCAAGCTTTAAAATGATACCCTACTTGAGGTGAGGCAGCCAGGTTATCGATATGACTTAATCCTTAGAATATGAGCTAGTAGTCAATAAAGTGGCAACTATTGATAAGCGAGAGGGGATATATTTCATGGCCTAGCCTGTGAATGCCTACTTGTGCCACTCTGCAATCTACTTTATTTTGAAGATAAATGTTTAAGCTTTAAAATGATACCCTACTTGAGGTGGCACAATCGGGCTACCAATGTGATTTAACCCATAGAATGTGATATAGTAGTCAATGAAGTGGCAACTATTTAAGGGGGATATTTCATGGGAAAGCCTGTGAATGCCTACTTGTGCCACTCTGCAATCTACTTTACTCAAGGCTGCAGAATCCTATTTTACTACAGTATAGTTGAGAAGTGATCATCTCGTGAGGGTGCCTAGTTTAACTGCCATGCGGTGTTGTAAGGCCTTACAGTATTTTACTGCAGGTCTACCACTACATTTAATTATCCCTGGCTTAGTTATTTAAAGTTGCGATGCAAATCTCAAAGTTTTTCATGAAGCGGAGATGCAAAGCTCTTGAAATTCAAAAACAGCTTTAATGGCTGTACATGCCATTGCACTTGATACAGTACCATATTACATGTAGTCAGTTTGCCCCGAAATGATTCTTATAAGCGGATTGCTTGAGTCTTACAAGCGGATTATTTTACATTGGATAGTGTAGGAATGATTTTGTCCCAGTGGTTTTGATCACAATATGCGGTTGATTCTTATATCAGTGATTCTTCTAAGCGGAGTGCACTGTACCATGGTCATCTAGACACCCCTATAACAAGGACTGGAAATTGACAAAAACAAATATTTACATTTGAATTAACCATGGGAAACCTTCTTCTGTTTGCTACCTGCCGGACATGCAGTATCAAAACGTGGATGTTTTTGTGGTGTTGGAAATATTTCTTCTGCTCATTGCTATTGTCACATTGCAAAGTGTTGGTGAACAATGGTGGGAACTACTGGGTTAAAATTGGAACAGAAAATACATCTCTCTAAGGCTTCCTATGTAAGGCATTTGAGAAATCAGAAAACAGAAAGCACAATTCATTAATCTGCTGTTATGTGGCAGATTTGAAATTAAAACACAAAATATACATGAGGGTAATAGAGGCATGTGACATTCTAGTTCCACTGGGTTGCCTAGCAACAGACAGAGGCTCCCTGCTTTCACCACTCTAATCAGGCGTAAGCTTTCATGATTTGGAACAGAGGGGGCTAAAGCTGGATGTAAGCCTTGGCAGGCATTCAAGCTGCGGTAAATAAATGCTGTACTAGCCTTTATTTTCTGAAGATTACTTTAGGCATGCCAATTTGTATTATATAATGTCTTTTACTATGCATTTTTGTCATGATTTGCGTCTGTTTTTGTTAAATGATATGTTGGTAAAATATTGATATCCATATTTTTATTCATGCAAAATTAAATGAAAATATGGCTAATATTAAACCTTCTTAACCCCTGTACAGCCTTACAAGTGTTTTTTTGTAATAGATGACACCTCACATCCAAACATTTTATGATCATTTTTACCACACTGTCTTTAAAGTGCTATAAGTGTGCTTTTTTGAGACAGTAGAATAAAAAATAAAAAAGCCACATATAGGGGAGGAAAGCATGGTTTGGAATAGAACATAGATGATGGCTGCTACCCAGAGATCACTATGTATAGATTTGTAAGCAGGTATAACTGCAGTGTACAAAAATGAAAAGGTTATTTTGCATGTTCACAAAAGTTTTAAATGATTTTCCAGGACGTTTCGTGGAACTCCTGACTCGGACTCGACTTGACTCGTGGAGCTCCTGACTCGGACTCGACTTGACTCGTGGAGCTCCTGACTCGGACTCGTCTTGACTCGTGGAGCTCCTGACTCGGACTCGTCTTGACTCGAGGAGCTCCTGACTCGGACTCGACTTGACTCATGGAGCTCCTGCCTCGGACTCGACTTGACTCGTTGACACTGTGACTTGGACTCGACTCGAGACTTTTAAGAAAATATTAAATGGCAAAAAATATCATATCAGCCGGCGTTCCCAACAATGGCTGTTCCTCTTGCTAATCCAGGTCTGCAGCAAGACTGTGTCCACCAATCCTGAGCATGCTTGTAGTAGCTAGGGTACCCAGAATGGAGAGGATGTAGAGTGTGCATGCTCAGCATTGGTGGGTGGTGTGCAGAATGCCGTCTCTGATGCAAATCAGAACCAATACTAGTATGAGTATGTGACAGAGATCGAATGATTCTTGTTGTTAGATCTCCCTCCCGACCTGTGAGGGTGCTGTGTAACGGGAACAGAGTACCCTGGACTAAATGGCATGACAATTTATTCCATGGGTTAGGTGGAAGTCGGCCATCTAAAAAAGGGGCGGAGCTACTGTACCAGAACTCAATGACCCGGACGGGAAACGGAATGGCATCCGAGGATTGGAGGAGCGGGTGCGCTTGTTAACCTAGGGTCATGGGGAGGGTATAAAAGGGGTTGTAGTGAAAGTAATCTGTTCCTTTGTAAATGGTTAGATCGACCTAAAAGGAGACCCCATGATTCCAGAAACCATGAGTGTTGTGTTTTGTTTGTCCGTGTTAGTAAAACTGTTTGTCTGTTGTAGAAAACTAACGCGATCCGGAGCTGTAGCAAAAGCCAGCACCAACCCGGACACCAGCACGTTCACCCTTTGTTTCACGGAGGACTGTCTTTCACCACGAGTACTAATTTCACTCACTAAAAACTGTGTTTGTGTTGTGTTTTTCGTGTGGGTGTGATAAAGACTGGACTTTTAGTTATGGGTCAAACCCGGGGATTTACAAACGAAGTGATACACGCCACTGTATCACCTTTTCATTTATTATTTACATGTGTTCGCTCTGGACATTGTATTATTATTATTATTATTTATTTCTTAGCAGACGCCCTTATCCAGGGCGACTTACAGTTGTAAACAAACAATAAACACCCTTTTATCTTTGTTTTGTGTATTTTTTTTAATTTATTGATTGCTTTTATTTAAAACATCTGACAGTTGACTGTATTTGAAAGTAACTCAACAAAACACCTTTGTGAATGATACCATAGCACAAATGTAGGACAATTTTGAATGAAAATACAAACAAACTTTTCATGAGTCGAAATATATAACTAGAACATAAAAACATAAGAAAGTTTACAAACGAGAGGAGGCCATTAAGCCCATCTTGCTTGTTTGATTGTTAGTAGCTTATTGATCCCAGAATCTCATCAAGCAGCTTTTTGAAGGATCCCTGGGTGTCAGCTTCAACAACATTACTGGGGAGTTGGTTCCATACCCTCACAATTCTCTGTGTAAAAAAGTGCCTCCTATTTTCTGTTCTGAATGCCCCTTTATCTAATCTCCATTTGTGACCCCTGGTCCTTGTTTCTTTTCAGGTCAAAAAGTCCCTGGGTCGACATTGTCTATACCTTTTAGGATTTTGAATGCTTGAATCAGATCACTGCGTAGTCTTCTTTGTTCAAGACTGAATAGATTCAATTCTTTTAGCCTGTCTGCATACGACATGCCTTATAAACCCGGGATAATTCTGGTTGCTCTTCTTTGCACTCTTTCTAGAGCAGCAATATCTTTTTTGTAACGAGGTGACCAGAACTGAACACAATATTCTAGATGAGGTCTTACTAAGGCATTGTAAAGTTTTAACATTACTTCCCTTGATTTAAATTCAACACTTCTCACAATATATCCGAGCATCTTGTTGGCCTTTTTTATAGCTTCTCCACATTGTCAAGATGAAGACATTTCTGAGTCAACATAAACTCCTAGGTCTTTTTCATAGATTCCTTCTTCAATTTCAGTATCTCCCATATGATATTTATAATGCACATTTTTATTGCCTGCATGCAATACTTTAAACTTTTCTCTATTAAATGTCATTTGCCATGTGTCTGCCCAGTTCTGAATGCTGTCTAGATCATTTTGAATGACCTTTGCTGCTGCAAGAGCGTTTGCCACTCCTCCTATTTTTGTGTCATCTGCAAATTTAACAAGTTTGCTTACTATACCAGAATCTAAATCATTAATGTAGATTAGGAATAGCAGAGGACCTAATACTGATCCCTGTAGTACACCACTGGTTACCTCGCTCCATTTTGAGGTTTCTTCTCTAATAAGTACTTTCTGTTTTCCACATGTTAACCACTCCCTAATCCATGTGCATGCGTTTCCTTGAATCCTTAGTGCGTAGTTTGTGAATTAATCTTTTATGTGGGACTTTGTCAAAAGTGTTCTGGAAATCTAAATAAACCATGTCGTATGCTTTGCAATTATCCATTGTCAATGTTGCATCCTCAAAAAAATCAAGCAGGTCAGTTAGACACGACTCCCTTTCCTAAAACCATGCTGACTGTCTCCCAGGATATTGTTACCATATAGGTAATTTTCCATTTTGGATCTTATTATAGTTTCCATAAGTTTACATATAATAGAAGTCAGGCTTATTGGTCTGTAGTTACCTGGTTCGGTTTTGTCTCCCTTTTTGTGGATCGGTATTACATTTGCAATTTTCCAGTCTGTCGGTACAACCCCTGTGTCAAGAGACTGTTGCATGATCTTGGTTAGCAGTTTGTAAATAACTTCTTTCATTTCTTTGAGTACTATTGGGAGGACCTAGTCCCTTTAGGAACAGGTCAACATGTGGGGCATGTTGTCTGTGTCCTCCTTTGTAAAAACCTGTGAAAAGAAATAATTTGTGTCTCTTAGACATTTAACCTCCTCTGAATGTTCTCTTGCTGTTATAATATTGGAAAAACATTTTGGAATTGGTTTTAGCCCCCTTAGCAATATTGATTTCTATCTCTCTCTTGGCCTTTCTAACTTCCTTTTTGACTTGTGTTTGCAGTTCCAAGTACTCTTTCTGTGTACTTTGTTTTTGGTCCATTTTAAACGCTCTGTAAAGTGCCTTTTTTCACTGAATATTTTTTTAATTGATCTATTAAACCATTTTGGCCATTTTGTTTTAGATTCAGATTTGTCTACTTTTGGGATGTAATTGTTTTGCGCCTCTAGTACTACATTTAAAAAAAAAAACAGCCATCCTTTTTCTGTGGATGTTTTCTCTATTTTACTCCAATCTACGTCTGTTAGTCTCTATTTCATACCTTCATAGTTTGCTTTTCTAAAATTGTAAACCTTAGCTTTAGTCATTACTTTTGGGGTTTTAAAAAACACATGTTGTGGTCTGAGTTTGCCAATGGCTCTCTGACCTCTGTTTTAGTTATTCTGTCTTCGTTAATTGAAAAGACTAAATCAAGGCATGCCTCCCCTCTAGTCGGTGCCTTGACAAATTGCGTTAGGAAGCAGTCATTTGTCATTTCCACCATTTCAATTTCGTCCGTCGTGCTCCCCACCAGGTTTTCCTAGAAAAAATAACTTCCACAGTTTTCTTTAACATAGGAATTATAACATGTATTTTTCACAATTAATAACACAATTATTCAAAAGTTTTAAACAGCTGAAAGAAACCTTAGACTAATTAAACAATTACCTGAAAAAATACACAATTACAGTTACATTCAGATCTAACCTGCTGTAAACCTGTCTTTATTTCAACAGCACCAAAGATGTCCCTCAACATTTTTGCTCTGAGAACATAGATAGACACCTTTCTGCACTCCCCTTTGAGCCATATTCTTCACTAGTTGTAATTGACCCCAGATTTGCATCGAATGGAAATGGGAATACTGTACTGGCAAAACACATGAATCCTTTGTGTAGAGCACAGCGTGAGGGCATACCTGGACTTCTGAGTTTAATGATATGACTGCCTTTGACAAGTCATCATACTTCTCCCAGGTGAAATCATGCCTTTTGCAATATGCAATGTAGTGACCAAGTAAGTATTTGCTAGCAGGTTGGCAAAAGCACAGACACCTCTGAATGTGAATTTCTCCCCATTTAATTCTGAAAGTCGACTTTCAAAGACATTTTTAATAGGGTCAGAGTCTTTCTTTTCATTACTCGAGCAATATCCCACGACAGTATCAGTAAAGATGCTGTCCAGTTGTCAAGGTGTGGGTTACAGTCCCATTACACTGCATGTTCTCTGAAACAGAGTGGTCAAATAATTGCATTTCCACAGGGGTAATCTCTGAACTTTTGCAAGACATCTGGATTGGCCTGGTTTAATTCCTTGTTTAACTTCCTCTGCTAGCCCTTTCACTTCTTTTGCCTTCAGTGTATCTACATTTATGGACACTAACGTGACATTACGTGAAGCTCCATCATGCCGAGGGCAATGTGTTGACGAGCATTGACTCTTTGCTACCACACTAGGTACTGTTGTGAATTAATTATGAAATGACAGTTACTTAAACAACAAATGGTAACACTTTAATACACATGAAATAATCATGAAGAGACACTTATTTTAAAGTGTTACCAACAAAAGTGCTATTCATCTGCCACTGAATAACAACTTTTCAGGTACCCTTTTTTTTCTCTGTGTTGCTTGAAGCAGTGATGCAAGTAGGACTGTTACCTTGACAGTCCTGCTTGCATTACTGCTTCAAGCAAGTGTGTGTTGTGTTTTTTTTAAAGAAAACACTAAATATTAAACAGACCTTTTCCATGATTGTTATGTTCATGTCTTTTTAATTTTTTTATTTGAAGTAGGTGGTGGTAGTGGTGCATTAGTTGTGTAAAACAGTTGTTTATGGGTTATGCATAATAACTGCATATATAATATATTCATCTCTCTTTGTTACCTTGATAGTCCTACAGTACTTGCATCATTTATGCTTTCATCTGAGAGTGCCTGGCAGCAGAGCACAAATGTTACTGTTATCCAGCACCTACCCTCGTAACAATGCTTGTAGATCACTGGGCCCTGAATGAAAGAAAATTATGTGGAGTGAGGGTACATAAATTATCAAAGAAGTGTCAATAAATATTGAAAGAAAGCTGCACTAATGATGATTTTGCAGCTGTTACCTTTCTGTCCTATACCTTGAAAGATTTAGGGACCTGATTCACTCATTCCCTGTTCCAGGGAGGCATAAATAAATATACTGCTCTGTGGCACACATCATGTGAAATAACCCCAACACACAAATATTGAGTAAATATTAAGTAAAATACATGAGGTTTCAAGACAACATCAAACAGGGTTTATTGTGTTTCTTTAAGTGAACAGAAAGAAAAAGGTGAATGAATATTAAAAAAGGGCTTCATCCCACCTGAAAGAATATATTCAGATCAAGTTTACCCCTAAAAAAATTAAAATATATCACAGCTCCCCAAAGTGGTGCTTATAATTCTTTAACACTTTTACTAACCATTGCAACACTAAAATAGTGTTAGAAGGTACTAACTTACTGTGAGTAAGCAGATGTAGGTCTTAGCAACCTGACCTATTGTTGTTTACAACCCCTGTCCCAACATGCACTGCCTTAAAGGGATACCCTGGTAACACAGCACCAGCTAACCTACAGTAGCACTAACGAATGGTTAAATTACATATACAGGGAATTTTCAAATAACTATGTCATTTTGAATTTATAAAAAAAAGAAGAGTAAACACAGTGCAGTAAACTTTATTTTATTTCTTATTAACAGTATACAAAACAATAAATCATCTTATAGCAGTAGTATTGCAGTGTATTCAAGGGTCTAGGAATGTGTGTGTGTGTGTATATATATATATGGGTCGATGAGTTAATGTACCGAAGCTCCACCCCTTTTCTAAATGACCGACTTCTTTTTAACCCTCGGAACGAAGTGTCAGACCAAGCAGTCCAGGGTACTCTATTCCCATTACTTAGCACCCTCACAGGTCGGGAGGGAGATTTACCACCAAGAATCATTGTCTTTTTGTCACATATCTTAAAAACCATAGCGGCACAAACTGGCACAAATGTAGCACAAACGAATTATATATGACTCAACGTTTGTGCTGTTTGTAGGGGGGCCAGCTTCACGGAACTTTCAAATCAGCATCATTGAGAATGAACATTTTCGTAATGTTGACAGTAAGTATCTTCCAATGGCAAGATCTACATGTGCTGGGTTTAGGCTTCACAAAGTTGGTAGCTTTAGTTCTGTAGTTTCTTTGATTACATGATACTAGATAAAACATCTAAATTGTTAATCTAGGTGGGGGTTTTTTTGTGTCTCAATCCAAAAAAAAAATATAGGTGATGCAAAAGTTGTTGCCATAGCTTTACGTACCATCTCAAAATGTAGTAGTTGATAGTTTTCAAGCAAGGATGTTTAATTGTACCATAACCATTAAAATACTTAATATGTAAAATTAAATTCACTGTTAGCATTTTGGATGTTCGTACTCATGAACAAAAACTAATAAGTGATCTTAATATAAAAGTAAAAATAATATATAAAAAAAGTTTTCACCAGTTTTCGGTGTGCTAGGCAAATGTGCTAACCATGACAGTGTAGTGACGTAATCCCCTCACACACAGAACTGACAGGCAGGCAGGGAGAATGACCCGGTGTAGTGAGAGATACAGATCAAGCAGTAACACAAGCACAATGTGAAGGATGGCTTGCAGTGGTGGTGTGTGGTGATGTCACAGACCAGAAACACAGACTCAGGAAGTAAGGGTGAGAGCTGAAACGCTACGGCGTTCAGCTGATTTTATTAAATAATTAAGCAAAAACAAAAGATTTAAACAAACAACAAAACACTACAAAACAAAAGGACACGTTGGCCAAACAAATATAAATAAACAAATAAGCGTGCTGGTTTTACCCTAGCACGATACTTAGCAGTTGTTTACTCTCTCGCTCTCACTTGCTCAAAACCCGTCTCGCCTCTGACACTCTCCTCCGAGCACGGACAGCTGCAGGTTCTTATATTCTGGCCGAGGGGTTAACTAGCTGTTAATTACCTTATTATCCCTCGGCCACAGTCTGCACGAGTTTAGTAAGGATGCGTGACTGTCAGCCAGTTAAATAATGAGTAGCTGATCAGCCACGCATCCTCACGAAGTTTTCAAAATATAAATACAAAACAATAACAAATACGCAGCGCTTTGACCTGCACCGCAAACAAAAATACAAATAATAATACAAATATATATATAGGGGCGGGACACTCCGCCACACATGCCCCCCCTTGTGCGCAGCACACTTGGCCTTTTCGGCCACCTCCCCCCTTAGTCCCCAAAGTCCTGGCTACCAGTCCCGGCCCAGGAACGGGCCAAAAGTGGCGGCCATGGTGGGATGTCCTCCTCCCACCCAAACAGCCGTAGTGTCCACCTGGACTGCGCACAGGCCGGCTCCTCTGGCCAAGGACATTTTGGGGGTGGACTCCAGACCTCTCGCCCCCTTCTTCATGGCCGGTAGCTCCCCTCCGTGGGGCTCCGGCCACCCATTCTCCTGCAGCAAATTGTTGCGGGGGGAGCTGGTCTCCTGACCTCCCCTCCTTCTTCGTGGCCGGCAGCTCCCCTTCATGGGGCTCCAGCCACAGTATTTCCTGCCGCATGGCAGGACTGGTAGCGACCCCAGGCGAAGCAGGACCCTCGGGAGGCGACGGCAGCAGCTGCGGACCCTCAGGAGGCGAGGGCAACAGCAGCGGACCCTCGGGAGGCGACGGCAACAGCGGACCCTCGGGAGGCGACTGCAACAGCAACGGAGCCTCGGGAGGTGACGGCAACAACGGACCCTCGGGAGGCGACGGCAGCAGCAGCAGACCCTCGGGAGGTGACGGCAGTAGCAGCAGCAGGCCCTCGGGACGCGACGGCAGCAGCAGCGGACCCTCCGGAGGCAAACTCGGGAGGGGAGCCCCTGGCCATGGAGGCGGCAGCGGGAGCTCCACTTCTCCCTCATACCCTGTAACTGGTGGCTCTCCAGGCGATGCGGAGCAACAGGCAGCCCCAGACGATGAAGAGCCACAGGCAGCCCCAGGCGATGCATGGCAGGCATCCTTGGGTGGTGCGAGGCAGGGCAGGAGCAGTCCTTCCCATGGCGAAAAGGCGGAACCAGCAGGTATTCACACTCTGTTGGTGCAGGTGGGAGGGGCAAGCAGTCCTCCCACGGTGGTGGAGATGGAACCAGCAGGTATTCACCCTCTGCTGGTGGAGGTGGGAGTGGTAAGCTGTCCTCCCACGGCGCTTGTGACGGAACCAGCAGGCATTCACCCTCTGCTGGTGGAGGTGGGAGGGGCAAGCAGTCCTCCCACGACAGCTGAGGCGGAACCAGCAGGCATTCACCCTCTGCTGATGGAGGTGAGAGGTGCAAGCAGTCCTCCCATGGTGGCTGAGGCAGAACCAGCAGGCATTCACCCTCTGCTGGTGGAGGTGGGAGGGGCAAGCAGTCCTCCCACGACAGCTGAGGCGGAAGCAGCAGGCAATCACCCTCTGCTGGTGGAAGTGGAGATGGAACCAGCTGGTATTCACCCTCTGCTGGTGGAAGTGAAGATGGAACCAGCAGGTATTCACCCCCTGCTGGTGGAGGTGGCAGAGGCAGAGGCAGCTCCTGCTGCTCTGCTCCTGGCGGTGGAGGTGGCAGAGGCAGAGGCAGCTCCCGCTGCTCTACTCCTGCAAGCGGTGGAGGTGGCGGAGACAGAGGCAGCTCCTGCTGCTCTACTCCTGCTGGTGGAAGCGGCGGAGACAGAGGTAGCTCCCGCTGCTCTGCTCCTGGCGGTGGAGGTGGCGGAGGCAGAGGCAGCAGATATTCTTCCTCTGCTCCTGGAGGCCTAGGTTCTGGACCTGTGGGCTCCCCCCCCCCCCCTGGGCGCTGGATGCACGGGCTCCCCCCTTCTATGCGCTGGATGCACGGGCTCCCCCCTTTTGGGCGCTGGATGCACGGGCTCCCCCCCTCTGGGCGCTGGATGCTCGCGCTCCCCCTCCCCCCTTCTGGGCACTGGGTGCTCGTGCTCCCCCCTTCTGGGCGCTGGGTGTCCACGCTCCCCCTCTTCGTATTGCATGGGGCATATGGCCAACGTTTGCCCATGATCAGCCATGCATCCTCACAAAGTTTTTAAAATATAAATACAAAACAATAACAAATACGCGGCGCTTTGACCTGCGCTGCAAACAAAAATACAAATAATAATACAAATATATATATAGGGGCGGGACACTCCGCCACGCACAACCACACACATTCAACCAAAAAAAATAATGGGCTCCTAGGTTCTCCCACCTCCCCTTGCATATTCCAGTAGAGGGAGAGCAAAGGAACAAAATGAGGGGTCTCTTGTCTTTCTAACTTGAACAGAGGCTGAGATATCAGCAATTAAAATGTAGGAGAGGTACCTCACACTGCTGCCTGGCGAAGTGCTGTCTGTCTCGGGCAAACCTCTCCCGAGGACTCGGCAATGACTGTCCACAATTTTTTTTTGAGTACTTATTTTTTTGCGAGAACAAAAGAACCTCATGAAAGAAGATCCCCCTCATGACAAAAGAAATGACATTCAAAATTTATTTTTCGCCAGACTACTTCTATTTTTGCCAGAACAGCTGCTTTTTTGTGGGAATGTGGCAAAGTGGTTGCTGATTATGTACAGGTGCAGAGGTGATGCACTGCAGGAATAAACAGACAGAGATTTGTAATCCGGTATGGAAAATAATAATAAATAATAAACTCTGGTTATACACAGCGATGCGTAAAACACGGAGAACAGTAACAGGGATTGCAGCCCTAAACAATAAACACAGTATCTCTCCCACAATATACAGCCACGGTCACCAGTCCTGGGTGCGTGCTGTAGTGCTCGTGGTGGGTGATACAGTTTAAAGAGTGACAAATAGTGCAGTGCTGTTCCGGGTTCAGTGCTGGCTCTTAGCGACAGCTCCGGAATGTGTTAGCCGTCTATAAACACAAAAGTAACAATTATAGACAAGACAAACAAAACAAACACTCACGATACTCTTAATACACAGTGCACAGGTCCTTCCGGGTCTATTTCTAAACAAAAAACGAAGGAAAAGAGTTACAATTCTCCGGCCCCTTTTATGCGATTATGCATGACCCCTTGGAAAACGATTGCAGCTGACTCTATTGCCTGCAGCTGCTACCTCATTTACCTTCCAGGTCAATACGTTCCTGCATTGGAGTCTTGCCTTTTTGCAGGCTGACTGACTTCCCGATCCAGGGAATGAACTATCAGGCCAACCTGTTCAAAGCCTTTCCCTTTCGCTACATTACAACCAGAACTCATTATATTTCCGTCACAGGGAACAATTCCTTTTTCGTGAGATGTGGCGAAAAAAGATTTTAAAAGATAAAATAAACACATTTCCCACTCACAAAATGAAAAGACAATGTTACAGTCAATCTTATGGAGACCCAATTATATACAGACATGTCATGGTTTACTAAAGGTATATGATTTTCAGGAAGTTTCAGTTTTTAAAAAACTGAAAACAAAATATCCGCCTCATGAACAAAGATTTTTTTCTGACGACAGAAGATTAGACCCTCGTGAAGAAGCTATTTTGTCGTGAGGCCAATTCCTTTTTCGAGATCAAACATCCAACTGCAAGAGCTGTACTGAGCATACACAGAACCAAAATTTCAAATCCCTAGAACTCAGGAGCAGATTAATATTTTTTCACCAAAACAGAAAAAGACACTATTCTGGGCCAGTCCCCTTGTACACTAAAATTGTCAAATAAAAAAATTCCAAACAGTTTTTGAGCTGGAGACTGAAAAAAAAGCAAAAAACTGAGATTTTTTTCCCCTGTCTGGATCTCCGAGAATGAAATGGCCCACACATCCACATTTCCATGCAAATCCATGGAACGGGGTCAAAGTTATTAAAGTACAGAAACTAGGGTTTAACATTAAACTGCCTACTCAACCCTAACTGGTTACAACTGCTACAATTATGATATTTGTTATGAGTGACTTGTGACTGTTAGTGTGACATCTGTTACTTCTCACAATTCTCAGATTCAAAATGCCTGAATCCTAAATGTGTCACCCGCACTTCAACACAGTAAGTTAACATTACCAGGCTGAAGTTGTTTTGATATTGGACTTTCGCAGTGATTCTTAACTGCCAGGCACTAGGGAATAATACAATTATAGTACCAGCTTTAACCCCTCCTACTAAAGAAACTATAATTTGTTTACAATTGAAAAGGTATACTCTTTGTACCTTGCTCAACAAAAGGAAAGAACAAATGCCAGGGTACAATTATCAGTAGCAGCCTTGATCTTTGTCCATGTAGCTAAATGCATAAAGGAACACAGGATTATTGTGCATAGATCAGGTGTAACTGTACTTCTGTTAAATTTCAAACTTTAAAATAAAAAGTTAAATGCAACAAATATACAAATAGAGCCCATTTATATACATAGTCTTGATTGATAAAGGCACTGTTTAATGTTCCACAGAGGTCCCTTTAGAGTGATGAAGGTGTAATTGTGTACATAATATAATTAACAGAAAATGTTTGTGGTGTGACAGGGATATCTGCATTTTCCCACATGTGGTTTGGCTTTTCTTTCCCATCATACCAGTACCAGTGTCCCTTGTATTTAATGGCACTAACAAGATGGTTTCCTGTGCTAAACCTAGCAGCATAGAGTAGGTAGTTGTTTGTCTCTATATGAAATGAATCCTCAATATTGCCCAAAGTATTACATGGCATGGAATACTGAACAAACAGCAAATGTGGTGACAATTTGGTAAACCTTCATGAGGTTGAACGCAGTCCCTTGTGTTGTGATCTTCTGTAAACCTTCACGAGGTTGAACGCAGTCCCTTGCGTTGTGATCTTCTGTAAACCTTCATGAGGTTGAACGCAGTCCCTTGTGTTGTGATCTTCTGTAAACCTTCATGAGGTTGAACGCAGTCCCTTGCGTTGGGGTCTTCTGTAAACCTTCATGAGGTTGAACACAGTCCCTTGCGTTGTGATCTTCTGTAAACCTTCATGAGGTTGAACGCAGTCCCTTGCGTTGTGATCTTCTGTAAACCTTCATGAGATTGAACGCAGTCCCTTGCGTTGGGGTCTTCTGTAAACCTTCATGAGGTTGAACACAGTCCCTTGCGTTGGGATCTTCTGTAAACCTTCATGAGGTTGAACGCAGTCCCTTGCGTTGGGATCTTCTGTAAACCTTCATGAGGTTGAACACTCCCTTGGACTGGGATCTTCTGTAAACCTTCATGAGGTTGAACGCAGTCCCTTGCGTTGGGATCTTCTGTAAACCTTCATGAGGTTGAACGCAGTCCCTTGCATTGTGATCTTCTGTAAACCTTCATGAGGTTGAACGCAGTCCCTTGCATTGGGGTCTTCTGTAAACCTTCATGAGGTTGAACACAGTCCCTTGCGTTGGGATCTTCTGTAAACCTTCATGAGGTTGAACGCAGTCCCTTGCGTTGGGATCTTCTGTAAACCTTCATGAGGTTGAACACTCCCTTGGACTGGGATCTTCTGTAAACCTTCATGAGGTTGAACGCAGTCCCTTGGACTGGGATCTTCTGTAAACCTTCATGAGTTTGAACGCAGTCCCTTGGACTGGGATCTTCTGTAAACCTTCATGAGGTTGAACACAGTCCCTTGGACTGGGATCTTCTGTAAACCTTCATAAGGTTGAACGCAGTCCCTTGCGTTGGGATCTTCTGTAAACCTTCATGAAGAAACAAGCTTGTCTCGTTACTTTTTCTCTGTTGTGCACCTACATTTGGTGGTATTTTCTTTATTTAAAGCCAAAGTACATTTCAGTTCAGTTGTAACCGTAAATGTGAACTGCATTTTATTGTATTTTCAGTCAGCACGACACGCCATCAAACCAGAAACACGAACAACTCGGCTTACTGCAGTCCTTAAAGACGTAACTGCAATTTTCCCTAAACACATGGAAACCCTGAACACAACAGCTCACATTGCATGTGTGTGCATAACCAGGATTAACTGGCTTGAGTACAGTTTAATCGAGTCATAACAGATATCCAGACAGATATATAAACAGCTTATTTTTCAGTAACCGAAGCTCTTTTTGATGCGATACAACAAAGACTATTCATTAGTGCCCAACACTGACAGCGACTTATGGCCACACCCTGTTATACTTTATAACTCTCAATCTTTCTGCAATTATACATTTATTACATTCTGTGATCAGGATGCGAGTGGTGCAATAACAAGGGAATGTCCAGGCAGAAGTACTCTCCCAAAAATGTGTTTTATTTAACAAAACAATAATAAGCCACCCCTTTACCAGCAATGGTATTGGGGGAAACATGGCAGGTTTCCAGTCCTGATTAAACAAAAGAAACACACTCCTAAACCACGATCCTGTGCTCCTTTGCTCCGGGATCGTGGTGAGTGTTGGTGCTGTGCTGTGCTGTGCTGTGAAGGACGTGCTCCGGGGCTGGTGCTGGCTTCGTGCCTGCAACTCCCGACTCTTACTCCTCCTCTTTAAAACACAACACAAAACAATAACAAACATAGGCTCCAGCTGTATTACGTTGTCAGCGCAAGGGGGCTGTACTAACATAGCTGCTTCCCCTTTGTACCTAAAACTCCTCCTGCAATCAACCCGTCACCATGGTTTCTCCAATAGAGGGCCGCCCCGCAGCTGATTGCAATGGAGTCCTTCCAGGTACGTGCAACTACGTGCTCCCCCTAATATGGTCACCTTCCGGTTTCCGCCTGCCATCAAGGCTGCCCATCTAGGACGAAGCATACCACCATCCTTACACAGCGGTTGGGAGGGAGATTTACAGTTCAAATTCTTCCTCTCTGTCACACATTCCCACATATAGCTTCTGTCAAATTCGCTCTTGGTTGAACTGGGAATACTCAGTTTTTGTCTTGCAGAATCGATGCAGGGTATAGTTATGTTGTCGTCTGTGGTTCCAGTTCCGTCAGAGGGCTGACTTGCAGTAGACTCAGTTTGTCTGTATTCCTGGTTAGTCAAACCCAGTCTTGCTCAGTGTCTGGTGGGAATCTCTTGCTGTAAATTAGTTCATTAATGTATTGGTTCAACATTCATTGACCTTTCCTCTTTCTTCGATGGTGATCTAGTAGGTCAAGTTTGTCTTTACATCCTTTTCTATCATTTAAGTTTCTCACAATTTTAACCAGATTCTGGGGTGTTATGGCTGAATGTTGCAACGGTTTTCATGAATAGATGAAAATATAATTTTCAGAATGCACCTTTATTTGGAACTCGAAGTAAATGTATACGCAGAGTACAACTGCAACTAAACATTGTGTGCTACACATGCACCTTTTTTCCTCAGTGCACATGTTTCTTTTGTGAAAAAGAGAGACAGCATGCCTCCCCCACTCGCGATATCATTTTGTAGTTTATTTGAATACATGATGTTAAAATTATTTTTATGCAAAAAATGTGGCCATATTAGTGAAATGTACATGCAATTTATTATAGAAACGTAAATGGATGAGTTTGAGTGGTGTTTATTTTTAATAACCGAAAATAACCGAAATAACCGAAATTTTGTCAAATAATAATAACCCTCCCCCTGAACTAAAGTAAAATTCAAGCCCTAAGAATAGTTAACAAGTTTATTGTGCTGTATTTTCTGGTATCTTTCTCAAATGAGTGTGTTTGCTGAACCAAATTATTTTCCGTTTCTTTGATTACTTACGTAATCTGGTATATTTATGTTGGCCTAATTTAATAAAACAAATGTAAACTCATTTTGAGGTAAACTTGTGCTTATATGCATTATTTCTAGTAGTAGGTTACACACTTTTACGCCATTCGGCTACAGCAACTACGTTGTATTTCTTGTTTGCAATTTTAGATTAAAGTGTCATATTAAAACTGAAATACAGGTAGTTAATCAGAGTTTAAGTTTAAAAAGCTATACATTGTATGTGTTTACAGTGGTAGGCAAAACAAGCTATTTACCTGTAACAATACTGCCGCAGTGCGATAATGTAAAAACGTTGCAGCTTTGCAATCCTGTTTTTTCTGACTACCATTGAATCAACTGCACTTCATTAGTCCTGCCACCTGGTGGCAAAAGAGGGCAGATAATGCATCATACAAACCAGCAAGAAGGTTAGGTAGCCGTTATAAGTGGTTATAAGCAATCTATAAACACGTTATTAGCTATGTCACTAACCATTATAGCGTATGATTAGAAATAACAAGACTGTTACAATACACGTTTGTCATTTGTTTTGTTTTTTTGCTATAACACGTTATGAAAATGTTATAATATAGATTATAACAGTATTTATAATGTAATATATAACATGTCATTTGCCCACTAATAACAATATCTTGTGAAAATGTCAAGGTCAACTTATAAAGCTATTATAAAGAATCTTATAAGACGTGTTAATTACATACATTATAAGTATCCTATTATGTAGCTTATTGTATGTTTTATAAGATTACTTTTTTATTTAAGGGATAAACTTTGAAGTAAAGTTCTAGTACTGAAGACTCCCGAAAGCTCTACAATAGTTAGAAAAGATAGCTTCTGATTGCACTTTGTTGTTAAGGAGCTAGACAGCTGCAATGATCTAAGGCTATTTGCAAGTTTGACATAAGGTATAACGTTTCTTTTTTATTGATTTAGAATTGTTGATAAATCACAAGGGACACAAGAAACAGTGAATTACAGCATTTTGGTGCCTTCTTGTGGTGAATGCTAGTGCTGCAAGAGATGCATCAGTGTTGTCTTTTTAAAAACTAACATTTGATTCTGAAGAAATGTTGTAAACTGGCTTTTATGTTTTACAGACAACCAATTCGTAAAGAAATTCCAGAAGGTTATTAAACTAAAATTAGCACTTCATGCTTTAAGATTTAACCACTTAAAATGATTTAAAAAAAGGTTTTCCATGTTACCAATTCATAAGGGACAGGGACAAACCTGCATTAAAGTTGATGGCAGTGCTAAAATTGGTTTATTTATCTTTGAATATAGTTTGCAGTACAGTACATTTACAAGCATTATACACAAGCATTTACAACTATTACTATTAATTGTACCGTATGTTTGAAACAAGCATTATACAATACATTGTTTCAAACATACGGTACAATTAATAGTAAGTGATCTTTATTAGTAAAACAAAAACATAATTGAAAAAAATAAATCACAATTTAAAAAATTGAGTGCAATTCTTGAGTTTTAATTTGGCTTGCTCTCTTTTTTGACTTATTTTTCAGGGACTCGCCACAAACCATATGAAATCACTCCCCATTTAGGTACACATTTAACTGGGGTTCGTCATAAGAACACCAAGGTTCGTTTCTGACCTGCTGAGCTGACAATACGCCATGATTGAGTGAGGCTTTGGTATCCAAAGTCAAGAATAGGAAAGCATGTGGTATGACTGACACCTGTTTAATTTGTTTGATTTTCCTTAGTTTGAATATCTCTGCCTTAGTCACATTTGGTAAGATGCTGGTGAAGAAGCAAAGAATACATTTAAAGTTATCGCATTATGTAGCAAAGACTGCAACCCTTTTCCCTATAAAAAAAAGGGGAGTGATTTGAGCTTTTGAAACATAAATGTCAAAAAGGAGCAAGCCTAGCTATAGCAGTATGATATATAGGGCCCAATTCACATACCAGTGGTAAAATTGGAGTTAAGACTGGAGGTGTGCTATTATCACTTCCAAACTCCTTGCTTGTGTATGTATTTCATGAATGCCCAAATACATTTTTTCATGGTGTTTGATCAGATCTCAATAATAATTAATTTGAGTTAATACCACTCTTTTTACCATGATAGTGGGACTCTTTTCGAATTATCTTCTTCAAATAAATTGCTATGCATAATATCTCCAGTACAGCTGGCTGTAGGCACATTTAATTAATGGTTCAACAAGGGAGCACATTTTGACATTTATGTTCTAATATAGGTTTGCTTCATGAGTAACTTTTTCCTTTGTTTACTTTTTAAGTATTTCTGTTACTTTCAAGCAATAATAATGTGATATGTATTATTTAGGGCTGTCAATTAATCGCAGTTAACTTCGATTAACATGTGAATTTTATGGGAGTGTGACAGGGTGACTGAGCGGTGACGTCACGGCAGAAGCAGGGACGGACAAACACTGACACCACCAGGCAAGTACTGCAGTTTAAAGTTGGCGTTTGCCGTTTTATTTGATAACAAAAATAAAATAAATATTTAAACAAAAAGAACACGCTCACAGAGCAAAATAAAAGGTTAAACAAAAACAAATCTCGAACACAAAATAAACAATAAATAAACCATACAGGTCAGGCTGGGCAGTCGCTGTCACTGTTCCTGTATGTTATAATTTAATTTAGTTTCGTTTTCACACGACCGCTCTCGCGCTCGCTCCTACAACACCCACCCTGAACATGGAGAGCTGCAGGCTTTTTATACCGTGGCCGAGGGGTTTAACTAGCTGGCAATTCTCTCATTACCCCTCGGCCACAGTCTGCACAGGTAGCATGACTATGCGTGACTGCCAGCTAATTCAATAATCGCCAGGTGACAGTCACGCATTTCCACGAGGATTTTAAAACAAAACACGGCTACGCCGTAAATACATTTTTAAATAAATACAACAAAACAACCGGCGCTTCGCCGTCATATACAATCAATAAATCATAAAACAAAACAAATACAAAAGCACACTGCACAGGGGCGGAGGGGAAACCCCAATCTAAAAATAAATAAACAAAACAATGTACTACAGGGCACCTCGCCCTGTTACAGGGAGATTCTTTTTTTTTAACACACATTAATCGCACTCCTCTGCTTGTCCCTCTCAGCATACAGTAATTAATTTTTACTGCGGGACCATTGTAATACACGTGAGTGCATGCCAGGATTGAATGAGTGTAGTCATCGTTTGCATATAAAATTATTCACGGAACCATATTCTGTAGCAAAACACTCAAACTGAAGGACTTGTGAATGTAAAGTTTATTTTTTAAAAAAAACTTTCTGACGGTTCATTGATAGAAAGAGGATTATTTGTATCTACTGTCAAAGTGAGTTCCAGTATCACAAAAGCCCTTATGAAAAGAATTCTATAGTATTACTATATGAATCTTATGGTAAAATTCTATAGTTAATTGGGACATACTATAGAAAAATACTATAGAATTCTTATATGAATATTATAGAATTCCTATAGGATTATTATAGGAATCTTATAGTTAATTGGGACATACTATAGGAATCTTATAGTAAAAATCCTATAGTAAATGGGGATATACTGTACTATAGGAATCTTATAGCAAAAATCCTGTAGGGATGTAGTAGTATTCCTATAGTATCGCTACTATGTATGTACTATAGCATTACTATGAAAGTGTATAACTATAGCAGGATTACTACAATACTGTTATAGTTTTTGAACAACATTATTATAACTATGAATTATTATAATAACCATAGCTTATAATTGTTTTAATATTATTATTATTATTAATATTATTTGTTTATTTAGCAGACACCTTTATCCAAGACGACTTACAGAGACTAAGGTGTGTGAACTATGCATCAGCTGCAGAGTCACTTACAACTACGTCTCACCCGAAAGACGGAGCACAAGGAGATTAAGTGACTTGCTCAAGGTCACACAATGAGTCAGTGGCTGAGGTGGGATTTGAACTGGGGACCTTCTGGTTACAAGCCCTTTTCTTTTACCACCGGACCACACAGCCTCCTTGTTATTGTCATAACTTTACAGGACTATTCTCTATTATCAATACTGAAAATATTTGCCAATAACTGAAGTATATGTTAACTACAGTTTTCTTTTTTTATAACCACATTTTCAATTGAATTGCTGATAGGAGTAATACTATAACCACATAAAAAATATATATTGTATTTTCCATTTAACATTTTACTAAAAAAACAAACAAGGGAAGCAAATAAATATTGCAAATAGTTTATTTTGAACTTTAAACTGAGTAAAACGTAAATAAATCATAGCTTATGTACAGTAACTATGTTTTCCATAGTTTGGCTTCATTGTTTAATTTGGACCGAACAACTGCATGGACTTCTTTCCTGTTGATAGTGCTGAACTGGTTCATAACATAAACTGGAAGAAAAAAAAAGTGTCAACGGAATTGTATATCTGCTGATTTGTCACAGTTACTTAGATCAACTTAGGTTGCAGAGAATTTGAGCATTATGAGTGTTTTATTGCACTTGAATTGGTGAAAAACACAGATCAGCAGTAGGGGAGCAATTCCTTAAAACATGAACAAATGCCCCACTAATACTTAAAAAAAGGAATATACAAGATTTTTAGTAGAACTAATAAATAAATTGTGACTGACGACATTAAAACCTTTCAACTTAAAGCAAATTGCTGACACTATTGCTAGATTGAGCTGAGGTTTTGGATCCAGTATTTTAAAGGTGTTTGCTTGATTTTCAGTAATGGAAGACAGCCATTATTTCCCTGGAAAATAGTGCAGTCATGAGTTCTTGTGTCATTTTCTTTGGGTCCCTTGTAAGCCTTGTTATTATTGCATTGGTTTGAAAGACTCCAGACCCTTCTTCTAGTTCGACCTGTGTAGAAAGTAAAAATCAAAAGATTAGAAAAAACAAAACAAAAAAACACTGTTGTCAGTAGATGGAATGCTGTAGTATCTTTAAGACTAATATTTTATGGTGGCACATTTGTGTAGCCCACAGCCTACATATGCTAGAGTAGATTGTCACCCTTGAAAGCTCAAGTTAACCTTGTATGTTTAAATATTCTAGAATACATGTTGTTATTGTCAAATTCATAAAAAAGCGTCCGTATTTCCTCAGTCCTCTTCACGATATCCCGGACATGAAAGGGATAAAAACAAAAAGAGCTGTTATTGAATTTTCTAAACACCGTGATAAGAAACCAAAAACAAATCAAAACAAACTGTACTGTGTCTCCCTCAAGCCCAACAACCCCGCCTATGTTTTCAAGGACCAACCCGGAACACAGTAGCGCGTTCCCTTTAGTATGCAAAGCCCCGCCCCTGTAGTCAGTGGAACACCAATCCCAAACTGACAAGTGTCCTTACAACTCACTTGACTCAAGTGGCCGGAATTTACATACTCGCACTTCCGCCCCTCACCAAGGTGACGCCTCTCATAAAGATGACTTTTGTCATGGTCACAAGACCTTGGTAAGGGAAGTCCCGAGTTAGCTTGATGCCCTCTACTGTCGGGAGACTGAATTACAGACTGAAACCCTTTTGACTCATCACACACCAATTATTCATTACATTTACCTTACACATAGACTTGATATAATGTATATGCTTAACATCAATAAGGGATAGGGTGGCCCTCAGTATTCGGTTTCCCCTCTTAAGGTGCTGTATTTGGGCCTTTGCCTGGAGGGACTTTGTTTTATAAGTTAATGGTTCTTCATCATTACAGCTCTCATATGAGGATACATCAAAGTATTGTGTTTGCTTCTATAAGTGAATTGAGAAAACATTGAACTTGATATGTCTTGTTATTAGACTTTCAGTTTGATCCAATGTAGCTAAGGGACCATATTGGAATACAGTACCTTGGTTGGTGTGTTCAAACTACACAACTTCTAACACAATTCTCTTCCTGTTTCCTTTTCTGAATGGCTTATGATTTTTATTGTTTAGTCTGGAAAGAAATATAATAGATGTATGTTTTTAAATATTTAATAGTACCCCTCCACCACCACAGACAGAAACATGCAAGCACATACATATCCGCACTAACAAATTTCGTTTTTTTCTGATTGAAATTGTATTCGCTTGCTTTCTCTCCTCAGAGTCTGAAAAGTCTTCCAAAAAAGTATTTTTTCTCTTCTACCTCTGACTTCTTCCTAGTTCTGTTTTCCTTTCTTTTCCTTTATTAGTACAGTACACATTCTTCTTGGCTTGTTCTACCAGTACTGCCCTTTCTAGAAACAAGAGTGTTACAGAGACTCAATTACACCATAACAAAAACAGATTTTTGAAATGTACAAAATGATACATTTTTGTTCTGCTGCGGAGGACTTTGTACCTAACATTTTTGTACATTTCATTATATAAATCATATAAATATATTAAGCTATAGTTATAAATATAGACTATATAATAGAATTCACTTATAATGATACAGCACACTAACAAAATATTACTCTATTTTAACAAATTATTGTATTTTAATTATTATTTTTTTGCTTGCAGTAGAGCTGCTCGGTAGAACAATACACTTAACGGTGTGCTCAGTTCCGCTCTGTGAGCACTGCAGAGCAGATTTCATCAGTGATCAGAGTGAGCGGAATAATTGGGTGACCTTACAAAGGTAACACCAAATGTTCCTGTCAGGACACTGCACTCTGATTGGTTATCATATTATTGTTAATAAAACAATGAATAATCCCAACACCTAAACCCTAAACCTAAGGTCAGTATCCTATACTGCAGCCATTACACATCTAAAGAAGTTCATGTTTGGCAGTGAATAAGCGTCTTTGTTACTTTAAAAAAAAAAGTGACCGGAGGTGCTGACTTCATCAGTTCTCCTGACAGGAACATTTCGTGGTACCTTTGTAAGCACTGCGAAAAGCTCTCACTCGCCCGCTCTGAGCGTATCAAGGAGTGACGTCACCACATAGTAACGTCCTCACATCACTACTCAGTTTGACGCAGCACCTTTCCCCCATTCAATCTCACAATGCACACTGTGTTTACATTTGTGACATAATAGTGTTATAGGTCTATTTGAAAGAGCTGTTGGCAGTGGGCAGCTTGAGCAGGTACTTTTAAACTAACTGACGGTTTCAGTCACTAATGGGCCAAAATAGTACAACAACCCTCCCTATAACAAAAAAATTAACTCTCTGCTTTCAAAGTGTAAAACGTTGTTGTCTGGGTTGTTAATACAATATTTATTTTCATAACTCACAAATCATATTTTTTTTTGTATGATTGTGTCAAGCGGAGGAGGCAATTTACTGTAGCCTAATTGTAATTTACTGTAATTGTATTGACTAACAATATTATTGTTGTTTTTTTATTATTATTATTATAGAAATTAATACATCCCTTAGAGGAAAGTCTGAGTTTTATTAGTTTAAACAAACTTACCATCTATTGCAAGAATCCGAGCCCGACAGTGGACATTTTTTTCCCCTTCTTCCAGTTAACCAAGACTTCTGTATCAGGATTAAATTGATCAATGTCCAGATCTTCCACCCATTCAACTGGATAAATTTCAATGGCGTTTTCTTTGAAAAAATCATACAGCGCAAACATGACTTCTTTGTATGGCAACTGAAAAAGTTTAACAACAGTCAGAGAAGAGAACGCGAAAGACCACCAAAGTTTCTCGTGCATGGTGGTCTTGTGCGGTATCTAGGTAACTGTTGCTTTGAGAAATATTTTATACACTATAGTAAACGTCTGAACTACTTATGTGTATTTTGATAAAATAGTGTTGTTTTTTCCCCTCTCCTGTCAAAAATTTGATTACATTTTCTAAATTATGCAACCTGTTCAACAGCTATGCAGACCTTATAAGAAACGGCTTCATGAAGGTCACACAGTGCCAAGGCAAACCCTGTCAAACACAAGGCAGAAATACAGACAACAACAATGTTGTACAAATGGGGTTGGAAGGAAATGCTAACTACGATATGGTACATATCATTTTAATGTTTTCATGCGCTTTTTATTTCTGACTACTGTACTTGCAATATGTGATTTGTACTTATTTACTCAGTTGTAACTATATTCTTATTTTAATTTTACTTTAGGAGACAGAAAACTACAATTCTGATGAAGATATGTGGTGACAACCATTTCTGTCATGCAGAGCATAGCTGTGAATATATTTTCCATCATGCAGTTGAATTTCAACCTCCTAATGAAGTAAGTTTTGTGTGTCTGGGTGTATGTGTGTTTATTCAGGATATGTTGTAAAACTTCACTTTTAGTCAGAAACTCCAAACCTTTCATAAAAACTGAACACAACCGTGTAGCTTGCATAACAACAATAATAATTATAGCACTTTTTATATTATTTATTTAATAAAAATGCAACCTTGCCAGACAGAATATAAATATAGCCCACATTTTCATCAGCATGTGGTTCTGAAAGAACTGCTTTCCCCAATATCCAGCAAGTCTGTTAATAGAATGATCTATCAGAATTCAGAACGGTTCCGAAGGATTTAAGAAGTAAATTGCACTTTGCACTTTCTAACTCACACTGTAAGTATTGGAGTTAAATGCTGGGAAAACTTGAAACAATTCACTTTGTTTCCACAATTCAGATGAGTTATGGGCAGACCTGAAACAATGTATCATGTGGATTGCCTGAGCACTTAGTTAAAGTGTTTGAAATATTGTAACTATTTGAAGTATTAAACTGAATACCTTGTGAAACTAGCTAAAGGACAACAGTCTTGTTCTGGGTGATTTTTATTAATAAAAAAAAAAAAAAGATTAAAAAATATGCAAGGTGCTCTAATGATGCTGATATGCTGTGGGAGGGAGTAATAATTGGTATAAGATTGAAACAAGTTGAAAGTTTTATCCAGACCTTATGCAGGACCAGATATGTAAAAATGCACATGCTCAATGCCAGCTGGGCACTCATTTCAGCAAAAAAAACCCAAAAAAATCCTATTAGTACGCAACTTTACGCTTCTCTGTAATTTCTACTGGACTATATGTAATGTTTCAGGTTTATTATGTCCCTAACGGTGACTTATAGAGAACAGTTGACTTGTCACAATGTCAGTGCAAAGACCATTTTGGAGTTACCATCATAATTAAGCAGTTCTGTTTCAACTTAGTGAGAAGGCACTCAAATATGTTGTTTCACCTTTACATTATTTTTCTTATTTAGTATGATTTAGTTGAATGTGTAATGAGATTTGTGTCCTTGTTTTCAACAGAATGATGAAGCAATTTATCCTGGGGTATCCATCACAAAAGGCCAGAGTCTGCTGGCAGTAATGCTGTACGTGCTATGTCATCGTTTAACAGGGGCTGGTTTAGAAGACTTATTGTGTCTACTAAATTTACATGTTCCTCATCTAGCTCCAGCATCTAAATACCTCTTCCAAAAGTTCTTTGGAAATCCAGCTTTGTCATGTGTTGCACATTATTACTGTCCAGAGTGTTTGCATTACGAGGGACAAGAACCTGCAGAGGTTGCTTCTGAACACTGTGGAAACCCTTGACCCGCTATTTTTATGGCCTCTTCAGTTCACAGTGATCAAATTGCCACCAAAACAAAGAAAAGAAAATGTAATGATTGCAGCTTTGTGGTTTGGTTTACAAAAGCTACGTATGGACACGTTTTTGAAGCCGTTTGTTGAGGAGTGCTGTGATCTTCCCCATACAATGGCAAGATAATTTTTGTAACTTCCATCAGTCCAAGGTTTTTTTGTCTTGTGTTCCTCTGATGCTGTTGCCAGGCCACTACTGCATAACACAAAACAATGTAATGGAGAATATGGATGTGATTGGTGCTTGCATCCAGGTGAAGTAGTAGAAAAGGGAAGGGGTTATGTATGCATATACCCTTATAAAGAGGTATTACAAGTTCCAAGAACAGCGGAACAGTTCAAGAACAATGCTGTTGAGGCTCTCCAATCAGATTCCCCAGTAAAAGGTGTGAAAGGAGTAAGCACACTTCTTTTAATGCCAATGTTTATTATAATATCTGGATTTGTCCCAGATTATATGCATTCAGTTCTATTAGATGTCACCAGGGAGTTTGTCAGTTTGTGGTTAGACCCACAAAATTGCATGCAGACATGGTATGTCGGAAGGCAGATCAGGCAATTAGATGCCAAATTATTGCAAATAAAGCCACCACACGAAATTACTAGAACACCACATTCACTTGCATCGTGGAAATATTGGAAAGCTTCGGAATGGAGATAATTTCTTTTATTTTATGCATTAGTTATTCTTCCTGGCATTCTTCCACCACTTTTTCTTGACCACTTCTTCATGTTGGTATATAGCGTGTATATTCTTCTTCAAGAACGAATTTCACAGCAAGACATCAAGTCAGCACACATACCACTGTGTACCTTTGTACAAAAAATGGATGTGTTGTATGGCAAAAAAAATATCACCTTTAATGTACATCAGCTGGTGCACATTAATGAGTGTTGAGAATTGGGGACCTTTGTGGGCAACATCTTCCTTTAATTTCGAAAATAACAATGAAGTCATTGTACAAAGGTACACAGTTTGTTCCGCAACAAATTGTTCAAATGTTTCTTCTTTGGAGGGATATACCTCATCGGCTCAGTGCTGCTGGTTATGAGCCAAATTTTGAATTTGGAAATTTCTTATCTAAACTCACGGACAGGAGACTGATGAGAGAAAAAAGTCAAGACGGCCTTTTAACATTAGGCAAAGCAACATCGCTCTATATGACTGCTTCTGTTCAAGTTGCCATAGAAGAACTTCTGCAACGAACAGTTGCTAACAAGAATGTAGTATCATTTGACAGATTTATTTACAACAATGCTGTATACAACACCACACAATACACAAGAGCAGAGAAAAGATGCAATTCTAATGTGCTATTAATTAGTAGAGAATTTTGTGAAATACATTTGCTTTTGCTGTGCAAACAAAAGTGTGTGTGATAGTGACTGTGAATGCCAGCTCATGCCTTTTATCATTGTAAAGCCCTACAAAGTACTTTCTGATGTACCTTAATAGAAGGCTAGGATTGACATAAAAAAATCCATATACAAGGTAAAAAAAAACAGGAAGAACATCAGCATACTTCTTGTCTGAAATAAAAATTAAATGTGTACAGGCAGATGTTTGGTTGCTGCCACTTCCAAATACATGTGAACGGGATTCATTTTGGGTGTTCAGGCCTTTTTGGACCTTTATAAATACACATTTTTTAAATATAATTGTTGGCATTATTATATTATGTGGCAGAGGTAGACTTCTCCATGTTACCTCTTATCAAAGGAGACATGGTTCTCAAGATGGCACCTTCTTCCTGCTGTAATCGTGTTCCTTATTGTAAAGTGCTCTACCAAGTAATACAGTTACAGAAAAACCCTCTTCACATGTGGTAAAATCTGGATCAGACTGACTGATGTCGATTTTGATGCCTTCATTGGTTCAAGCATGATGTCAAACGACATTCTATTAAATATTAATATTGTAAATATAGTATATTTGGTTATAATTGTATGACGGACTGTTAAAGTAAAGGTTAATCAAAATCAGAGGTTCATTTTATTGTCCATTGCACTGTGTATACTTTATAATAACGGTTTCAAACCGAAATGCTCACAATTTGACTGGTAATTCATTGCGTTTACAAGAAACTATGATTCCATATATTCAGAATGCCACGTATTCTGAATACGTAATACCGAATACCTCCCTCCTATTCTGAATACTATGTGAATACTCTACCTTACAAAAAAAAAAAACGATAGTAATCCTATAAGACTTCTACAGTGCCCTATAATATTACTATAAAATCATATAGCAGTGGTTCTCTATCCTGGTCCTGGGGTACCACTGCCCTGCTGGTTTTTGTTCCAGTCGAGCTCTCAATTACTTAATTGAACCCTCAATTGAACTAATAATTTGCTTAGTTTGACTTTTTAAATTGTGTAGCTTTTAAAAAGTTGGACAATTTAAGTTCCTTTATACAATTTTATACCTGAGTAGTGCACTGTAGCAGGGCGGTAGCAGGAAGGAAACTGACACCAGGCAAGTACTGGAGTTAAAAAGAAAGAATAGGCTGGCCGCCGTTTTATTTTTAATACAAAAATAAATGTTAAACAAAAATAATCACAAACACAAACCACGCGATCAGGCTGGGCAATAGCCTTCACGGATTCTTAAGGTTATTCTGTTTTGTTTTGTTTTGTTTTGTTTTGTTTTGTTTTGGCTCTTGCCTTGGCTCACTCGTTCCTCCTCTGAACTCCCACCACGAGTGCAGAGAGCTGCAGGCTTATATACCGTGGCCGAGGGGTTTAACTAGTTAGCAATCACCCTATTACCCCTCGGCCACAATCTGCACGGGTTTATTAATTATGTGTGACTGCCGGCTAGATTAACAACGCACTAGCCGACAGCCACACATTACCACAAGGATTCAAAACCCAGGGCACTCGCCGTCATTTAAAACACATAACTAAAACACAGAAATAACAGAATACACGGCTCCCCGCCGTCATAAATAATAATAATAATAATAATAATAATAATAATAATAATAATAATAATAATACAAAACAAATACAGGGGCAGAGGGGGACCCCATTCTAAAAATAAATAAACAAAACAATGTACAGGGCTCGCTACCGCCCTGCTACATGCACTGAATAACATTACAGGAGGAAACATTTAGCCTATTGTTTAGAAGCTGAAATAAACATGACATGTCCTTGCATGAGTTACACAGAGACAGACTGAATCTTATTTCTGATTGGTCCATTGTGACGCGAACAGCACGTACAGTGTAGGCTACACTGAAAAACATGGATTTGTAAATTCACTCGCTCTGAAGTTGCACATTTTAGTTCTTTGTAGGCTATATTTTTTATTGCGGTGGGCGCATGTTAAGTTTTCCACTGAAAGAAACATCATGTAAACGCGGGATACATTAGGAATAGCTATTCTTACACCCATGTGAACATTTTTTGTCAGACTTGCAGGTACTCTTTTCATTTATATATATGCTCTGAACACACTCTTAAACCCACGGGAGACGTTTAAGGGGGACAGAGATGTTCAAAACTCCTATAAGTGCTATATGTCCAGACAACTTTTTAATCATCAAGAAAATCAAGCAGACTCATTTAATTTGAAGTCTTAATGAATCAGAGCAGTTGTAGTGCTCTTCTCGGTTTATTAAATGCTTTAAAAATTGGATTGGTTGGTTGCGCAGACCACCGTAAATCCCAAGTAAAAAGCAGTCTGGGCGATCCAGTGCTTTACAGGTTTAACAGCATTAGTACTTCAATACAGTAATACAGATACGGTTATTATATATTTAGCCCTTAGGGAAGCCATGCAAAAAGCTAAAACACCCACAGCTACATTCTAAAATGAATACATAATTTCTATAGCAATGCATCCAATATAAAAGAGATTAAATTCAAATATATGCTTACCTTCCAGTGTATGGAAGAATAGTGTAGGATATATTGAAAAATAAGAATTGTCTTCAAAAGGCAGAGACTTCTGAATTCGATCAAAACAGCAATTTGTTTTTCAGACACCCTCAGAGCATGGACCATGTCAGCTTGCAAGATCAAGTTCAATGGTATCGAATGGAGTCTTGCTCTGGGCTTATAAAGGATTTTCCCTCCATTGAATACATCAGAAGTCCCAAGTAAATCTAATCATCACTCGGCCTTGACATTTCTTATCTTTAAGTTAATTATACTGTACATTCTAGAAGGATCCGGTCAACTCCTTTTTCAAAACTGATTGGATATAACCTCCTGCCAAAAAATATTGGAACATGATTTCATCACTCTCTTTTTCCAACTCCTCCTTTTTCTAAAAAGTCAGGTGGACCAAAGTTCACAGAATCCTTGCTATAATATAATACAAGTATATGTGTATATATGAGAGATGTTCTTAATATGTAACACCAGCTCTATTTGATTATATTAAGCTGGGTCAAAAATAGATGTCCTTCTTAGCCACATATTATGTTACCTTTTCAGTGTGTCAATGGGCCAGTTTAACTTCATATACAAATGTGTGTTAACAAAGTATGGGACAAAGACTGCCTTTGAATAAGCATAAAGTGGTCAGTTCAGTTATTTTCATTTAAATTTAAGTTATAATAAACATGTTAAGTATAACAGCCTTATTTGTTTACAGTTTACACTTTATTTGTCTAATATTCCAACCTAACAGTTCCTGGGGGTTTTTTTATTGCAGTAAAACCTTTATATAAACTAAACATTTATATTCTTTAATTTAATGGATATTGTAATGTCTAACATATGTTTTGTTTAGCTGGAGAAAGAAACTGAACTAATTCTTAAATTGATTAAATTAAATGCTCGCGCCTGCTTTTACAGTCTATTTGTATTACAGTAGAGCCTTAACAAGCTAAAACACTTGTTAGTTTAAATATTATGTTTCTTATTAGATCAAAATACTTAAAACATATTATTTCTCTTCAGAGAGTTTTGTCACTCTGTTATTAGATCAGCATACTTTTTTATTTAAAACCTCTATGCTTAGTAACAACACTATCAAATAAAATCAAATAAAGTGTATGTGCACGAATAACAAAGGCACATAGACAAGCTGTTTTTCTAACATTAACACTTTTTCAGTTTTCTTAGTTCAAATCATTGTAACCTGTTCATAATTTGCTGCAATATTATTTATGCTGGTTTTATATTCTTTAAAACACAGTACAATTATTACAATATTCTGACAGTGTCAGTTAGTACTGAACTTTTTGTTTTTAACTGTAATAATGTTATTTGTATAACAGTTTAACTTTAAATGATTTTATAACATGTATTTCTAATTCAGTTACTTCAGTATAACAGTTGCTAATATTATTTTACTGGATTAAATCTGACCCCTTTCTCTGTTCATACAAAATCCATTTGAAGCAGGTGTTAAGACATCCTAGCCTTTTGCCAATTTTTGGTGTTGATTAGTATGAGACACTACCATAAGCATTTTCTAATACTCCTACCTTCTGTTATCTGAAAGTAATGAAAGTAAAGTAATGAAAGAAATTGGCTACTTTTTCTCATAAAACTGGAATATGTTAACAAGGCCTTATGATAAGAGCCTGCCAAGTTTGACTCCTTCCAGCAGGTGCATTCAAGACGGCACACAAAATCTTTATTATACAGATCTTTTTGAAAGGAACATATACAGTATTACTATAATTATTGACAAAGTGTATATCATATTACTTCAATCAATACAGTCTAGTTTAAATCATCCAATCCATCTCTAATAACTCAGCACGTTTCCAACAGGATTCGAACTCTGCGCCAGGCTCAGCTCGGACTGGTTCTACGAACACCACAACAGGCCTGTGCATCCAGCTTTTTACATCACAAGTATGGGCAACCAGGGTCTTCACTTGATACCTGCAAGACACTTGTACACGTTTGGCAGGAACACCCTCCTCGCATTCTAGCTTACCCAAATGAGCCCATCTCACTGGATGACCACTGTCACAACCCACACATTCAATTCTCTTTACATCCCGTGGGTCTACATTCAAGTGTGAAAATGACATCCCTTCAGGACTATTACATTCAAACAGAATGTGGCAGTGTCTGACTAAGTGACTACAGGCTGGGCAGGGTTTGGACCTGGTCAGTGGTGATTCACCTTTGCACTTATAACACTCACACATTAAAAAAAGGATTGTTTTGAACTGCTCTGTTCAGAGTCAGTTCTGTACCATGAACAATCCTGGCTCTATAACTGTTTCCTTGATACATTTCATGTTGCTCACAAAGGGTAATTCTAGGGGGAACACCCTCCATCCAGAATACAGGGGTGGGCCAGAATTCACTATTTTTCATATCACTTGGTCCTGTCAGGATGTGGAGAGTGATGTGGTGCAGGTGCAGTCCAAACAAAACAAAAGTCTCAAATTACATTTTTAACCCTCAAGGCTTTTATTATTTGAGGCAAGTTATTTTACAGTGCTATAAAACAAAGTGTCCATACCAACAGGTACACAAAACAAATAATAAGTGCGGGTCAGACGTGCGTGATGGGGTGGTGAGGTAGGGTTGGGTGACATGCCTCTTGGTTCCAGCTGCAGTGGTTGTCCGTGAGTTTCAGCTCCAGCTCCAAGGGCTCCCGCTGCCATTTGTGTATAAGAGATAAGCAAAACTGCTTCCGGCTTGTTACGCACCAACCTCCAAAGACAAGGGAAGTATTCAGCAAAACTGTGTTCCCTAAATACTACTAGACTCCTCCTTGTGATCAGCGTGTCACAGCCTCCAGTCCAATTGCTGCAAACAACATTGCCGATCACAATAAAGAAATCTGGGTTCTCCACAGGTTTGCCCCACAGAAAGATGGCCGACTTCTGGTCTAACTGCCGCCCCTACGGTGACCTTTGAACCGGTGCATCTCCTGTTGGGGATACTTCTAGCCTTGCCTAGCGCCCTCTCAGGTCGGGAGGGAGATTTGCAGCTTATATTCATTTTCTCCCTGTCACAGTCCTCAACATTTTCTCTCTTGCACATCATAAGTGGGCAGACTCATTGTAACTGAATCTGTGTCCACTAAAGAACCACTCACCCTATCAACTGAGATCTGCCATGCAAAGGGTTCCAGTGATTTATAGCACACAAGGTCTATGCCAAGGCTACCTGTGACAGTATTCCGAATACTCGTCTCTCTGCATGTAAAAGTAGTGATTATTTTGCTGCATTTACTTTAACTATTTTCATTGGGTGACTATTCTATTTGAGCCTTCAGGTCTCCTCATGGTTTAAATCGTCTGCCTCCCATTTACAAATGTAACTATACGACAGTAACAATGTTTCATTAAAGAAATGTGGACTGAAATTATTACTTTTTTAACGTAAAGCATTGGTAAGAATCTATTGTATAGAAAAACAGTGTCTAGTGCTTGAAGTATGAGAGAATGTATAGATTACCAAAGCATTGTGTGTTTTGTTTGTGCTTTGTCTTGCACTTTTTTACTACTGATGGATGACAATTTAATGAAACTTCTGTAATCTGTAAAAATCAATATTGTAAAAGGTATTCAAACAGAACAGTTTTTTCTTAGTATTGCGACAGCAGACATTGTGATTAGAGAGGCATTACTATCAGTTTGCAGTTTTTAGAACAGAACACGGAACAACAAAAGAGACCATACGCACATCCTGAAGTTGTTATTGTATAACACATAATACAGTCAAACCCATTTACAACGTACCTGGGATATAACATACACACTGATATAAGTAACCAGTATCATGGTTACTTATAAAATCATATTAAATCCTGTTTAAATCCTCCTTTTAGTACGTACTCTGATAGTGAATACTTCCTGTTATTACGTTCGAACTGCGATGGCAGGCAGTGGTCTGTGCTGCGCATATTGCGCACTCTTAGGCCTACTTCTTGCTGTTTGAACTTGACCTTGCTCTCTATTACTGTAATATAAGCAGTATTATCATGACCAGCGCTAAACAATCGTCAATTTCACTTAAGGACAAACTACATTATTGGAGAAATCTTAAATGGACGAAAGCAGTCAGAATTACGTTGTCAAAGAGCTCAAGTTTAAAAAGCAGCAGTCATTGAGGCAGTCGTCTAAGGCCCTCAGCAGTCATTGAGGCAGTCGTCTAAGGCCCTCTCCACACTAGAGCAAAAAAATCAACAACCGAGTTCAAAACCAATTTACCTGAACCCTAGCCCAACAGTGTTAGAGCGTCCAGATTGCAGTTAGTTTAACCCAGCTGTTGTTGAAAAAAAACCCACTTTGCTGGATGACTGTATCCCAGGAACCACTGTAATGTATACACGTTCTTCTTTCTTTTTTTTCCCCTCGTAAATGTTGTTGTTTATTTTCATTGAGCAGAACGGAGGAGCTACGAGAAAGTAATCAAAAGGGGAATAATTTGTATGGGGAAAAAATGCCCATGCCATAGTAAATAAATTAGATGGGCATTTGCACAAAGGGAAAATCTGGGGCAGATAAGACATTCTTTAATTTAATTAAAAGTCAAAATAAAGACCTATAAATTGTTAAGATGTGATGTGATCTAAGATCATTTAAAAAGTGTTTTGGACACATTTTAAGTTTTGTCTACTACAGTACATTAGCATATCTGACTGTATCAATGGAAAATGTCAAGAATAAATCAAATCCACCTGTATTTTAATTCAGGCTTGTCTTTTCTTTATTTTTGTCTCATGTAACCAGGGAGATTATGGCAATGTACTACCGCAAAGCACTAGGGGGTATCGGAGGATACTGTGTAACCATGGTTCACTTCCAGATTACAGATAAACCTGTTTATCTAACCCAGTTATGCCGACAACCGAGTTCGAGACTAGCTCCTGAGTAGGTTTCAAACTCGGTTGTTGAACTCAGTTATGAACCGTGTTTAGTGTGGATGCAAATCGATTTAACCACTGTTAAACAGGTTTTGAACCCTTAACTCGGTTCTATAACACTAATGTGGCCAGGGCCTAAAAGACTTCTTAAAATAGCGTACAGGCAATGATTACTGTACTGTACCTGAACTGACAGTTTGTATGGTAATGTTTATTGACTTGTATATTATTTTTATTATTATTATCAGTTATATTATTTCTATAATTTATCATTACTGTACTGTATTTTTTTATTAATTTGTTTATTTTACTAATTACAGTACAGTATTATTCAGTACATGTTTTTTGTTATTTTTTATAATTCATTTAGCTGCTCATCTTTATCCAAGGCAACATATAATTACTGTATTAAATAATTAAAATACAGAATACATACTGTATTGTAATGTACAGTACTAGTTACATTGTTTTATATTGTTTCTTCTGTAATAAACCTTTACACTACATACATTGTATATGTACATTAATCAATTAGTACTGTACTAGGTTTTGATTTTTGTGCTGATTTGGCGGGTATGTGCATGTATCTGGTTATTACATACCTCTGTTATAACATACTGTTTTTACTGTCCCAAGGCAGTATATTGTATCAGAGTTTCACTGTGTTATTTTAAAAATATAAATGCTGAAAAACATTTCAGACTAATTATAAAAATTATTATTCATATATTTGAATAAATATAAAATGATTGTTACTGTATTTCAGTACTTTGAATATAGGCCTAGTAGTAGGCTACAGCTAAGTAGACTAAGTACTAGGCTATAGGAATCTACAATGGTATTATAAGCTATTATAGAATTATATGGTATATATTATACAATATTACAGTACAAATGGCAATACTATACAAATTCTATAGGATATTATAGGTTACGGGTACTATAGAAATCCTATAGGAATACTACATGTTTCTTCATTATTTAAATAACTGTAGTGTGTGGTTTCTCTTTACAAACCAACTTGGGAATTAAAAATAAAACTATTTTGCACCCCCCTTTTTTGCCAAATGTTGAAGATTCTAAGCGACTGATCTTGACACTGTAGCACTGCAGTTGGCTCACAACATTGATGGCGATGGTAGAATAAATTCAAGAGGAAAATATAAACGATATCCATGAGATAAATTATTATTAAAGTAAATAAATAAACAAATACTTATTAAAGTGTTTCTGCATAAAATGTATATTGCAGTATTATTATTTATTTATTTTGCAAATATAATTTCATGATATTATAATATTTACATAAGGTTTAAAATAAATCGTGTGTTTTAAAAAAAAAATTGTTTAACATAACTGTTGCAGAACATTAAAATACAACTACAAGTATCTGTAAAGTAATAATATTATGCCTGTTATAAAACTAGAGCAATTACCAGTAGGCCTATATAATATTACTAATCGTACTACAGGTTACTCCCAAAGTACTATAGGATTCTACAGTGGTATTATAAACTACTGTATAATTATATAGTAAATATTATACAATACAACAGAACTATGTAGTACAAATGACAGTAGAAATCCTATAGGATAGTATAGGAATACTATAAGGTACAATAGAAATCCTATAGGATCTTATAGGAATACTATAGATTTTTTTCGTAAGGTCTGTACCATCTGCATGCTAAACATGCTTTCACTTCTCAAAATGCACTTTCTAGTTGTTGTTCTTCTGCTGCAGACATCAGCAATACAACAACAAATGAAACCTGTCAGTTTTGACAGAGTACTCTTTTAGAAATTCAGAATCACTGCAAACCCATGAATCAAGCGAAGTACGATACTATAACCTATGCTGTTGCAAAGTGGATAGCTACCGTTATTCAGTGAATGTTTTGTTTTATTCTGGCAATTTCAAGTTATTAATAAAAGATCATTTCAAATTATTATTTAAATGGCAATGAAAAACATCAGTGAAAAACATTACAATATGTAAAGGAAACAGATCATTTTAAAAGCTGTAAGGTGAGTAATAAACTGACTCCATTGTAATTTAGCATTTGGTTCAAACAATTTAACAACAAATGCTGGATTGTAAATAAATATAAAACTATAAAGAGGGACCAACAAATAGGTTGTTTTTGGATAATAATAATAATAATAACTAGAAGTTGCAAGCAACCTGACAGCTTTCAAGGCATTCTTGTTCCTATCTGTGTTCCATAGTAACCATGACCCTATCTGCTCTCTGTAAGGAGTTATAAGCTAGTTTTGCACTTTACCTTAAGGAAAGGTCAAAGGTCAGGGTCAAGGCAATTTTTGAATAGCACATATATGGGTTCCTATATGTGTTCCATAGTAACCATTACACTATCTGCACTGTAAGGAGTTATAAGCTAGTTTTACATTTGACCTTAAGGAGAGGTCAAAGGTCATGGTCAAGTTAATTTTTGAATGGAGCATATATGGGTTCATTTGTGTATTTTATAGTAACTATGACACTGTCTAAACTCTCAAAAGAGTTCAAACCAAGTTTTGCATTTGAGCTTTAGCAAGGTAATATGTACAAATATGTGCAATTTCACCATAGCTGAAATTTGATTGGCTCACGGCAGCCATGTTTTTTTATGTAGCGACTTGCTTTGCACAAACTTGATAGACAACCTTGCCAAGACCATGTATGAAAAGTTTCATTTGGCTTAACGGTTTCTGAGAAGAAGACGTTTGGACATTTTTGACAAATCCAATATGGCTGCTGACCCATGTGACCAATCGACTTCTCTTGAACAACCGTAAATCTAGGACATGAGGGTAGTCTATTGCACCAAGTTTCACATCTCTGCGATAAGCAGTTTCGGAGAAGAACATTTTTTAAAATTGTCCAAAATCCTCAAGAAATCCAATATGGCCGCCACACTATGTGACCTATGATCTTCATTTTCGCTCTGACACAACTTGCCTTAGGTGCCTACCACTACAGTTTCTGTACAATGGTGTTGATTTTAGAGAGTGTTGGAAAAAAGAGCGGAAGAAAAAAAAGCATCCTAACAGAAACAATAGGCTTCCCAGCCATTCTGGCTTGGAAGCCGAATAATAATAATAATAACTTGAGTTGCGAGCAACTTTACGGCTTCCAAGCAGTTGTCGTGAAATCCATACGATCAATCATCTTCATTCAACTATGGGCATTACTTCATGTAGGGTTGTACAACCCTGTGTAATCACGTCAATCGGCCAAAGGGTTCATGAGGAGTTGTCGTTTAAGCGTTTACGCAAAATCCAACATTGCTGCCACACTAATTGTGGACATGAGCACACTATGTACAAAATGTTTCACAGCTGTGCTATTTACCGTTCATGAGATCAAGACTTTTGAAAATTGCCCAAACTAAGATGGCTCCCACACCATGTGACCAAGGGCCAGCATATTGACCATGGCACAACATCCCATAGTCCTCTACATCCGTGTCAAATTTTGTGCGTTTTGGTGCAGCTGATAAGAAGTTATAGGCAGTTTTATAGCCAGTTGCGTATGTTGATGATGTCATGCAGCGTGGACGCCATGATTTTCACAGTAGCAACTTCCCTTGAACAAGCGTAACAGATGACCATACTGAGATGTTTTATTCCAATTTTTGTTTCAATCGGATAAGCGGTTTCAGTGGTAATTTTATGTCATTAATCAATGTGGTTGCCAAACCACAGAACCAATCAGCTTCATATTAACAACAGTTAATCATGGACTATCCCTCAACATGTATAGCAATTTTCAGAACTCTGCAGTAAGCGGTTTCCGATACATAGGTGTTTTAACAAATTCTGCAAAATCCAATATGGCTGCCAAACCATGTGACTTGCGCAAATTTGCTGAATATCACCGACTATCCCCCATAGGCATCTAATAATAATAATAATAATAATAATAATAATAATAATAATAATAAAGCAAACTTAAATGAGATGGATGCAGTAATTGTATCAATACACACCAATGTGTAAAGCTCGGCAGGAAAATGATAATAATGATTTGTAAAACAAAACAAATAATAACATGTTATCGGATCCCACAATAATACTAACACAATCACCAGTCCGGGTGCGTGCAGGAGTGCTCGAGGTGGGTGATAACAAACAAACAGTGACTGTGGTGTTGTTGTTCCGGGTAGTTCTGGCCCAAGGCGACAGCTCCAGAGACATGTTAGCCGTCTAGTGAATTCACAAAACAAAAGACAATTACTAACAGTGCTACAAACAAACAAAACACTCACAAATACTTTTTCACAGTTCAAAGGGGAATTTCTCCTGGCCCTTCCATATGCTCTGAAACCAGCCGAAGGAAAAGATTTACAATTCTCCGGCCCCTTTATGCCATTACGCATGACCCCTAGGTAAACGATTGCAGCTGTCTTTACTGTCTGCAGCTGCTACATCGTTTCCCTTCCGGGTCAATACATTCCTGCAACAGAGTCTCGCCTTCTTCCAGACTGACCGACTTCCCATCCCAGGAAAAGAACTGTCAGGCCAGCCTGTCCAAAGCCTTTCCCTTTCGCTGCTTAGCGCCCTCACAGGTCGGGAGGGAGATTGACAACCAAAACTCATTATATTTCTGTCACAGCGATTAAAACCAAGATTAACTGAGATACATCTTTTTAATCTCAAGATTAATCATAATTTCATTTTTTAATAGCTTGACAACCCTAGTGTTAATGTTTTTCTCCTTGTGTGTTGCTATACAGAGAAAATGTACAGCTAAGATATCAGCATTCAAACAATTCCCGGTTTAGTTGAAGTGATTACAATTTTACACTGCAATTAATAATTTTTTAGTAATACTACCTGTATATTAAAACAGAGCGTGAGCGATAGCCAGACCCTGGAAGTGGCACGAATCATCTTGAAAACTATACCATATTGTAGCGTCGGGCGATTCGAGTGATTTGAGCTAAAGAAGAATGCTGTAAATGTATATGTGTTTACTGTCACTTCCATATCTGTTGCAGGTGCTATCATTCTGCTAACAGTGCCTGCTCTTTCCACCCTCACCCCCCTCCCATCTGTGAGTGTGTGTGATGTCAGTGTCCAGTGCTGATTGGCTCCCTAATATGCTAATGACGGCTCTGGACATTGATCAATCAGGGACCAAAGTGTACAATATAAAAGAGTGCATATTCCCCAAAGAGTGTGGTGCGTTGCAGAAGTAAGAGAAGAGCCAAGCAGGTAGAAGAAAAGGGAAGCCGGGTGGCGTGTGAGCAGATGCTGAAGAGAAGCAGCGTGAAGCGGGAGAGAGCGTAGAAGACGGCGAGGGAGACGCTAAAGCAGGGCGAGCAGACACTGGAGCAAAGCAGCGTGAAACTGGGAGAGAGCGTGCCAGAGTAGCATGTAAGCTGAGTGGCATGTAAGCAGACCAGGAGCAAGCAAACAGCCAAGCTAAATAGCATGCAGTCCAGATTGGGCGCATGAGGTCAGCACAGAAGATGGCAGAGCAGACACTGGAGAGAAGCAGCGTGAAGCCGGACAGAGCGAGCCAGAGTAGCGCGAAAGTGGAGGGCGTGCATGCAGATCGAGAGAGGACGTGTACGAGACCAGGACCGAGTGAGCAGCCAAGCTGACAGCAGACAGTCCAGGACATGCGCGTATCCAGATCGAAAGCAGGCTTGCAGGTGAGGGCGGCTTGGAACCAAGCAGACTACAGAGCTATCCATTGTGGGGAGCCTATCCACTGATCAAACGGTGCTTGTAAGCGCCAGAAGACCAAACGGCGCTCGTCAGTGCCAAAGCAATTGAGCAAAGAAAAGAAAAATAAATGGTACCCCCTGGTGCCATTAGAAAGACACATTGCCTCGTCTCCTTCCTTACCGCACACACAAGCCTTTCCCAGTGTGAAACGCTACACTGGTGTTCAATATTGGGTTCATGGACCAACTACCAGCAAGAGTGAAACGAGAGCCGAGTCACTTCTGCTGCCGGGGCCAGGACGTGAAGCTGGAGACAGCAGCCTAGAAGCGTGGGTAGAGAGCAATTTGGGTCACATGATTAGTCAGACCTCTGTATATTAAAATGCATTTTTATTATATGAGTTTATACTCCTTTAATCGTGTAGTATAACTAGATATTTCTTATTGATTTAGTGCCCTATCTGAACAGATTTGCCTTGGTCTGGAAGCATTTTAATGTATTAAAAAATATGAAAACCCATATAATGATAATTATTTTTAATATGTAGACTATAGTGATGGAGTAATCACGTGATATAGTTTTTGAAATGTACGCAAATAGAGTTGCGATTAATTTCCTGTTTAGATTCATTTAAATTTATACGTTTCTGCAGCCTTGCGATATTTGATTTTGAAATTCACAGACTTGTGTATATATATGAGATATTTGGGCACCCGTCCTGCTATTGAAACTTTGGCAGTGGTGTGCCCTGAACCTCCAAAGCATTGTGAGGCATCAATCCTGATTGGGGCAAACACTAACATGTTTATAGTTCTTGGGATGTAGGATGTGCAAAAGGAGTGGCACATAATATTCGCATGAGCGACACAGGCCCTTTTTGCGAGAGGTCACGCCGTCTTCTCCTGCAGATGTGGAGGATGTGAGATGCCACCTACAGAAGTTGCTGGCGGCTGGGATTATAGCTGAATACCGAAGTCCTTATGCCTCCCCAATTGTGGTTGTAAGGAAGGAGAATGGCAAGTCCATTTGTGCGTCGATTACCACACTCGTACAAACGTACAATTCCCGAGCAGCACACTGTTCTCCAAGTAGATGATGCCCTGGACTGTTTGAATGGTGGCAAATGGTTCTCAGTTTTGGATCTTCAGAGTGTTTATTATCAGATCCTGATGGGGGAGACTGATAGACAGCTTTTATATGTCTATTAGGTTTCTACCAGTTTGAGAGGATGTCCCAAGGAGTCACTGGAGCTCCTGCCACATTCCAGAGGCTCATGGAGAATGCAGTAGGAGACATGAACCTGCTGGAAGTGTTAGTCTACCTCGATGACCTCATTGTTTGTGGAAAGACCTTGGAGGATCACGAGGAGCATTTGTTGAAGGTTTTAGATCGTCTTGAGGCCTGCAGTCTGAAGCTTTGGATAAGTGCCAGTTCTGTCAGATGTCAGTCAAGTACATTGGACACATCGTCTCAGAACAGGGCATTGCAACAGATCCAGACAAAGTCAGCGCTCTCGCTACCTGGCCAAGACCTACCAACCTGAAGACCCTTCAGTCTCTCCTCTGGTTTTGTGGCTACTGCCGGAGGTTTGTGGAAGCTGACTCGGGGGTATGCCCCAAAGAAGAAACGAGGAAAACAGTTGCGTCCTCCAGAAGGAGTGTCCTATTATCGTGACAACAAGCCTTTTGGAGATTGAGCGACTGACCAGTGCACCGGTCCTTGCTTTCACCAATCCTCAGAAACCATACGTCCTTCATGTGGATGCCAGCTTGGATGGGTTAAGTGCGGTGCTGTACCAGGAGGTTTCTGAGGGCTGGAGACCAGTGGCCTATGCCTTATTTCTGCCTGTTTTTCATTGTTTTAATTTATGTATGTGTAACTACTGGATAGTTTGAACTGTATGCATGTAGCTTATATCAAATGAAAGGCCACACAATTTCCTGTCATATTTATTATATAAGCTGCAACAGGATCAGGCATACTATATGTGGTAGAGATGGGAATATATGTTAAAAAAAAATATTTTCCAAAAACATCATGTTTGGTCACTGCTATATATATATATTATAATCATAGATTGCTAAAAAAAAACACTGCACCATTGAACTTGAAGGGGGAAAAAATATTAAGCAGTGTGTGAAAAACAACTGTTTTATTCGCACTTTTACCAAACGAGCATAGTCATAACTCTCTCTCTGTCTCTCACTCTGTCTCTTTGCCTGCCCTTTCAGAAGACATTTAATTCGATTAGCTGGGCTTTGTATTTTTTAAGTTACAGCACTGAAATATACCCACCAATCTGAGGAGTCTCACAGGACTGTACTAATGCATTCTGAGTTTTCTCTCTGAACTACGTATACAGGAACATTTTAAGCTGAGATTCTAAGCTTTCCAACGATACGACCCCCTTCCGTCTGGCTGCTAAAATGGAGTAATTGGAGTAATCGACTCCTATGCAGGTGACCTCTCTCACATGACAAGTGGCTTGCCTTCAGGCAATCGTAGCCCTGGCTAGGAATACCGCGTCCAAACAGTGAATACATCATTGGAAAGTGTCTGGTCGGTACTTTTAAACAAGCCCTGAACCACATAGCCCTGTCTTTTACATTGCCTGAGTAATATGCACTTAAAGTTCGGTGCGCTGGCACACCGAAACGAATGGGGCTGAATTTAAAAAGAAAGGAGACATTCCTTTCAAAGACATTTACATTTACAAAGTGACTGACATTTTAACTTTTTATATAAATTGTAAATGGGATGAATACTACCTGCGTGTTGCATCCCATTACATGGAAAGGGTTTATTATTTGATAAAAACATTGCAAATTATTATATACAAGTTTATTATGTTTAACATGTTGTCTTCTTTTTTTTGTGTAAATAAAATTATTGTTATCTGTACAGGAAAGTGTTTATTAACTGGAGGCTCTCAATAGTATAAGAAAGCATAAGATATGTGTATCTGAACCATAGTATCCTTCAAATATAAAATTCTTTGCTGTTTCTTTCCCCTAACCTTGTTAGTCAGATTCAGCAGTATGGAGGCATCGCTAATTTGTTCTTGTTGGTTTATGATTTGGTTCCACTAAGTTAGATTTTCAATTCTTATAGAACAGAGAATTAGGAGAGGGAAATACACCACACTTACCCTATTGACAAACCCAGCTCCCATAGCCTTCCCTGAAGAGAAAGATAATCATCTGGGAGAAGTGGGGTTACAATTGTATTCATTCATTTTAACTTAAGGGTTGCTAGTAGTGGCAATACATTGTGGCAACGTGGTTAATAGTGTGCAGGTGCAGGTGATCAAAGAACAGACAATTGTAATCCAGGTGCAAAGGTTTGTTTTTATTTCTTTTATGTCCAGTGCCTGACAGCAAAACAAACAGCAAATAATAATGCTGGTAAGTAATATAGCGGTATGTATTACTTACGTTATAATGCCCTGGTTAGTCCCGAAATAATAGTCCCGTTCTTGTATCCCCACATAAAATACAAAACACATACACAAATCCATTTAGTGTGTGAATTAGTGATTGTGGTACAAATACAGTTTATTGTGATACGTGTGAAGTGCTGTTCCGGGTTTGTGCTGGCCTCTGGCGACAGCCCCAGAATGTGTTAGCTGTCTAGTGATTACAAGCAACAAATAGACAAAACAAAACAAACACTCACGATGCTGATTCACAAAAACACAGGTCCTTCCGGGTCACTTTTCATTAACCAAAATGATGGAACAGATTATGTCGCTTCGACCCCTATTTATACCGCCACTCATGACCCCTTGGTAAATGATTGCAGCCACTCCTCCAATCCACGGCTGCCACATCATTTCCCTTCCGGGTCGATGAGTTAGTGTACCGAAGCACCACCTGTTTTGACTAACTTCCTTTCAACCCTCGGAACAAAGTGTCAGGCCAAGTAGTCCAGGGTACTCTATTCCCGTTTCTTAGCGCCCTAAAAGGTCGGGAGGGAGATTTACTACCAAGAATCATTGTCTGTCACATACGTTAATAAGAAAAATGTTTCCAGAAACAAATGCAGTCGTCAGTATATGTGGTACATGTACTTAGTAATTAGTGCTGTGTGGGTGTTTCATAGTATCACGCAGAGGTATTTTATTTATTTATTTATTTATTTATTTGGTTGGTTGGTTTGTTTGTGCTCATAGTGAAGTTTAACTTGTAATAGTGCTGAACGGTTGGGTTGGTGTGCGTGACCTTTTCCATAACGTGCCACCCCAAAATAACTTGGTGCCCCTCCCCCCAAAGAAAAAGATACAGATTTGTATTTAGTATATATTCAGACAACTTGAAAAGAAAATATAAACACTTTCTCCTAAAAAAAAGTTTTTCTATGCCAGATGTAGCAATAGTTTGCTCTGCTTCATACACCAATCTTGTTGTAACAGAAACCTTCTTACATTTAAATTCCTAGCTGATGTCTTCAGATTCCCCTGTAGAATATCCCTGTAAATTTCTATATTCATGTTGCCTTCTATTAGTACAAGTACTAATTAGTACAAGTTCTATTATTACAAGTACTTCAAACTTTAATGTTGCCTGCTCCATGTTTCATGGTGGGTTGCAGATACTCCTGTAAATTCTATCTTTCTCCACACCATCACTCCCTCATCTGAGCCAAACAAATTACATTTGGATTCATCTGACAAATTGCTTTTCTGAAAAAAGCTACTGGCTTCTGAAAGTACTTTTGGGAAAATGCTAATCTTTTCTTCTTGTTGACTGAACTGCTGAAGGGCTTCTTTCTAGCAACCCGACCATTAAATCCCTTCTCTTTTACTCTAGTCTTACTGTTTGTGCTGACACATTAACACTAGATTCTTCAACTAGCTCCTACACAATATTTTATTATTATTATTATTATTATTTAGATATTTGGCAGATGCCTTTATCCAAGGCGACTTACAGTGTTTTTCAAACATTAAAATACATTATACTAATACACAACATTACACAGTGTAACAACAAATGCAGTCACATTATGAAGTTACAATGGATTTCTTTAGACAAAAATATTAAGTACAGTAAATGGAAAATTAAAAATATGCACAGTATTTCAAAACTGATTTTAATTGAAAATTGCAAAATATAAAGTGATCAGACAAATCCAAAATATAACTTTTTTCACCAAGAAAGCAACAATATGTTTGGAGGAAGAGTTCCTCAAAAGGTCCATCATGCCCAGTGTTAAACATCGTGGAGGCTGTGTGATGGTATGGTCTTGCTTTTCTTCCTCAGCCACTGGCGACCTTTGTATTGTAGAAGGATCAATGAATGCTGCAAAATATCAATCGCACAGAGGTACAGCCTCTGAATGGTTTTATAGTATGTGGCCAGAGCTAATCCACAATCAAACAATTAACTCTGGTCACATTACACACATTTTTGGCAGGGACGGGTTTTAACCCTATTTCTGCCAAACACAGTCAAAACCAACACCATTCACATACATTATTAAATTAATATACAAATATTATTTACAAAAACATTACATTACATTTTATATTATTTACAGTGGCAGGGCATCATCCCTGCCACAGCATATTATTTTGGTTTTATTATGAAGCTGAATCTTTGCTTTAATTTATATATTTTGATAGAACAATTACTTTCTTTGTGGCTTTTCTTTTACACTCGGTGAGTCAACATTTAGCTGACATGTTAAATCTAGGAATCTAATAAATATGTGAAAAAATACATTAAACTTAAATCTGATTTATATTAAACTTAAATGTGGCCAGTCAACATTTATCTGACAGATAAATCCGAAATAAGGTTAGCAATTAAATCTGAAAAAATAAATCTGGGAAAATAAATCTGTTTCAAATAATGGATCATAGCTATAAAATAGAGAAAATGTCCTTCTTGTTGCTGACACTTCTAGCTGCACCATATATCAAAATGGAATTTATGAGTTTCAAGTGGAAAAATGGTACTGCAGAAAGTGAGTTGCAGTGCGCAGATATCAACAGACTGACTGAGATAGTGACAAGGCTAGTTGCTAGAGTATTTAAGGGACACTGACTGAAGAGTATAAGAATATCTCAAACACCTTGTGTGACTGTTTTTCTGGCATCTCACTGATTTGTCAAAAATGTCATGCAAAATATTCTGCTCAAGAAAAAATCCAGAAATTCTTATCTTTTAGTCCAATAGTTTGAAATGTGTGCATTAAACCTGTGTATGAAATATTAGGAATTATTTTTACCTCTGTTTTAATGTTTTACAATCAAAAAATACTTCAGAAAAATACTTCAGAGATAGTTGTTCAACTGCTCAAATAGAAGACTTATGGGTAATTTACAAAACAATAAACCAAAAACATGACTATAGTCATTGTGATTTGTCTTAATGCTTTAATGTATTAATTTAGAGGTACTTGCCCGCTCTAGGGGATAGACTGGCTTTTGTCTTCAACCTAACCTTGGTTGGTGAAAGCAGATGTACATAAATCGAAAAGTGAAAGGGCATTTATAATGGGATGCTTACCATGTTTCAACTGTGTCACTTGTAAGAATCTTATAAAGTCTTTAAAAAAAAAAAAAGTAAGCCAAAATAGGAGGGGTGGCAATCTTAATAATAAATTGTTACAGAGAGAATCGCTTTGGATTTTTAATTTAAATACTGTGGTACCCAATGAATTAAATAAAGAATTAGACTTGGTACCTTTTTTATGAACTATACCTTTTTTGGTTTAAGAATGACAGCTTTTATTTTAGTACAGCTGACAAGCAAAAGTATTGTGCATTTTATGATAAAGGCGTGACATTTTCTGCAGTGTTTCTACATACTCTAAGGTTCAGATGTGGAGCCATCTCAGATTTGACCTCTGATGACCTTGAGAGGTCAATGACCTCGGATAACAATTATTTGCTATTTTAGCACCATGAGTCATAAAACATGATCATCTCCCTAAATTACACACATTTTATGAGGGTTTCTGTGTGCTGCAGGCATCTACAGATTGTTTTCAAAGGTGATGTTTGATCTGTATTTAACTTGAGAGGTAGGGTTGCCACCCGTCCGGTTTTTGGCTTCTGTGACCGGGTGCCAATTAACAAGCGTTTTAAGTGAAATGCATGCATAAGCAACACCAACAGCCTTTCTGCTTAAAGGAAATATCATAAAAAATATATTGTTTAGTCTGATCTGTACATTGTACTTTTGTGTTATTTTATGTTAAGTATGTAAATATATGCGCTGTCCAATAATTGAACTTCAAATGTCACGTAGCTAAGCGCTGCACTTCTGTGTCGCGTTTTGAATAACATACATATCCACCTGATGTAAGAATCCAATAGCACTAAGCTGTTATGTGATTCTACTCGCGGGACTAAGGAGTGAGCGTGAGCCGAGGACACAGTGGATTCATAATGGCGGTGGCAAACAAAATCACCTTCAACGAAGAAAGTTAAAAGATTCTGCTCTTTCCGGGATGAGTGGCTTGAAATGGATGACTTTAAAGCCTGGATTTCAAAAGACCACAGTGATGCAACTTCAGCAAGATGCAGTGTGTGCCACACTTCATTTACAGTTAAACACGATGGTGTATCGGCTGTAAAAACTCACCAAACGTCTGACCGCCACAAACGGGCTTTTCAGGCTCAGAAATCCAGTGACACACTATCAAATTTTTTCGTGAAGAAAAACACAGAGGAAGAGGACAGCGTCATCGCTTCAGAAATTTCTTTGGTTTACCATGGCGTTACACATCATCATAGCTATTTGTCTCAGGTAAGATTCATTTATCATATAGGTACTATAACGGCATTATAGGCCTACCAGAGTTCAGTAAATAATAATAATAAAATCCTAAAACCTACTAGCCAATTTATATTAGTGTAAGTTAAACAAGTCTGGACTCCTGAAGACTATTTTACATACCGTATCGTATTATGACAATCTAAAATGTTGATGTTAAAAATGCTAAAAAAAAATTAATTAAAAAAACCTAGCTTAATGTGCTTAAATTACAGTTATATCTGCAAACTTTAGTTAACTGTTAGAGGTTATTTCAAAGTAATTCAGTATGGGACATGCGCAATAGTTTAATATACTGGAATGTAGAAATTAGAATACACAGTGCATTCTACAACGTCAAAGCATGGCTACATACTGTTAACACGTATTATTATTATTATTGCAGACATTTAGCAGATGCTTTAATCCAAGGCCTTTTATTTCATTTTTTTTTTTTTTTTTTTTAGGATTGTGGGAACAAACTGTATGCTAAGGTCCTTCCAGACTCCAAAATCATGAAGAAGCTACACTGTGGAAGAACAGAAAGTGAAGCAATTGTGCAAAATGTCTTGTGCCGTATGCAATAGAATCAGTTGTAAAGGGGATATGCGATGGAAAACCTTTTTCACTTTCTCTTGATGCATCAAACAAGGGACATCTAAAGAACTTCCCTGTTGCTGTGACCTACTTCACCAAGGATAAGGGGGTTAAGAAAGGTGTGATCGACTTTTATGAAGACTCAAATGAAACGTCGGATGCTATTGCTGCTCGCGTATGCGAGGTGCTTACCACTTGTGGTCTGAATCTCAAGAATATAGTTTCATACAGTGCAGACATGCTGCTGTAAACTACGGTGTTCATCATTCAGTATATACCAATTTGAATAATTAAAATGGTAATCTCCTCGCTGCTGGTTGCAATTGTCATCTGCTGCACAATGCCGCAAAACACGGCTGTAAAAGGTTGGCACATGATGTGGAATCGTTTGTCATCAAAGTGTACAACGAATTTTCCTGCAGTGCAAAGCGTGTGAGTGAGCTGAAATCGTGCTTTGAATTCCTGCATATGGGATATCATAAGCTTCTGCGCCACGTACCTACTAGATGGTTATCGTTGTTCACAGCTGTAGATAGGCTTCTAAAGAATTGGCCTGCAGTGAAGTTGTACTTCATTCAACAGGGGGAAGAAAGCTGTCCAGCACTGATCTGGGATTTCGTGAAATCTCAAGAAGATGGGTTAAATCCAGACACAGATCTCTCTGTCCATGAGTGCTATCATTTTTTTGTACACAGGTACATGAATGCATTTCAACCAGCAATCCTGAAACTGGAGAGTGGCAATACACAGTTCACCAAGATCTTCGGCGTACTAAACGAAATGCTACGCAACCTGAAGTCTCGCATTTCAGAACGTTTTTTTGGCTTCAAAGTTAACCAAGCGCTGAAGTATCTACCATTAAGCAAACAAGAGGCCTTCACAAAAAATGCTTTAGATGTCTACCAAAGAAGCTCAGAGTACCTGGAGAAGCGGTTTAATTTCGGGCCCGATTCATACCTACAGAAAATTGCCATTCTCAGTTTGAAGCCTGAAGCTACATTCACCTTTGAAGATCTATGTGAGATTCCAAGCATTTTTGACATACACTACCGTTCAAAAGTTTGGGGTCACTTAGAAATTTCCTTGTTTTCCATGAAAACATACATGAAATGAGTTTGAATAGGAAATATAGCAAAATGAATAGGAAATATAGTCATTGACAAGGTTAGAAATAATGATTTTTAATTGAAATAATAATTGTGTCCTTCAAACTTTGCTTTCGTCAAAGAATCCTCCATTTGCAGCAATTACAGCCTTGCAGACCTTTGGCATTCTAGTTGTCAATTTTTTGAGGTAATCTGAAAAGATTTCACCCCATGCTTCCTGAAGCACCTCCCACAAGTTGGATTGGCTTGATGGGCTGCTCCCACAACAGCTCAATAGGGTTGAGATCCGGTGACTGTGCTGGCCACTCCATTATAGACAGAATACCAGCTGACTGCTTCTTCCCTAAATAGTTCTTGCATAGTTTGGAGCTGTGCTTTGGGTCATTGTCCTGTTGTAGGAGGAAATTGGCTCCAATCAAGCGCCGTCCACAGGGTATGGCATGGCGTTGCAAAATGGAGTGATAGCCTTCCTTCTTCAAGATCCCTTTTACCCTGTACAAATCTCCCACTTTACCACCACCAAAGCACCCCCAAACCATCACATTGCCTCCACCATGCTTGACAGATGGCGTCAAGCACTCCTCCAGCATCTTTTCATTTGGTCTGCGTCTCACAAATGTTCTTCTTTGTGATCCGAACACCTCAAACTTAGATTCGTCTGTCCATAACACTTTTTTCCAATCTTCCTCTGTCCAGTGTCTGTGTTCTTTTGCCCATCTTAATCTTTTCTTTTTATTGGCCAGTCTGAGATATGGCTTTTTCTTTGCAACTCTGCCTAGAAGGCCAGCATCCCGGCGTCGCCTCTTCACTGTTGACGTTGAGACTGGTGTTTTGCGGGTACTATTTAATGAAGCTGCCAGTTGAGGACCTGTGAGGCGTCTGTTTCTCAAACTAGACACTCTAATGTATTTGTCCTCTTGCTCAGTTGTGCACCGGGGCCTCCCACTTCTCTTTCTATTCTGGTTAGAGCCAGTTTGCGCTGTTCTGTGAAGGGAGTAGTACAAAGCGTTGTATGAGATCTTCAGTTTCTTGGCAATTTCTCGCATGGAATAGCCTTCATTTCTCAGAACAAGAATAGACTGACGAGTTTCAGAAGAAAGGTCTTTGTTTCTGGCCATTTTGAGCCTGTAATCGAACCCACAATTGCTGATGCTCCAGATACTCAACTAGTCTAAAGAAGGCCAGTTTTATTGCTTCTTTAATCAGCACAACAGTTTTCAGCTGTGCTAACATAATTGCAAAAGGGTTTTCTAATGATCAATTAGCCTTTTAAAATGATAAACTTGGATTAGCAAACACAACGTGCCATTGGAACACAGGACTGATGGTTGCTGATAATGGGCCTCTGTACGCCTATGTAGATATTCCATTACAAATCAGCCGTTTCCAGCTACAATAGTCATTTACAACATTAACAATGTCAACACTGTATTTCTGATCAATTTGATGTTATTTTAATGGACAAAAAAATTGCTTTTCTTTTGAAAACAAGGAAATTTCTAAGTGACCCCAAACTTTTGAACGGTAGTGTGTGTGTGTGTGTGTGTGTGTGTATATATGGTGAGCAACTCTTCAACGAATATTGCATCTTGAAAGATGCACTACCAAAACTGGATCCTCATAACAAACTCTCAGCGGACCAGAAATGGGGGAAGGTTTTTGACAAATGTGATGCACCAAACCTCTTGGAAAATTATAGAATGTGCTTTTGCAATTCCAGTCAGCAATGCGTTTGTGGAACGAGTGTTCAGCGTTATGCAAAATCTTTGGAGCGATGAAAGAATGTCTTCAAATCTCGTCAAATTGGAAATTTGCATCAGGTTTAACTTCAGTGTGTCTTGTGGGGACTTTTATGACTTTGTATTGAAAAACTAAAAACCCCTGAAAGCTGCAAAATCAAATGTAAAGTACACATGGAAGTAGTGGGTAAGTTTAATCTTTTTCCTTGTCTATGTTTTAAATAAGAAACTATAGTAGGCTAATTATTTTATTTTTCAAAAAAATACAAAACACATTTATTTATATCTGTATGAGAGGTGTTCTATCTACTAAAAGTAATGTACTGTGTAACACAATGTATATAGACAGTATGAGTGTGGTGGTGTCCCTGTCCCTTGTTTGTGTGTGTGTGTGTGTATATATATATATATATATATATATATATATATGTGTTTATTATTATTGTTATTATTATTATGACGGCGAAAAGCCATCTCGTTATTTTATTATTATTTGCAGTGCAGACGAGCGAGATGCCGTCCGCCATTATGTGTTATTGTTTTGTTTATTTTAATTTAAAACCTCATGCAGAAGGTGACCATCTCCCGAGTTAATTCATTGATTAATTGGTGCTAATCGGGAGATGGTCACCTGTATATAAACCCTGCCGTTTCCCTGCTCGGGGAGAGAGAGAGCATGGAGCAAAAGCGAGGAGTAGTAGTAATAAAAACGAAACCAAAACTTAGTATAGGAACAGTGAAGGCACAGCCTGTCAGTCTGACCTGTATTATTATAATTTGTGTTCGTTATTGTTTTGTTTAAACCCTTTTTCTTTTGGTGTCAGTAATTAGTGTTGTTAAACCCTTTGATTTATTTTTGTATTTAATAAACGGTGCAACCGCACCATTTTTCACTAAACCTGCGGTATTTGTTTGTGTTCCTGCTTCTGGCCTGACATCACCCCACTCCAGCAGTCCTTGTGACAATGAGTGATTGAGTTTTCAGTGGTGTGACACAATAGTGAAATGTGCAGCCAGGAAGGAATTACTTTACTGTATCCACTAACACTATGGCTGCAAGTTCGATTGGCAAAAATACCAACAGTATGCCCTATTGAGAGGTCAATGACTTTGGACAATGCTGATTTTCAATTGTCTGAATTCTGCATCATAATACATTGTGACGGAAATATATTGAGTTCTGGTTGTAAATCTCCCTCTCGACCTGTGAGGGTACTAAGTAGTGAAAGGGAAAGGCTTTGGACAGGTTGGTCTGACAGTTTATTCCCTGGGTCGGGAGGTCAGTCAGCCTGGAAAAAGACGAGACTCCGATGCGGAAACGTATTGACCTGGAAGGTAAACGAGGTAGCAGCTGCAAGCAATAGAGTCAGCTGTAATCGTTTACCAAGGGGTCATGCACAAACGCATAAAAGGAGCCGGAGAATTGTAAATCTTTTCCTTCGCTTGGTTTTCATTACGAGGAAACTGGAAGGACCAGGAGATATCCCCAAATTGAAATCGAGAGTTTGTGAGTGTTTTGTTGGTGTTTTCTGTTTAGTAACTGTATGTGCTTGTTTCGTTAAATAGCACTAGACGGCTAAACAAATCTGGAGCTGTCGCCAGGGGCCAGCACAAAGCCGGATCACCACAGCACTTGTTTTCACCAATAGCACGTAATATATTGTACTTCACTACAAGCACTGAGAGCACTCACTTTGGACCTGTGATCGTGTGTGTATAATTGTGTGTTTTGTACTGTGTTTATTGTTTGCGGGACTGCATCACTGTGCAATACACATTGCTGTGTATTGCCAGCTCATTATTGTTTTCTGGCTGGTCATCAGACAATTGGATTTCTAATCATTAAAACCCTCATTTCACCCGTACTTTGTTGTCTGTTTGTTATTTGGAATTACTGCATCCGCACTGCACCTGCTATACACCTGCTACTAATTACCACTTTGCCACATGTGGTGTCAGACACGGGATGGATCGCAATGCGTTACGGAGCTGCTGGAGGCACTGGAGAGCAGACGGGATGCTGAGGAGAGAAGGAGAGAGGAGCGCTACACCGCACTCATTGAACGGGTAGGGCTGGCATTATCCACAGTGCCAGCCCCTACCACAGTACCAGCGATGTCGGCACCGAAGGTTCGGGCAATGAAGATGTCGTCGGGGGACGACCCGGACGCGTACTTGGTGGCGTTTGAGCGGCTGGCTACTACTTGGCCACGGGAGTTCTGGGCAAGCCAGCTGGGACCCTGCCAGATTGGGGAAGCTTAGGCAGCTTACCAGGCGATGAGCGACCTCAACACCGCCAGCTACGACCTGGTTAAACAGGCCATTCTCTGCCGCCTCAACATAAGGACAGAGACCCACCGGGTTCGGTTTAGGGAGTACCGAAGATCCCCGGAGACACGCCCAAGGGTGGTTGCAGAGCGGTTATGTGACCACATGCTGCACTGGCTGACCCCTGAGACAAAACCAACGTGCAAATGGGGGAAGCAATAGTGGTGGAGCAGTTCTGCCATGTGGTCGGCGCCGATACCCAGGCTTGGATATGGCGCCACAACCCCAACACCCTGGAGGCCGCCGTGAAACTGGCCGAGGACTACGAGGACTCCCTAGTTTCTGCCCGGACCGGGATACTGTCGGCTTCTGCCCTTCGGAACAGCCGACCCTCACCTCTCTCTCCTCCAACACCACCACCACCATCAGTCCCGGGACCCAGACCTCCGAGACCGCCGACCCCAATGGGCCACATTGCCTCCCCTCCATGGAGACCAAGGTTGGCCCCCAGCTGGGGTAGAGGTGCTGCCCCTGCCCCGTTGCCATACCAGCAGTGGGACAGATACTTAACCCCTGTTCCCTTTGTCCCCCGACTTGTTTTAGGTGCAACCAACAGGGACATCTGGCCAGGTCATGCCCCGCTGCCATGGAGTGTGACGCAGCCGCATGTAATTGGGCATCTGAGATACGTAAGTGTGGGGAAAATCGTCGGGAGGGGCCTTGTATGTTTGATGTGGTTTTAGGCAATGTGAAAACCAACTCATTAGTGGACACGGGATGTGAGCAAACCTTAATTAGACCAGCTCTCTTGGGTGGTGTGTCGTGGCGGCCACAAGGTCAGGTGGCCATCTCCTATATCCATGGGGATACGGCAGCATACCCCACCCTAAAAGTATATTTATCGGTAGGACCGATAAAACGTCACCTGGTAGTAGGGGTGGCGGACAGGTTGCCACACCCACTTATTCTGGGCCGAGACTGGCCAAAATTTAAAGAATTAAAGCAAATAATGGCAGTCTCAACCGCACACATAAACATGGCAGAAGAACAGAAAAGGGAACGAATTGGTGATGTGTTTCCTTTTCAAGCTGAAATGTTTTCTCCTATTTTCCGTCCTAGAAAGACAAATAAGGAGAGACGGACCGCAAAATGGGAGGGAGCATCCCTGAGACAAGGCTGGGGTCTGGTGGGAGAATGTTTGAATGGTAACAAACGCCAGTCAAAAGGAGTCGGAACACAGTGTGACCGAGAGGGCGAGGTTATTGGGCCATCCAGGGCAGATGCTACTCCAGCCCCGCTCAATATACCAGACATGTGGCACTCAAGTGCGGACATAGTGTGGGGCCAACATAATGACCCTTCACTAGTGCACGCTTGGGGGCAGGTCCGGTCTATTGAAGGAAAGGATGTTGATGGCGCTGGGGCGCAAGTATATCCACACTTCAGTATCAAGGGGCAATTGCTATATAGGGTAAATCTAACCGCGGGCACAGGAAAGCCTGTAACACAATTATTGGTTCCCCCGTCTTGTTGGACCGAGGTCATGAGGCTGGCGCATGGTATCCCTTTTGCGGGGCACCTCAGAGCTGACAAGACAAGGGAACGGATATTGGCTCGATTCTATTGGGTAGGTCTTCATACTGATGTGTCGAAATATGTAGCCACATGCCCAGACTGCCAGCGAGTAGCGCCGGGTCGAGTGTGCCCCACCCCTTTGGTTCCACTGCCGATTATTTCCACTCCTTTTGAACGCATTGCAATGGACATAGTGGACTTTTTGCTATCTTCTGACTCTGGGTATACACATATATTAGTGATGGTAGATTATGCAACGCGATATCCAGAGGCAGTTCCACTGAGGTCCATTAGTACTGCTGCAATAGCCACCAAGTTAGTACAGATTATGGCTAGAGTAGGGATCCCCAAGGAGATCTTGACTGATCATGGAACCAACTTTCTGTCTAAAACGTTACAGCAGGTCTATAAATTATTAAAAATACATCCCATCAGGACGTCTGTTTATTATCCACAGACGGACGGTTTGGTGGAACGTTTTAATCCAGCGATGTTTTTTCTGACTTGCCCGGCAGAACTAATTTGGTTGAATATGACATTATCTCTCCACCAGGTGTCATTGTGCGGGAGAGACCTTACCAGATCCCAGAAAGTCGACGAAGTGGCGTTCGCAAAGAGGTATGGGACATGCTCGAGCTTGGGGTGATTGAACCTTCCAGGAGCGAGTGGTGTAGTCCTATTGCCATAGTGGCTAAGAAAGACGGCAACAACGGCTTCTGCGTGGATTTCAGGAAGGTAAACGCTGTTGCCAAGTTCGATGCGTACCCTATGCCTCGGGTCAACGAACTTTTAGACAGACCTGGTAAAGCGAGGTTTATCTCCACTTTGGATCTGACGAAGGGATACTGGCAGATGCCTTTAACCCGCAGTTCTAGAGAGAAAACTGCATTTTCAACACCAGATGGACTGTTTCACTTTAAAACCATGCCGTTTGGGCTACATGGTGCGCCCGCTGCCTTTCAGAGACTGATGGACCAGGTTTTACGCCCACATCATGAATATGCAGCAGCGTATATTGATGATGTGGTCATTTACAGCTCCACCTGGCTTGAGCATTTGGCTAGGATTACAGCCATCCTTCAGTCTCTAAGGGTAGCCCGGCTGACAGCTAACTTGAGAAAATGTGAGTTTGCCAAGACAGAGACTCAATATTTGGGATTTTTAATGGGGAATGAAAGGGTGAGACCTGTATTCACCCAAAACCAAGACTCAGGTGAGGTCACTACTGGGATTAGCCAGTTATTACCGCCGCTTTATCCCCGAGTATGCCACAGTGGTTAATCCTTTAGTGGACCTCACCAAAAAGAGTGCTCCAAATTTAACTAAGTGGTCAGCTGATTGTCAGGGGGCGTTTGATACTTTGGGTGCTGTCTTGTCTCAAAAGGTAGATGGAGTAGAACACCCGATACTGTACATCAGTAAAAAAATGCAACCTCAGGAACGCAACTACTCCGTAGTCAAAAAGGAGTGTTTGGCCATTAAATGGGCTACTCACTCTTTACGATACTACCTGCTGGGACACTCATTTCATCTTGTCACAGACCATGCCCCACTCAAGTGGATTCAGCCGAGTGTTCCTTCGGCTCCACTCTGAGCGGTGGGATATGTGACGGAAATATAATGAGTTCTGGTTGTAAATCTCCCTCTGGACCTGTGACGGTGTCGTAGGAAATAAGTTGACCAGGAAAAAAGTAGATCACGCAAGCGCAGTAAGGCAAAAGTAGACAAAAGTAAGGCGGGGCTACAGTTTGATTAAAGGGGAGGTTCATTGCATGGCTTTTTTATTTTTATCTGGCCTTTTATTTACTAGACTGTAAGTTGGTGCATGTTCGTGCCACTGTCTTTTCGTATGAACTTTAAAATGTGTGATCGATGGCTCTTTATACAGTAAAATGGTTTAAATCCCTGTCTTTTTATGTTTCTATAACATCATTGTCAATCAGATGTAGTTTATGTGTGATCGCGGAGATTTATTTATATATTAAATTATTTTACACGTCAAAATGTTGTCAATCTTTAATCAAAATTAAAATGTTTTAGTAATATAATCTGATGACATGCTGCATCCATCTTATTAGTATGATAAGGTCGTATCTTTACATTTTAATATGAGTATAGCTGTAACTTTACTACAGTTTAGACGTGGCAAAACCGCTAGTTTAAAAAAATGAATAGTATATACAGGACCTTGATTTGTCTGCATATCTTATGTTTATTTAAAAAAGGTTCTAGGTTTAGGATTGTGGTTTTTAAATTGGGATAGGGTGAAGAAAATTAACCACAAATAGCCAGACGAAACTTTTTTTTTAGAAGGGAATTGTGTCGTGTACTCAGGTTGGGAATTAAAAAAAATATCTCATGTTGTTTGCACACAATACATTAACATAAATGCCATATTCTTTGTAAACGTGACAATTATATTCCTTGCAGTAATATATAGTATTACTAAGGGATAAGATTTGTACTATGTGTAAAAAAAAAAAGGACCCTGTCAAATCCTCTTGATAGGACAAATACAGAAATGAAAAACGTATGCCATGGTAGATATGATTGCTAGTTATGTCTTACATGGTTGTTGCACTACAGGAATTTATAATGAGATAAAGATATATAAAAAAGACATATAGAATGAGGAAGAGAGACTGTTGATTGTTGCATTTAATAAACATTAAGTTCTCAAAAGTACTTCAATTTGCATGGAAAAGTTAACAAACTTTACCAGCAATACTGAAAAACTATTAACATTAATATTATTGAAAAGTATTTAAATGCATTTGAAATAATTTGAAGCTTTAAATACAAATGGAAATATGTATTTAGAATAGTCAAATGCAAATAGTTCAGAAAATTACAAATGCATTTACATTTGACGCCACATCTGCTTTACATTACACTGTACAGTTCATTTTAAAATACATTCATATTCGTGTATACCCGCCTAAAAAAAGGCGCAATTTGTAATAACTTGCTACTCCGCAAGCGTTACAGCATAATCAATCTCTAAGTATTTCTTTGAAAAACATTTTAGGTTGATTATGTAGTAGACCTATGCCGACAGAAATATAAGAGTTAATTCTACTCATTAAAAAAAGTAAATTTCAATTATTAATGTATGGATAACAACCTTACTAAAAAGAAAGATTTCTCATTAGTATAGTGTCGTAGGTTTATTTATTTTTTTCGCAATCGTGCTTCACGTATGATTATAAAGAGATGTGTTTATTTCTTACCTTCAAATAAATGCAGGTTTTACTTAGAGTACTTTATGTTCTTCTTGAGTTAACAGTTAAGATAATACATATTTTAACATCACCATGTTTAACTTTTAACGCCATTTCCTACATTACAGGCGTATGCATTTGCCTGCATGTAAAAATAAAACTACCAGAGTTGAAAGGTCGTAGTTAAATTACACAAATTTAAAGGTGTAGGTACAAATGTATTAGCTGTGGCATTTTTGTTTTCTGCATCTAATGGTGTTCATGCATTTTGTCCTATAGTTTATTCAACAACTTCAACAACAAAAGGTAAAATACCCATTTAATATCGCCAGTATTATTATACTGAAAAAAGCCATCCATGTGTTTTGTTTTGTAATCGCTGTATTTTACATATTTTACACTTGTGTAGTGTTCATATTATTACAATACTTACAAGGAGGACACATTGATTTCTTATATGAGGCACACATAATGCATATATATATATATATATATATATATATATATATATATATATATAATACAGTATATATATATATTAGTAAATGAAATGTATGTATGCATATTTGTGTGTGTGTGTGTATATATATATATATATAGACCTCGGTCGCCGCCAACTGGGTGGAGTTTGAGGACAAAGTTGCTGCTAGACTGAGTCATGGTCGGGTCTGTTGAAACTGCTTTCCTTCACTTCACGCCCACGTGGAGTCCGCTGGCGACATGGCCACTTTTGTCGACCAGTAGGCTCTAGGGGGCGTGCTCTGTACCACCTCCCCTTTGGTTATGAATATTTAATTTACAGTCCTTTTTCAACTGGTTTTTTGTTAAATTAGTTAAGGCTCAGTCCTTGTTGGCACCCCTATTTGTTTAGGGGTGCTAAATTGAATCTTTTCTCTGGCCGCCTTTGGGCCACCGGCTGCTGCTGGGCAGTTGGTGTAGTCCGCCCACTGGGCCTTAAATAGGACTGAGAGGCCACACATTTTTTTTGAGCGCCTCAGTTTCCAATTAAAAACTATTAAAAACAGTTATTTAAACTTTTTATTTTGGAAATCTTTATATAATTTAGTTTATCTAAAGTAGTAGTGCACCTTTTTTGTTAAAAACATTTTGGTTTAGTTGTTTTATTTTTAAATAAAACACCTTTTTAGTTTTTTCTTTCTCTCCCTGCACTTGTGCTTGTCAGCAAGTGCAGGAGAGATTTTTCCATTTTTCCTTCTTTGATTTTTATTTATTTTTACAAACACATTTTCACTAAACTTTTAATTTTGCCTTAAAGGTTTAATTTTTGTCTTTTCATTAATATTATTTTCATCTATAAAACTGTTTTAGTTTTTTTTTTTTAAATCCCCCATCTCTGCTGTGTGCAGTGGGGGAAGGGCAGGCAGGGAGCACAGGCCGTGTGTGCTCCTTTGTTTGCCCTTAGCTTGGTTTTTGATTCTTTGTTTTGTTTAAAACTATTTATCAATTTTAAACTTTGATTTATTTTTGAATTTTCTTTGTGCCCCTGCGCTATTGGAGTGCAGGGGGGTGTGAATTTGTATTTATTTATTTATTTTTAAAAAAATAAAACTTGTGTTTTTGATTATTTTATTTTTATTTTTTTTTTGTGTGCCCCTGCACTATTATTTGTTTTAAATACATTAATAATTTTGTTTGTTGTTTTGGGGAAAAAAAAAACAAACCTTTGTGTTGTGTGTGCCCCTGCACTATTGGAGTGCAGGGGTATGCAAGTGTGTGTTGTGTGTTTGTTTACTTTAAATAATTATTTGTTTTTTTCTTTTCTTGAATAAATAAATAAAATTAAATAATGAGTGGGCAAGCTCCACAAGCCCCCAAGAAATGGGCAAAGGTGGCTGCAGGGGAGCCGCCCGAAAAACCAAACACCTCATCCTCGGGGGTGAGGAGAGAAGCGCTGCGGAGGCGAAGCTCCCGTGGCGTGACGAGGCAGAGGACCGTCTTCGGCAGCATCAGGGGAAGAGGAAGGCAGCGGCGCCTTCCCACATGTGCACGCAAGTGGAGAGCTGTACGCTGCGTGGGATCTTAAACTCTGTGAAATCCTTCCTCAGGGCCAGCCACGCCAGCAAAACTTCGGGCACGGGCGTGCACATTCGTGCCCGAAAGCTCCATGACCAGTTGGTGAACTTCGGGAGATCTCAGGATCTCCTGTGAGTGTCACCAACTAACCTTGACAGAGGATCATGTATCGCATCGGGACCGTGAACGTCAACGGGTGTAAGGACCATATCCGCAGGGCCCAGGTAATCTCCTTCCTGAAAAAAGGGGGTTACTCTGTGTGCTTCCTGCAGGAAACCCACTCGACTCCGCAGGCCGAGGCCAACTGGCTGCTGGAGTGGACGGGAGAGTGTCGTTCAGCCACCTCACCGAGTCATCTTGCGGGGTGGCGACGCTCTTCTCCGGGTCGCCGTTCCCCACGGTACTTTCGATGTGGTAGGCGTCGTGCGGGCCGTCTGTTACACCACGGATCCGGGGCGGCGACAGTATCGTTCACCTGGTGAGCGTGTGCGTGCCGTCCACGGGTCGGCGAGGGTCCAGTTTTCCGCCGGATGTCGGCCCACCTGAACACCGTCGGCGCCCGGCGAGCTCGTGGTCCTCGGGGGACTTCAACTGCACCCTCGAGGCCGCGGACGGGTGGGCGCGAGCCCTACCCGCTCGTCGGCCGCCCTGAGAGAGCTGATCGCTCGGCTCTCTCTGGTCGACATCTGGCGGTGGCAACACCGGACGCCTCGGCCTTCACCTTCACCAGGGTGAGGGAGGGCGGGTGTCTCAGTCCCGGATTGACAGGTTCTACGTGTCGCGGAACCACGCTCACTGCGTTGGCGCCTCCGACATCAGGCGGCGCCGTTCACGGACCACAACCTGGTGGCGTGGCGGTGACCGTGGTGCCAGCTAGGCACGCCGCTGCCTACTGGCACTTCAACAACAGCCTGTTGGAGGGCGGCGCTTTGGCGGTCTTTCCGGGACTTCTGGGCGGTCTGGCACGGCGGCGATCTCGCTTCCCCACCTGGCGTCAGTGGTGGGGCGTGGGGAAAGCGCAGATCAAGATCCTCTGTCAGGAGAATACGAGGCGCGAGCAGGCGGAGGGACTTCGCGGATCGGCGGCTGGAAAGGAGCTGCTCGATCTGGAGAGCCGCCTGGCTCGCGGGGACCAACTCGAGCAGAAGCGTGCGAGGAGAAGTGCACCCTGCGGGACCTGCAGCTCCAGCGGTCGGGGGCCTACGTCTTCGCGGGTCCAGTTCGCCGGGAGATGGACCGCGGCACACACTTCTTCTGGCGTTGGAGAAAAGAAGGGGACCGTAAAACATCACCTGCCTCCTGGCGGACGGCGGCTCCCTTCTGGCGGATCCGAGAGCGTGAGCGAGAGGGCCAGGGCCTTCTACTCTGCCCTCTTCTCTCCGGATCCCGTCGACTCCGGCAGCGTGCAGGGTTCTGTGGGGCGGGCTTCCCACGGTCGGCGAGGGCGTCGGGGCGAGTTCGAGGCCAGCTGACCCTGGCGAGCTCTCCGGCGCCCTCAGTCAGATGCCTTATAACAAATCGCCGGGCATCGGCGGGCTGACCGTGGAGTTCTTCAAAAGTTTTGGGACTTGCTGGGGCCCGCTTTGCGCGGGTCCTGGCGGAAGCCTACTGAGACCGGGGAGATGCCCCTTTCGATGAGGCGGGCGATTATCACGCTCCTGCCCAAGAAGGGGATCTCCGCTGCCTAAAGAACTGGCGCCGGTCTCGCTGCTGTGCACGGACTATAAAATCGTGGCCAAGGCCGCCTCCCTGAGGCTCAAGTCCGTGCTGGCAGGCGTGATCCACCCGACCAGTCCTACGGTCCCGAACCGGACGATTTTTGACAACATCGCCCTGGTTGGGACCTCCTGCACTACTGCAGGAGGACCCGGTCGGTCGGTCGCCTTCCTCTCCCTGGATCAGGAGAAGGCGTTGACCGGGTGGATCACGAATATCTCTTCGGAACCCTGCGGCGTTGGATTCGGGCGCGCCGTCGGCCTGTTCCGGACGCTATGCGCCTCTGCCGAGTGCCTTGTGAAGGTTAATTGGTCCCTGACCGCGCCCTCGCGTTCAGGAGAGAATGCGTCAGGGCTGCCCTCTGTCCGGACAACTGTGCGCGCTGTGCATCGAGCCCTTCCTCTGCCTCCTTCGCGGGAGGCTCACGGGGTTGGCGCCGGCGCCGGACACGAGGTGGACCTGTCGGCCCTACGCCCGACGGCGTGCTCCTGGTGGCCTCCGACCCGGTTGACCTGGAGAGGATGCGGAGCTGCCAGAGCGTCTACTCTGCCGCTTCCTCTGCCAGGATCAACTGGGACAAATGCTCCGGGTTACTGGTGGGTCCCTGGCGGGTGGACTCCCTCCTGTCGCGCTCCAGCAGTTCCAGTGGAGCGGACAGTTTTAAATATCTGGGAGTCCACCTGAGCCCGCGGAGACCTCGGTCGCAGCCAACTGGAGTGGAGTTGGAGGACAAAGTGGCTGCTAGGCTGAGGTCGTGGTCGGGTCTGCTGAAACTGCTTTCCTTCAGGGGACGGGCTTTAGTGATTAACCAACTGGTGGCGTCGATGCTTTGGCATCGACTCACCGTCCTGAGCCCGCCCCTGAGTTTGTGGCCAGGGTCCAGAGGAAGCTGACGGACTTCTTCTGGGCCGGAAAGCACTGGGTCTCTGCGGCGGTTCTGAGCCTCCCTCTGGCGAGGGAGGGCAAGGGTTGGTGTGCATCAGGAGCCAGGTGCACACCTTCCGCCTCCAGACCCTGCAGAGATTCCTGTACGCAGACCCGGCCCGCAGTGGTGCACGCTGGCGTCCCTCCTTTGCGCCAGCTGCACGACCTGGGCTACGACCGGCAGCTCTTCTGGATCGACCTCCGGGGAATCCGTCTCCCGAGCTGCGGTCTTCTACCAGGACCTGCTCAGGACCCGGAGCATGTTTTCTGTCGGCCGAGACGCCGTTCCGACCGAGGCGAAGGACTCCTGCTGGAGCCCCTGCTGCACAACCCCCACCTGGAGTGCGCAGGCGTTGGAGTCCCCTCGGTGCGGCGGCTGATCTCGGCCAAGGTGACCAGAGTCTGGGATCTCCTGGATCGCGGCGGTCGGAGTGGCTGGCGCCGAGTCGCTCGTCGCCAGGGCGGCTCGGGGACCGTCAGGACGGCCGGCCGAGTGATCCGGGAGTGCAAAGCAGCGTTGCACCCAGACTCTGTCAGGTATCTCGAGGGAGTTCTCAGGACCGGGAGCCATCTACCCCCCTACCCCCAGCTCTCGGTCCTGCTGATAGAACCCAAGGCCCGAGCCCCCTCGGCCTCCCCTCGAGAACAACCTGAGCAGGATCTCGCAGTTCTCCTCGACCCCCTCCGATCCGCGTCGAGGAGGACCCTGTCTGCGATGACGCTCCACACCCTCCACTTCCCGCCCTCGTCTCCCGCCGAGACACCGCTATGGCGGGAGACCCTCCGACCACCGGAGGGCGGGAGTCCCCAGTGGGAGGCCCTGTACTCCCGCTGGTCTCCAGGGGAGCCGGGACTTGGGGTGGAGGGTCCTGCACGGAGCGCTCGCGTCAGGAGACATCCTGCGTCACTTTACCGACTCGGACGCCGCATGCCCTTTCTGCGGTCAGTCCGAGTCGGTAAGTCACATTTATTTTCTTTGCGCCAGGCTGCAGCCGTTTTTTCTTTTATTGAAAAACCTTCTGCTGCAGTTCTCAGGACCGGGGAGCCATCTACCCCCCCCCTACCCCCAGCTCTCCGGTCCTGCTGATAGAACCCAAGGCCCGAGCCCCCCCTCGGCCTTCCCTCGAGAACAACCTGAGCAGGATCTCGCAGTTCTCCTCGACCCCCTCCGATCCGCCGAGGAGGACCCTGTACTGCGATGACGCTCCACACCCTCCACTTCCCCACCCTCGTCTCCGCCTAGACACCGCTTGGCGGAGATCCTCCACCACCGGAGGGCGAAAGTCCCCAGTGGGAGGCCCTGTACTCCCGCTGGTCTCCAGGGAGCCGGGACTTGGGGTGGAGGGTCCTGCACGGAGCGCCGCGTCAGGAGACATCCTGCGTCACTTTACCGACTCGGACGCGATGCCCTTTCTGCGGTCTGACCGAGTCGGTAAGTCACATTTATTTTTTGAGCCAGGCTGCAGCCGTTCTTCCTGCTGCTAAAGAACATCCTGCTGCAGTTCGGGATGCATTTCTCCCCAACCCTCCTAATTTTCGGGCACCCTGCCCGTGGCTCCACCAGGAAGAGGGACCTCCTCGTGAATCTGCTCCTGGCTCAAACTAGCCATTTACAAGACCAGGAAGCGTAAAATGATCAAGGAGGGTCTCTTTGACTGTGGGGCCATGTTCAGGGTTTTTGTCCGATCAAGGGTTAAGTTAGAGTACGCCACGCGGAGTCCGCTGGCGACATGACCACTTTTGTTGACCAGTGGGCTCTAGGGGGCGTGCTCTGTACCACCTCCCCTGTTGTTGTGCATATTTAATTTACAGTCCTTTTAACCAGTTTTTCTGTTACATTAGTTAAGGCCTAGTCCTTGTTAGCACCCCTATTTGTTTCGGGATGCTAAACTGAATTTTTTCTCCGGCCGCCACTGGGCAGTTGGTGTAGTCCGCCCACTGGGCCTTAAATGGGACTACTTATAATAATAATAATAATAATAATAATAATAATAATAATAATAATAATAATAAAATGTTTTATTTAAAACATAACAAAAATAAAACCATAGCTTGATAAAAACATGATGAAATTATATGATACTGTATTGATCTTTATTTCACAATTATTGAAATAAAATAAGAAAATGTGAAAAAAAATCCTCCTCCATCCGTCTTATTATTATAGGCTATTATAAAATTATTCATCTTTTTTAAATGATTTATTGAGGGAGTTGATGGTCTATAATTCTATTCATTTTGCATGTAAAGGAATTCATGCATTTCGATGCATTTCTCCTTTGAGTGGCTTATATGCTTTACTTCCCGCCTTGAAAAGAGTTTGATTGAATTTACTAAAATATAACCAACACGTAATCTAGCCAATCAAATAAGGTCTTGAACGCTACAGCAGTCATGTGACAATTGTTTTCCTCTTGGCTTCATGGACTCTTGTTTTGTATTAGACGTGTTGAACAAGGTGAGCGTGTTTATCAGATAGTTGACAAACAGAAGCATTTTGAAATACTTTATATGATCTTCTAACCTAAGTTTAAAACATGGATATAGAAATAAAAAATATACCAGTATGCCAGTTTTGTTATTACATCTGCTAGTTCCACAATAATGTTTCATTTGTAGGTTTAGAATTTAAACAGGTTTCAATTTAGACAGGTACACTGAATGAGTCCATTCTTTTGGCCAGGCTCTGGTAGGTTCCACTGGGCCGGTTCTGGTGAGTGGCATCGAGCCAGAATCTCTGGGCCAGTACTGGGCCGGAGTCACTGATATCTGGTATTATTCTAAAAAAAGCAATTCTGAATGAAAATGCATTTAAGTGGGTGTATGTCACAAAGACGGCTGCAGTGGGTGACGTCAGACCAGAAACAGGAAGTAACACACAGAGACTTGGGGTTTTGATGAAGCTGAGCGCGTGATCGCGCTCAGCATTTAATAATTAAACAGGACAGAAAATAAAAGGTTTGAACACAAAACACAGGACACGGCACTGGTAGCCAAAATAAAGAGACAAACAAAACGAACTATACAGACAAAACACGGTGAGCAGATTTAACTACTTATTATTTTTACAATGATTACCTCCGTCTCCTATCCCGTTCTCCACTCACCGAACACACAACCCCGAGTGAGTGAAAACATGCTGATTTTATGACTCGATTGCTAGTCAATCATTCAATTGGAATCTCGGTACAACTGCACGTGAATTAATTAAAGTGCACTTTCCTGTGTTCACATACTAATACTTTAAATGCACGTGATGTGATGTGCCATCCTCGTGCCTAAATACAAATATACATTTTTAAATCACTCGTTTTACACAGACCCATTTATATCCCATGTACCGATGACTATACACCAACATTTACACACAATACGTAACATACAACACAAACTACGCACAAGGGTGTGGCCACATTGCCACAGTGTACTATCTGTAAATAAATTTATAAAAAAGAAAAAATAAATGCAACAGGTTTGCCAGAGTCGGGCCTGAACTTGCCCGATAATGTTGAGAACATGAACTGATTATACGACGGTTCCGACAGTGGCCCAGTGCTGGCCCGATTACTGGTCACCAACGGCGATGGCGAGCCGACGGTGCCAATGAAATGCCAGTTCCGGCCCGATGCCGCTGGCTATCTGGGCAGTGGCTTAACTTTTTCAAAAGTGATGGGGACAGTTTCTGTAGCTGGGGCTGCATGCAGATGATTCTAATTGAAATAAGGATCGGATCAACATTACGGGTCAGTGAAGCCTGATCCAGATCCTCGTAGTAAAACACCATCTCATGATCCGGCTCCAGTGATCCCAGATCCGATTCCATTTTATTTCCCATTGACTTATATACTGACTAGTGAATAAATTATCGTGAAATAAGTTTTAGTACTCCTGCAATGTGACGGGGACATTTCCTTATCATTGAAAAAGTGAGGGGGGCATGCCCCCCCTGTAAATTACACCTTTGCATGTAATACAGTGTCTGATTTTAAAATTGATTAACAACAATTTATCACAAAATCTAATAATCTTTTATTTGTGATTTAAAATCTTAACTGCAGTTTCCTATTTTAGGCTTATTCCATGAAACTTTTGTAAAGTGATTTCTTTTTTTTCATTGTTTCACAGTCATTTTTTTCTCAACAAAGATCGTGAAAGCTGGTTTTACAAAAACTGATATCGTTACAAACAATTTGGTAAACATCTTCTCATTTTTGTTAAATTGCTGTGAGTGGATCAGAAGTAATGTTCTCAAAACAAATCACATTTAAGTCTCTACTTGAAGTTCTAAAAGTTTTTGAAATTAAAATAAATCCTTTTTATAAGCATATATATATATATATATATATATATATATATATATATATATATATATATATATACTGTATATACAGTATATAATCTTACTGTATGTGGATTATAGTAGTTTCACTTTAAAGGGTTATACAATTTAATTGTAGCTGGTGCCAGATGTAGAGAATCCTTTGTGTGTCCTGTGAAAGCCATGATCCAGTCCTGGTTGAATGGAGTCGTATTAATCCTGCTTTGGGAACAGAAAGTTAGAGTAACCCAGCCTGTAGAGTACGAGGATCTGGTAGAGGGAGCGAGTACTGAAGCCATGTAAGCTTGCTCTGAATTAAGTAGTTTGCTGATAGCTGGGTTCAGTTGAAGATCAGCTGATTGAACTGGGGTGTCGCTGCTGGAGTTGGCAGGGCTGTAGGAACCAGACAGTGGAATTTGGAAACCTGTAAATGAGAAAGAGCATATAAATGCCTGGTAGATGGCAAGCTTGTATTAGAAAATTATTAGATTCTGAAATCCATATTAGTCGCCGAAGTAATTTCATGATAAGAGGGGAACTGGAACGGCCTTTATTGATAATATGCACTGTAGATATGTTATCACAGAAGAATAATATTGATTTCGAGGAGAGCTGTGGATTTTGATGTGGTAATAGGTTTTCGATTTCTGTAGGCCATGCACTGGAAAACCACTGATTGTTTGACCCTTTCCGACATTGGAATTTTCCCTTTCCGGTCCAATGTCAGACCCTGTCCAACATCATCAAAAAGACGTAAAAAACAGGCCTCTAGTCGTTTTTTTCTCCAGAAAAAGCTGAGAAAACCATTCAATGGCTGAGTGAGACCGATAGGATCCGAGAGAAGCCGAAAAAAAGGGGTGTATCTCATGAATACAGATAGCCCCGGCATCACATAGATAACACGGACATACACAAACAAGATAGCTGCTTCCGCGTCCAGCGCTCAAAGTATATCACAGACATTTGCAGAGCTTTTTTTAGATGTTATAGTAATAAAATAATGACTTGGATTGCATTATTGAGGAGTTTGGTGATAAAACGAGTGATCAGGAGATGATTTATCGGTATACACTACTATGAAGAGGTATGTGAAAAATACAGCGAACAAAGGGTGGGGCGGGGCTGGAGATGCAGTACTGAGTGTCCTGTTGATATACAGTGCCTTTTAAACCTGTTTTACTGTGAAAAAAAATACTTTTAAATAGCGCATCTAAAATAAACTGTGCATGTGAAAATAAATTGGACCTGACGCGCCTGAGACACGCTGAATAAATGGATAAATGGGTTAAAAGCGGACTAGAGGCAGTGTTATCAATATATTTCTTTTCCCAATATCCCAAATATGAATGTGCATAATCTGGAGCAAAACATGAACCCATAGCAGTCCCTTGAAAATAGTACTTTACTTTGGCTCTGGAGTTCTGAAGTCTTTTCTGGTCACAAACACTGTTGCCCTTTTGATCTCTTTGCCTCTGTTGTTGTTTAAGGTTGAACCCGACAACACCGCTTGGTAGCTCAACACTCGCTGCCATATCAAAGAGTACTTCTACCATTATTTTCTCTTCTCTCTCATGCAGGCTGAGCAAATGCCTTCACTGCACTCTACGTATGATGCTGGCAACACCACCAGCACCTTCCGTCCCCTCACTCTCCTCTCTTAAGAACATAAGAACGTTTACAAATGAGAGGAGGCCATTCAGCCCATCTTGCTCGTTTGGTTGTTAGTAGCTTATTGATCCCAGAATCTCATCAAGCAGCTTCTTGAAGGATCCCAGGGTGTCAGCTTCAACAACATTACTGGGGAGTTGGTTCCATACCCTCACAATTCTCTGTGTAAAAAAGTGCCTCCTATTTTCTGTTCTGAATGCCCCTTTATATAATCTCCATTTGTGACCCCTGGTCCTTGTTTCTTTTTTCAGGTCAAAAAAGTCCCCTGGGTCAACATTGTCTATACCTTTTAGGATTTTGAATGCTTGAATCAGATCACCGCGTAGTCTTCTTTGTTCAAGACTTTGTTCTTTCTTTTGCTATGCCTGCTTTTAAAAAACCCTGAATTCCCATGGGCAGGTCACCTGACTTTTGACCATTGGTATCATGGGAAATGAAGTTTCTTTAACACACAGTATTCATACAGAGCACACAGCCGTATAACAGGAACAAACATCTTTCTTGTTTTGAGCACAGGGGCAAGACATCAGAATTCCCACATTTCCGATACCTTCCTTGTGTGCTCATCACTGACAGTTTGTTACAATATATATATATATATATATATATAGAGAGAGAGAGAGAGAGAGAGAGAGAGAGAGAGAGAAAGCACACATATAGAGAGATGTTTTCCAATATACAACACCCACTCTGTTTAATCATTCCAACCTGGGTTTAAAATATATTTCCTTCATGTATAGATGTGTGTCAACAAAATAATATTGGATAAAGACTGTTAAAAGGTCCTCTGAGTCTGTAATTGTTGATTCAATTATTTTCATTTAAATTCAGGCTATATAATGTTAAATATAATAGTCTCATATTAACTGTACCATTCTTGGACTAAATCTGCAAGCAGATTTCAGACACCCTGTTTACCTGCCAAGGCTAGTTTTTTTAATTAATATGAAACTGCTGTAAGCGCTTTTCCAAATTCACCGCATGAAGTCATTTTTTGGCCGAATTCAAGAGACGCCTTGGATCAGTATCTTTTCGAATAAGAAAACAGCTTACATCCTAATTTTTATAACTTAGCTCTCATTGTTTTCTTAATATAATGAGGTACATACTCATGTTTTTCTTAAAGTACCTTCTGTTGGTTATAATTCAAGGTTGATACACAGCAAATACAAATCCGTTTTTAAGAGCCAACAACGAATCCTGTTTTGAGGTGCCAAAAACAAATCCTTATCTCTTGAAAGTCTAATGCCCTTCCAGAATTCTACTGTGTGTCTGAGATAGACTTTTAATTCTTTCACTTGTGAACTCTACAGTCTCCCTGTAAATAAATACCTGTGTTTTATTACTGCAGTAAAACTTAAATAAATGCAACACTGTGGCTTTTTTAGTTTTAGATGTAATTCTGTCCAACAGTTCTGTCCAACAGCTTTTTCTTTTGTAATACAAAAGCCTCCATATTTTTGGCTCACAAATGTCATCCCAATTAAAGTCATTACCATCCTGATAAGAACTTATACTGTTGACAGCTTTTCTAATTTAAATGAAATGCTCGCTTCGGCTGCCAAGTTTTCATTAATTTCTATAATATAATGTAGAGAAAGGACATTACACCATACACTCCCTTATTCTGTTACCAAAAGGTATTTTGTTAGTTAATTTTTAAAAAATTGCTCATTATAGAAAGGCCTTGGATTCAAATGCTGACGACCAGCAAGTCTCGCTTCGACTGCCAAAAAGCACTTTCCATGCCCAGCACCACTCTGCTACAAGCAGGTAAAGGCAAGGCCACCAATTTAATTATATTTCTTTAGTAGGTCCACTGTATACTAGTTATTAAATCCAGTTTACATGTTATTGTCTTATATTCAAACTTAACAGTTCCTCTGTTATAACAAAACATTTACACTTATACCAGATTAAATTATTATTATTATTTATTTCTTAGAAGACGCCCTTATCCAGGGCGACTTACAGTCGTAAACAAAAATACATTTCAAGAATCACAGTACAAGTATTAATACAATTAAGAGCAAGATAAAATACAATGACTTTGGTTCTAGCAAGTAGAAGTATGACAAAATACGATTCAATAACGGAGCAGATAACAGTGTCAGTGATAGTTACATCAGGATATAATTAAATACAAAATACTACAGATTAAATAACACTTGACAGATTACAGTACTCTAAAGTACAGGATTAAATGCAGTAAAATAGGGAGCAGATAAGAGCAATAAAGCACATTTAAGGAAGAGTGATAAATGTCCAGAGGGAAAAGAGGAGTTCTACAGGTGCTGTCTGAAGAGATGAGTCTTGAGGAGGCACCGGAAGGTGGTCATGGACTGGGCAGTCCTGAGATCTGTAGGAAGGTCATTCCACCACTGCGGGGCAAGGGTGGAGAAGGAGCGGGCTCTGGAGGCAGGGGAGTGTAGAGGAGGTACAGCCAGTCTTCTAGTGCAGGAGGAGCGGAGAGGTCGAGTGGGGGTGTAAGGAGAGATGAGGGTCTGGAGGTAGCTGGGTGCAGTCTGGTCAAGGCATCTGTAGGCGAGTACAAGAGTCTTGAACTGGATGCGAGCGGTGATTGGGAGCCAGTGGAGTGAGCAGAGCAGTGGAGTTGCGTGGGAGAAGTGAGGCAGAGAGAACACCAGGCAAGCAGCGGAGTTCTGGATGAGCTGTAGCGGACGGGTGGCGGTCACAGGGAGGCCAGCCAGGAGGGAGTTGCAGTAGTCTAGGCGGGAGAGTACCAGGGCCTGGACCAGGAGCTTGGTGGCGTAGTTGGTGAGGAAGGGTCGGATTCTTTGGATGTTGCTCAGGAAGAATCGGCAAGTGCGTGCCAGAGTGAAGATGTGCTAGGAATAAGAGAGGCAGGGGTCCAGGGTGACTCCGAGGTTCTTAGCTGAGAATGAGGGAGAAAGTGTAGTAGATTCCAGAGGAATAGAGATAGAGAGAACAGAGGAGGGAGGCGAGTGCATCCAGGAGGAGATAGCAGACAGATAGGTAGAGATACAGGAGGGGATGGGGAGGTGGGGAAGGAGAGGAAAATCTGAGCATCATCAGCATAGAAATGGTATGAGAAATCATAGGATGCGATGAGGGGGCCCAGGGAGCGGGTGTAGAGAGAGAACAGGAGAGGACCCAAGACTGATCCTTGGGGGACTCCTGTTGAGAGAGGGCAAGGTGTGGAGGTTGCTCCACGCCAGGTTACCTGGTGAGTGTGGTTGGAGAGGTAGGAGGAGAACCAGGCCAGAGCAGTGCCAGAGATTCCCAGGTCAGTGAGAGAGGATAGTAAAATAGAGTGATTGACAGTGTCAAAGGCAGCAGAGAGGTCGAGGAGAATTAGGACAGAGGAGAGAGAGGCAGTTCGGGCAGAGTTTAGTGAGTTAGTGACAGACAGGAGGGCGGTTTCAGTGGAGTGAGCTGAGCGGAAGCCAGATTGGAGAGGGTCGAGCAGAGAGTGGATGGACAGGAAAGCAGAGAGCTTAGAGACTACTTTCAGATCAAACTTACTTCTTTTCTAAATAAGAAACTTGACTATGAATACACTCTCAAACAAAGTAGATACTCAGTTCATTTACAGTTTTTACTTGTTACAATAAATTTTAAAAAGATACAAAACTGTTATTTTTTTGTTTCAAATATAATCCTGTCAAAAGGGTTGCTTTTTTTCTTTTGCTGTACTAAAAGGCTATGTGTTTAGTTCTTTAAAAACTATGCCTTCATCTTCAAGTTAATCAAATGAGATGCCTGCCAGGACCAAGGTTATAGGCTTCCACTCGCAATAGTCTTCATTAATTTAGAGTTTATATGCACTCTAATAACAAAGGCACACATTCAAGTTTTTTTTTTCTAACATTAACATTTGTTCAGTTTTCTTAATTAAAATGGTTGTATATTCCTTAAATTCCTTAAAACATAGTACAGTTATTGCAATATGTTCACATTGTCAGTTAGTACTGAACTCTCTTATTTTTAACTTTAATATATTCTTTCAACAATGATAATTTTATTTGTATAACAGTTTAACTTTAAATGATTGTATAACATGTATTTCTAATTCAGATACTTCAATATATCAGTGCCTTTTATAAATTGTAATTTTATTTTACTCCATTGATATACACAGAAGATAAGAGGTTAATTTTTAATTAGGCACCTTCCTGGCAGCAAATGCAACCTTGAATATTAAAACTTAGGACTATACTTTGATACAGACTAATATCCTTATGCATTTACTTAAGGTTATTATATTAGGTTTCTTATTTTTTAAATCTCACAGTTTTCTAATTTATTATTTTTTTTTCTTACTATAATAGAAACACAAACCTATTTTAGTTCAATTGTTTCTGTAATATTAACTGTGCTCCATAGAGTTTGCCATTCTGTTCTCACTGGATTAAAATGTTTGAGGCTCTGAGTCTAATTAAAAAGATGCTTTTGCCTGATAAGGGAGGTTTGGAACTTTCAGTAGGTCACCCTGACCTTCTGATGCAAGGAGCTCTCTTTTCAGACCTTACACGTTCACTAATAATATTTTTCTACTGCTATACTAGAATAAACAGGACTATAGAATCCTACAATATTCTCATCGACTAATACAGAGTACATTATACATTTTTTTCTGAATAGTGTGTTTTAACTATTTGTTTAATATTTCTGCTGACTTTATATTCTTTAAAATGCATTACAGTCATTACAATATTTGTTGCAGTTTCACAAGTGTTCAATTTGTTTCCCATAGATCAGCCTGCTTCCAGTAGCTGTGACAGTCTTGGGTCAGTTTCTGCTCTCAGTGAGTCTGTTAAAACCACCACAGCCTGGTACCTGCAAAAAATCTTGTTAGCTTGGTTCCCATCTCTACATTTTCATTTCCATCATCAGTGGAAAGACTTCAGACAAATTAAGCTGTTTCAATCAAAGAGCCATCCATCTCTGCTGCATACACCTTTCACTCAAAAAAAGGTGCTCACACTTTGTACAAGGGGAGATGGGTTTTCTGGTACTTGACTCCCACGGTGCTGATAAATCGATGATGAGTCGCTTTTTTCCTGACATTTTCCGAGTGGCAATGCCAATACGATTAATCTTGTAGATTGGAAACGGGGGAGCTGAAAATGGGCTGACTGTAAATCCTTTTTTGATTTCTTTTTCAATGAGAGATTGAACTGACTGTGGTTCTTGATTAACAGAATAGAGGTTTTTGCTTTGAAAGGAAGAAGGAATTTGAACAAGTCCAGATGAAAAACCGTTTTCCAGTCCTTTGATTAAGTAACTGGTGAAAATCTTGTCAGGATGATTCAGAAGTTTTTGTAATAGTACTGGAATGTTTATGGGAGTGGAGACTGTGAGCATTGAAGAAAGTCACTTGGGAGCTACTGGGCAGATTGCTTTAGAGTGAGCATCCCTGCAAGTACTGTACTTGTGAATGAAATTGCATTGCCTGTTTGAACAGAAACCAATATTGAAATTATTGCAGATTTGTCTTGTCTGAAGAATGTATGGATTTGGGGATGGAGATTCTGTTTGAATAGTGAGGAGGAGTGATGTCAACTGCTGATCTTGAGGAGGTTGATGCTGTGGCCGTCTTCGGGCAGAGAGATGTTGAGTGACCAGTGGAACCGCAGACCCCGCATGCATTAGCTCTGAGATCGCCGAAAATCCTGTTGAACAGATCTGAATCAGGATGTGCCCAGTCAGTAATGTGGTCATCTGATGCCAATATAGCTGCTGCTTTTGCTGAAAATGCTTTGTGATTGTCAGATATGGAGGGACCATGTTTTTTGTCTGACAGCTCCAGATTGTTCAGCTCTGTGGTTTGGGTATACTGAACATAGCACATCTCTGAATATGGCGAAGGCAAGGACGAATTCCCCCAAAGTTTTTTGAGTAAACTGAGGTCCAATCCTTCCAGTACAGTCACTCCGGAGATGCATTCTGAGCATGGAGTCTCATTGGATTGGCGGAGATTAGCTCCTTGGGTGTCAGGTAGAAATAAGTATCCTGATCTTACGGAGACACCAGATGGAGAGAGGTATGGTGGGCTGATTGGACCCTGGTTTGAAGCTGCTCTGCTACAGACAAGAAATCCTGAAAATCCTCTGAATCCAAAGAAAGGTGCTGTGAGTACCCCATATTAAATGCTTCTTTTGCTGAATGAGAGTAATCAGATGTGAGTCTTGCAATCATTAAATTCTTCAAGATACACAAATGGTTCCCTGTGTCCCCACCTCACCTCAACAAATGTATAACATACTTGGTAGTTATTTAAATATAAAAATAGCTTCTACCTGATTTTTTCCACTCTTTCTCTATAAGCTGAATCCAACTCCTGATGTACAAGTGTTTTAGTTTGTTGCATCACAGATACAAAATCATTGCCAACTATCACTTGCTTAGCTACACTGTTGTCGAGAATGAGTCATGCAATTTTAATTTTTTGTGAATTATATGTATTTGTTTACTTTTGCCATTGGTCGGTGAGATTTTTTGGGGGAGGGGGGGTCAGGATACCAGTGATCCCATTGGCAGGATATCCCTGTCTCAGCCAAAGAAACCGTACACTGTAATATAGTTCCACCTGCTTGCCTATTATAGTGACTGCTATTATGATTGGCTGGATATATTATTATTATTTATTTCTTGGCAGACGCCTTTATCTAGGGCGACTTACAATATACGTAGGATATACGTTCACTGCTGACTCCACACAGTTTTTTAAATACACAAAGTACAGTATGGATGAGGTTAAATGTGCATGTTTAGAATTTTTTGATCCAGTGCCAAAAGATCACCTCATTTGAGGACCCATGGACCCATTCAGACAGTTGACCAGAAAAGCAATACTGGTGAGCATGGCTTTCAGAGTTCCTATAACTTATTTTATGATAACTCAAAACTACTGTACATCACAAGGAAAGACAAACTGGTCCCGTTATCAGTGTTGCTTTGCCAACAGTTCCGTTTACTGGATGCTTGATACCGTGGTCTTCTTTTTCTTGTCTTTAGGGCTACATATTTTTAGATCATTATTGACAAAAAAAAAAAATTGTAGTTAAAGACTAAATGCCATGCTAGCGTTTCTTGTTACCCATTGCCTATAAGTTTGCCTGCAACTGTAATACAACTGAATGTATTTATTATGTGCTTTCAAAATAGTTAATAGTTTTGGAACATTTTGGAAATAACAGGGTAGGATGGGGCAAGATGCAGTTTTTCTCAATTGCTACTTCCTTGTATACGCACAGGTGGCAGGCAGTAGTTTAAAATATTTATTTATCTTTAATTCCTTTGGAAATCGCATGCATTATCAATGTTTTTAACATGGGCGTTTTGCCTCATCCAGCTCGTGAAACTTTGTTCTTGTAAATTGTAAGGTATTGTCACAGAGTGACCCTAAAACCCGTCTTCCCTTGTACAAGGTGCAAGCACCTTCTTTGATTGAACGGTGTATGCGGCAGAGATGGATGGCTCTTTGATAGAAACAGTTTACATTTATTTGAAGTTTGCCCACTGATGATGGGAATGAGAATGTAGAGATGGGAGCCCAGCTAACAAGATTTCAGTTTTTGCAGGTATCAAGTAAAGGCCTTGGTCGCCCACACCTGTGATGTAAAACGCTGGATGCACAGGCCTGTTGTGGTGTTCACAGAGCCACTTCGAGCTGAGCGAGGAGGAAAATTCTAATCTTGCTGGGAACAAGCTGACTTATTAGATATGGATTGGATCCTATAGAATGAAGTACATTGCTCATAGTAATGTTGTAGGATTCTGTATTTTTTATCCTTTTGAATAAATCTGTGTAAGGCCTGTGTGAAGAATTCATTGCATTGAAGGTCAGGCAGGCCTGCTGAAAGTTCCAAACCTCCCTGTGAACAGGCTGGCTATAGGGGTGAAGTCAGGCCAGAAAGAAACACAAAGACAGGCAGTACTGGCAAGTGAAACTGAGACGCTGCGGCGTAAACAAACAAAAGAGTTCAACAAAAATAGCACACGGCACTTGAGGCCAAAATAAATAGACAAACAAAACAGACAGTAGACGAACACTAAACAAGTATCGTGCGAGTAGCATTTGTTATTTTATCTTGCTTTTTATTTTCTCCTTCTCTCTCCACACCCGTTCTCCACTCATCGAACACACAACTCTGAGTGAGTAAAACGTGCATCTATATATACTGTTGTGCTGGGATTCAATTACCAATTAATTATTCACTTGAATCCCAGCATGTGAACTAATTTGTGCAATCCTGTGCTCACATACTTTATCTGCACGTGAAGTGATTATAGAATCCCCGTGCCTAAATACAACTATATATTTTAAATAACTCGTGCTACACAGACCCATTTATATGCCGTGCACCAATACCTATACACCAACATTAACACACTACACGCAACACATAACACATAATCCACACATGGGCGGGGCACATTACCACACTCCCTTATCAGGCAAAAGCATCTTTTTAAGTTAGACTTAGAGCCTTAAAACATTTTGATTCAGCAAGTGCAGAATGGCAAACTCTATGGAACAGAGTTAATATGCCAGAAGCAATCAAACTAGGATAGGTATGTGGTTTGATTATAGTAAGAAAAAACTAAAGTATTTAAATAAATAAGAAACCTAATATGATAACATTAAGTAAATGTATGAGCAGTCCTAAGTTTTAATATTCAAGGTTGCATTTGCTGCCAAGCAGGTACCTAATTAAAATTAACCTCTTGCCTTCTGACTGCTATATTAAAGTATCTGAATTAGAAATACATGTTATAAAATCATTTAAATTTAAACTGTTGAAAGAACATATTAAAAGTTTATTATAACAGAAGAGTTGATCATTAAGAGCTTGACATTGACAATGTTGTAAACAAATCGTTAAGACACATTTGAGATAATGTTAAATATACTTTGTATTGGTTTAAGGGAATATTGTATGATTTTATGAAATTATTTTGTCCTGTGTAAGTCCAGTGTAACAGTAAAAAAATAAGTATTATAGTGTCTGTGAAATTCTGTGTAGAGAGCACACTGGCTTGAGGTCCTCTGACCAAAAAACACATGTGACATGAGCTAAGCTGTCCCTTATTTAAGAGCAGCAGAAGCAGGCATCTCATTTAATTAGCTTGAAAATGAAGCCATCGTTTTTAAAGAAATAAACAAAGAGGCTAGGTATTGAAACAAATGTTTTAAACTAAAAAGCTATGCTCTACCTATTTGATTTTATTTGATTATGTTGTTACTAAGCATATAGGTTTTAAATAAAAAGTACTTTGATCTAATAATAGTGACAAAACTCTCTGAAGAGAAATCATGTTTTAAGTAAATGGAAACAGAATATTTAAACTAACAAGTGTTTTTGCTTGTTTAAGGCTCTGCTATAATATAAAAGCAGGAGCGAGCATTTAATGTAATCAATTTAAGAATTAGTTCAGTTTCTGTCTTCAACTAAACAAAAAGTCTTTTAGACATTACAATATCAATTAAACTAAAGAATATAAATGTTTATTTTATATAATGATTTTGCTGCAATAAAAAAACAGAGGAACTTTTAAGTTTGAATATAAGACAATAAAGTGTAAACTGTATTTAATAACTTTAGTACACAGTAGCCTTACTATTGAAAAATAATTAATTTGGTGACCTCCCCTTTACCTGCTTGTAGCAGAGCAGTGCTGGGCATAAAAATAGGTTTTGGCAGATGAAGCTGGATTTTTTTGGCGGTCAGCGATTTAAAAGCCAAGGTCCTTTCTATAATGAGCAATCTCATTAATATTAACAAACAAAATACCTTTTGGAAAACAGAAGGTAGGAGTTTATATTAAAATAATCATTTTTCTATATATGTCACAGAAATTAATTAGAACCTGGTAAGAAGAGAGGAGAGCATAAAGCGTAGGACGGTTTACTGAGTTAAGCTAAAATGTGGTTCAAAATAATGAGTATTAGAAAATGCTTACGGTAGTGTTTCATATTAAATCAACACTAAAATTTGCAAGAGAGTAGGTTGTCCTAAAACCTGCTTCAAAAGGATTTTGTATGAACAGAAAAAGAGGTCAGACTTAGTTCAGTCACTGTAAGACTATTACATTCCAATATGTTAACAGTAGCCTGAATTTAAATGAAAATAACTGGACTGGCTACTGTATGCTTAGTGGTTTTATTCAAAGGCTTATGATAAACCCCTACAGTCTTTGTCCAATATTTTGTTTACACACATTTGTGTATGAAGTTAAACTGTCCCATTGATAACAAAGTTGTGTAGCTGCAGCACATAAACTTGTATTGTACTTGATTGCAAGGATCATATGAACTTTAGTTTATCTGACTTTTTAGAGAAAGGAGCGGTTGAAAATGAGAACCATGAGATTATGTTCCAATATTTTGGAAAGGAGTTGACCGGATTCTTCTAGAATATATCATTAACTCAAAAGATAAGAACTGTCAAGGCAGATTGATGATCAGATTTAATTGGAACTTCTGATGTATTCAATGGAGGGAAAATCCTATATAAGCCCAGAGCAAGACCCCATTCGATACCATTGAACTTGATCTTGCAAGCTGACATGGTCCATGCTCTGAGTGTCTTTGAAAAACTGATTGCTGTTCGGTCAGAAGTCTCTGCCTTTTGAAGTCAGTTCTTATATTTTTTCATATATCCTATACTACACTTCCATATACTGGAAGGTAAGCATATATTTGAATTTATATCTCGTTTTTATTGATGCATTGTTATAAGGTATAGAAATTATGTTTTAGTCTTAAGAGAGTGATATATTGAATGTTTTAGCTGTGGGTGCTCTAGCTGTTTGCATGGCTAGCCTAAAGGCTAAGCATATAATAAACATATTTGTAATACTTGTGGCGGAGTGTCCCGCCCCTATTTATTATTATTTGTATTTTTGTTTGCGGCTCAGTTAAAAGCGCCGCGTCTTTTATTATTTATAATTTAAAAACCCCGTGAGGATGCATGACTGATCAGCTACTGATTATTTAACTAGCTGACAGTCATGCATCCTTACCAAACGCGTGCAGACTGTGGCCGAGGGGTAATAAGATAATTAACAGCTAGTTAACCCCTCTGCCAGAGTATAAGAACCGGCAGCTGTCCGTGCTGAAGGGTTGGAGTGTACAGAGGAGAGTACGGGAGAGCACGGGAGAGCGAGCAAAAACGAGCAAAAACAATTGCTATATTTAATATACTTGTTGCTGTTTATTTGTTTGGCCAACGTGCCTTTTTGTTTTGTTGTTTGTTTAAATCTTTTATTTTTGTTTTGTTTATTAATAAATACGCTGCGTGCCGTTGCACTCAGCTTCACCCGCCCATCCATTGTTTTGGTTTCTGTACTTCCTGGTCCGTGACGTCACCACTGCGAGCCAGCCTGTCACATACTGTATTGAAATACTAATGCTGTTAAACCTATAAAAGCACTGGATCACCCAGATTGCTTATTACTTGGGATTTACGGTGGTCTGCGCAACCAACCAATACACTTTTTAAAGCATTTAATAAACCAAAAGAGCACTACTACTGCTCTGATTCGTTAAAACTTCAAATTAAATGAGTCTGTGTTATTTTCTTGATTATTAAAAAGTTGTCTGGACATATAGCATGCCCAGGACACGAACAAAACCACTTACAGGAGTTTAAAACATCTCTATCCTTCTTAAACTGTCTCCCCTAAGTTTAAGAGTTCCTCCCAGCATATATATATATATATATATATATATATATATATATATATATATATATATATATACTGTATATATATATATATACTGTATATATAAGTAAAAAGAAGAACGTGCCATTCTGACATTATGCATAGTTGACAGATAGTGTTATTCGACATTGCCACCCTCTAATAAATAAAACTGTTAAGCTTTATTTAAACCAATGATTATAGTTTTCAATCTGGATGTTTTCAGGAATAAAAATAAAGAATACAACTTGGTTAATGAATATGAATCTATATTCATGTAATATATGACAACATATTTTAATATTAGCTGTTTAATAAGCTAATATGGGAACATGCATTTTGGTTACGTTTTATGAACGTTTAAACCTTAGGCATTGACATACAGCTATGGCCAAAAGTTTTGTATCATCCTATAGAATTAATACATTTTGCTTCATAAAGTCAAATGAAACCTTCTTGTGCACCTTCTTCCAGCAGTGCTTCACCATGCACTTCATCTGCTCAGCCTCCAAAGACGAGACAGAGAAAAGGCAAACACACCCTTGTAGCAGTCTCCACAGAGGCACCCGAAGACAGCCATTGACACAATCTGGACTCTGTCCACCCTGATTCCAGCTCCAAGAAGTCACAATCTAGGCAGAGAATATGGAAGAAAGCTGACATCCCCATTTTCCAGGTTCTGTCAAGTCTCCATGTCAGTATTTCATGATGTTCTTTACTGACCAGATGATTGAGTATGTCACTGAGCAGACCAACCTGTACTCTTCTTGAGAGCTGGCATCCTCAATCAACACGAACCCTGGTGAGATTCAAGATTTTTTGTCATTGTTGCTTTATACTGGTGTGTCATCAGGTGCAAGTGGTGTGAGGTAATTAAATGATTGTCCAGACAGTGTGTCTCCCAAAAACAATCCATGTTTATTAATAAACAAACAAAAGATCCGCCCCTTTACCAGTGATGGTATCGGGGGGTACACGGCGGGCGTTGCAAACTCAAAAATAATAATAACAATAACACAAATAATCCAAGGGAGCGTGCCGATCCAGTGGTCTCAGTGCACGCAATGGTGATAGTGCAGGAAAGTGCTCCGGTGTGTCTGTGGGTTCCTCAGCCCCAGTTCCGCGCTGCTCAATCCTCCTCTGCAAAATAGAGAAACAAAAACAAAACAAAAAAAACACTACAGGCTCCGGCCGTCTGGTCACGTTCGTCAGCGCAAGGTGGCGTACTAACGAAGCTGCTTCCCCTTTGTACCCACAAAGTCCTCCCTGCAATCAACCCGTTGCCATGGTTTCTCCAATAGAGGGCCGCCCCGCAGCTGATTACAATAGTATTTCCAGGTACGTGCAACTACGCGCTCCCCCTAATATGGTCACCTTCCAGTTTCCACCTACCGTCGATGCAGCACATCTGGGAGGCAGCATACCACCAACCTTACACTACACTCTTTCTGATTGGGAGAGAGATTTACAACATCGATCCTTTCTCTCTTTATCACAGGGTGTCTTTCAGATTCCATCCTTGGAAGACTACTGGCACGTTGACTCACGTTTCTCAATAGCAGCTGGTGTTATGCCAGTAAAAAGGTTCAGTTTGTTCAGTCCTGACCGTTTCTTCACGATCTGACTAGGGATGTAATAGGTTAAACGGTTAAATGGTTAACCGATAAATAAATGCATACTGTTTTTATATAACAGTTAACGTGTAATACAAATTTATAAAATGTGTCCGGAGTTTTGTGTTTTAAAAGTAAATATCCAACAAAACATGCGCTCTTTACGCAAGTCCTCTGCCTGTAACTTTTTTTATTTGTCAACATATGACGTCGGGTTAGGCACAATTAGTTGACTGAAAACTCATCTATCAAACTAGTCTCAAGCTGTCGATTTCCTGTGTTCGTACACGGAGCACAGCAGCTGGAGTCAAATTGGAAAGGGAGGTCAAAACAAAGTTATGTGTTGAATACCTGTGAAATAAAAATAAAAAACATTTTAGTTTAAGAAACAGGTATGTTAATGTATTATTATTATTATTGCCACTTTTTACTTTACTTTGTAAAGTGAGTTAAAAAAGTTGCTTTATAAATATCAAAAAATGTAGAGTTTTCTGAAGAAAAGTGTTGAAATCAGGAGTAATGAAGGGGAATCGAGTGGCACTACAGCAAAAGAAGTGTCACAACAAGGAGAAAAAAAAGAACCCGAAAAGCTTGTGCTAAATGGCTTGCTTTGCTTACCTGGCAGATATTTTTGATCGCATCAATATTCTTAACACATCACTCCAGGGACGAGATATATTTATCTTTTCTCTCACTGACAAAATCGAAAGCTGGATCAAGAAGCTGTCCTTGTGGTACGATCACGTAAACCGTGGCAGCCTAGAACATTTGTATTATTTGTTTAACTGTTGGCTGTAAAATATTGCACAGTCATTTTTAGTGCTACAACTAGGGGGTCACATTGCAGCGAAGTCTGAGAACTGCTGCTGGGTGATAACGGATGACATTTTCGTTCATCTTTGAGTACAGTGGTTACATTTTTTAATTTTTTTAGTGGTTTCAGTGGTTGTGGGCAGTTTGTTAAAGTTGCAGTTTAACTGTGGTCATTTCAAGAAACGAAAAATAATTTTGTCTTTTACATACTTGCTTTTAAAATGGATTTATAGCAATCTTGAAAAATGAATTGTTGATTGCTATGCAAAGTTTACAAGATGGTGTGGGAGGGTGTGGGAATTCACTGGACACAAGACATAACTGTAGCATTTAGCAACAGAGCATTTATCTCCTGACTACCTGCATTCCACATGTGAAGGCAGGGAGAGGAAGTTAACCCCCTCCTGGCTGAATCAACACAATACAGTATTAAATAGCAGATGGTTTTTGTCCGCCCGCATACATTTAAACAAAAGGGCTTTTCGCCGTTCTCTGTACATAAATCATAATCATACTAATAAATCATAACAAAATATACAAAGGGGCAGGACACTCTGGGTACACGCTGTTCTGCCAGACTAGTTCATCTGGTATAATTTATGACTTTTTGTTGTATCAAGGAAGCTCCACCTTTTTCAACTCTGCATTGACTGAGACTGAGCAGGACCTACCGATTGGAGCCAAAGCAATGACCATCCTTTGCAAGACAATTGCACAGCCAGAATCCACTGTCGTCTACTGTGACAATTATTTTACCAGCTTTAACCTGATCCAGATACTGCAAATAACCGGTCCTGTGAGATAAAACCATACTGGTGGAGCCACTTTGATGGACGACAAAGACTACCGTTCTTCTGAAGGGGGTATTGCAGTGAAGTGGCTTGACAACAAGTGTGTCAATTTGCTCAGCAATGTCTGTGGTATTGAGCCTCTTGGTTCTGTCAAGCGATTTAACAAAGAAGCTAAACAAAAGATTGATGTCATATGGCCTACAATCAACACATGGGAGGCATTGACCTTTTTGATATGCTAGTTCAGCTGTACAAGAACCCCATGAAGTCACGGCGCTTGTACCTTCCTCTTTTAGGCTACATTTTGAACCTATCCATCCCCAATGCTTGGCTGAGGTACAAGAGGGACTGTGATCTTCTGAAGGAAAAGCCTAAACCACTCAAAAGGTTTCGTCTGTCAGTCACTCAGACACTGAAATTAGTCAACAAAGCTCCAGCCAGGGTTGGCCGACCATTGATTTCACCAAAGCTGAGAAAGCCTGAAAAGAAGTGACGCCAAAATCCTAGAGCCCCTCAAGCCGACAACTGATGTGCGCTATGATAATTATGATCACAGGCCAGTCTTTTGTGACCAGCGTGCTCGTTGCAACTTGTGCCCAAAGTGTGTGTCCCGATGGAAGTGCTCCAAGTGCTGCGATGGAAAGCTGTTCCTGTGTTGAACAATAAGCAACTTTGTGGAATACCACCAGAAGAAATAGCTTATTACATGTGATCCTTCCATGTTGTATATAGTCTAAATAACAGAATTCTGATTGTAACTGATTGCTAAATATGCTATTGTTTCATAACTTAATCAGTTAATTTGTATTGTATTGCCTCAGCCTCCATGTAAGTGGTATGCAATCATACAAAAATGGTTTAATATGCATTTGCAATGTGTTATGCTTACTTGTTAAGAAAGGTTGTTAGAATCTTTATTTTACCATTAAAAGGCAGCTCAGTCGCCTGGTTGATGTTTGTAATTCCTAAATTAAAGGTCCAGTAAAAAATAGAAAAAACAGCAGTTTGAGGATCTGGCACACCTGAAATTTCAGGAAGTTTGCACCCCTAACAGACAGAAAGCCATCATGGAGATATAAGAGGGTCGAAACAGCTGGGTTCAGATAGGCAGAAGCAGGGAAAAAAAGAAACATAGTCAAACACAACCACCAGAAATCAAAACATCAATCAAATTTGACCCACTTAAAAATGTAGATGATCAAAACCAGCATCAAGAGAACGAAAGGAACAACATCCAGGACCCCATAAATGGTGCTGGCCAGGCAGCAAAAAAAAGGGAGGTCATCATTGTTGGGGACTCCATATTGAGAAACACAGCAAGTTCAGTCTGCAGTCTGGACCCCCTTACAACAACAGTGTGCTGCCTTCCGGAAGCCTTTGTCACGCACATCACTGAGAACGTGTACAGGCTCCTAAAATGAATAGGAGGTGACCCGATTTATTCGGTTTGAGTTCCTCATCTGTTGCTTTTATTTGCTTTAATTTTAAAATGTTGTTTTCTCTTGCTGTTTTTATTGTTTATATTGTTTTTATTGTACTAAATGTACTTCTGAATGTGTCCTTTTTCTTGTTAAAAGCGCCTTGGGATGGCTTGCCATGAAAGGAGCTTTATAGATAACATTTGATTTGATTTGATTTAGTAATCGTCCACATCGGTACAAACAACATTGGAACAGACAGACCAAGATCCCTGCAAAACAAATTCAAAGAGCTAGGAAGGAAATTAAAAGACAAGACCAAAACTGTTATTTTCTGGGATACTGCCGGCACCTTGCAAAGGAGCATACGGACAGTTGGAAATAAATAATCTAAATGCATGGCTGAAAACGTGGTGCACACAGGAAGCCTTCACCTTTCTTGAACATTGGCCCACATTCTACAACAAGGGCCATCTATATAGGTACTTTAAAAAAAGGGAACCAGTCTACTCGGAGGAAGGATCCTCGAGAAGGTTCAGAAGCATTTAAACTAGAAAAGGGGGAGAAATCAACAAAAAAACCAGAGGGACACTACATCAAAACAAGGGCAACAACTCAGGTAAGATAGCCATTAAATGTATTTATCGAAATGCTAAAAGTCTCAAAAACAAAATGTTAGAACTTGAAGCTACTGCACTAACAAGTAACTACAATGTGATAGGTGTTACAGAAACTTGGTTATCCGAGAGTGATGGAGACGAATATAATATTAGTGGGTATACACTGTATAGGAAAGACAGGCAGGACAGAAGAGGTGGAGGGGTAGCGCTATACAGCAAAAATAGTCTTGAAGCCCAGATGTTAAATCTGGAAGAAAAAAAAAACCATGCAGAATCAATATGGGTCAGAATAATGGACAAAAATTCAAAGGGCATAGTAATAGGGGCATGCTATGGACTGAGCAAAATAATCTGTTATACAGTGACATTAGAAATGCATGTAGCAAAGGAGAAGCCATACTAATGGGGGATTTCAACTTCACCCATATAAAATGGGAAAACCCGTTGGGGAGCATGACAGCCGAAATTGAAATGGTAGAAGTGACAAATGACTGCTTCCTAACGCAATTTGTCAAGGCACCAACTGATTTTTTGTGGTCCAGTGGTTAAAGAAAAGGGCTTGTAACCAGGAGGTCCTCGGTTCAAATCCCACCTCAGTGGCACAAAAATGTAATCCTATTGGAAAATGAAGCATCATTGTTGTATAAATGTACATGTCTATAATAGGGCATAAAGTGTGAAATAAGTTTCTATAAAGTAATATTAAAATAACTTTATTTAATAAACACTGTCATTATGTATTCAATTAGAAATATCTTGGCCTACTGTATCATTTTCATATTTCCAAGTCAATGACGGACACAAAACATTTACCTTTATTTGAATCACATTTTAAGATTACTTGCATCCAACCAGTTACAACTGGCAATTTTCAGTCCAGGTCTTTGTTAGTGGTGGGGATTGTGCCATACTCCAAAACATTTCATATGTACACTTTCACCATATAATGCTGTTTGTTAGTGTTTGATGTCATCAATGTATCAATGAAAGAGTAAAAATCAAACTAAATATTACTATATTAAAAAGCACATTTAAGTGCATGAACTCAATTATAATTACTCAAAATACATACAGCTTTACATTGACTTGTAGTCTTTTACTACAAACTACTGCATAAACTATATTTTATTCACTGTGGTGAAAGGATAGTGATTTTTTTACATGCTACACCGATTTTTTAATAAAAGACAAAATTATTAGTTACACTACTTTAGGTTTTAAATACTCATATTTTACCCTTGTTTCTCTAATTAAAAATATCTTAGCTGTGCAAACTTATTAAGATAATGATTAATGTATTCAAATATAATTAGCTAAAATGTTTTGTTTTTTTAATTAAATGCATTTCAGTAGTTGCACAAGCTGTACAAAATAGTAATTATAATAATGTATACAATGCAAATTAAATTATCATCATCATGATAAGTTATCATCATCATTATTATTATTATTTTACCTTGGTCCGAAGATTAACAGGCATTTTCATTTTCGTGCTGCATACTTACTGTGCTTCTTTTGCAGCTGCGTAACTTTCTGGGTGGTAATTGTGAAGATGATTGAATAAGTTTGAAGTGTTCCCAGTTTTCGATGGAACTTTTTTTTTTTTAAAAGCCAGACAGAGCGGTTCACCATCTTCAATTGGTTCTCCTTTTATATCTCATGTGCACGACTTAGCACTTCCTTTGAATATACAATTTAAATTAAGCAGATTCACATACTAGCTTCGCGGAAAGGTTCTATTTTCAATGAGTTTTATTTTTTTTCTGTGTAGTAGCCTACCTATTGTGTTTTGCTGAATTACGCATTTTAAGTTCATATTAAGTCCAAACCTAAAACAATAAATAACTTATTTGAAGGCTACCAAAGTGCTTTAAACAAGGACTCGGAAAATGTATTCTAATACATACATAATAATGCAGAACTATGTAGTAGTACAAACTGAAATACTATACAAATACTAACTGTACGGCACTACAGGAATCCTTAGGTGGCTGCGGCTACCTTTAGTTAGCAGTTAACTTATTTAAGTTTGAAAACCTCAGACAGATGTTTAATATCTTGCAGTAGGCTACTATATTATAGTGCATGAATTGTAATACACGAATAATACTGCATGCCACGGTCTTTTGTATGTGTTTAAAGACTATTTTATGAGGTGCCGTTTGGGACACTGTATAGTGAGATTACTTGCTCATACACTCTATACTGAGACGCATACACGCCATACTGAGACGTATAAACTATATATTGAGATGCATACACTCTATACTGAGATGCATACACTCTATACTGAGATGCATACACTCTATACTGAGATGCATAAACTCTATACTGAGACGCATAAACTCTATACTGAGATGCATACACTCTATACTGAGATGCATACACTCTATACTGAGACACATACACTCTATACTGAGACGCATAAACTCTATACTGAGATGCATACACTCTATACTGAGATGCATAAACTCTATACTGAGATGCATACACTCTATACTGAGACGCATAAACTCTATACTGAGACGTATAAACTATATACTGAGATGCATAAACTCTATACTGAGATGCATACACTCTATACTGAGATGCATACACTCTATACTGAGATGCATACACTCTATACTGAGACACATACACTCTATACTGAGACGCATACACTCTATACTGAGATGCATACACTCTATACTGAGATGCATACACTCTATACTGAGATGCATACACTCTATACTGAGATGCATACACTCTATACTGAGATGCATAAACTCTATACTGAGATGCATAAACTCTATACTGAGATGCATACACTCTATACTGAGATGCATACACTCTATATTGAGATGCATACACTCTATACTGAGATGCATAAACTCTATACTGAGACGCATAAACTCTATACTGAGATGCATACACTCTATACTGAGATGCATACACTCTATACTGAGATGCATAAACTCTATACTGAGACGCATAAACTCTATACTGAGATGCATACACTCTATACTGAGATGCATACACTCTATACTGAGATGCATACACTCTATACTGAGATGCATACACTCTATACTGAGACGCATAAACTATATATTGAGATGCATACACTCTATACTGAGATGCATAAACTCTATACTGAGATGCATACACTCTATACTGAGATGCATACACTCTATACTGAGATGCATACACTCTATATTGAGATGCATACACTCTATACTGAGATGCATAAAATCTATACTGAGATGCATACACTCTATACTGAGATGCATACACTCTATACTGAGATGCATACACTCTATACTGAGATGTATTTTCATTTTTGAAAACAAGTTACATAAAAAAACAAATAATAATAATTCTTCCGTTTCACATATAATGTGAGACGCTTGCTTTCTAAATGTGGTTGGAGCTTATTGGCTGAAGGAATCAATCCCAATACAAGCGATGGTTGCGCTTTATTTAATATGTATGTAGCGACAGTAATTTCTGTCCAAGTGTCCATTTACATTGTTTTGTAAGGGTGGAATTAGTTTCCTGCTCAAGAGGTTTTTTTATGTACCTTTTTTGGTTTGAAAAATGCAAAAAGTTAGATTAAAAAAAACTCTTAAGCCTTCCGTTTCGCTTGTAATCTTCAAAATGGCGTATGTTGTGAGGTGCTTGCTTTCTAAATGTGGGTGGGGCTTACCGGGCACGTGACTGATGACCGATCTCAGTATAGGTGTATGAGCAAGAAATCTCAGTGTATGCGATTCAGTATACAGTGTATACATCTCAGTATATAGTGTTTGTATCTCAGTATAGAGTGTATACATCTCAGTATAGAGTGTATGCTTTTCAGTATAGATCGTATGAGCAAGTAATCTCATTATAGGTGGGGGACACTGTTGCTGTACCCTTGGGCAAGGTACTTTACCTAGATTGCTCCACTAAAAACCCAACTGTATAAATGGGTAATTGTATGTAAAAATAATGTGTAAAAAAGAATGTAATTGTATGTAAAAATAATGTGATATCTTGTAACAATTGTAAGTCGCCCTGGATAAGGGTGTCTGCTAAGAAATAAATAATAACAATAATAATATATTGTATGCATCTCAGTATAGAGTGTATACTGTACGTCTCACTATATAGTGCATATGTCGTGGACCGATGCTGAAATCAGGCAGTTGCCGAAATGCCCGGGCAATTCGCGAAGTGCCCAGCTGCGGTGGGCAGATGCCGAATTAGCATTGAATTTTATGTCATTTAGACATTTGCCCAGGCAGTTCGTCAACTGCCCACAGCTACCCGGGCTGATGGTGAAGAAAGATTTTTAACAGATGCACATTGGCACATTGACTATTATGATAAACTTAAACCTTATAGAATTTGCATTACCGGGTGCATTGACGGATTTTCGCGAAGAATAATTTGGCTAAATGCTTATAATACCAACAGCAATCCTAAAATAATTGGTTGTCATTTTTAGAAGCTTTGGAACAGATTGTTAGGTGTCCAAGAATTGTACAAGCTGATTTTGGCACGGAAAATGTACTTCAAGATATACAGAGATTCCTAAGACATAATGCTCAAGATGAAAGATCCAGCGAAAGAAGTTACATTGGCAGTACAAGCACAGCAAACCAACGCATTGAAAGTTGGTGGGGTTTTCTCCGTAAAGAAGGCATGGAATATTGGATCCAGCTGCTTGGAGAACTGAAGGACAAAGACCAATTTGATGGAGGCTTCTTAGATGAGGCATTGCTCCATGCAGCTATGCCTCATGAGAATAATTCAGGTACATATTTGACCTGAGATATAATGTAGTACTGTAGCAATGTGCCCCGTCCCTGTGTGCGTTTGTGTGTTATATGTTGTATGTTGCGTGTGTTAATGTTGGTGTATTGTGGTTGGTTCACGGGATATAAATGGGTGTGTGCATCACGAGTTATTTAAAATGTATAATTGTATTTAGGCGAGGATTGCACATCACTTCACTTGCATTTAAAGTAATTAATATGCGAGCACAAGGTTGCACATAATTAATTCACGTGCTGGGATTCAAGTGAATAATTAATTAGTAATTGAATCCCGGCACATCAGTATATATAGATGCACATTTCATTCACTCGGGGTTGTGTGTTCGGTGAGTGGAGAACGGGTGTGGAGAAGGAGTAACTAAAAGTGAAAGGAAGTAAATATAAGTTATTTGTACTCACCGTGTTTGTTTGTCTGTTAGTCCACCGTTTGTTTAAGTGTTAGTCCGTTTTGTTTGTCTATTTATTTTGGCCTCAAGTGCCGTGTCCTGTTTTCTGTTTAAAACCTTTTGTTTGTTTATTAAAACACTGATCACTGCCGCGACTCAGTTTCACTCATCACCAGTCTCTCTCTGTGTATTCCTTTCTGATGTGACGTCATTCACAAAGCCACCCTGTGACACGTGGTGTCGGAACTGGGAGAACAGCGCCCCCCCCCCCAAAAAAATGGGAAAAAGCAGCCGGCATCAGCAGAGCAAAGGGAAAAAGAAGGAAGCAGGGCTGTGGTGTTTCGCCTGTGGCAAAACCTGTCACACCACCATGCACTGCTCCGTCCATGTGGCTCTTCGGGCACTGTCCCGAAAGATGGGATGGGGGGAAGACACGGAGGAGTGGTTCCTCCAGAAGGCTAGGAAGCCAGTACCCGACCAGCTGCCATCACTGTTGTGCCCCCTCTGTGAGGGTAAGCATTACTTTGTCTCCTGTCCCTTCCGCAGTTATGAGGAGGAACTAGCACCTGAGTGGGAGGAGCCTGTGCATCCAGCGCCCAGATTCACAAAGCCACCCTGTGACAAGAACATACACAGCCTGATTTTCAAAAGGGGAAAAATAAGAACTGGGTTACAAAGCGATTTTTAAAGCCCATTTTCTGTAACAAAATCACTCTACTTATATTTATTAAAGGTTGAACAAATAGATACACAACTCATTTTATATAAATTCACTGAAAGCCATATACAGTACTCAGTGACTCAAATCCACTTTTAAAAATCACTTTGTGACCCAGTTCTTATTTTGCCCCTTTTGAAATTCAGGCTGTAAATGTTTATATTTGTATCTCTGTTGACTTGCAAGCGTGGTTCATTTCTTCTTCTTCTTCTTCTTGTACTTCTAATAATAATAATAACTAGAACTGCCAGGCAGTTTTACAGCTCCCAAGCCCCAATACCAGTACCAAACACTTAAGCAATTACTGGAAGAAGCCGGTTTATATTTGATATTTGACAAGTTTGAAATCAGTAACTTCACCAGTTCTCCAGAAGAACGGCCATCTTGGTTCACACACAAACACCATTTTTGTACTGATACAGGCATGATGGTTTTCAGGTTTGGAGTTAATCAAGCAAACCATTTTTAAACTGAAGCAGTTTTAAATTTAAGAAGATGTAGGTCTGGCAGCCATCTTGTTTTACAAAAGAACACCTTTTAACCAACTAAGTTAAGAGTTAGTTGGTTAAACGGTTTGCAAGCAGAAGCAGTTTGATATTTTCGGCACATTTTGGCAAATTTGGTGGCAGCCATTTTGATAGTAAAATTTATCGCAGCAACTTCTGCTTTGCAAAGTTGAAGCGGGTTTGGTTGCTGATGATATATACCAAGTGTCAGATCAATCACTTCACCGGTTCCCAAGAAAAAGTTTTCGAAAGGTTTCTAAAAAAAATGTGTCAGACGGCCATTTTGGTTTGGGACAACACCATTTTTGTAAGAGTGAGTTGCATTGATACAGTGACAGGGATGATGCTTCTGAAATTTGGAGTTAGTCAAGTAAACCGTTTGTCAACTGAGGCAGTTTAAAATTTAAGATATAAATGTCCATCTGGTGGTCATATGGTTTTACAAAACATCACCATTTGACATATTTGTATTCCATTGTCACCGGGACGATGCCTACCAAGTTTGATGTTTGTTGGTCAACGGCTTTCAAATAAACGCAGTTTGCTGTTATGGGCGCGTTTCTATAAAATCTGTGGCAGCCATTTTGACAGTAAACTTTATCGCAGCAACTTCTGCTTTGCAAACTTGAAGTGGGTTTGGTTGCTGATGACGTATGCAAAGTTTCAGATCAATCGGTTCACCGGTTCCCAAGAGGATTTTGAAAGGTTTTTCCAAAAAATGCATCAGGCTGCCATGTTGGTTGATGCAGGAGAGCAATTTTTTTGCATTTGAACTGTAATCTACACGGGATGATAGCTACCAAGTTTCAAGTTGATTGGTTACACCGCGTGCGAACAGGAGCAGTTTGAAGTTGATAGAAGAAGAAGAAGAAGAAGAAGAAGAAGAAGAAGAAGAAGAAGAAGAAGAAGAAAAATCCTAACAATAACAATAGGCTTCCCAGCCATTCTGGCTTGGAAGCCTAATAGTCAATTTCCTAGGTAAAGAGTTCAATCTTTGCATGTCATTGTAATTACGCAGTTAAATTACCTAATTAAGTGCATGGATTCATGTGATATCAAGTGAGATGGTATCATTCTTGAAGCACATGATATGAATACATTTTTATGTTACAGGAGAAGAAAGGTAACATCTGTTATTTTTGCTATTTGATTAGTGTATTTCATGCAGTAATTTAGCAACATGTGAACAATGTATTTTTTTTAACAGAATCACCTGCTTAGTCTTATCTTTTGATGTTAAATAAAAATCTGATTGTACTTCCTGCATTTAAAAAAAAAAGTTGTTCTCTTTTCTAGGAAGAATTAAATGAGATTAGGAATATCTGGAATGCCCACCAAATCCTTCTTTCAGGAAATGTGAATGTACCCAATGGAATACCAGATGTTATGTACTCGGTCCCACAGCTTTGGCGTTCAGAAGACTCCATTGACCCATTCAATTTGCGGGAGATGATCACATGTAAGGAACAGTGCGAGTTTCGCAGCCCCATTCCTTGTGACGAGGATGTTTTTGATCTTTGCATGATCATCATGGATGAATTCGGTCTTAGTTTTCCTCATCACGAGCCATTGGAGGCTTTAGATTTGTACATGCACCTGAGAAATATTCTTCATAATCATCTGAAAGAGATCTAAAACAAAAAAGGTGAAAGACAGAACTAATTGCTTTAAAAAAAATAAAAAATAATAACAGTATAAGGAGATCTTATTGGATGCAGTAATTTGTGTTTATTATTTATTCAGAAAATGTGCCCTGATTTTGTTGTTCATTATTAATACATAAAACTACATAATTGTTGTTTAAACATTAAGTTCATGTTCAGTTAAAGTTATGCTTAGGTAGCTACTTTTCAGAATTTGTAATGCTACTTTTCAGAATTTGTAATGCTATCGTAGTGTTTAAAAAATGGAGTTACCAATCCCCACATGTTTAAGTAACATACCTGCAATTTTAACCTTCATTGTTAACATTCCGACAACTTTTTACACTTTAAAAGTCTGAACTCCACAGCAAAGATGTCCTCAAAGAGGCTGCTCATGGAGAGCAGATTTTGTTCAAAATCCGCTCCGTTAGCAGTCATTTTGAGGACATCTTTGCTGCACTTCAAGCTTTTAAAGTGTATAGCAACATGTGGGGACTGAAAACTCATTTTTAAACACAGCAATAGTTGCTCTTTAAAACAATTTCAATAGCACCCTAGGTATGTTCAAATATACATCAACTTTAGAGCGTAAAGCATGTCCAGGTGTGTAGATGTTAAAAGCTTCAAAAAGTGTGAAAAGTTTAAAACTTTATATGTGCAGATGAACCTTTATAATTCAAACTTAATAAAATGTTGGGAAGTAGAATCGTAAACTTATTTTACCTTACAATTAAAAAAGTTCCCATGTCTTGAATATGTAACATAGCATACAGACTCTTGTAGTACCTTCCAATAACTGTCAATTTTGACAAGAGCTGTGTTTGGATGGTGTGTCTGGGAGGTTATAGAACAACACTGACTACAGTGATGAAATGCGGAAAACTGATTCTCCTGGCGAGAGAGAAGCAATTCTTAACATGACCATGATTTCAGGGTTAATCTCTCTAGCCCAGCGATGGTGAAACTATGGCACGCGTGCCCAGAGTGGCACTCAGAGTCGTATTTGTTGGCACGCCGAGTGAGCAGTTACCTGCTTTTTTTTGCACACCCTCTGAGTGGCACTTTGGAAAGACAGTCAGTTTGATTTGCAAGGACGGCCCCGCCCCCAGTAATTGAGCAGTGCTAACTGTAGCCGTTATTAACTACACGTTCATGGTTGGCTGTTTATGCTGCTGAGCTGCTTTATTCAAGTACCCTGGGAACAGAAAGCTGATCAAAAACAGTAAGTCTGTCCCATGGAGGATCAAATGTAATTGTAGTCAGCTATGGATGTTTCAGCGGGACACGCGGGGAGGAAGGGATCATTAGCCTGATGCTCGTAGCATTTTACTGACCGTCATCTCCTGTACTAAATGGAGAAATGGCCACAATCTTTCATACTTTACACTCGGGTCTGCGAGCCTAAAATAGGTCGAAATGACATAACCAAGCACTTTCGGCTTACGTCTTTTCTAAAAAGATGTACAACTTTTCACACACATGTTAATGTGCAGTGCAAGGTCTTTTGCAGGTGTCACTGGCGGCATCACGTGTATTTGTGCATTGAACTTTAAAGCAAATGTCCCACTCTGTTTTGATTGTCAAACCTTTCCCTTGTCATAAATACCGAAAATATATTTCACTGTCACATACTCGTATCTCAAACTATGTATTCTTTGTTTGATGCACTGTTTTTTTGTTAGTTTTTTTAAAATACTATTTTAATCTATTTTAAAAATTTTAACTATGGGGAAATGCAGGTTTAAATTCTGACGGGTCATACTGTGGTATGTTACCCCTCTTCATACAGAGGGGAAAAGCAGGTTGTAAATTCTCTAAAAACAAACGTCTCAAAATAAATTATGCCTCTGATATGTAGAGTACATTTGTGGATACTCCTTTTTTTCAAGGTATTTAGACACCACAGAAATCTTAAGTGTTATCGGCTACTCGTCTTTTAAATAGTTATTTTACAAAATGTAAAAGCAGTAGATATGTTTTATGTAAGTAAATATACAGTTGAAAAAAATGATGGTACACCGGTAATGGTTGTCACTGTGTGCAATTGCAAACAAAAAAAAAAAACAATTATGGCCAGGGTTACTGGTGCAGCGCCTTGTATTTATTGTATGATGCACTGTGATTGTTGCTTTTTCTGATGTTTAGCATTATAATTCTTAAACTTAATACATCATGAAATGTGGTTTCTGTATTACTGTAGTTTAGCAATATATTCAAACTATTCTTTTACATGCTGTGAAGTGCTTTGAGATGATGTTCCACTATGAAAGGCGCTATATAAAATTAAGATTGATTGATCTTACTTGAATAAGGATTAAAGAGTCTCATTGTCCAAAATATAGAGGGGCATATGCAAAAGTTGATGGGTCCCTGTCAGGTGCAGTATACTATTGCTTTTTATGTCTGTAAATTTACAAAAAATATATAATATCTGTGAGCAAAAATGGATTTAGGGAGGGAAAGAACATGCATATTCATAATTCATTTTTTGTCTGAATTTGATCAGTCTTGCTGCCTCACTTTGCCTCCCACTGGTCTGCAGTGAAGCAGTCTTCCACTGCCTTCTACCACAGCCACGCTCCCCGGCTGCAGTCTCCAGCAAGAACAGCATGCGAGTGTAGATTAGAATGTGCAGTGTACTTAGGGACAGGGAATGGGGTATGTAAGGGAATTGCTTAGAACAGATTGCGAGTTCTCAGGGACAAGAGGAAATTATGGGTGGTGAGGGGAGACCAGCATTAAGTGACCAGTGAAGTATAACGGGGAACAGGAGTGGGATGGGGTTGATTTTAATGACATGAACCAAAAATTGCAGGGTTTGGCAAAACAGCTGAAAGCATGTTTGGGGATATTAGGGCTTTTGAAAGTAAGTTAGAGGTGTTTGAAAGAGACATTGAATGTGGACAGCTCAAATACTTCCCAAACCTGAAAACACATTTGCAGAAATCTCCACACTTTGCAGACAGTCCCAGTAATCTGCAGGAGGTTTACCATCAGTTTTCCAAAATCGTGGGGGCTTCAAGTGAAGCATTTGCAGCCAGGTTTATTCAGTTCCACAACACGGAGGCAACACTGTCATTCATGAGCAGTCCTGACACAGCCATGTTTGACCAGCTAAATATTTCCCAGTTGGAATGGCTGGGACTTGAAAGTTTGGAAATGGAATTGTTGGAATTTTAAGAAAGTGCAGTGTGGAAAAGAGAATTCACTGATCTGCATGTAACATTACAGCAGATTGAGTGTGATAGAGTAGATGGGGGAGCAGAAAGTGCAGAAAATGAGATATTAAAAATCTGGAATTATTTGCCAAATTCTTTGAAAGCAATGAAAACTCTTGGAATTTCACTTCGAACTTTTTTGGGCTCATCATATTTTTGTGAGCAGCTTTTTTCTGGCATGAATTTGATCAAATCAGACATGCGCAACAGGCTGACAGATGACATGAGTGCTGCATGTGTTGCTCGAAAAATGACTGACTATGAACCACGGATTGAAAAAATGTCAGCAGATATTCAGCAGCAGAAGTCCCATTAGTCATAGGAATGTAAATATTGTTCCTCCTCACCTGCTCTCCAGACAACAGAGGGGGGAGGGGGGTTCAGGGTTTGGGGAGGTTGCGAGGGGATGAGGGCGGATGGAAGGGTTCTGTCCTAGTTCATGTAATGTTCTTGATAATTTTGTATTGTGGATTGCTCTTTTTTTGGTATGTTTGCTTAATAAAAACTTAATTACAAAAAGTGGAAAGTAAATATTGTTTTAAAAAGTTACCGTTTAACTGCCGTATAACCTTTTACATCCCTAATTAATCATTGGCACCCTTGCCACTTAGTGACAAAAAAAAATTAACTTTGGGCACTCCAGCTAAAAAAGGTTTGCCATCCCTGCTCAAGCCTCTTGAGTCAATTTCCCTAACTTCTTCCCACTTTGTTGATTTAATCAACACAAACTCTTGCAGCTGTTCTTGACTTTATTAATAGTGTGGCACTGCTCTATCCATCCATCCATTATCTGTAACTGCTTAATCCTGTAGAGGGTTGCGGCAAGCCGGAGCCTAACCTGGCAGACATAGGTCGCAAGGCGGGACGACACCCTGATGGGACGCCAGTCCATTGCAAGGCAACTAAAGAGAGTCCAATCCACCTAGTCAGCATGTCTTTGGACTATGGGAGGAAACTGGAGTACCCAGAGAAAACCCACAAGGACACGGGGAGAACATGCAAACTCCACACAGACAGATCCCTGAGGCCGGAATCAAACCCAGGACCCTGGAGCTGTGAGGCAGCAGCGCTAACCACTACGCCACCATGCTGCCCTAGCACTGCTCTAGTTTCGATTAAATTGTTAGTTATTACCTTAGTATTCAAAAGTTAGAAATTCCAAGTGTTTTCCCCCCAAGCACTATGTAAATTTAATTCAAATAGAACACGATTGATACAGATACAGCATTAAAATAGAAGTTAAATCTTTTAAGAATGTAAATTACTTTTTGAAAAGAACAATTCCAAATTCTAAAATGAAGTGCACTGATGAACACAAACAAAAATACCTGCAATATTTAACGTAATATAGAGTGAAAGGTTATACCTCTTGTAGTGTGCTAGTGTCACCTAGCGGAGGTTTATACAAAGGACGAATATTAGTAGGAAGCGGGTGTGGGGGTGGAGGAAGTTAGCGTGGGGCGAATAGCTAGGAAAAAACTGTGTAAAGCAAGTGAGTTAAATAAAACCTGTTTGAAAAGTTTTCCCCGAGTTTGAAATACATTACATTGGCGACGAGGATTTGCGGATTTCATTCCTTTCATGTGAAGGGTGAGTGTGACAAACAATACCTTTGGAGATTTTGAAAAAAAAAGACAAAGACAGGAGACACGGAGTCGAATGCAGTGTTAACATGGCGAAAGCACTGAGCCTCTCCTCTCGCTCCGTTCGATGTTTCAGTAGACCCCACTAGCGTCGGTTTGAGATGGGATAAGTGGTTGAACAGTTTTAAAGTATTTCTAATTGCTTCGGGAATTATGGACGCGTCTCAGAAACGCGCATTGCTGTTGCATATGGGAGGGGCGGACCTCCAGGATGTTTTCGCAACGTTAGATGCCACGGAGAAAGACGAAGATTATGATTTAGCAGTGCAAAAGCTAACAGAGTATTTTACCCCGCCTAAGAATATTCCTTATGAGAGACATGTGTTTAGACAAGCAGAGCAAATTTCAAGGTGGAGGCCGTGAGGAACACACGCAGACCAGAAACAGCAGCAGAGGTCCGGAGTTTTCTGGGTCTTGTGAACTACTGTGGCCGTTTCATTCCCAACTTGGCAACAATATCAGAACCTTTGATACGGCTCACAAAAACTTTGAGCAGCTGGATCTGGGGTGAACAGCAGGAGACAGCATTTGAGGCACTGAAGAACGCATTGGCAAGCTGTAGTACAATGGCGTATTTCAGGCAGGATGCGGAAACACACGTGATCATGGATGCCAGTCTTGTGGGACTCGGGGCCATCATGAGCCAACAACAGGTGGATGGTTCATTCAAGCCAGTGTACTATGCCAGTCGGGCATTAACAGACGTTGAGCGGCGTTATTCTCAGACCGAGAGAGAGGCACTGGCCATAGTCTGGGCATGCGAAAAGTTCCATGTGTTCTTGTATGGGAAGGATTTTGTGATTAAAACGGATCACAAGCCGTTAGAGACCATTTACTCTCCAAAGTCAAAACCCCCTGCTAGAATTGAACGGTGGGCATTGCGCTTGCAACCTTACCAGTTTAAAGTTATATACAAGCCTGGACCTCAAAATGCCACTGATTCACTGACTCTTAACCCCCCTGCATCTCCACAGTTTGCTGAAGATCATGTCTACTTTGTTGCCAAACATACTGTTCCTTGCGCATTCACACCAAGGGAGGTGGAACAGATGTCAGCTACCGACGCAACCTTGTTCGTTTTGCGGAAATGCATCAAGGACGGTAAATGGGACTCCTGTGAACCTGAATATAAGCGTATTAAAGAAGAGCTATCTGTGATTGGACAGATCGTGTTGTGTGGGAGCCGTATTGTAATGCCGGTGGCAGTGCGAAGTCAGACCCTGTTATTGGCTCATGAAGGTCATCAGGGGATCGTGAAGACCAAACAGTGGCTGTGTGAGAAGATGTGGTGGCCAGGCATCGACAAGGAACGGAACTGCCTGCAAAACCATGGCAAATATTCGCCACGGATTTATGCAGCCCATTCCCATCGGGGGAGTATCTGCTTGTCACAGTTGATTATTACTCACGGTGGATGGATGTGGGAATTTTGACGCATATCACAGCATCCAACATAATACATAGTCTTCGGCAAACGTTTGCCACGCATGGTTTTCCTGAGCCTATCATCTCTGACAATGGCGCGCAGTTCACTTCAAGTGAGTTTCTGGATTTCTTGACGGTGAATGGTATTCACCATCGCCGTCTCACCCCCTACTGGCCGAAGGCTAACGGTGAAGTGGAAAGACAGAACAGGACGCTCTCAAAAGCTATTCGGACTGCACATGCTGAAGGTAAAGACTGGCGCAAAGAGCTCCTTACATTTCTCATGGCATATAGGAGCACACCACATTCAGTAACAGGCAGGAGCCCTGCTGAACTCCTGTTCAATAGGCAACTCAGAACAAAATTGCCAGAGCTTCCGGTCTCACCCGGGTCTTGCAAGGAGGTCCAGCCAGATTACCACGACGGGTAGGTACGTCTTGCTGATGCTGCCATCAAGGAAAAAGGCAGGAAGTATGCGGACAAACATCATGGAGCAGTACACAGCGTCATCCAACCAGGTGATAAAGTTCTGCTACAGCAGCCGAAACACTACAAACTGTCAACAACGTTTGAAACTGAACCCTACGATGTCATTGAAAGAAAAGCGAACTGTGTTGTTCTGGAAAAACACGAGAAGAGAATTCAGCGAAACGTGTCCCATGTGAAGCAGTGGGTTGAAGGCCCATTCTGCCAAAGAGCACATGAAGCAGATGACATCGATTCTTAGGACAGAACAGATGGATAAGGTCAGGAGGGACAACCTGCAGAAGTAGCTGGCCAGCAAGAGTCTCGACCGAGTCGGGTCAGACATCCTCCAGTTCGTCTAAAGAATTATGTTAGTTAGACATGAGCCATAAGGAGCAGAATAACCTCTGGTTCTGTCTTCTGTGGCAGGGCAGTCTACCCCTAGTCACCATCGTGAGGCTGTGTTTTATTGTTTTTAGTGTCAGTTGATGCTGTTAAAAGGGAATGTTTTGGTTATGACATGTTTGTGATAGACCATTTGTAGTTTTCCGTTAAGTCAAAACGACTACTATTTTCTAAGTATTACTTGTTGACTAAAACTAAGTTTGTGATGGTTAAAGCGTCACTGCATAATAGTTTGGGTGTTAAAAAAAAAAATCTAAGAAGAGGAGGGATGTAGTATGCTAGTGTCACCTAGCGGAGGTTTATACAAAGGACTAATATTAGTAGGAAGTGGATGTGGGGGTGGAGGAAATTAGCGTGGGGAGAATAGCTAGGAAAGAACTGTGTAAAGCAAGCGAGTTAAATAAAACCCGTTTGAACAGTTTTCCCTGAGTTTGAAATACATTACACCTCTTTGATCTTTCGACACAAAATTGGTGATTATTCATTTTGATCCAGAGGGAAGCATTTCAGAAAAGGTATTCAAAGACAACAGAAAAATCACAAATAACTATTTTTTTTCAATTATGATTTACATTTAAACAGACTTTTGAAACAGTATACAATGGATGCTACAAACTGTGACACATAAATTGTATTTTAACATGTACAATATGGAGGTGTCTAGTACACTCCCATTTGATGCTAGCTGAGTATAAGCTAGATTAACACTTGCTAAATAGCCTAACAATAATAAAGGAGAGATATATTTGGTTCGAAGACTAAGGCCTGGACCAAATCAAAACTTTGACCCAACCGCTAATCGCAAATTACAAACCTGGTACTGATGGCAGCTTTTTTGTTTGTCAGAAAGTTATTATTTCTACCCCAGAAGGAACCCACCATTAACACTGGGTTTGTAATTTGCGATTAGCGGGTCTGTCAAAGTTTTGATTTGGCCCAGGCCTAAATAATTTGGGACAACTTTATCAAAATATCTAGCTCATTTTATGAAATACGATTGGGTCATTCTGTGTCAATTCAACCAGTCAATGTCACCATACGTCTCAGACTTGGATAAAAATCGGCACAAAGTTAGTAAAAGCTTAGTTATGCCACGTCTTTTTTTTTTTTTAACTCATTTGTGGACCTTGCGACCGGTTAAACAAAAATCCTTTGATGACCCATTGAGCCTCCATTTAGCCATGAAAGGTATGTTTTTGATGTGATATTTGGATTATATGACTAACAATCTACCTGGGTGTGAATTTTGGCATCTCTAGCATACTTATTTCAAAAGCTATTAGTTTTTAAAAAGCAGTGTGTGTGTGTTTTTTCATTTCATTGGCTGACCGATAAAGGGCTGGTACTCCCCTAGGTGTAAACAGTCATATCTCAGGAACTATTAGGAGTTGAGCACTCAGATTTCAGATTTGTTCATGAAATCGCTTTTACTAACGCCAAATCTGACATTTTCACAAAATTTGGGTTCATTTGACACTGAATGACCCGATTAGAAAATGTGTCAGTACTCTGAACTATATATAAGATCTGCACAGTCTAGTTTTACTAGAATGTTTTTTTTCCAGTCCAATCACAATCCTTTACCCTGCTTTACCCTGCCAAGAATTACAAAAATAAATGGTTGTTTAAAAAAAGACTGATGACAACTGTATAGCCTTTATAAAAAATGTTTAATGAAAGAACTAAATACTAATTCAGTTTCTAAACTATTGCTATTAGTGTATCAAAAATAAAGCAGGTTCACTGTAAGTGGTTTTGTGCACATACTGTTCACACTATATCCATCACCCACACAGAGCTGTTGAGAACAGCATTGAAGTCACTGCGGAAGTCTGGGTAATTTTGATAATTCAAGGGAATCTTCAGATAGCACCCACATGTGTGTGCTTGTGGCCTACGCTCAAATTCTCTCATTTCCAAAAACTGCACAGTGATAGGGCTTCCAAGCAAAAGATCTGCTCCAGTGCAAAAATGCAAGAAATGCCTTAGAGCGTGTGGCAAAGTGGTAAGTGGTACGTGCAGGTGCAGTGCAGTAATCCAACAAGAAACAACAGACAAACAAAGTATGGTTGAAAAGGTTTCTGTTTATTTTAATCCAGGGATTTGATGACCAAACAGAGAAAAACAATGATGGCTGGCAATGCACAACAATGTGTATTGCACAGTAAATGATGATGGGTTGCAGTCCCGTTTACAATAAACAATTATCCCCCAAGAACAATAATCCCAATGCAAATACCCAAACACAAACACGGTCACCTCTCCCAGTGAGTGCTGTAGTGCTGGTCGTGAATTTACAGTGTTATTTTAGTGAACAGTCAGTGCGTTGTTGTCCGGGTTTTGTGCTGGCCGTGGGCGACAGCTCCAGATCGATTTTAGCCGTCTAGTCTAATACTACACAAAACAAAACAAGACGATATAGACAGAATGACAAAAACAAACGAAACACTCACGTTCTCTTTAAACACAGAAATACCGGTCCTTTTGGTTCAGTTTCAAAACCACAACAAAGGAAAAGATTACGATTCTCCGTCCCCCTTATATGCTGTCACACATGACACCTTGGTAAACGCAGCTGCCTTTATAATCTGCGGCTGCAACATTGTTTCCCTTCCGGGTCAATACGTTCTTGCAACAGAGTCTCGTCTACTTCCAGATTGACCGACTTCCCGAACCGAGTAAAGAACTGTCAGGCCAGCCCGTCCAAAGAACTCTGTCCTCGCTGCTTAGCGCCCTCACAGGTCGGGAGGGAGATTTACAACCAAGATTCATTATATTTCTGTCACAAGTGACATCATTTATTTTCCCCTTCTTTAGATAACGAGCTTCACAATTTTCTACCACATTCATTTCATAGGGAACTGCAGCTGATTTTTCTCACGCTCTTTGCAGTAGGCATTCGTTCATTAATTTCTGCAACATCTCAGGTGTTAAACTGTCCACAAGACAGGTCTCCAACACTTGATAACAAACACTGGTGCCTAATTGGGATATCAGTGGCAGGATGTTGTCCTGTGTTGGTGCCTGATGACATTCATGGGAGTCAAGCAAATCCCACAGTGCATCCTTGTCCACAGACTCAAAGTCATTCAAAGCCTGCTGTAAAATGTCTCTTTCTGACTTTGAAACATACAAAAGAAATGCATCTCTGAGGCTGCTCACACTATTACCATACAAAACCTCTTCCAAGAAAGGTAAAGCCAACTGGATGGGAAAATAACCAACTGTCAATCAGCCATTCAAAAGGATTCAACCAACTGCTTGCCACTCCTGCTCTTGATAGTCATGCCTGATAAACTGAGTTTTCACATTTGAACCTAAGGTGCATCTATTATAGAATTCATTCCAAAATTCTGTTAAGCAATCCCGAAAAACACAACCTTCTCCTTCTTCCATGTTACCATTTGGCAGTCTCATTTTTATGAACACATCAGCACTCATGATCTCTGGATAAATAAATGCTTTCATCAGATCATTTTGGCATTGACCCATGTGTACTGTGACAGTAACAGGACTTACAGGAGGTGCACTATCCACAGGAGGAATCCAAGTAGCGGTGTTATCTAGATCTTCCCCAATGTCACTCAATGCAGGTCCGAATGTAACCTCATTATCAGTACCGTTTTCCAGGAATACTTCTTTCACAGTGGAAGTTTTCACAGCCTCTTCCTGATCGTCCCTCAAATCTACAGTTGCTACACTGTTGTCCACATTCACCTGTGTCTCTACCCTTGCCTAAAACAACAGTAAAACATAAAACAGCATTGTATGAGTATGAAAACTCAAAGCTTACATATGTGTCATTCCATACAAAGATTACCCTAAAACAGCTGAACTGATCAGTCTTAAAACCTTCTTTTTTTCTGGTACAAACCTCAGAACTGAGCTTTGTCTAAATATTATTATTATTTATTTCTTAGCAGACACCCTTATCCAGGATGACTTACAATTGTTACAATTTGAAATCACATTATTTTTACATACATTTACCTATTTATGCAGTTGGGTTTTTACTGGAGTAATCTAGGTAAAGTACCTTGCTCAAGGGTACAGCAGCAATGTCCCCCACCTGGGATTGAACCCACGACCCTCTGGTCAAGAGTCCAGGGCTGGGTTGCACCAGCTGTGTGTAAATTCTTACTTAGCTTAGTTATAGCGTAAGTGTTTACTAACTTTGATTTTATACATTACTAAATTTGCACGGGTTGCACCAGGTAAGATAGTTATAATGTAAGACTTAGTTGTTACTTAAGATTTACGCATACCTTTAAGTGTTCATAGAATAACAGTTTAAGATGGTGCAGCAACTTTTTCTCCATTAATTTCTTTTTGAAGATGATGTCAATCAAAGTTTTCGGCGTCAGCGTGTCCTGCGTGACCGCATACATCCTTTCGACAATTACAATGATGTTGACCTTTATTCACGGTTCAGATTTAGAAGAGGGGATATTCTAAAAATCACAGATGAACTGCAAGGTGACCTGCAACATGCATCTTTAAGGAATGGTGCACTTAGTCCCTCTCTGCAAGTGTGCCTTGCTTTAAGGTATTTCGCACCTGGGTCGTTTCAGAACCTAGTAGGCGATTCCATTCAAGTGCATAAATCCACAGTGTGCAGAACAATTACGTCTCTGTGTAAATTAATGTCCAAGTATGTGTACTTTCCCAAGGAAGGCAAAAGAGTTGACTTTGTGGGTTGTATAGATGGGACTCATATCAAAATAATGAAGCCAGAATATGTAAACTGAAAGGGATTTCGCTCGCTCAAAACACAAATTGTTTGTGATTCCGATCTTTTGATCACAAACTGTGTAATTAATTGGCTTTATTCTCAAGCATTGCAGTCTGTGGGAAGATTTTTAAGTCAGTCGCATCACTGGAAAGTTGCTTGGAGATTCAGGTTACCCGTTAAGAACATGGTTGATGGTCCCCTTTCTAACCCCAGAAACAAAAACAAAGAGCAGTATAATGATGCCCATACAAAAACACATAATGCCACGTAATGCATCTCTCCACGTAATGTGGAGAGATGCAATGGCATTCTAAAGAAAAGATGGGCATGTCTCCAAATTGGTGTGTCTTTTACTTACCCCACCTAATGTTTAATACAATTAATATAATTATGTTACTTTTTAAAACTTTAAATAAATACAATATTTACTTTGCTAATTGCCTTAGGCAATCAACTTAATAAAAAAAATATATATATATACTGTATATATTTAACTTTGGTGACTATTATTCCGGTGATTCATGTACCCTATTAAATGCAGGGCCTACAATGTTCAGAAATATACATACGGTATTTACGATGTAATGCAACATCAATTAATACTAAAGCATATGAAATGCTTTTTACATCATTTTCTACTGTTTGTGTCTGTGTATAATGCATTGTTCTGCATAACATAGCAAGACTGTGGAATGTCCCTTTTGAAGACATAGATGATGCTCCTGATGCAACAGATTCTTTAATGCAGACATGTAGTCAGGCAGAAGATATCGATGGCGCTATTGTTAGGGCTCATGTCGCTGCTAATTATTTCTGTTAACATAGCAGTCCCATCTACTGGTGAAACTGTCAAATGGGTGGAGTTATGTAAAAAAAATATTTACCCTGTTTTTATGTTTTTAATTGTTACATTTTAGTAGTTTACAATTATTTTACTTTAAACATTTGTAATTAAATTATATTGTGCACTACAATATTAGATACTTACTTAGATGGTCATAGATACTTTACAATGCAGTCTCACACAGTGATTTTGTTCAAATAAAAAACATTTTTATTGCAACAATGTTGTTACTCGCTTTATCAGTGGTACAAAGCCCAGACATGTAACCAACATGTGCAACTTGCCTAACAGTAGCTGTGGCTCCCAACTCCCTTACACACAGGGGCAGTCAACAGGACAGCTCGATTCTAGTACTTCTTTATTTTGTTTGTACATAACGATGAGTGTCAGGATTTCCCCATCAGTAAATTTCTTTTTCTGGGACATTTTTCTTCAGTAGACATACTAGCAGATCTGTGGATTAAAAAAAAACCTTTTATTTTACCTAACTACATTCAAATAGATACCTTGAAGACTTCCAAACATTTTAAAATAATTTTACCACAATTAAATTACCACAGATTTTTTTTTTTACCACAAAATTAAATCGTTCATTTTTTAACAGTTATGTTAAATTAATTACTGTTAATTATACTATAACTAATAATGTTAGAAACAGTTTTAATAGAAAATCTCAGTGACTTTATTTAACATGTTAATGTTGATAAACTTTCCTATATAGGTACCTGTGGAAGGGTGGGGGTATTCACTGACACGGGAGACAGAAGATTTTATTTGGAAACACTGCACAGGTGCCCAGATTTATTTATTTTTCTTATTAAGTGTTTTATTTAGTTTAGCCCGCAGAGGGCGCTGTTGTCCGTGGTCTGGATACTGCCGACAGTAAACCAGGACCACGGGGTTACCAACACAGGTATCCAACTCCGTGCACCTTCAAGTGCTCAAAAGTAATAATGAAAACAGAAGGCGAAAGAAAAGGGAAAATAAAACACAGTAATAAAACTACAAACAAAAGTGCTGCTTATGCAGTGCCCCCACTGCCGCTAAGCCGGTCAGCACGGGTCTCCGTCCTACACTCAGCTGTGCTTATACACTGGGGTTGGCCAGGGTTCCCCGTGATATCTACCCACGCCCTCTGGTAGGTAATTATTTCTTTTACTTTGTAAATTATTTTTATGGAAGGCTGTCCCCTCAGTCGGGCTCGCCTGCTCCTTGTTTCACGCCGGCCTCCTCTGCCAGCGACACTGTACTTCCCCAACACGGCCACCCGAGCGCACAACCAAGCCAGATCTTATGGGCCGAGCAGTCTCCCAAGGCCCGCCCCTCAGCCACTCAGAGAGAGGGAAAGCACACACACCCTCTTCCCCACCTCTCCGTGTCATCGCCATGACCAACAGGCGGATCCCACGAGACTGCTGCCCCCTACCTGCAGTAACACGGACGTGCCAAATAGTCAGTCCAGATCTCCCCTGTTACAGTACCGTTTTCAAAAGTATTATTTTTTATATAAATGTAATTATTTTATAAGACACATATTGGTAGGCTATGATTTCTATAAAATACCTGGTTTATTGTAGAAAGTGCAGAATTTCCTCTGCCTTCATCAATCTTGTCAGTTTGTGTGTCGCGTTCGACAGAGATGCTTGATGACAGGAGGAGGAGCAGCAGGTTTTTTTTTTTTTTCTTGTCTGTGATAGACTGACCCCAACAATGGCCACACCCCCTCCCCATCCCATAGATCAGTGCTACACACCCAACCCCCACCCCATTGTTATTGTGTGTACAAGAGATTTCAAGAAACAACCAAAACAAGACATGTTTAAACCTCGGACAATACTTTATTTTAAAAAAAAGTACATTTTGTACATTATAAATCTTTCAGATTTTCACAATACTTTCTATAAGTTACACAGCGCAGAATTCTACGTACAGATTCACAAAAAGGCACTGATTTATTTATAATCTTCACAAGTAAACATAACCAACAATCTGCAACAATCTGCAGTAAGTATATTTGAGTGGGTTTGGTCAGAAATCCCGATCTAAACTTCCAAGTAAGAAACATTAATCGATTTCCGAGTGCCTTTCCATTGATTCACTCACTGCTGACTGGTTACTCTAAAGCGACCACGTCATTGACTTTGAATCTCCGCTCTTAGTAATAAACTAACTACGTTCTGCCTTAAGTATGTGTGGTGCAACTGAAATTAGGAGAGCGCTTAGTTATCAACTAACTAGTAACAATTATGCACTTAGTGAAGGCTTTACGTGTTAACTTACAGACAAATTTACATATAGCTGGTGCAACCCAGCCCTAACCACTCCTCCACACTGCTGCCCAGGTGTGGTAAGGTACCTGCTGGGTGACTGGAAAACAAAATGTTTAAAGTAGCACTGTTTTATTATTATTATATTATTATTTAAAAATGTAATTAAAAAGTAATCAGAAAAAACCCATTACAATTGTACTGTTTTCACTTACAGAAGACCTGGCAGGTGTGAAATCTGAAAATAAATCTGCAGTGGTCTCTGAAGCAATGTCTTCATTTTCTCCTTGTTTATGGTTTTCAACAGGGGTTGGAGGAGACGTGCTGTCTTTGTGTCTGCTCGTCTGCTATTTTCTGTACACAAGGTTTTGTACAAAGCTTTAAGCGAAGAATTCTCACTTTTGCTTCTCTCTTAAAGATCTTCCACTGTGCAATGACTTCCTATTTGTCTATGACTAAAGTCACGAATTTCAGTATTGAGGTCTTGAAGGTTCAATTTCTTGCAGATCCATTAGGGAAAAAAATCCCCTCTGCAGGTATGCGGAGTTCTTCAGTCTTTGTCCCCTTGTCTACCTGAACATGTAGGGGTCCCGCCACCTTTTGTGGCACGAACCAGTTTGTACTCTTCATCCTTGTCATCATAATTCATCCAAACTATTTCCACTCTTCTATCTTTCCGTTTTGCACTACAGTTTTCTTGCCATAACCTTGACCTTTCTTCTTTCTGTCCAATTTTGTTTTTTGGGGCACAAAGTTTACCTCTCAATATTTCAAGCAATTGACTCTTTCTAGATGTCACCGCATCTGGAGCATTTAGTTGCCTACAAAATGCAGTAGTAGCCAGTTGATCACCAAAAAAGGGATTATATTTGGGAAGATCATCATCCGTCATGAAGGGTATGACAGTGGCATCAATCTGTAGAAAACATCAATATGCAAAAATACTTATTAATTAACATGTAAAACAGCAATATGTTCTTTCATTTCTGCACATATGAATATTGTTAAATTATCATGAAATAACCTCTCTACATTAATACCAAAAACTATTATTTTAGCAAATCTCAATAAAAATAAGTATTTTTATTGAGTATTGTGGGCTAAAATGTATTTTGAAGTGTGCCGGTAATTAAAGACCTTTAATTTTAAGGGAAATTAAAACACTTTTTACAGAAAATAAGTGGAATTAATGTGGATAAAAGTAACATTTAAATATGTTCTATATTTCATAGTTTTTATAATAGCTTATTACGTTTTGGAATTGGAAGGATGACAGCACAAACATTATAAAATGAGTGCCTTACCTTGTCATTTTCAATCTTTAAAAATATTTTCTGCATTCAAATATATTATTACTTTTCACAAGTTTTTACAAAGGAGGATACAGACAACATGCCCCACATGTTGACCTGTTCCTATTTGCTTTATTAATGTATTTATTATTTTGTTGTTATTGTTATGATTTATTTTCATTTTTATGTGTGTGTGTGTGTGTGTGTGTGTGTCTATATATATATATATATATATATATATATATATATATATATATATATATACAGTGCCTATAAAAAGTCTAAAACAAAAAACAAAAACTGAAATAGCTTGGTTGGATAAGTGTCCACCCCCCTTGTAATAACAATCCTAAATTAGCTCAGGTGTAACCAATCGCCTTCAAAATCACACACCAAGTTAAGTGGCCTCCACCGGTGTTAAATTGTAGTGATTCACATGATTTCAGGATAAATTCAGCGGTTCGAGTAGGTTCCCTCTGCTGGGTAGTGCATTTCAAAGCAGACTCAACCATGAGCACCAAGGAGCTTTCAAAAGAACTCTGGGACAAAGTTGTTGAAAGGCACAGATCAGGGGATGGGTATAAAAAAATATCAAAGGCCTTGAATATCCCTTGGAGCATGGTTAAGACGATTATTAAGAAGTGGAAGGTGTATGGCACCACCAAGACCCTGCCTAGATCAGACCGCCCCTCCAAACTGGATGACCGAGCAAGAAGGAGACTGACCAGAGAGGCTACCAAGAGGTCAATGGCAACTTTGCAAGAGCTACAGACTTTTATGGCCAAGACTGGTCAAAGTGTGCACGTGACAACAATATCCCAAGCACTCCACAAATCTGGCCTGTATTTTAGTCAAGAAAGACCACCTTGAATCCTGTTTGAAGTATGCAAAAAAAACACAGATTCTGTAGCCATGTGGCAAAAAGTTTTGTGGTCTGACGAAACTAAAATTGAACTTTTTGGTCTAAATTCAAAGCGTTATGTTTGGCACAAACCCAACACAATGCATCACCCAAAGAACACCATCCCTACTGTGAAGCATGGCGGTGGCAGCATCATGCTATGGGGATGTTTCTCATCGGCAGGGACTGGGGCATTTGTCAGGATAGAAGGGAAAATGAATGGAGCAAAGTACAGAGAAGTCCTTGAGGAAAACCTGCTGCCCTCTGCAAGAAAGCTGAAACTGGGACGGAAGTTCACCTTTCAGCATGACAACGAGCCAAAGCACACAGCTAAAGCTACACTGGAGTGGCTGAGGAACAAAAAGGTAAATGTCCTTGAGTTGCCCAGTCAGAGCCCCGACCTAAATCCAATCGAAAATTTGTGGCATTACTTGAAGATTGCTGTCCATCAATGCTCCCCAAGGAACTTGACAGAGCTTTAACAGTTTTGTAAAGAAAAATGGTCAAATATTGCCAAATCTAGGTGTGCAAAGTTGGTAGAGACCTATCCCAACAGACTCACAGCTGTAATTGCTGCCAAAGGTGCTTCCACCAAGTATTAACTCAGGGGGGTGGAGACTTACCCATTTATGATCTTGCAGTTTTGTATTTTTAATATATCATCTTTTTCTCAATAAAAACTTTTTTTCCCCTTAACAGTGTGGAGTATGGTGTGTAGCTAAGTGGAAAAAATCTTCATTTAAATGCATGAAACTCTGAGGCACTGACACAACAAAATGTGAAAAAAGTTCAAGGGGGTGTAGACTTTCTATAGGCACTGTATACAGTCACCTCCAAAATTATTGGCACCTTTGATAAAGATGAGCAAAAAAGACTGTATAAAATAAATAATACCAGTACTGAGCTAAATTGTAATTTTCTAACGTGGAATATATTTGACTTTATTAAGTTTAATGAAGTGTCACAATTATTGGCACCCTTGTTTTCAGTACTTTGTGCACCCTCCCCTTGCAAGGATAACGGCACTGAGTCTTTTTCTATAATTATTATTATTATTATTATTATTATTAGTTTATTTAGCAGACGCCTTTATCCAAGGCGACTTACAGAGACTAGGGTGTGTGAACTATGAATCAGCTGCAGAGTCACTTACAATTACGTCTCACCCAAAAGACGGAGCACAAGGAGGTTAAGTGACTTGCTCAGGGTCACACAATGAGTCAGTGGCTGAGGTGGGATTTGAACCAGGGACCTCCTGGTTACAAGCCCTTTTCTTTAACCACTGGACCACACAATCTCATTAAACATAATGTTTAATGATAATGCTAAACATAATGTTTAATGAGATTGGAGAACACATTGGGAGGGATCTTAGACCATTCCTCCATACAAAATCTTTCCAGATCCTTGATATCCTTCGGTCTGCGCTTATGGACTGCCCTCTTCAATTGAAACCACAGGTTTTCAATGGGGTTCAAGTCCGGAGACTGAGATGGCCATTGCAAAAATGTTGATTTTGTGGTCAATTAACCATTTCTTTGTGGATTTTGATGTGTGTGTAACAAGGGTAGCTTAAGTTAAATATATGGATGCTGACATGTGGGGAAGCAGTACAGGACCTTCGTTGTAGGCAGCATAATTTAATGCTGTATTAATAGTTACCAGCCTATCATTCTAATTCCAGGTCTGGTTTTCTTTACGACCCCGTAGCTAGCTGGAGGGTGCGAGATCTCACTTAGGGGATCTCGCGAGAATGTTAATGTAGAAGCTACGTGCAGTGTTTGCCTGTACTGTGCTATTATGGGAAGCCCTGTTAAACGTCCCTCCTGATGTGTTTTAATTGCAGGTGAGAACGTAATTTAATATAGCGAAGGCATACTGAGGTGTTTTGGGGATGGGGATATTGTTATAATGTGTCATATCGCATTTGTGGCTGCGATTGAAATATGTGTTCGGGATAATGGCGGACGACGGGACTCGCAGACCAAATTGTAAACAAAGAAAACGTAATTTGTGACATGTTCCTTGAGTAAGAGGGTATAATACTGATTTATTAGTTAATAATGCTTGAAATTCTGTAACAATAGTCTAGCAGAGAGTTTGTATTTCACTTTATGCTTTTGTTTCTGCGTGTTAAAAGTGAAAGTAAAGTGCATGGACAACGAGATCTCACTTAGGGGATCTCGCGAGAATGTTAATGTAGAAGCTACGTGCAGTGTTTGCCTGTACTGTGCTATTATGGGAAGCCCTGTTAAACGTCCCTCCTGATGTGTTTTAATTGCAGGAGGACAAAATAAAGAGCCATTGAACTGACCAGCAAGCTTGGGAGTATCGTGTTAACCCAATCTACACACTTTTACACAACGCAGAGCATCTGATTGGGTGGGGCCAGGGCCAGGAGTACTGCATGATAGACAGCCTGTAAAGTAGCCAGCACCCTGACTGGATAGTAGTTTATATTTAAAGGGGAATTTTAAAGTAGGATAGCCCCAGTTTGCTACACCTTGCTTAGCCAGTAGGTTAATATATACATAACTCAGCCAGCTATATAATCGACCCCAAGTAAGGCTTACATATTTAGTGAACCCTGTTTACTGATGTAGTCACGTTAATGAGTAGGGGTTACATGTGCTTGGGGTCATTGTCTTGCTGGAAGATCCACTTGTGGCCAAGTTTCAGCCTCCTGGCAGAGGCAATCAGGTTTTTGGCTAAAATGTCCTGGTACTGGGTAGAGTTCATGATGCCGTTGACCTTAACAAGGGCCCCAGGACCAGTGGAAGCAAAACAGCCCCATAACGTCAAAGATCCACCACCATATTTTACAGCAGGTATGAGGTTCTTTTCTGCACACGCATCCTTCTTTCGACGTCAAACCCACCGCTGGTGTGCGTGGCCAAAGAGCTCTATTTTCGTCTCATCTGACCATAGCACCCGCTTCCAATCGAAGTGCCAATGCTGTTTAGCAAACTCCAGGCGCTTACAATTGTTGGTTGCTCTCAATAAAGGCTTTTTTTCTGGCAACCCTTCCAAATAGCCTATTGGCATGGAAGCGTCATCTAATTGTAGATTTGGAGACTTGGTGACCCCAAGATGCAACCAAGTTCTGTAATTCTCCAACTGTGGCCCTTGGATTTCCCTTTGCCTCCCAAACCATCTGCCTCACTGTGCGTGGGGGCAAGATACACTTGTGTCCTCTACCAGGCAAGTTTACCACTTCTGCCCATTTATATATATATATATACTGTATGCCCCAGTAATGATGTGATATGGTTATATATTATATACAGAATTGGTTTCATATAGGAACGTGTTTAGGAGCAAGTTTCCACAGCAGGAACTTCAACGGTTTCCCTGCTGTTGTTCAGTAATCAGGTCATTTTATAAGCCAAAGGATTACAATATATCCTCATAGGAGCAGCAGTGTGGAGTAGTGATTAGGGCTCTGGACTTTTGACCGGAGGGTCGTGGGTTCAATCCCAGGAGGGGACACTGCTGCTGTACCCTTGAGCAAGGTACTTTACCTAGATTGCTCCAGTAAAAACCCAACTGTATAAATGGGTAATTGTATGCCAAAATAATGTAATTGTATGTAAAAATAATGTGATATCTTGTAACAATTGTAAGTCGCCCTGGATAAGGACTTCTGCTAAGAAATAAATAATAATAATAATATCACTGTTCCAGTGGTTTTGAATATCTTAATTATTGCCCTAATAGTGGTAAGTGGTATATTTAGTTTTGTAGATATTGTTTTGTACCCATTGCCTGATTTATGAAGGTCAACAACCATTTGTCTCGTTTCATTTGTGAGTTCTTTGCCTTTCCACATGGTGATGGATGACAAATGGATTTCATATGTGTTACCTCATTTTTATACCCCAGTGAAACAGGAAGCGATGGAAGGCCAAAATACAGTTCCTTAAGACTGAGATGAACTTAAAGAAGTAGAATGTTAATGCAGATTTAATTTTGTTTGATTTTACTTATAAGAATATTTAGGGGTGCCAATAATTCTGACACCTATCTTTTTGAGAAAATGTTTTATTACTTGTTAATAAAAAAACTTTTTCTCAGAGCAATTGTATTAGAATAAAAGAATATGGTTTTACCATATATTTGAGCATAAAATATAGCTCATTACCTGTGTTGTTTATTTTATACAGCCTTTTTTGCTCATCTTTATCAAGGGTGCCAATAATTTTGGAGGTGACTGTATATATTATGATTTTGCTATTGTTTGTTTTGGATCGGCAGGGAGGGGGTTAAATTCCTCCCTGCCAGAAATACATATGAGAATGTGGCTGGCCAGCCATATACTATAAAAGCCAGGAGAAATCCTTTGTCTGGGTGGAGAGTTGGAGTACAGGAGACTGTCTGGACAAGAAAAGACAAATGAATGCTACTGGTGTTTTTTTAAAGGTACTTGTTTGGTTCATTGTGGTTGTGTTTATTTTGGCCCTTGTGCCCTTTTATTTTGTGTTTGAAAAGTTTATTTATTGGCTGGATGAGATCCTCCCAATGATACTCAAAGAAATGAAAGAAGTTATTTACAAACCGCTAACTAAGATCATGCAACAGTCTCTTGAGACAGGGGTTGTGCCGACAGACTGGAGAACTGTAAACGTAATACCGATCCACAAAAAGGGAGACAAAACCGAACCAGGTAACTACAGACCAATAAACCTGACTTCTATTATATGTAAACTATGGAAACTATAATAAGATCCAAAATGGAAAATTACCCATATGGTAACAGTATCTAGGAGACAGTCAGCATGGTTTTAGGAAAGGGAGATCTTGTCTAACTAACCTGCTTGATTTTTTTGAGGATGCAACATCCATTGACAATGGATAATTGCAAAGCATATGACATGGTATGACAGAGACAGAATGATTCTTGGTGATAAATCTCTCTCCTGACCTGTGAGGGTGTTGTGTAAAGGAACAGAGTGTCCTGGACTGGATGGCCTGACAATTCATTCCCAGGGTTAGGTGGAAGTCAGCCATCTAGAAAGGGGGCACAGCTGCGGTACACTAAGTCATCGCCCCAGAGGGAAAGCGATGTGGCAACCGCGGATTGGAGGAGAAACGGCTCACTCGCTAACCAAAGGGGCGTGGTTAGGTGATCTGTACCATTGTTTATGGTTAAGAGAACGCTAAAGGACGAGCAAAATACAACAGTGAGTGTTTAGTGTTTGTTTGTTTGTTTGTTTTGTCGAGTCTAATTGTACTATTTGTTATTTATGAGACGGCTAACATCATCTGGAGCTGTTGCTTAAGGCCAGCACAAACCCGGACAACACTGCACCATTGTTCACGGATTCATTGTATATTTACCACTTGCACGTTAGCACTCACTGTGGACTTGTAATCATGTGTGTGTCTTGTGTGTGTTTAATAACTGTGTTTATTATTTCGGGACTGTAACCCGTATTTAAACAGTCCAATACACAGTGTTGTGAATTGCCTGGGATTATTATTTTTGGTCACAAAAGGCCTGGAATTACAAAATCTCCATTACAAATAAAACATTGTTGGACATTGAAATCACTTGTTTGTTGTTACTTGAGCACCACATCACCTCTACACCTGCGAACTGCAAACCACTTTGCCACAAATGGTTTATTTAGATTTCCAGAAAGCTTTTGATAAAGTCTTGCATAAAAGATTAATTCTCAAACTGAACACAGTAGGGATTCAAGGAAATGCATGCACATGGATTAGGGATTAGTTAACATGTAGAAAACAGAAAGTACTGATTAGAGGAGAAACCTAAAAATCAGAGAACAGTAACACAGCAATACGTTTTTTTGGCTTTAAAAATAATTCCTGAAAGTAAAGAGCTACTCCATGGATAAATGTGTAAACAGTTTGTCAGTGTGGGACATTATAAAGACATTATAAAGGCATTGGGTTCATCCCCTATTAGGAGGACAGTGTGTATGTATCATCATTGCAGCAGTTTTAAAATCGATGTAAGATTACCCCAGAAATCATCAATCTCAAAACATACATATATTTTAAAATAACTTTTTGTCTGCTACACGTCTGTCCTAAAATATTTAAGTATGTAAAAAATAAATGTATTTTAGTCTAACTCATATTTTTGGGGAATTTGATGTTTAACAAGCTTTACCGATTAATATCGAAAGTAGCAAGCCTATATATAAATATAATATAAATCTCACAAAATATTGTTATTTTGATTGTACTCCATGTAATTTACATTGTGTTTGATCTACATTGATGACCTCCTGGTCAATGACAAGAACTGTTTCCTGAGAAGGGAGGTTACCTTCCTGGGTCATCGGGTCGGTGGTGAGGAGATCAGTAGGGCAGCAGCCAAGATCGGTGCAGTATGGGACTGACCTGTCCCCATCAACAAACACCAGCTGAGGGGGTTCCTGGGCTGGTATCTTACTACCGCTGCTTTGTGGCACGCTTTGGGTAAAGGGGAGCTCTTCCTCTAGACAGAAGACTGCCAATCCAGCTTCGACAGCCTGTGGAGTGCCCTGATCCAGTCTCCAGTACTCTCCCCTCCCGATCCCAACCTCCCCTTCCTGCTCGACACCAACATCAGCAATGAAGGGGTCGGGGCTGTCCTCTCCCAGATGGATCCGACGGGGAGAATGTGGTCACCTACTTTAGTAGGTCCCTAAACAAGGCAGAGCAGCGCTACTGTGTTACCTGTCGGGAGCTACTCACAGTGGCCACTAACTCTGCAGGCTACCCTTCATCGTCCAGAATGGCCACGCCACTCTCCAGTAGTTATTTACATTCCGGGAACCAAAGGGACAGATTGGCAGGTGGATGGAGCTGCTGAAGTCCTTCAACTTCGCCGTCGAACACTGTGCCGGAGCACACCATGCCAACGCAGGTGCCCCGTCATGTCGTCCCTGCACCAAGGAGGACTGCAGCCACTGCCTGAAGCGCGAGATCAGGTAACGGGAGCTGACGGCAAGCAGGAGAAGGCCAAGACCAGGAGGAGGAGTTTGAGCTCGTGAGTGAGCCCACCACTCTCACTTCCAGACAGCTGACCACTATCGATGCGGCCGAGTGGCGGCAGCATCCGTACCACCAACCCGTCCTGTAGTGGCTGGAGCAGCAGAAGCAGCAGGCATGGGAGGACATCGCTTTCCAGTCTGCAGCTACCAGTAGGCTCTTGTCCCAGTTGGCCAGCATCGCGATCCAGGATGGGATACCCAAGTGGCAGTGGCAGGAGGTCTGTTGGAAGGTGGTCGTCCCCAGTGCATTGCAACTAACAGTCCTCCAGGCCCACCAAGGCACCCGCGGTATGGGGCACTTTGGGGTCGCCAAAACACTCCGCCAGCTCCAGCAGGGCTTCTACAATGGGGTGCTGCCGCCGTGATATTGGCGGCCCCATGGAAAGGGTGGGGGTCGATGTCCCAAGCCCCTTCCCTCGTTCTGACAAGGGGAACCACTTTGTCTTAGTCACCATGGACTGTTTTACCAAGTGGCCTGAAGGTTATGCCTTGCCTGACTAGGAGGCGGAAACAGTTGCTCTTCACTGCTGTTCATCTGCCGGTTCGGGGTCCCCCAGGAGCTCCACTCTGACCAAGGTTGCAATTTTGAGTCCTGGGTCGTTGCCGGTGTCTGGGGATCCATAAGACCTGGACTACCCCACTCCACCTCCAGAGTGATGGCTTGGTGGAGTGGTTCAATTGGACCCTGGATGTGCAGCTGGCCATCACCACCGTTGCCCAGCAGCGCGACTGGAACTCACAGCTGCCCCTGGTCGCCCTGGCCTGCCGCTCCGCCGTCCAGAGCTCCGCACCCCAGTCGCTATCATGTTCTGCTGCCCCCTGGATGCAGAGGGTAAACCACCAGGGCCAGAGTACTCCAGGCAGCTACAGGACTGGCTTGACTTAGCATACAGTTTTGCTTGGGACCACCAGAAGCGGCATTATAACACTCGGGTGAGAGGGAGGCACTTCAGTGCCGGGGAGTTAGTTTGGGTTTACAATCTTCGGCGGAAATGTGCTAGCTGCCCCAAACTGGACAGTGCTTAGCTGGGGCCCTGTCGGGTTCTGCAACGGCTCAGGGAGGTGATTTAGAGTGTGCAGCTGCCCTCCCAAGGACCACAAGGTGGTACTCCATTGCGACCGTCTCGCCCCTTACAACGGCAGAGGCAGAGACTGCTGCCTAACCCCTCCTCACCTGGACAGACACCATCAGCCCGGACCCTGTGGCCTGCAGCAGGCAGGACTATCCCCAACCACTGGTTCGCCCAGGACACTTTCTCCAGCTGGGCCTCACAGCCTCCAATCAGCTGGGATGGACAACGCCACATCCCAGCCACAGTATCGCTGTAGACAACCCCACCATTTTCTGGAATTTGTTACCCCCTGGGGGACAAGGCGGATTAAGGGAGGGGGGGCTGTGTAATGAAACAAGAAATATAACAGGACAGTAATTAAGATTTAATTAGGGGGGCCAAGCAACAAAAAAAAAAAATTTGATTTGTTTTGAATTTTTTTGTTTGTTTTATTGGATTTTAATGGGCAAAATCCACGCAACAATCACATTGAACAAAAACAAAAATATGATAGTCACCCATCATATTACCCCCCACCTGCCAGAATGCTATTAAATCAGACAAAAATAAATAATAATGTAAATAGAGAGATATGTTATTATATAATACTAACAATAAATACAATTAACTAATTGAAAACAATAAAATGTAGAAAATAGAGAAAAGAAAAAAGGAAATAAATAAAAATAAAAGATATTACAACAAAGCTAAGGCAGAGGTTGCAATTGCAGACTATTGAAGTAGGAAAGAAAAGGGTCCCAGGCTGCATGAAATTTAAAAAAAAAATTCTTTGAAACCGAGAGATGTGAACCTTGGGGCACAGACTACCTTTATGGCTTATAACTAGGGGTTCTGCTTTTCGGGTGTATTTTTTATTTATTTATTTTTTTAATTGGGTAGAATTATTTAATGCCACATTTCCCGTTACCCACATATCCTGTGGCAAAATTCTTGTAGTTCCATGATACATTGTGGCAGTGTGCCCCGCCCATGTGTGTATTATGTGTTATCTGTTGCGTGTGATGTTAATGTTGGTGTATATATATTGGTATTGATATAACGTGGGATATTTAGCAAGTGTTATTAAAATATATAGTTGCACAATCACTTCACATGCAGATAAAATGTGTATTAATATGTAAGCATGGGGAATGCAAAAAATTAGTTCATGTGCTAGGGTTCAAGTGAATAATTAAATTAGTAATGGAATCCTAGCACAGCTGTATAAATAGTTGCACAATTCACTCACTCTGGGTTGTGTGAGAGGACACGATACTTGTTTTGCGGTTCATCCACCGTTTGTTAGTCTGTCTGTTTTGGCCACCGCACCGTTTGTTTTGTTCAGTGTTTGTGTTTTGGTAAACCTTTTTATTTTACAATAAACCGGCACATCAGCGCAATTTCATCACTCACCAGTCCTGTCTGTGTCCTTTACTTCCTGGTTGGACTTCACCACTGCAGCCTGCTTGTCACATAGATACAGTACTAAACAATATTACATAAAACAGTCATGTTAGCTTTCACAACCCTTCTTTGTCATAAGTAGCCTAGCTGAGTGATGACCAAACCCTGTTAAATATTGATCACACCAAAAGCCACAGCTGTAAGAAATATCTAATTTCTATAGTGTTCAGAGCTGTGGTAGATTGAAGTGAATTTAGATAGCATGTAAACTGGACCAGCTCTAGCCCTGCAGGACAGTTTAAATTGGCAGACAGTGTCTTAGAACGCCAGCCATTCTAAGCGCCAGCCAGTCTAAGGGCCACACATCCAAGGGCAATCTGAGCTGTGGCAGTCTAAGGGCCACACATCCAAGGGCAGTCTGAGCTGTAGTAGTCACAGCGAGTACAGGTGGAGCGAGGACCTTTTCCAAATCTCTCCTAATGGCTACTAGAGGCCTCATTCCCATGGTTGTAACTCTGCTTTTTAGACGTTTGGTCTAGTGTCCAGTGCATCTAATATATTCTCACCTAAAGCATCTAATATTCCCACCTGATGTCCTTAGATGTCTGTTACCGTCTATTGGCGTTATTCTTTTTTGACATCATTAACATTTTTATGTGTGATTGTCAGACTATGTAGACGTCTAGAAACAGTAGACATCAAAAGTTACACCTGCTGCAACGCAGTGTAAAGCACGCGTCTATAAAAGGGGAAAGTTGCGTGTGAGTTTAAAGGTGCAATGGCAGATCTATTATTAGAACTGGTTTCTATACGAGCTGCTCAAAGAAGAAGACGACGAATTAGTGCATATAGTGAACGGGTCTACCGACTTACTTATTTAGAATTACCAGAGGATGAAGTTATCGGACGTTTCCGCCTCAATACACATAGATTTTAAGTCTGTGTGAAGAATTAGTATTAGCAGAAATTGAAGGACTTGTTGCAGTAGTACCTTCTGAAAATGTTAAGATGGTTAATTGTCCCATAACAACACGCTAACAATTGTATTTAATATGCATTATATTACTCTAGATTTATATTACTATAATATGAACCATTATAGCAATATTAAAATCAGTGGGCATTGGAAGTATTGCTAAACTATCACACAGATATATTTGTGCAAACAGTAATTCCTTACATATATATGTGACAGGGTGGCTTAGTGGTGACGTCAGACCAAAAGCAGGAAAAAGTCCAAGGCAGTACTACAGGTGCAAAGGCACTTGCGCTGTTTTATTTTAACACAAAATTAAAATAAAAGATTCAACAAAAACACTTTGCTCACAGAGCGAAATAAAAGGTTCAAACAAAAACAAGTCACAAACACAAAATACAATACGATCCTAGGTCTGGCTGGGCAGTTGCTGTCACTGTTCCTGGAATGGTTATGCAATCAAGTATTTTCTGTTTTGTATTTGTAATTAATTTAGAACAATTTTTAGATTTTATTTTTCACTTTGACATTATGGACTTTTTTTGTGTTGATCAGTGGCAAAAACTCCTAATTAAATCAATTTTGATTCCATGTTGTAACACAATAAAATGTGGAAAAGTCCATGGGGGTGAATACTTTTGAGAGCCACTGTACAATTTAAAAACCTTGTGTAGTTGGTGGCCATCTCCCGAATTAATTAAGTGATTCATTTGTTGCTAATCGAGAGATGGTCACCTGCATAAAGGCTTGCAGCTCTCTGCACTCAGGGTGGGAGTACAGAGGAGAGTACGGGAGAGCGAGAGGAGAAAGGAAATCAAAAGAAAAATCAACCATTCTAGGAACATCCATCCATTATCATAACCGCTTAATCCTAACTCGGTCCAACCTGGCAGGCACAGGGCGCAAGGTGGGACTACATCCTGGACGGGACGCCAGTCCATCGCCGGGCACCACACACACACACACACACACACACACACACACACACACACACGGGGCAATTTAGAGTGACCAATCAACATGAACAGCATGTCTTTGGACTGTGGGAGGAAACTGGAGTACAGGAGAAAACACACAATGCGAACACGGGGAGAACATGCAAACTCCACACAGACAACCCTGAGTCCGGAATCAAACCCAGGACCCTAGAGCTGGGAGGCAGCAGCGCTAACCACCATGCCACCGTGCCGCCCACATCTTCCAAACAACACATTTTATTTAATTTTAACAGTTCAACATTCATCTTCTCTGAAGTACACATGCATTTAATTACTTAAAGAGGAAAGAGTGAAACAGAGTCAAAATTTCAGATTGCGGGGTCTGCTTCTGAAGAAAGGACTCTCCTTTGGAACTCCCAGACAAAAAGGCCTCATTGCCCCTCAACCCAAAGCAGGCAAACTCAACCCCACACTTGGACAGCTCTGCAAACTAAACAAAAAAAGCAACAAAGTGAATAAAATAATGAACAAAATACACCAATACATAGATACCATTTAAATAAACAAAACCAACCAATAATAATAATAATTGTGTGCGCTGATGCACTGGGGAGTTTTGAATTAAAATGTTCAGTTATTTCACCAAAACCCTGTACAGTACATCTCCACTGTGATACACAGTACATACCTCCACTGTGATTCATTTTATTTATTGTTTAAAAATGTGGAATTCCCAATTATTTTTTACCAGCGTTTTCTCCCATTTTGGAATTTCCAGTTGTTTTTAAGACCTTGTCTCAGCACTGCAACTCCTGTATGACTCGGGAGAGACGAAGACAAGCAAAGTCAAACATGCTCCAAAACGCGCTTCAAGCTGTCAAGCCAACCTCTTTTTTCACCCACAGCTAAGCCACCAGACCTATCGTGATGGAGGACAACACAGATCAGATGACATTGCTGCGGGCCTGCAGGCACCCAGCCAACCACAGGAGTCACTCAGCCAATTGTGCACGGCCCCCTGGGAGCTCCTAGCCAGGCCCACCGAGAGGGCGGGGAGGACGGGGAGGACGGGGAAATTTCCCCAGGGCCCAACGCCTCGAAGGGGGCCCTACGCCCCGAAGGGAGGCCCTGATGAAGGGGGAACTTTTTTTTTTTTTTAATATATATATAAAATATTTTAAAACAACTAGTACTGCACACCGAGCTGATGTGCTTTTGTTGTGTAATGATTGTGTATCCAGGCGCTGTCAAACACATCCTTTCACACAATGATTTGAACTTTCGCATTTCATATTTTACTACACCAAAAAGTTGAAAAAAAGGCATAGCAATTTTATGTATTTTTTTTAAGACTTTTAAAAACTTTAAAAGAACCCTAAAGTTGCACAATATATGCCACAGTATGAATTATTCTATTATTAAAATCTATAATTTGCTCAAAACAACATGGTACAGAAGTTTGTTAGAAAATTGTATCGTGTAAAATAAATAAAGTACTTTCTTCAGCTGGTGGTAAACACAATTAGAGAATGATTGGTTATATTGCTTAAAATACAAATATATTTATCAATACAGGCTATTAGTTAAGAGCAGAGATGAGTAGTTTATTTTTGGCATGGGATAAATAAAATAGTGTATAGCAACACCATTAAAATGTAGTTTATGTTGAAAACGTATGTTATTTGATGTTAAGTAAGCTTCCGATTAATGACTACACGTGGAGTTTGTACAAAAAAATATTTATTCACTTACCTAAAAAAAAAGTTTGAATACTGTAAATAACTTAAACATAACTACTTTGAGAAAAAGTAAACTATCCTGCTGCAGATTTTAATTGAGATATTGAAACTTCTATGCGTCGTTTCCTTCACATTATCAAAATACTGTATCGGTTGAAATGATCTTCCTCAGACACTCCTAAGATTGCAAGTATCATTGCTTGGTTTTGAAGCTTTGTTTAGACTACAGTATACTACAAAGTCGGATGAATGTTGTACTATGGGGAGGGGGTGGGGGAGGGGAGTAGGGGTCGGCTCTCAGCGGCCCTGCTCCTAGCCATAGCTGACAGTGGAATAGCCCAGATTAAAACCAGCGATCTCTGGGCTATAGAGTGCATCCTGAACTCGGGCGAGAGTTTTTATTGGATGTGTCACTCGGGAGCATCACATTTTCTAATTTAAAAAATTTTAAAAGCACCTTACATGTTAAATGCTGTAAATAATTGCCTTATTTTTGTATTGAATAAAATATTTTTAAATCATGCTTAGAACAAATACATGTTTTATTACAGCATGTTGGTACAATTATGTACATTTTAACAAATGTTAAGAAAACATGCTACACAAGGTATTGCTTTTAAAGGAGGCCCATTTCCGACAAGACAAGAGTAATTCAAAATTCTAAGATACAATTAACAAAATGTACTTTTTAGAAAGCAGAGGCTTTAACTTTAACATATGTTTAAAACATGTGCAATATGGTCCTTTGTTGAATTAGAAATAAATGGAAAAGTAGGATTGTATTTGTCCATCAGTTTGAGGTGAAAACTAAATTTCTACTAAATAAAATGTCCAGTCTGAAAAAATAGGTCACAGTATAGAGAATAAGTAAATTCCCTTAAAAATATGAATGTTTTTCATTGCAATTAAATATGCAATGTATTATGCACTTTCCACTGTATTTAATGTATTATGCGTTGTTTTTACTGTATATCATGTATTATGCATTTCTCTGTATTTAAAGTATTATGGATTTTCTTGTTGTTTCTGCATCTTGTAAAGCGCTTTGTGATGGTGGTCCATTATGAAAGGCGCTATATAAAATAAAGATTGATTGATTGATTGATAATTAAAGAAATGTTGATCTCAGTTGGAACAAAAACCAGCAGAGACACAGACAGGGATAACCAGGACTAGGTTAGAGATCCACTGTCATAAAGGATGTACAGTACTTCATTTCACCTTTATGATTCTGTCCTTCAGGCCAGTGCTTACTGCACATTGGCTGACCAGCTCAATGCAGTCAGCTGACGTCGATGTCATACCTTTCCCCCAATACTCCTACATTGTCTGCATTTGACCAGATGTGAAGGAGGTTTTCTTTCTTGACTATAAAGCATGTGGATAAAGTTATTTGTTTACATTAAATAACAATATGATGCTGAAAGTTCCAAAAGAAAAATATATACAATTGAAAGTATATAAAAATAACGTACCTCTTCCATGATAAAACCTTCTACTGTGTTCACAGTAATAAATAGAACTAGAAGAAAATAATATTGTTGGAATGTTTGTGAAAAGTTATTCATAAGAAACAACTGTTTAGTTGTCATTCTTTCTGATGGTAATGTTTGGATAATTGTATTTCAAATAACATTATGATAAAAAAGGAGTTAATCACAGGTGCATAACATAACTACACCGAAGAGCCAGCTCATAATAAAGATGCACACATAACTCATTAGGCCTGCTCTTTCACTCTAATTTCTAAATTTAAAATGTGTAGCTACTGTATTATTAACGATATGATAAAACGTATACAGTAGTGTTGGAAGACGTGGTAGTGAGACACTGAGCAGTTTTCGTCCCTGTTTTTGTTAGCAAAGTGCAATGAAACTAAATTTCAAAATGTCTTTATTTTTTTGCTCTATGAGTTACCGACTTTCTAGGCTGAGGTCTTATGCAACAACATTTTACAACATTTTTACAATGTCCAATGTGTACAGGGAATGACCATATTTGGGTGTGAGTATATGACAACTTTGTGTTAGCACTTGTAGTTTGGTAACTGTAAATCAGAAATTAAAACCCAATATATCAACAGAAAGGCATTATGTAGACCTTTCCAATGATATAATATGTTTGGTTGTGGGATGTGTTATATTTTTTCACATTTAAGCCACACCTCCCAAAAAATATAAAAAATTGTATAATAATAAATAATATTTGTAAAACATACAAATGTACTATTTTATCGAAACGATGTAGAAAAAAATTAGAGTATATAGGAGCTGTGCAATTTTACAAATCGTGTCCTTTCTTTTGTTTTCATTTTCGTAGCAGACTCTGCACCTTTTTTGCGGTCTCTGTTTCCTTTGTGTTGGAGGGATAGTCACAAATACGTGTACAGGGTTACTTTGCGCATGCATTGTGATGGATCTGGCTGCCGCAGACGCCTGCTTCATTGCCTTGTACCCAGTACTGTGTTTTGATAGTATTTCGTAACAGCACTGTAAAATGTAATCCAGGAACAGAATCTTACCCTCCCCCACTGAAAGCTGATATAGCACTCTACTGTTCAGCATCATCCGGGACATGACGTGGATGCCTAGTTTTTTTAACCAGGCAAGACTTTTTTCTGCAAGGATCATATGGCTCTAAGTCCTGATCGCAGGCATCCATGGCTCCCATCAGTTCGTTGCACATTTCAACACTGGTCTTTTCTACAAAGCCAGCTGTGTACTTTGTAGTCAGTATATTCACGTCCCTTTTGTCGTGCCACCTCACCAACAATAAATCAAGAGTTTCTAAGAAAACATGCCTGTCCAGTTTTTCTTCAGTTACTTCCTTTGGTACTCCTCTGTTGGTTTGAATAGTCCCAGTGATGTGCGTATTTTGTGTAAGCAAAAATGATGCTACTTTTGTAGACGTACCAGTTATCAACAATAATATGACGCCCTTGGTTCAGTCTGTGATCAGCCAAATAAACCACAATCCTTTCAGATAAACTGAGTTGACTTGCTTCTAGATAATGCGAGGCATCATATTTATCCTTGCCGATAAATTTGAAAATTCCAGGTGTAACCCCTCAGCCTTTTATCACTGGGACACAAGCAGAAAAGTTTGATTCCGAATCGGGCTCTTTTTGTTTTTATGTACTGCCGAAAGTGAAGTCATCCTTTCCACAAAACAAGGGCCTCATCAATGGCTATATTCTGTCCCGGGTCAGCTAAATCCATTGAGGTCTCTCTGAGCATGGAAAGAAACGGCTCCAGTCTTGTAAGAGGGCGGTCTGTGCATACATTGTCTATATTAGAAAATCGTAAAAACTTCATGATGCTGAGAAAGCGGTTTCTGCTCATCACCTCTTTGCAAAAGACAGGGGTGCCCTGCTGTGACCAGTATGCAGACATCCGTGGCAGCTTATTTATGCCCATCAGAAACACAAGCACAAAAAAGATGTACATCACCATGGGTTCCACGTCCTGCCATTTCAAACCAAACACCTTCCTGTTTGCACCTGGCTTACTTGTAAAGTAGCTGCGTGCTCTTTTGTTTGTACAGTCACAAAGGTAAGTGATTAGCTTTTCGGGAGCAAAAGCCGAAAAGCACTCCAATGGAGAACGCAAACTCTTAAGTTCCATGGTGGGGTGCACATCTGTGTAAACAGATGTAAAATCAAATGATGGAGGACTGGCATCATGGTAGGGATCAGTAATAAACACCCAGTCCCCTGCTGTTCTTGGCTCCACATCCTCTTCATCATCATCGCTGAGTGATAAGTCAGCATCACTGTCGCTGCTATCGAAATCCTCCGAACCAACTTCGAAATCTTCATTACTTCCGTTGTCGCTCTCTACGTACATTGCCATGTTTAACCTTCGCTAAAAACTATATAAACTACAACAAGTAAAACTAATAATAAAAAAATAAATAATTTAAAACACTATATATATATACATATATATATAGTTTACCACCAGGAGTCGTTCATGGCAGGCTTGGTATGAGCCCACAGAGGTTGCCAGATGGACCTGTGGGCAGCATACATGCCTGCCATAACGTCAAGGAGTTAACGGGCCAACAGGCTGCAGGTGTGGTTAGGTAGGCAATTATGGTTTGACTATTGTTAGACTATCATTGGCCTTAATTGGCCCACATCTGTAGCCTGTAACAGCCAAATGCCTGGCTGGTAAAAGGGAGCATGTGCCGTCAGTCTGGTGGGTTGTTTGTTTTGTTTTCCTGCCTGAGAACCTCAGGGGTTTATCTACAATAAGACCGGAGTAGAATAACTGGAATCAGTGTCGGATAACGTTGTGGTCCTTTGCATCTGCAATTCCCTGTTCTCTACAGGAGCTACGAGGAACGGCCCGTCCGCTGCTGGGATCCATAAAGGACTGGACTGCAGAATAAGGGTAGGAGAAGGGTTTCCTAAAGAAGAAGCCAAGCAAGCTAGGAAAAACCCAAACCCCAGGTGGAATTACCTATTCACCAACTGGAAGTGGTTATTGGTCCAGTTGGTTTACATCGGCATTTTTGTTTTGGTGGTTTTGTTTTGTTTGAAATCTTGTTTGAACTGTTTACTTTCTTTATGGACACATCTCGATAACACAGCTGACATTGCAGTACAAGAGCAAGCCTTATAGAATACTGGAATAAAAACTTGCTTTGTTTTGGAAACTACTGTCTGTTTTCTCTGTGTGCACCCACCCGCCCACAATATATATATAAACACGGTTTATTATATGTTTGAACGCCTTATTGAATTAAAATGGCCAGTTATTGCTATTTTGTCAAACCCAGATTTGACCAAAAAGTCTGACACAGCTACTTTAGATCTCATGACTGAGCAGTGGAAGCTAATGGCTGAAATACTACCTCTACTACAGCCATTCGAACTGGCTACAGTACTTTTGAGTGCAGAGAAAAACATTACGGCTAGTTCTTTGTACCCACTTGCAACAAGGATAAAACACAGACTGACTGAAGTTCCTGATGAAGGGGAGACACCGTCTTCTTCAAATTCAACTGATTAGCTAATTCCAGTTACACAGAATTTTGTTTACATCAGGTGAATGACCCAAGTAATGAGGTTATGCCACTGCTTTTTGTGTAATTTCTTGACCCCACAATTTCACCATCTGGATTTCCTATCCGAACAGGCCAAAGCCCACGTGTCTGAAGCACTGTCTTCCAAACTAGTGAGGCTGGTGGAGGACAACCTCGAAAATGACGGAAATCGTGCCTGTACAAGTGAGTGCAGCACAGAGGACTTACCTGTTAAAAAGAAAACGAAGGCCAAACAAGCAATGGAATTGTTACTTCGTGGACGGCAACAAACACACATTACTTCCAAGAAAACCTTAATCTGATTTATGCTTCTGAAACTCCATTAAACATCAGCGAAGATCCCCTGATTTGGTGGAAAAATAACCAGCTTTCCCAACCTAGCAGCCTTAGCAAAGAGCATGTTAAGTATCCCTGCAACATCGGTCCCGAGCGAGCGTGTGTTCAGCAAAGCAGGGATGCTTGTGAACAAACTCTGTTCTTTGAAACTCACACCTGTGGACACACCCTGGATCTGCTCATCACCAGGGGTCTTGAGATCTCCAGTCTCTCAGTCTCAGATATCTCTCTCTCTGACCATTTCTTAATCACTGCCAATATTAATCTTCCAGTACCTTCAGCTACTACTGATACTGTTATTTCTTTCCGTCCCAAAAATCTGCTAAATCCTATAATACTCTCGGAATGTGTCTCTTCTTCCCCTCTAACTGGCACTCTTCCGTCTTCGGTCGATGATGCGGTGTCCCTCTACAACGCCACCCTTACTCAGATCATCAATACAGTTGCCCCGCTTAAAACCAGAATAGTGAAGAAACATTGCAACTGTCCATGGTATACCCTTGAACTTCAACTGCTTAAGTCTGCCTGTCACAAGTCTGAGCACAAATGGAGGTCATCTGGACTAACAGTTCACAGAGAGATTTGGACCGATCACCTCAGTAGCTATAGACGCACGTGCGCGCGCTACTGCCAGGGTGAAGTACTTCTCTGAAATCATATCCATGGGAAACGGTAAACCAAATATTCTCTTCAAAACCATTGATCAAATCCTGCATCCAGCCATCGATAACTCCATCTCCCATTCATCCTCCTCTCTTACCTGCCATGATTTCTCCACTTGCTTTTGGAACAAAATCTGCACCATTTATTCTACGCTCTCCTGCCATAATCCCAGTATAGTACTTGACCACCTTGACTCCCCTCTGATTGCCCCTCCTGCTCTCTCTTCATTCTCCCCATTCTCCATTACCGATGTCTCCAGCCTATTGCTGAAATCAACTACTGCCACGCGCCCCTGGATGTCCCTCTGCCATGGTTCGGCTCTCAGCTTGCATCCAAGACATCAAGGCCTGGATGTCTGTCAGTTTTCTTCAGCTCAACACTAACAAATCTGAACTTCTTCTAGTAGGATCGAAAACTCAGCTCAAGAATCTCAATATTGCATCCTTGAACCTTGGAAACTGTCTGCTGTTGCCTTCCCCCACTGTACTAAGTCTTGGTGTACTTCTGGATAGTAACCTCTCCTTTGATGCCCAAATCTCCTCCATTGTCAAATCTTCCTTCTACCACCTTTGAAACATCTCCAAAGTCCGTCCCTAACTTTCACTCCTGGATGCAGAGATACTCTGTCATGCATTCATCTCCTCTCGACTCTACTACTGCAACTCTCTCTATGGTGGTCTTCCATCACGCGCCATAAACCGATTGTAGCTGGTTCAAAATACCGCTGCTAGGATCCTTACCAGATGTAAAAAACATGATCACATTACCCCCTTCCACAATGTTTAGAATTCACATCCTAGCCCTGTATTTAATGTACTATGACTGTAGTTAATGTATTTGCATTGTAATATGCCTGTATTTAATGTATTTGCATTGTTTTTTACTGTTTGTATTTAATGTACTATGCCCTGAATTTCACTCTATTTAATGTATTCTGCATTGTTCCTCACTATCTTGTAAAAGTGCTTTGTGATGGTGGTCCACTATGAAAGGTGCTATATAAAATAATCTGCATTGCTACAAATATAAGGTGGACATTAATTTTTATTAAAAAACTCATTTAGAATCAACTTTATGAAGTAGGGTATTTTGAAGTAGATCTTTAACTTATTTTTTAATTGTTGATTTTCTACCATCCCCGATCCATTATCTTAAGCATGTTAGCTTTAACTTTCTACTCCCCTCCCGAAACCTCTCCCCTTGCAACTTGAATCTAAAAGTAAATCACAGCAGATACCTGCTGCTCAAAAGGGAGAGACAGTATGACACCAAAGTTAGAATAGGCTGTTAGAGTTACAATAGACAGCTCATATTACAAGACTACATTCACTGGGCTCACTGATCTCTTATTACAGTTCAATACAATGTTGGCACATTCATGATTGATAAATAGAAATACATTAAATGGAATACTGCACATTGAAGGGTAATTACTACAGATAACTAGAAAAAGTCCTACTACATAGGTGGAGTAAATGAATCGTGCTTGTGAGCGATATATTTGTCGTCAAAGGTTTACATACTGCAATGTATGGAAATGTGCATATATTTATTGTAGTCCTAAGCATTTACACCCTCTATTTGTAGCAATGTAATTTACAAATGTATTAAGCGTTATAAATATTGTTTAACTTTACACATCAATTATACCTCTTGTAAGGGTAATGAACACTCATATATTTAGCAAATGGTAGTTAAGAATCTGGTGAATTAATTTAAGCAGACACAGAGAATGAATATACACTACTGGTTAAAAGTTTTAGAACACCTCCATTATTCCAGTTTTTATTGAAATTTGCGCAGTTTAATGTCTCAATGTACTCTGAAATTAAAGCATAGAACAAATAAACAATTGGAGATAAAAAAGAAATCATGGAATCGTTTTGTTTAACAAAATTTAATCTAAATTTTTGACTCATCAAAGTAGCCACCTTTTGCAGATATAACAGCCGAACATACTAGTGGCATTCTTTCTACAATGGAAATCAAATATTGTTCGGAAAGTTCTTCCCAACACTGTTGCAGAAGTTCCCACAAATGTGTTGCACTTGTAGGTTGCTTTGCTTTCACCCTTCTGTCCAGTTCATCCCAAACCAGTTCGATGGGGTTTAAGTCTGGAGACTGTGCTGGCCATTCCATGATTTGAAGCCTACCGTCTTGTTCTTTTCTTCTAAGGTAGTTCTGACATAGCCTGGAGGTATGTTTTGGGTCATTATCTTGCAGTAGGATGAACCCCTGACCAACTAGGCGTATACCAGAGGGTATTGCATGGCGCTGCAAAATGCTGTGGTAGCCGTTTTGGTTCAGGGTGCCACTCACTCTGTGCAAGTCGCCGACTCTGGATCCAGCAAAGAGCCCCAGATCATCACGCTTCCTCCTCCATGTTTGACAGTTGGTGTCACACACCAAGGAACCATCCTTTAAGCCTACTCGACGGTGTACAAAAACCCTGCGTGATGAACCGAAGATTTCAAATTTTGATTCATCGGTCCATAAGACCTTCTTCCAGTCTTCAGTAGTCCACTGGCAGTGCTTCATGGCCCAGGCAAGCCTCTTTTTCTTATTTTGCCATCTTAGCAATGGCTTTCTTACTGCCACTCGACCTGTCAAACCTGCAGCTCGAAGTCTTCTCTTCACAGTTGAAACTGAGACTTGCTTACTTCGACCAGTGTTAAGCTGTGCTTGAAGCTGTTGTCCTGTGAGCCGCCTATCACGCAAGCTGTTGACTCTCAGAAACTTGTCTTCTGATTCTGTTGTGGCTTTGGGTCTGCCAGACCTCTTCCTGTCAGAGTTTCCTCCAGTTTCTAAGTGCCTTTTGATGATGTAGGAAACTGTACTCACTGACACCTTGGCTTTCTTTGCAGTTTCTCTAAAGGAAAGACCCATTACTTGTTCCCTGAAAAAGGCCTTTTTGTATAACTCTGAAATGTACATTATTTTTCAGTTTTTGGTAACCTAAACTTTTTTTTTAACCTCTGGCAGTTTACCGCTAACCTTTGTACCATTTCAGGTTATTTACTGGACTTGAACTGCTTAAATTTCAATAAAAACTGGAAAAATGGGGGTGTTCTAAAACTTTTGACCGGTAGTATGTGTATATATATATATATATATATATATATATATATATATATATATATATATATATATATATATATATATATATATATATATATATGCACAAAAAATGTACCAATGGCAAATTTTCTTACTTTTATTATTATTTAAATATAAGTTGTACAAATATATCCCTACCTTGTTAAATAAGTTCGGAGATCAAAAGGCATGGTAACCCTAGAAACGGTCACTCCCTAGCAACAGTTTTTTTGTCCAGCAACATCAGTACAACACGTGTGATGAATTCACTGTAAGTACCTGTGGTATTTTTTTTTTTTACATTATATACATTGATTTCAAGTACTATATGCCACTACATGTAGTTTTATTCTGAATTGTTTTACTTTTTAGGTAGTTCCAGTAAAATGTCTTTATCAAAACGTCTTCGTTTGTCCCGTGATGAAGCCAAGAGTCGCGTCACCTCACCTTTTCTGTCTGTGTGCGTCTGTTCGAGTCAAACTTTAACCTGAAGACCTTTATGAAGGTGGGGGGCGTTGTTCTGCCGCTTTTGTTGCAATTCAATTGATTATGTTCGAAAGTACACCGTTGATGACCACATTAAATCAGAAGCAATTTGAAAGGAAGGCAGCGCAGAAAAAAAAATGCAGGTAAGAGAATTGATATATCTTTCAACTTATGCTTTCAGAATTAAGAGTTTTTCACACTACAGCATTTATTCATGTTTTAATCAGAAAAAAATCGAACCTACTGAATTGAAACTAACCTTTCATACATGAGCGTTTTCATACATAGTTAACTTCAACTCATTTTCTTGTAGCAATTCAAACAAATTGACTCTTTGCTTTTTTGAACTTCTAATAAAATTAAATAATTGATCGAATTCAATTAATTCCAAATAATAATAATAATAATAATAATAATAATAATAATAATAATAATAATAATCTGTATATTTTTGTTTCATTTTAACAAATCTGTGATGCATAACCTAAAACCTCTTGGACCAGTCAGTGTATGTGTATTACGGTAGTAGCTGTAAGAAGACGTATCTGTGCAATCTGGTTGATAGAGACGGGGAAAAACGAGGACAGAATGGAATGTCAAAGGTGGAAAATGCAGCTGCATTTATCCTCCTGCACCGTGACCCACTAGAAATGGCGACCCATAGTTTAAGAACCCATGATTTAGATCACTGTCAGCACGTGTTTATAAAGACCTTTTTATTTTCTTTATAATTTGTGAATCTAAAACTGGAAATGTAATGCCTATCTTTTTAAAGCAATGCAGTTTACTTAATGTGTTAGGAATCAGAGACCTTCTCTGTGGAAGTCCACAGTTGCATTTGTATATTTAAGCCCTGCATATACATAAACACACATGTATACACATATAAATACATATCTTTCTCAAGAGGGCACGTATTTGAATCCAAACAGTGGAGGTATATTTATAGTTTTTTTGATAGTATAACAACTATTTGTTATTGTTTTTATTCAAATCAATATATATTTTATTTTATTATACATTTTTTTCTATGGAACTGGTTTAAAATAACAGCTTACTTTGACCTCCTGCTTCTCAAGAGCGACTGATTCTTCTAAAGAGAGAAAAGATTTCATACTGGACTTTGTGCGATGTTTGACAAGTGCAGACATACCACTTGAAAAAGCTCCTGCCTTTCAAGCATTCCTATGCAAGTATATCAAACAGGGCGGGGCTATTCCTACACCATCAGAACTCCGCAATATGTACCTAAAGGAACTTCTTCCTGAACAAGAAGCATTTTTGAGGAAACATGTTGAGGACACAGACGTGCATGTATTCCTGGATGAGACCAGATTCCAGTGGATGCAGCACTCTAGCAGTGTTGGCACTTCTAGTTAACAAAGTTGGAGGGGCAAACTCTTCTGATAGGAGTGGACTTCTTGAAGCGCGTGAATCACACCACTGTGTCTCAAGCTCTTATGCGAATCTTGAACAACAACAAGGTTAACTTGCACTGTCAGTTGTCACAGACAGTGCAAGCTACATGCACAAGGCATATAACACCATTGTGAAAGGGCTTTTTCCACACGCAGTTCATGTTACATGCTTTGCCCATCTTTTGAACTTGGTGTTGGAAATCTGGGTTATTAAACTAGAGGAATTCAACACAGTGTTGGCTATGGTAAAGAAAGTCTTCTGCCAAAGCCCAATGCGTCGGCATCAGTACTTAGAATTTATGGAGGCGAAGGATGGAAGTAAACCACGTATGCCAGTCTTTGCAGTTCAGACCCGATGGTGCTCCTGGGTGAAAGCTGTCCCATATTTGTGAGAATATTTGCCTGTTTTGACAGAATTTATTCAGGTAACTGAATCAAACGCGGAATCCTTCAAAAAGCTGACAGCACTGCTGAACAACAAACCTGCAGAATTGTTAGCCCAAGCTACCTTAGTGATGGAGCACTCTTCTGAACTGGTAAAACTGATTGAAGAACTTCAAGCAACAGCAGCAGCAAAAAGGTTGCAGAAACTACCCCAGCAGACTACAGCATAGCAACATGGTGGGAAACTCAGGATGAGCCACTGATGGAACTTGCAACAATTGCAAAATGATACATTTGGCTACCAGTGAGCACTGCTGATGTTGAAAGGACATTTTCTGTTTATTCGGACCTCCTGAAAGACAACAGACGAAGTCTGACTGAAGACAACGTGAAGCTCCTTCTCATGTTAAAATATAACAAGTGCTACATTTTTGGATTATAATTTTTATTTTATCTGGTTTGGGTGACAATTCAATTTTCAACAATTACTTTTCTTTTCCTGCAAACTGTGTTGCCATATTTAAATGTGGCAGTTTCCTGGAAACCTTTTTTTTTTAATTTAATTTGTTTTTTAAATTTTTGTAGTCACAGATGCACATACTCTATTATTTCTTTTAAAATAGATAAGCTTTTACATACGTCAATGGGTTATGTATAGTAGTGCCTTTGTAGTAGAATTTCAGTAAAATGTATAGTTGATCCCATAATTTTAATTGTCAATGTATAAACATGCATAAAAAACAACAATATAAGTGCATAACAGCATTAATTTGATCATATTTAACCCCCGCATTTTCCCACAAAATTTGGTCAAATATCCCTGCAATTTTGGGCAAGTATTTCTGCAATTTTCTATTGGCCCTGGCTATAACGCACAGTTTTGCTGTTGTGCATTTTATAAGCACAATTAGGTTCATTTTTTTATTACAAAATTATATTTTCAGTTGTGCATGAATAAAAATACAATTGGTTGTCCTTACGTTAAACGTTTCTCAAATTAGGCCTTTAAGGTCATTCACAACTATTTTCTTAATTAATAATGTGCATTATTCAACACATGGGACAAATTTAAACTTACCGCATTCATCACCCTTCTCTTCTCCAGTTGGTCTGAAAAACATTGTGTGCTGCTGTTGATTTTATGTCTGTCTCAAATGACGTATTTTGAAGCTGCGCACGCAAAGGCCACCACAGCTAAACCACCACAGGCCACCAGTGTTGCCAGATTATGCAGGTTCACGCCCAATTGGGCTTGTATTTTTGTATTGTCGCGAGAAAAATGGCTTTGGACGGGGAGCCTATTTTTTGGGCTAGTTTTGGGCATTTGTGGCGGTATTATATTTGGATATATTTTTAATATATTTACAATATTTTTAAGCAAAATACTAAGCTATACGATACACAATCCTTAGTGTTTACATCACTGTTGCTAAACATTGTAAGAATAACACACATCAATATCTGTTATATGACATACATTTCATTATTACTTTGGGCTACAAACGTAGCACTTTCTATATGACACAGTCTGGTAGAAGGCGTTATTGCAAATGAGAATTTGTTCTCAAGGGTTTTACTTGATTAAAGAAAAGGAATGATTGATTGATTCGTATGATTCCTATTAGTGTTATTTCGCAATTAAAATAAAAGGCTAAAATTGAGTACCCCCCGCGTCACATTATAAGATACGCAAACAGTACTATTGAATAACAGTTTGTTTTTACAGGAAGCATTAATTCAATGAAGTTCCACAAACTCACCAGATTGCCATTAATCAATAATAAACAAATGTAGGCCTACCATTTTACACATTACAAATACGTCTGTGTACTAATAATAAAAACCAAAAAATAATATTTATATTAGTTTATCTCGAGTTAGTCTTAGTCACCTGGATGGATATTGCCAAACTTATTGACCCAATATTTAGGTGTGATTTTTTTAGTTTCCGGCATCTTTAAACAGCATGTTGAGTAGTAAAAACGCACTGGATACTGAAGTAAACTGCAGCTACGTGTCAGCATGAATGTGACACTGACAGTGCGCCTCGTTCACCAGAAGCAGTTTTATTGAACAAGTATGTTTACTAAATTTAAAGCAAAATTGCCTGTGTCGATGATTATATATGATAAGTGTATTGATTTGGTTACCAAACAAACAAAAAAAGAAAATCTGTGTTTTTCCACCTTATTCCACAGCAAATGGATTCCTAGGATCCCTGGTAATTAAGCACATAAAACACAAAAAGTTGTAATTGCAAATAGTGTAGTTGCTATTTGTTACAATGGGGAACATCAGAGGTGATTGTGATGTCACAACTTACACTCCTGATTGGGTTGGTTTTCAGGAAGAAGCGGGCGGGTTTTTGTAAAATAGTTGGTAACCCTGCAGGCCACCATGAGCAAAGTCTCCTGCAGTTATACACTCTTGAACCCTTAGCCACTTACCGGGTGTGGTTTCAGAGTTATAGGGGTGGGAATAAACTTAAAATGTGTCTCAGCAGCAGGCTTGCTGCTCTGCAACTCAATAAATATTAGTAAAAATAATATATCATGTATAATGTCCCACTTGTTAAGAGACCAATTAATTTACTTTAACACACACATTTAATGGTCACATTTTGATATGTTATAAACAAAATATTACCCTTTTAAAATGACTGCTTCGCTTTATTGCAATACGGACTGCAGCTGCTCAGTGTTTGCCTCCCACTTTTGACTGGTGATTTACAGTGAGAGGTGGTGTTTTTAGAGGCGCTTATGTGTAACCAAGACAGCAATTTGCTATTTTTATTTTTAAAAAAAAGAAAAAAGAAAAAAATGCAGTTTTTATTATTATGCACTATTAAATTTTAAAGTTAGTTCAGCGTGCACAGTAAATCCAAGATGGACTTCCGGTTAAATAATACGCAGATTTTTGTGCATAAAAATGATTTTTTAATGGTTTAAAAAAAAAAAAGTTTTGTTTCAGATATCTTTGTTAGGTTAAAACAAAGTAATAAAATCAATTTAGATTTGTTTCTGTTTAAATCAAAAAATAAGTTTGACCACTCTACAGAAGGATTGCTCTAAAATTGATGCCAATGCCATGCAGTTTTTGTTTATGATTTAACAAACTGCATACTTTAGGTTAAACAATGCTACCAAGATAAAGCACACACGCCTTATGAATCTCTCTAAAATGAAGTAGACGTGTGTGATCATGTATACTGGTTAAGAATCCAATTTCATGAAAGTCTAAGCTCTCAAGAAACTTGAAATAATATTTTGCTGCTTAGCAAAATTAGGAGGGGTAGGGGCGGGGGTGCTCTTGGTAATTTTAAACTTGAAGTAAACAGTTGAAAAGATTAACCTATTTAAATATTTTGTCTTAAAATAAAGTACAGAGCGTTTGTAAAACAGAATTATATTTCAGTGTACAATATAACATTATGATTGTGCTAGAGCAGGAGAATGGTGTATAGAAAAAATAAATAAAAAAAATAAAAAAAACATTGAATGCACCATTTTATTAAAAAAAATGTAAGGGTCCATTCCCAGTTCCCATAAGACATTAACTGCAAGTCAGGCGAGTTTCCAGTGTTCTCGGTTACCATTTGAGGTCGTTATTAGATCGTGGAAGCGTGGTACTGTGTTTTAGATTATTACCGTAACGGGCTCAGTAGTATGTAGGTCTGTAAGAGCAATTTGTTAAATCCACATATTTAATTTGTTTTATGTTTTGCTTATTAATTAAAAAAATATATATATAGATAACATTTAGATTACAATTCTTTATTTCATAATATTGTAAATACCAACTGCCATTCACATAAACCTCAGCCTCTGCACTCCTCTTGCAGGTTTGCCAAGAAAGAATTGACAGTCACAGTGCACATGCTCAGTACGTCTCCGCTGGCTCGGTGCTGAAGTTGGGCGGACGGAAGAAAAACATCTCTTCGAGAAATTAAACATCAGCATACTGTACTGTACTGTATGGCACAAAAACAACAAGACATCAAAAATAAAGCGGTAAGAAAATAATGTTCCTCAATTGCTAATGTCTGTAGTTATTTATATACAATAGCATTTTGTATGAATTATAACAGAATATAGTTGTATTGGTAGTTTCATCGTTTTACATCCTGAATGCATTGCTTAAAGGCAAAATGTTAATCTGCATTTCCTGAAAACTGTAGAAATGCATATAAACGGTTATTGTGCTAACAGCTATACAGTGTTACATATATAGTTTGTGATACCCTACCATAAGTGACAGCGGTGTTATGGATGCACAAACCTGTAAAATCATATAGAGCTGCAACGATAACGAGAAGGGAATGCCGCTGAACAACAGCACATATGATAAAATATTATTAGTTTGTTGTATACATCTTCCCTGCATCGAATTCCCTGCATTGTTGTTTAATTTGTTTGTCCTGTAAACACGGGTTTGTTTTTATTGGATTATTTGTTGCTTTTAAACGGGTTTTGGTGTTGAGAGTAATGTATCCAAAGACATTTTTGTCACCTTGTTATGCACGCTGTATTTATTGCTGCGGGTTAGGAAACACGACATAAAAACGCCCACGGTATATGTCGCACTGATATGTACAGGGCATTACAATAAATCCTATACATTCAATAAAAAAAACAGTTTCTTGTATGTGTTAATCTTGGAAATCATACTGAATGTTTTTAATTCTATTCGGGTGGTTTGGCACAATGTTGATAAAAGCACACCAGTATTTACGTTTTTTTTTTAAAAGTAGAAATAAATCATATTTCTAGTGAACATGTGACAATCATATGCTAACTAAATATGAAGCGCGACATTTTTGGGAGATATTATTTTAGATACACGCGTTTATTAACGACATATCTACCATCACTCAGGCACATCCAGCATTCTCAGCATAGTTTATATGTTTTTTCAGCATGTTTTATGTGTGCCCACTGTTCATAAAATAGTCAAACATTTATATGAAAAATGTATCATCTTTTAGTAGCTATTTGGCTTTTTCTTGACTCTATTTGCACCTGACCAAAGCAGTTTACATGTACTAAAAAGGTTGGAATAAATGGTCAGTTCAGTTGTAACATATGTGACATCACGAAAAAGTTTAAAAAAAAAAATATATATATATATATATATATATATATATATATATATATATATATATATATATATACATATACAGTACCAGTCAAAAGTTTGAGTACACCTGCTTGAAACCAGGTTTTTCATGATTATCTATGCTTTTAACTGTATAAACTTCTCTATAAACACTTAATATTTCATTATATGATACGTGTACTTATATAAGCTGATAATCATAAGTGAATTGCATTCAAAAATTTTATTTTTAAATGAAAATGTAAATCTTGTCAGTTTCAATGAAATGGTCACCCAAAGCAAGGGGATTTCAGTCTGAAGCCCAAGTCAGTTAAAAGTCTGAAATGTGTGCTACACGGTGTTAGAACACTGGCCTAAGTATAAAAGTGTCTTTGTTAGATGTTCTCCGAGTTAACTAGCATGTTACCTAATTAACCTTTTGTCACCAATTATTGTTAACAGGTGAGGGTCCATGATTACTATAAATATAGGTAGCATAGGCACAAGTTTGTCATTCCTGAATGTAAGGGAGCAGAAAATGGCAAAATACGCTCAGTTAAGCAAAGAAAAAATACAGTCTGTAATTACTTTAAAAATGAAGGTCAATCTTTAAGACAAATCGCAAGAACTTTGCAAGTGTCTGTAACTGCTGTGGCCAAGACCATCAAACGATTTGAAGAAACTGGCACTTATGAGGACTGAACAAGGTCAGGCAGGCCAAGGGTGACCTCAGAATCAGAGAACAAGTTCATTCGAGTCACAAGTCTGCAAAACCGGCGATTAACTGCCCCTGAAATACAAGCATGTAGGAGGCAGTGTCGTGGTCTGGGGTTGCTTTGCTGGTGACAGAGTTGGTGATCTTTACCAAGTCCATGGCAAGCTCAACCAGCATGGCTATCATAGCATACTTCAGAGGTATGCCATTCCATCAGGATTACGGCTAGTTGGGCAGTCCTTCATTCTTCAGCAAGATAATGACCCGAAACACACCTCAAAGTTGTGCAAGAACTATCTGGCGAAGAAGGAAAGTGAAGGACAACTCAGTTTAATGACCTGGCCTGCCCAGTCTCCAGACCTCAATCCCATAGAACTTGTATGTGACAAACTGGACAGAAGAGTCAAAGCAAAGCTACCCACAAGTGCCCTACATCTCTGGGAATTGCTGCAGAAGAGCTGGGAAGACATGTCGGGTGATTTCCTGCTGAAACTTGTTAACCAAATGCCTCGGGTTTGTGAGGCTGTTATTAAGGCAAAGGGTGGCTATTTTGAGGAATCCAAGATTTAGAGACAATTTTCAATTTTCTTGAACATTGCTTTGATACTCCTTATGTTTTGTTTTGTATATTGTAACATGTGCTTTTATTTTCAAGTATTTACAGAAAGCATTATCACGATGTAAAACATTGTCAATTATGAAAAAACCTAGTTTCCAGCAAGTGTACTCAAACTTTTGACTGGTACTGTGTGTATATATATATATATATATATATATATATATATATATATATATATATATATATATATATATATCATGAAGATAAAGATGTAACACTACAAATGGACAGAGTTTAAGGAATCATCCATATAAAGATATGAAACATAATAAAGTCTTATTTATCATCTATTTTAATAACAGTACAAGTTATTGAAAAGGTGATTCAGGCCATTTTACATTACATCTTTCATGAGGTTTAAAAAAAATAAATACAAAAAATAAAAAATTGGACATTTCTGTGCTATAATATATTTTTGCATATGGTCAGATTTCACTTTTTTGTTTTTACTTACAAAATCAATCATTTTCTGTTGAGCTATGGAATTCCAGGAATTAACTAAGCTGCAATTACTCCTTGCCCCCATAGACCATAAATGTAATATAAAATTTAAAATTAGAAGAAAAACTAATATAAGTGTTGATTTTTATAATGCATTTCTACTGTAGTTCATGTCTCACTAGGATTAATGAAAATCCACCTTCATTTTCAAGAAGACAAAGAACAAGAAGATTTTTCCCACAGATAACATATATTAGAATACTGCATGTGATGTTAAGTGTACTACTGTGCACTGTGGCAACTAAAATGCATATTGCCTTGACATGAACAATGTATGCCAATAAAAACTGCTGTTTTTTTTCATATGACGTTTTGGGAGTAACTATAATACCTTTGGAACCAGTTTAAAAACATACAATCAAAATCTCTAAAATTTCAGCAAGCCCTTATGTTGTTTTTTGTTGCACTCACAGTGATGAACTGCATATGAACCATACGCTACACATTTTAAAAGACACTACTCGTATTAATTCAAGTTGAAAGAAGATCAAGTTAATATTATAATAGTAGCAAGAATACTAGCAAGAAACAACTTATTTGTAGGAAGGAGCAGATAGTTTTGAGTTTGTTCTTGTTAGTTTCATAACATTAAAATGTTTTTATTTCTTTTATACACAGTATTTGGGTAAACTTTGTTAAGCTCTTTAGAGCCAAGCATTTTTGTCATGGATGTTACCCCACAGCAGTAGAGTAAATTATTTTTTTACACAATTTAACATGGATTATTGAACCTATAGTTCATATACTCAACATAAAACAGTAAACTGCAATGAAAATGTCACTAGGTTGCATAACAATACAAACATTAATTGATCATATATATATATATATATATATATATATATATATATATATATATATATATATACAGTACTGTGCAAAAGTTTTAGGCAGGTGTGAAAAAATGCTGTAAAGTAAGAATGCTTTCAAAAATAGACATGTTAATAGATTATATTTATCAATTAACTAAATGCAAAGTGAGTGAACAGAAGAAAAATCTAAATCAAATCCATATTTGGTGTGACCACCCTTTGCCTTCAAAACAGCATCAAGCATCAATTCTTCTAGGTACACTTGCACACAGTTTTTGAAGGAACTTCGGCAGGTAGGTTGGCCCAAACATCTTGGAGAACTAACCACAGTTCTTCTGTGGATTTAGGCAGCCTCAGTTGCTTCTCTCTCTTCATGTAATCCCAGACAGACTCGATGATGTTGAGATGAGGGCTCTGTGGGGGCCATATCATCACTTCCAGGACTCCTTGTTCTTCTTTACGCTGAAGATAGTTCTTAATGACTTTCGCTGTATGTTTGGGGTCGTTGTCATGCTGCAGAATAAATTTGGGGCCAATCAGATGCCTCCCTGATGGTATTGCATGATGGATAAGTATCTGCCTGTATTCCCCGCATTGAGGAGACCGTTAATTCTGACCAAATCCCCAACTTCATTTGCAGAAATGCAGCCCCAAACTTGCAAGGAACCTCCACCATGCTTCACTGTTGCCTGCAGACACTCATTAGGTATGCGCTCTCCAGCCCTTTGGCGAACAAACTGCCTTCTGCTACAGCCAAATATTTCAAATTTTGACTCATCAGTCCAGAGCACCTGCTGCCATTTTTCTGCACCCCAGTTCCTGTGTTTTCGTGCATAGTTGAGTCGCTTGGCCTTGTTTCCACGTCGGAGGTATGGCTTTTTGGCCGCAAGTCTTCCATGAAGGCCACTTCTGACCAGACTTCTCCGGACAGTAGATGGGTGTACCAGGGTCCCACTGTTTTCTGCCAGTTCTGAGCTGATGGCACTGCTGGACATCTTCCGATTGCGAAGGAAGTAAGCATGATGTGTCTTTCATCTGCTGCAGTAAGTTTCCTTGGCCGACCACTGCGTCTCGGTCCTCAATGTTGCCCGTTTCTTTGTGCTTCTTCAAAAGAGCTTGGACAGTACATCTGGAAACCCCTGTCTGCCTTGAAATTTCTGCCTGGGAGAGACCTTGCTGATGCAGTATAACTACCTTGTGTCTTGTTGCTGTGCTCAGTCTTGCCATGGTGTATGACTTTTGACAGTAAACTGTCTTCAGCAACCTCACCTTGTTAGCTCAGTTTGGCTGTTCCTCATCCAGTATTATTCCTCCTACACAGCTGTTTCTGTTTCAGTTAATGATTGTGTTTCAACCTCCATATTGAATTGATGATCATTAGCACCTGTTTGGTATAATTGTTGAATCATACACCTGACTATATGCCTACAAAATCCCTGACTTTGTGCAAGTGTACCTAGAAGAATTGATGCTGTTTTGAAGGCAAAGGGTGGTCACACCAAATATGGATTTGATTTAGATTTTTCTTCTGTTCACTCACTTTGCATTTAGTTAATTGATAAATATAATCTATTAACATGTCTATTTTTGAAAACATTCTTACTTTACAGCATTTTTTCACACCTGCCTAAAACTTTTGCACAGTACTGTGTATATATATATATATATATATATATATATATATATATATATATATATATATATATATATATATATATACTGTTGTAGTCAAAGTTTCCTTCCCCAATGGAAATGTATAATTTCCAGAAATTTCTCAAAAACAGATAATTATAGGAAAAATCTTTTGCAGCAAAAGTGCATCAGAGGAGGAATTGGATAAAATGACTGCCTTACAGTACACAGTGAGTTTATACTACTTCGAGTTACTTGTTTTCTTTTAATAAAGAGTTTGGTTCATCAAATTATTTGCTGCTGTCTTTTATGGGAATACACCACAATGTGGTGTTTGCTTACGAGACTGACAATGATTGGTATGTATAGGGTTTGTTGTATCTTAATATAAAATAAACTTGATTATACTGCGTTTGCATTTTTAGCAGTATTAGCATAAAAAAATATTTCTCGACTAAACAAACCAGTTCCATAGAGGGACAGCAGTGGAACAAAATAAGGGGTCTCTTGTCTTTCTAAATTGAACAGAGACTCGAGATATCAGCAATTAAAATGTAAGGGAGGTACCTCACACTGCTGCCCCGGGAAGTGCTGTCTGTCTCGGGCAAACCTCTCCTGAGGACTCACCGGTGGCTGTCCACATTCATTTTTCGCCAGAGTACATCTTTTTTTCCCGGGAACGAAGAACCTCACGAAAGAAGATCCCCTCATGACAAAAGAAATGAAATTCTAAATTCTTTTTTCGCCAGATTACTTCTATTTTCATCAGAACAGATGCGTTTTTCGTGAGAAGAATTCCTTTTTCGTGAGACGTGTGGTGTAATTTATTTTTAAAAGATAAACACATTTCCCACTCACAAAATGAAAAGACAATGTTACAGTCAATCTTATGGAGTCCCAATTATATACAGACGTAATGTTTTACTAAAGATATTTGATTTTAAGGCAGTTTCAGTTTTTTTTAAAAAATTAAAAACAAAATGTCCGCCTCATGAAAAAATATGTTTTTCTGACGAAAGAAGATTAGACCCTCGCGAAAAAAAGTATTTTGTTGTGAGGCCAATTCCTTTTTCAAAATCAGACATCTAACTGCAAGAGCTGTACTGAGCGTGCACAACCAACATTTTAAATCCCTATAACTCAGGAACAGATCAATATTTTTTCACCAAAACAGAAAAAGGCACTATTCTGGGCCTCTTGTACTCTAAAATTGTCAAACAAAAATTCCAAACCATTTGGAGTAGGGATGTCACGGTATTAATTTTTGACGGTATGCTAACCGGAGCACAAGGAGGTTAAGTGACTTGCTCAGAGTCACACAATGGGTCAGTTTTAAATGGCTATTTAAAGAAATACACTCAAGTCAAGTCATTTTTTAACAAGAAAAATAACTTTAAAGTTGTACTCACAGTCTCAGCAAAATAATGCTGCTTTTTTATTCTAATTACTGTGGAGAAATTTAAAATTTTCTGGGCTCAGTCTGGAATGATAAGGGGTAAGGATGTGATCACTGCAACTGAATATCCTGTGCCCATATCACCTTAAACCGTGTGAACTCGGTAATCATAGTATAGTAAAATCGTTGCGGTTTCAAAACAGTGGCAGTTTATACTGCGGTTTACCGTAAAACAGGTATACCATGACACACAGTACCTATTTTGGAGCTGGAGACCAGCAAAAAACACAGATTTTTTATTTGTTTTTACTATCAGGATCTCGTAATCCGCATATCTTCGCAGATCGAAATGACCCATATCAAGAGATCTAACCAAAGGGAACACACATCCACATTTTTGTACAAATCCATTGAACGGGGTCAGAGTTATTAAAGTACAGAAATTGGGGTTTAACATTAAACTGCCTACTCAACCCTAACTATAGTGAGCTTATGTATATATAAAACTCAACCCTAACTATAGTGAGCTTATGTATATATAAACAAACTTATATACAAGAAGTTCCTTAATTATTTCACCCCCTACTGCCTAATCATTCAGCAAATGCATTTACATAGTTATTATAATACAGGTCTAGAAAGTAATACATTTGATTATTACATTATATATCTATCCACAATACCGGTTTAGAAGTATAAAGAAAAATACTAATCATTTATAGCATCTCCTTCTACTTACATTACATTCTACCTGCGTTTGACATGTATATGTCTGTATAATAAAATTTGTCATTAAGAATGAAAAAAAAAAAACACGGTTTAGAACAAATGCAGTTACTGTTATTTTAACAGATTATATAAAATAAATAGAAAGAATAAATATATACTGTAAAATACAGTGCATTGGATGTTACAGTTCATATGTGCATATATTTCTAAATAAACGTATTTCGAAAGTTAAGAATATCACAAAATTAATTACATTTGTTAGATGTTTTCATTGTGCTTTGAAAAAAAAATTCAAATAGTTTTTTTTAGAGCAGAAAAAAAACTCCATGCAGGTGATCTTGGAATGTGGGTCTATGAGAGAGTGACAGCTGCAACACCAATCAAAGCCACTATCTTCAAAGCAAACAGCATATCAATCAAGCTGTGTAAGAACATAAGAACATAAGAAAGTTTACAAACGAGAGGAGGCCGTTCGGCCCATCTTGCTCGTTTGGTTGTTAGTAGCTTATTGATCCCAGAATCTCATCAAGCAGCTTCTTGAATGATCCCAGGGTGTCAGCTTTAACAACATTACTGGGGAGTTGGTTCCAGACCCTCACAATTCTTTGTATTAAAAAGTGCCTCCTATTTTCTGCCCCTTTATCTAATCTCCATTTGTGACCCCTGGTCCTTGTTTTTTTTTCCAGGTCGAAAAAGACCCCTGGGTCGACATTGTCAATACCTTTTAGAATTTTGAATGCTTGAATCAGATCACCTCGTAGTCTTCTTTGTTCGAGACTGAATAGATTCAATTCTTTTAGCCTGTCTGCATACGACATGCCTTTTAAACCCGGGATAATTCTGGTCGCTCTTCTTTGCACTCTTTCTAGAGCAGCAATATCCTTTTTGTAAGAGGTGACCAGAACTGGAAGTATACAGAGACCCATCTGGTGGGTTCGGTAAGGGCTTGACTGTCTCTATACAAAGTTTGGTGCAGTTTAGTGATGGAATGCTGTAGTTACAAAGCTAAGAAAGGACACAAAATCGAAAATGGCCAATGGTGGCTACCCAAAGACCACTAGGGGAATTAAACATCGCCGATGGAGGCTGCAAAAGGGGTTAAAATTAGAACCGTGGTTTATTCTAAAATAAGAAGCAATATTCAAAGGGTTGGCTTCACTTTTTATTTACTTTAAAAATAGTTTAGCAAACAAAACCAATCACATAAAGTACAGTGAGCATCTGATGAAAAACAGACCTTAATAAATGTTAAAGTGACTAAAATGTTTCAAGCCTAAGTACACATGGGGTTGGGGTGTGGAGAAGTGGTCTTAATACCCCCACCTTTATTTTTTAACATTAATCTAGTTGGTGTTTTCAAAACTTATTGATCCCCTTATCAAGATCAGTAAATACAAAACAGTGCACAAGGTCTGAAATAGAGCAAGGTTGTAAGTTTTTAAGGACCCTGATCACTAATGTCATTTAAAAGGACTCCAAGGTGTTTTTGCACTGTGGTCTTACACGTTTGTTTTTTGTGCAGAGGACTGTGTCACTAGTTCAGCTTTGTAACCAAACCAAAAAGGTTTTGGTTAATTCAGTTTTTTTATTTATATTTTTCAGATTGTACTGCCTCTGCGACTCCTCTGCGACCCAGAGCCTGCCAATGCTTGCTTCTGATCAGGGATGAGACATGCAATTGGTGGTTTCGGTTGGTGGCTACAGTTTTATTGTCCTTTCGGAGTGCAACTGTTTTCCTCATCACCATGACTTTCCTGTTTAACATTATCCAGAAACTCATTATATTTCTCTGTAAATTCAACTCTCAAAACAAACTGGTGATGTTGGAATGCAGACCCATAAATACCAGTTACAGAGGGTAACACTCTAGTTGTCTAGTGTGTAGAGCCAATGCATTGTTCATTGTCAAATTTACTCAATTATAAACAAGACAACTGTTCAATAAAACATACTTTATTTAAGAATGTTAAATGAGAAACTGAAAGGGGGATAAACATATGGCTAAATGGTATATTCAAATTATTAAGGAATTTAACAATTAGTATTCATTGCAGTACATAGATAATTCGTGATGTCATCCTCTGAAAATAACATCCGATTTATATACTGTAACCTGGTACGCAGGTAGGCATGCAAACCAATAAAGAAAAATCCGGACTTCCATATTGGTTAGATGCAAAGGCGTACCGTCAGTACGTTTTTAACAGGAAAGCATTTTTCATAAAGGCAGCGAGGGTGCTCACGCTTGCAAGGTGAGCCGTACTTTCCTAACCTCAGGATTTTTCCCGGAGGCTCAGGGTCTCCGGGCTCTGTCAACGATCTCTGGGAGGGTTCCAATTTAACTACAGTCCCTCCCTGTTAGCACTATCATTGGCTGTTTTTTTTAAATAAAAAATGAAGAGTGATAGGTGAAACCACTCCAGTTCATAAGATCAATCATTTTCTTTTAATGGGCACTTGAAACAACCAATGATAGCAGGGATCTATTAAACCGTCCATTCAGAGAAGAGGGATGCAGTTACAGGGAGTGGCATTAAACTGAGCCGGGGTAAGAGGAGGTGTCGATGTTTGAAAGCTGTTACATTATTATTATTAGTTTATTTAGCAGACGCCTTTATCCAAGGCGACTTACAGAGACTAGGGTGTGTGTGAGTTTAAAAAAATGCATTTACTTAACCTTTTTACTTAAAATAAAATATTAGAATAAAATAAATACAGATGGTATGCTTGACAAGATTGGCCTAATTGCTTCTCCTAACTTGGGCTTTTGTGTTTGATATCACCCCTTTAAACGGCTGTTGCGTTTTTCTAACTTGTTTTTTTACATTGACAATGTTTTTGTTATAGATAATAGATGTCAGTACTATAGCATGTGACAAAGTAATTCCTATAGTATTACATATAAGACCTTCTTTAAAATTACTTTGCAATGAATATCCTGAGGTACCAAAATTACAATAGACACTCTTTCAGTTTAATAAGGACAAATCACACTACTGGATGCAATCAGATTAATAAAAAGTACCTTAATTATTTCTAGAACGGCTTTTAAACTAACATTTATATGGTAAGATATTTGATATCTAATCACATGCACTCATAGATTTCAACTGTATGTCATGGCTCACCTCTCTTTAGGTGGCCTTAATAAGCATTCATTTTATGTAACACTTACATGAAGTGTCTGTGTATAGTAACTCCTTTTAGGTAAAACAGTAAGGACTTAAGGTTCCTCCGAGGACCAGTTTGAAGGCTGTGATGCAACAGCTTGCAAGCCATTTTGAATATGATGTTTAGTGGCTACAGCTCTTGGTTTTATGCGGTCTGGAACTAAGGGAGCTAGAGGAAGTTTCTGATTGGCTAGTTCATATCACAGTTGACACTTCCTAGACTAAAGGTGTTCAGCAATGTCTCCTTTGTGACTATGAATTTTAGAACGGTTTAAAGTAATTACTTAGATTGCTTATTGGTCTGTGTTGTTAAAATAAGGCAATATGTCCTACAAAACAATACATTAACTTAATATTATTGTTTTGGTGTAATAAACTATACAATTATACACAGTTACATGGAAACTATTTGAGTATAAGATGATTAATAAATAGTTGCAAAGTGTAATAACCAGGGTTTAAAATTGCATTAAACATAAAAGTGCCTAGTTTTCTCTCACCATAAACTTCCTGTGATACAGGTAACAAGGCCATACTTGACATCATATAGTCTCACGTGAGGAGTAAATGTAATGTATGTGGTTGTGACAGAAAACAATCAGCTTCATTTAAGTGACAAAAAAAAAAAAACCTAGAGAAGAGACTAGAGGTAGGCCACATTTTAGGATCAGATTTTGCTAGTTAAATTGTCAATTTAATTTAATTTTAAATAATGCCGTCAGACGTTTGGAAGTTTTTTTTTTTACAAAAGAACAAAATGGAAAGGTAAAACGTGCTGTTTGTGAAGTTTTAACGAGCTTCTGTGGCAAAACCACCAACCTTTTGTAAAAAACAAAAGGAAGCAGCACCTTCAGTGACAGCTTATTTTGGAAAGAAAAACGAAAAGTGTCAGAGCAAAAGAAATAACAGGCCTGATAGTGTATGTTGTCACACAAGATATCAGACCTGTTAGTATAGTAGAGGGAGCTGCGTTTAAAAATCTGATTTTGAATCTTGCTCCGAGCTATGAAATGCCCTGTCCAAATTCATTACTCTTGATCATGAACGTGCAAAGGAAAAGCTTTGACAGGATTTAAATCAGGAGTGTAATTCAATGTCCATCACTACCGATGTATGGAGAAGCATGACACACCTGCCATTACATTAAGCAAAACTGGGAACTCGAGTCAAAAGTATTAGCGACATGAAAATTACATGAGAGACACACAGCTGTGAATTTAGCAGAAGCGATCAATCAGATAAACACAGAGTTTGAAGTGGCTACAAAAGTAATAGCTTGTGTTCATGACAACGCGGCCAACGTGTGCAGAGCAATGTCTTTGCTTTCTGCAAGCGAGTGTGTTGTGTTACTTTTTGGTAGTGTGAGCACAATATAAATCTCTGCATTCAGAAAAGCTTGGAGGATGTACGACAAGTGGCAACAGCAAGGAGACTGGTTGCACATTTTAAAAAGAGTGAGATGGCGACAAGTGCTTTAAATAGGAAACAAACAGAAAAATACGGAACACAGAAAAAACACCACTCAAGTTAATACAGGACGTACAAACAAGGTTGAACACGGTTTATTATGTGTTTGAACGCCTTATTGAATTAAAATGGCCAGCTATTGCTGTTTTGTCAAACCCAGATTTGACCAAAAAGTCTGACGCAGCTAGTTTAGATCTCACGACTGAGCAGTGGAAGCTAATGGCTGAGATACTACCTCTACTACAGCCATTCGAACTGGCTACAGTACTTTTGAGTGCAGAGAAAAACATTATGGCTAGTTCTTTGAACCCGCTTGCAACAGGTGGAGGACAACCTCGAAAATGACGGAAATCGTGCCTGTACAAGTGAGTGCAGCACAGAGGACTTACCTGTTCAAAAGAAAATGAAGCTCCGAACAAGCAATGGAATTGTTACCTCGTGGATGGCAACAAACACACACTACTTCCAAGGAAACCTTAAATCCAACAAGAGATGACGATTTATGCTTCTGAAACTCCATTAAACATCAGCGAAGATCCCCTGATTTGGTGGAAAAATAACCAGTCACACTTTCCCAACCTAGCAACCTTGGCAAAGAGCATGTTAAGTATCCCTGCAACATCGCTCCCGAGCGAGCGTGTGTTCAGCAAAGCAGGGTTGCTTGTGAACAAACTCTGTTCTTTGAAACCGGAGAATGTGGGTGCCATAATATTTCTGAATAAAAACAGAAAATAAGCTCTGGAGACAGCACAGACTTTGTTACGTTGGACTTGTAAATAGTTATTCTTGTGTTCCCCTTTGGAGTTTTTTTCCCTCTAATCTGGTTGCTGTCAAGACATCTTAAGGTAAGACAGTAGGCCTAATATTTTTAATGTTTTATTAACTTTTTGTGGGGAACCTCGCCGACATTCTGACTAGACATAAATAATTAGAAATGTGTAGTTTTAAGTTCAACAGGAGAAATGTTTACTTTTCGTGATTAGATTTGATGAAAATATATGTACTTATTATTTACACGTTTCTTTTGTGTTATGAAAAAACCGATGCATCGATGCATCGGGTCTTTATGAAAATGATGCATCGATAGTAAAAAATCATTATCGTCCCAGCCCTAACTGAAATGGAATATTTTCTGTTAATTTCTATTACCCGTGGACACTGTCAGATTTGTACATGGATATGTTCACTGCCTGGCTAAACTAATTGCAGTATACAAATTACAAAAGAGCAGTGGAAGTTCCATTAAATCTTTAATACCAGATTAAATTGACTAAAAAACATTCATAGTGTTCATGTTCATGCTTTTGTTCTTTTTACAAAAAAATGGGTTGACATATGTTTACTACCACTGCAATGATGACTGCCTAGACTGGTACATCATTTAGTGTAATACCTGTCTTTGCAGTCACCAGCTTAAAAGAAGAACAGACATCCCACACAGTTCATCAATCGTCAACTCAGGGGTACCAAAATATTTAAGTGAGTTGGGTTAATGAGCATTATGCTACTGCATGGTTTGATGGAACACTTTGATTGGCTATCGACATTCGAGAAGGGGTGGTACACCGACTGTCACCTCATAACACAAACTTGCATCACCACACACTACAATTCTATGAGCATATAAAAAAAGAATCAATCAATTTAAAATTATGCTTTCACTTTACCTCCACTGATGTCCTATGTAGTCCTGAATAGCATCGTTTCCTGGTTTTCTGAAATGTTTATAAATAAAATAATATTGAAATTAACATTCACCTTTGGTCAGGCAGAATTAAAGAACAGCGGTGCTGGGAAATTGACATACGACTTTATGTAAGAAGCTGACAGGGAAAATAATATTTTGCCAAATAATCTCGCCTTAGATAAAGGCATCTCCCAAATAATAATAATATAAATTCTGTTTTCTAGACAAAGTAAGACTAAATATTATGTTATGTTTAGATTTGATATAATTGGCACCATTTCTTTCTCCCATCAATATAGATATTTTTTTTCTTTTTTCGGATTGAAGAGTTAGCTTCACTAAATGCTTACAACATAATACAGTGCCACGTGATTTGAAATGAGTAAATGAGTAAAAAAAGAGTTTCCGTGGCAACTGACCGGTAACCCACAGTACACTACTGTATCAGCTTCTGCACCTCAATACTGGGGACATTTTCCATGGAACAGGGTAGTCTCATACATGGAAAAACATTTATAAAATTGGTACAACTTAGTTCAGTAGTTGCATTATTAAGCATAAGTAATTGGAAGTATCAGATTGAGAGTATTACAATCTGGGGACATATGAAGGTGATGTGCATCCAGTCATATGTCACACTGTCTTGGGAATCTCTTTTCAGGAAACTTGCCATTTCATAGGAGGTGTATGAAGTATTTTGTTGTCTTGGACTGTTGAATTATTCTTTGTCCATTTTCTTTTTTGTTTCACTGTTTTGTAAGCATTTCTTATATTCATTATTTATGTTCCGACATATGCTTCCCTTGTTTACCTATTGTTTATGTCACTGTGGTTTGCAGTGCTCAGGTGTAGTGGTGATGTGATTAGTAAACAGAAGACAGACAACAAAGTTCGCGATCCAACGGGTTTTATTATTGTAATCCTGGTCTGGCGACCACAAAGAATAATCCCAGGCAATACACAGCAATGTGTAAAAACTGGATTCAACCCACCTGACATTTGGAAAACAATTTGGTCAAGAGCAGTAAAACACATTATTAACCAAGCAGGCACAGGGTATTTTGCTTTATTACAGCAGCTTAGATTCACTCGTGTACCAGTTCTCATTATCACAAAATGTCATTAGTAATCTTCAAAAACATCACACGTACTGTACTTTACGCACAGTTAATTTACATATCAACCCCCACCTTTCCCATTCATTTAAACTGAGTGAATGGAAACCCAAAAAAGCATTTTACACAAGACATTTTTCTCATGTAAATGTCTCAAGTTAAAAAACTAGCATGGAAACCCCATGAATGAATCAAACAAACTCACGGTAACTCACAGTACTCCTTCAGTTCAGCTTAACCATACAAAGGAACAGATCACCTCGCAGCGTCCCCTTTTATACCGTCAGTCACGCCCCCTTGATTAGAGAGTGCAACCGTTTTTCCTCCAATCCACAGTTGCCACATCGCTTCCCTTCCGGGTCGATGACTTGGTGTACCGTAGCTCGCCCCCTTTCTAGATGGCCAACTTCCACCTAACCCTAGGAATGAATTGTCAGGCCATCCAGTCCAGGGCACTGTTCACTCTGTTCCCTTTACACAGTGCCCTCACAGTTCGGGAGGGAGATTTGTATAAGTTTTGGAAATTGTAAATGAGTAAATACGCTGCTTCATTGCATTAAAAGCATTCCTGATGGACACATAAATACATAAGAAAAACATGCCCTTACCAACAGGACTACAGGAGTTTCTTCGTGTGCATAGGATCACCTATCCCAGTTTCAGCCTCAGACATATATACTCTAGCTGGTGGGCCCCTTCAGCTTGTTCTGGTTCTTGTTCTGGTGTACTAGGCCGTCTTCAACAGCAAGCCTGGACTTGACATTGCCTCTACTCAGAAAACCATTCACAATCTGAATGTCTTATTTTTATTACTGAAGGGGAAAAATGTTTTAATTTTGAACACGGTAAAAAAACAGTTATTTGCCACATTGATGTATATTTTTCATAAACATATTGGTTAAATAAGTACATTTACACCGGACGCCCACAGAGAAATAGTAACACAGTATATGTAGATGCCGCCCGTTTTAAGTTACATGAACACCCTGCCCTCCCACTAAAGTTTTTATAATGGAAGAAAAAAGATATAAGGACATTATTATGTTGTTTATTTAAATACAAAAGTTTAGTTAACAGTTTTTCTAAATAAGATGCTATTATAGAATAGTATAGTACCTGAGGTTCTAAATTTGCAGGACCTGTGTGGTTTTGTACAGTGCAAATAAGTAGATTTTTCTTTGCAATATTGAAATTCAATATAAAAGAAAATAATAAGTGTAGCAATGCCATAATATTTGATGTAGACACAATACTTTTAAATCCTAATCTACAAAACTTGAATTTTAATAGTGATGCCATTATCCAAATACAGAGAAGACAAAAGTGTTTGCATACATAAAGTTTTGTGTGATGTTAATTATAAAATCACATTCAGCAATAAAATGAGCTAAAGCGGGTTGGCAAGACGGAGAGAGTTTAGCTGCGTGTGTCATTCAGAGGGCTGCAGCTCGTGCTTTTCGGCTGATCAGTCGATTCTGCTGTTCGGCTGTGTTCTGACCTATACTCATGAATATTGTAACGGGGATGTTACACACATAGGTCGTCACTGAACAATACTGAGGCAGACACAGAGCATTGGGTGTTTACACGCTGCACAAATAAAAGTTTGCCACACAAGGCGAGCGCTTTTCAAAGTAGAAGCTGCACTGTGGAACGTGATATCAAATTCAGTGGACAGAGGCGCACAGAGGAGTGGTGTGGATTTGTTTTGAGAATGGATCACAAGGTCGTACTGTCCAAAACGATAAAGTTTACCAAAACATTGAGAAATATGGGACTAAACCGCAGCACCAGTGCTTAATTTGTAAAGAAAGTGGTGCCGGGGCGCAAGCAATGACAGTAATACCTCCCTAAGAACCGCACATTCAAAATCATAACACGTTTATTTGAAAGAGTATTGTACGTACTGGTGTTAGATGTTTACAATCACGTATTCTACATCATATATACAAAGTTATTAATTACAAAGTTATAAAAATTAATTAAAGGCAACTGCAGGACAAATAATAAATAAATAAAAAAGCCTGTATACATGTTTTGTTATGGTTTTGCATTTAAATGGTTTAAAAAAAAAAAAAAACACATTCAGAGGACACATTGATTAAAAAAATATGCACCCCAACACGAACATTAGTTTCCACAGTCTGCACTATATTATCAGCAATGTGTATGTAACAGAGGCCGCTGGTAGATTACAAAAATGATTAATTAAACTTAGACTAGGTAGTTGTTATCTTAGTATGTTTTTATTCTCTAGTAATTAAATTATATTCATTAAAAAAGGCAAGAGAGAACCAGATCGTTATTATTTTGTATTGTTTTAATTTAATATAATATGGCAGGCTAATGTTCCTATTGAAATAGGCTACAATATGTTTTTTTCATTAAAAAGTTGTCATTGTTCTTTGTTGAAATTAATGTTGAGCTTTCATATTTTCTTGTGTACTACTCATTTAATCAAACCAAGTAGTGTAAGAAGTTGCTTGTATCATTCATGATGTTTTTCAAATCAAGTAAGCTTATTTATGTATAAAAAACAACAATAGAGTTGCAGCCAGTGTCATCTTACTTAAAGGCAGTCAAGCTGAAGTTATAAAGTAATTTAAAGTAGGCTACAAACGTGGCAGCGGACTGCCTGTCTTTAGTGCACATGCAAGAACTTGCAGACTTGATACAACTGTGTTGAGATTTTAAAAAGAAAGCATTTTATGAGATTAACTAGAGGTACCAGGAATGTGACTCTGCATGCCCAGCACAAATTAAGCACTGCACAGCGCGAAACAGTGTTGTGAAAAAAAAAAAAAAAAATTCTTGTTGTTTGTATTTGTTTTTCACATGTTTCTTAATGCAAATACAAACTGAACAATTTAATTTCATATTGTTAAAGTTAGATTAACTACGACTAATAATAATAACTTAAAAACGTTACAGATAGTATTTGAAAAATGTCAGTAAACACTTCAGAAAAATAGATTTAAAGTAGGCCTATTAAAAACGTAACATATTTAAAGATATTTTTCCTTACAACTTGTTTTTATGCATGCGGTATTTTTTAAAAATGACCATATCAGTCGTTGCAGGTCTGTGACCAAGAACTGCGTTATTGTTATGATCTTTAGTTTTTTTGTAATCCTGTTTTATTTTTTTTATTTTTTCACAACACTGTTTCGCGCTGTGGTTTAGTCCTGTATTTTGCAATTACTGTGAAATCTTTTGGTACAATTTATTGTTTCGGTCAGTACGAGTAAAACCTGCCCCCAGCCTTGCTCAGCACTGAGCCAGTACCAGATATCTTGCAAGGCCAGAGTTTCACGGTTCTGGCTCGGCTCGGCTCGACAAAATGACAAGTGTGAAACTAGCCATACCGTGAGGGCTCGGATCGGCTTGGATGTGCAAGTGTGAAAAGGCTATATGTAAACCCTCTCTATGCACTGTTTGCGATCAACCTCCCTTAAACTAACCTACTTCTGGGCTCCCGGAGTCCCGACCTTCTCTCACGGCAACTCCTGCCTCTTCACATAGCCTCAGCTGGGCAATACCTTCACGAGCACCGTCTTGCAGTTGACGGGTGCCATAGTAGTTAATCCTGTGGAGTGGACGCTGTCCTGGGTTGTGGTCGTGTCCAGGGGTAGATGCTCCCGGGGTTAGTGCTGGCTCCATAGCTTCAGCTCCTGGGCTGATACGAGTCTGCAACGCAACACAAAACAAAACACAGCAATTTTTCGCTCAGTGCCCATCTGTATGGCTATGGCCGTGCAGTAGCCTCGATCCAGACCTCCCGGACAGCTCAGCACTGGGTGAACCGGCTCAATTATTTCCTTAGCAACGCATCTCCTGTTGCATGTCCCAGCTGCTTCCATAAAGGCACACATACACCCAAGAACCAGAGACATGGTCTCCCTGTCATAATATGCATTTGACTTCTATTAATGTGATTGGCCAGCTGTGAGGCTCCTTGCAAACTGCAGCCCTATGAACTCGACATAACCCTCAACTCAACAACCAGTGTCAATCATGCACTGTCTGAAATAAACTTGGAATTATCCCTCCCGCTTACTTCAAATGCAAAAGTCAAATGCTTCTAAATTCACCAGAAAGACTATTTAGTGTTTCTCGTTTTCAGGTTTTATTTCTGAGCACTCCCCCTGTCTTTAATGTTGTAATTAGCATCATTAAACTATCTCAGTTTCTTAATTTAATCATGGAAAAAATATAATGACAAAATAAGCTCAACTATTTTTCTACATATACATTCCTAAAACCACAGTGATGATCGCTTTACCCTCATTGCTTGGAGGTTGTAGATTACACTCACTGTTTCATAAAACAAAGACTTCACCCTTGCTAAACTGGTTAAATAAAATGAATAATAATTGTGGCAATTCATTTTATTCCATTGCCTTCATTCAGTAGAAAGAAGTCTTAGTTCATAGGCTTATTCCACTTTTGTAATAAAAAAAGTCGGCAAAAAACAGGTACATTCGTCAGAAAAAAAAGAAAACAGAAGCTCTGCACACTGCTTGACTCAACACGAAACAACCATTTTACGACCGTTTTACACAACATGTAAGGCATATTTATGTGTAAGTTAGTGTCTATCGTGGGCAAACCCACAACCCCCTACCTAAAATTATGTAATAATATTCATGATCTAGGTCCTCTAAACTATTGTATAGAATTGTTAAAATGTGGATAAACTCGGTCCACTAAACTGTAGTTTACAAGGCGCTTCCACTAAGCAGTTTAGAATTTGAATATTAATAAGCTGGGTTGGCTAAACTGCGAACGACCAAGGGAGTGTATTATTCCTTATTATTAGGGTGATATGTACTTCGGTCTAATCAACATTATTACTTTGCCTCATCTTGTAAAACAGTTGCTAATAAGCCTTGATCGTTTCAAAGCCATATTAATATAATTGATGAAAAGGTATATATTATGAAAAAGAAAAAATATGAAATTTAAAATATTAAGCATATTTTTAAGGAACTATTTTTTAAAAGAAGTATATTTCTTTTTTTTCCTCAGAAAAAAGTGTTTTTTGTTAATGCTATATAAGTCATTTTATAAGTGCAACAGCACACTGGTGTGTTAAAGGCACTTGGCTTCGCCTCGTATTTTACCACACACCAGGTGCATGGTATATTACACAATGACTGAACACCTTGTCATGTGTTATTGCTTACTTAACAGTGTCTGTCAATTATAAATACACCTTCTGTTTTTCAGTGTTTATTCATTTTATTTTTTAGTGCTTATTTTTTGCTATTTTCGAGTTTTATGTCAATTGCTTTTTTTCGGGCTTTTGTTTTTGATATACTGTATGACTTTTATACTGTATATACTTTTTGGCTACTTTCCAAAATGCTTAAGTTTTTTTTTTCTATCAAAATATGTATAGTAGTAACTCGACAGTACTTGCACACTTCAGCTGTACCTCCTTTCCTTTGCTGTCTTCCACAATTAAATCCTTATGGTCACAGGCACATTCTTCTGGGGTTTTTGTGTGCAGGCATTTTTTTACATTTCACCACAGTTTGCAATTATGTTTTAAATCCTCCATATCTTAACTTAAATCCTGCTAACAACCCTCCATTCCTAATTGTAATCTCGTTTTAAATCGAGTCTCCAATTGTAATGTAGGAATCTTCTGTCACTCAGTAGTTGGAGCGGGTTTAAAGTATTCAGAACGAATCAATGATAGATACAAGGCATTAACGCGGTACATTGCCCAGCTGTGCTGGGAAATGTATTATTTTTTTTATTTGTAGTAGGTTTCATTTTTTTATGGGAAAGGGGTGAAGTCAACGTAATTGATTAACCATTTCCACTGTTTTTCCGGTGGTTTCCGGTGTTTATTGGCTATCTGCCAATTTCATTTTTCTTTATATCGGGGGGTGTTTTTTCGTTTTTTATCGGTTAAAGGCGAAAATTAACCTTTTCACTGCCACATACTTTTTAACCTCTGTACATATTTCTGATTCAGATATCTTTTTTCACATTTCCATATTACTTCATGCTTACAAACCATTTGATCTGATATGACATGCCTTTAGATTAGGGATGCTTTATTTTGTGTTCTTAGAAGCAAAATACTGTTTTCTTAAACTACTCTAGACTGTTGATGGCTTCTTTAAAAACATGAATATCAAACGTTATTGATAAAAACAGGCTTTAAACAACATTCTTAAAATAGCTTGTGATTTAAAGACCTTTACTGGGACTTCCTTATTTATATGTTCTACCCTTCAATCAGGGTATCTAAATACCGTGATTTTCCTGAATAATCCCCTCATTTTTAAATATATGAAAAGGAGAATGTGGGTCACATTTGGGGTTCTGCTATGGTGACTGCCAAGACTGGTATATTGAATGTACAGCACACATTTCAAATGGAAGGTTAGTGTGCTATATGTGGTGTAATAAGCAGCTATGTCAGTTTCACTGGATAACATATCTAAAAGCAATTGTCAATTAATTGTTCAAACCTATTTATTACATCTATTCCTTTGTGATAACCCTTAAAAGATCCAAGGCTCTTGCCCTCAAAAAATCTCAGCATGGAGTTGAGCTGAAAAGCAGACTACACCATACAAGAAGCAATAACTGACTGATACGTGAACCGGGTCGGTAGGGGAGAGCTGAAAAGTCAAATTGGAAATCCATCATAGCTATGCGATATTGTAGTCTTGTTTCGCTGAAACAAAAAGATAAATGACAAATATAAAAAGAAGGAAATTCGTTCAAAATTGTAGCCAAGCTTAAATATGAAAAGCTTTAAAATTAGATTGAAAGATATAACATATTGAAAAATAACATAATTAGATAAGACAACTATAAATTTGATATTCCATTAAAATAGACGTAGAGATTCCTGAACTTGAAAACCATCTTCAACTTTGTCTAATCAGGAAGTCTTTCAGGCTCCAAGTTAGGAAACACCAACAGCATAACCATCATGTTCAGGGGTTTTTGGTACCATTCAGGTATCACAGTTACTGTACCCCTGTTCAGCATGTTATTAATTGTCTGTCTTTACAAAGGTAACACGAAATTCTCCTGTCAGGATACTGCACTCTGATTGGCTTTCATATTATTGTTAATAAAACAATGAATAATCCGCTTCCTACACCAAAACCCTAACCTTAATGTCAGAATAAGCGTTTTTGTTACTTTAAAAAAAAAAAAGTGACCGGAGGTGCTGTCTTCCCCAGTTATCCTGACAGGAACATTTCGCAGTACCTTCGTCAGCACTGCTATTAATTGACTTCAGGCACTTGAGGAAGCTTAGTACAGTCATATCAAACATCTGTCATAATTATTCACGGCACCACATATATAGTTGACACCGGTGTGACGGAGTGAAAACAAATGAGAGACACTCCATCGCTACGGTCGTACATCATTGTGTAACAGAAGGACATTATCCTAAAGGCAAATTGCTATGAAAAGTACAGTAAGCCTGTGATTTACAAGGACACAATGTACTAGCGAGTTGATAAAGTTTGTTTTAAAGCTCAGACTTTCTTTTAGTTAAAGAGAAGTGAAAGCGCTTGTTCACCCTTTGAGTAGTACAAAAGTACCGGTACGTTCGCTGCTCTCTGGTCCCCAGGGAGTATGAACGTACCGGTACATTCTGCAACTTTAAACTTGAATTACTGAGCCTACAAAACCCCTGATCACATACTATTGTAACACTAGGTTTCTGTAACACCTTTTATTGGCCTCTTGCACCATCTGCCAGATATTGACTGAATTACATATAATTATCCCAGTCACAAAAATGTCAACAGTGTTTGTAAACTGGTGAAAATTGCTCAGTGAGAAAGAAGTTTTGGTAATAATACTGAATTCACATTCCGATTTAAATTCAAATACATACAATTCTTCCACTGAAGCGGATGTCAGTGAGTTGGGTCAGTGAAGACATAAGCAAAGAATATTTACTATCAACATCAAGTGACAGTGAAGAGGCGGTGCCAAGCTCTGTGTGTTGCTCCATGCTTCCTGTTTACCCGGATATGATTTATTCATGTCTCTCTCTCTCTCTCTCTCTCTCTCTCGCGCTCTCGCACTCTCTTTCTCTCGTCCTTTTTTTGTTAGGACATGTTGTGGTTGTTCCACCCTGTTGTTTATTGTTTATTGCCTACCTGCTATTTTTTTTGTCAAAACCTTTCCCTATGACTAAGTTAAAAAATATATTTATTTATTTTATTTATTTACGGTAAAAATGATGTGTCTGTATTTCGTCAGTATTCATTACATACATACAAACATATAGCTTTCAGCTTGTTTGTACGCTGTACTCGTAATAATCAAGCGCATGCAGAACACAGAAAAAAAAATTCACTCCCGTAGGACCGGCAGGGCATTTTAGGTCTCACTACTCAAAGGAATAATATTTGTAAAATGCATTTTGTGTTTTGAATTAACGCAAACATACTGGCAAGCTGGTGTATCTCTGGGCACCTGAGGAGGGGCTAGTGATAACGGAGGGTATAGGTACCATAGAGCTCATTTTAGGGGGCACTAGATTTGAGACTCCATTGAGGCTGGAGTAACTGAGTAGCTGTGTACGGTGTATAATATCTGTGTTAAATACAGGCTTGTGGATTTGTTTTTGTAAAATGATTAATGTTTTGTACTGCCGTATTTCACCTGTGATCTCAATAAAAGCTCACTTTTGGCATTTTAATCTCAACTTCTGCTAAATAATAAACTTCTGACTCCTGCCACCTGCAATAGCGATACTTTACAACCGGTGCCACCTGCTGTCAAACATTATTGTACATTTGTTTTTTGTTCTGGGTTTCTTCATTCTGTAAATTTACCAAGGTTAAATTAACACTTTATAATTATTTTGTATATGATTCTATTATTCCTTTATATTTCCCACAGTGAGTATTTTGGTTTGAAAAGTTGTGGTATAGAGTGTTGCAGAGGTCCAGTGTCCCTGGGTGGAGTGTGGCTGGCCCCTCTGGTATTTACCTTCCCATTGGGACACTCTCTGGCTGCCTTAGGGGGCATGGAATCAGCTCCCTGGACCGCCACAGCTGCATCCTTGTAGGCTTTGGCCAGCCTGACCATCTCCTCCACATTGGTGGACTGATGATGGCACACTCACTCACTGACTGGCCGAGGCAGGATCTGCAGCAGTTGCTCTGTGACCTGGTCGGCGGTCTGGGTCTCTAGCTCCATCCATCTTCTGCACATATGTTGAAGCCCTGATCAAAATCTGTAGCTGCAGCAGCTTTTAGAGCCCAGTATGCTGACTTAGGCTAGAGCTGTAAATGTACTGCTATGGTACAGATTTAAACTAATAGAGTACATTGTTAAAAAGAAAACTCAACTTACTTGTGACTCAGATGCTAATATAAACTTGTATTATTGCCATGAAAGGAAAGCTCCTAAGAGCAAATCTTGCAAGTTGTTTGTTTTCCTTCCTTCTAAGCCAGTGGTTCCCAAACTTTTTGTGTTGCGCCCCCCCCCCCCCTTCAGAGTTGTTTTTTTTTGCTCCCTACCCCCCTTCTAATAAACAGTAAAATAAAATTATGTATTTAAGATGGATACACCTTATTACAATTACTATTCGTAATTGTATTAACACAATACAAAAAACTAGTCACTTAAATGTTGTGCTGTCGTTTTCTCGTTCTTCATTCTACTTGAGAAAGTAAGGACATGGGGGATTTAATAGCCCGTTTAATTGATTCACAGCAAAACGCTGTAAATGAAACCGATTTTACTATTATTATTATTACAGTATTGTTATTACAGTATACCTGTGACCAGCCTTTAAATAATGTTAATGCAATTATGAATAGTAATTGTAATGTTTGTCCCACTTATTTTATTATAACTTTATTAAAGATTTGTTTAATAAAATGATGTACCCTCGTTTGCTCTATATTCTGCACGCAGCAAATCAAATAAACTAAAAGCTATATCTAAATCTAGATTTTTATTTTATTTTATTTGTGAACAAAATGTATCTGATATTAAAACCTGCCGCCGCTATACTTTGAAATGAAGGAGGGCTGGGCGATAGGTGCTGAGCTACAATAGGTCTGAAACGACACAAGCTCTGTGGATTGGGGGTTGGTCAGATTAAACGTGGATAGTTGATGGAGTCAATCATCCTGGAGACCCACTGAGTGCCATTTATCATGGAGCTTTTACAATCGCCAGTCAGAAAAAATGTATTTTCCAGTCAGGTCTTGGCGCCTCCCTAATAACATGAAAAACACCGTTCTGAGCTATGGCAAAATGTCAGTACTCTCTGCCATCTTTCTAGATTTCTTTCTCACAAACTGCTTTTTGCTACAGCATGTGGGTAGACTAGATTAATTGATCAATGATTTTTAAATCGATCAACACCCACAGGCATGATTAATCTTTAATTGATTAAAACCCCTAATTTTCACACTTCTCAGGGAAAAGTCCGACTCTGACACCACGTGTCCCTGAGTGGAGTGTGGTGCGTATAAAAATATACAGTCACTGGTTTCGGTTCAACAAAGTTTTAGTTATTACACGGACAGCACAACCCAAAAACCCACATGTCTGGTATCAACAAACAATACAGCAGGTACTTCCAGGCAGTGCTCCTCCCCATTCTGGTGCCAGGAGCACAATTGCCCCACTGTTCCTTTTATGCTCCAAGCCAAACCCCGTCAATCCTTCATGACTAATCGCTAGTCGATTGTGTCCATGGAAAAACACTTGACTTTGACGGATGCGCAACTTGAAACACCTGTGTGATTGTCCTTCCCAAGATGCCTGATGCAAGCCGACTCCATACTTAAGGTATAAGAACATAAGAACATAAAAAAGTTTACAAACCAGAGGAGGCTATTCGGCCCATCTTGCTCATTTGGTTGTTAGTAGCTTATTGATCCCAGAATCTCATCAAGCAGCTTCTTGAAGGATCCCGGGGTGTCAGCTTCAGCAACATTACTGGGGAGTTGGTTCCAGACCCTCACAATTCTCTGTGTAAAAAAGTGCCTCCTATTTTCTGTTCTGAATGCCCCTTTATCTAATCTGCATTTGTGACCCCTGGTCCTTGTTTCTTTTTTCAGGTCGAAAAAGTCCCTTGAGTCGACATTGACAATACCTAGAATTTTGAATGCTTTAATCAGATCGCCACGTAGTCTTCTTTGTTCAAGACTGAATAGATTGAATTCTTTTAGGCTGTCTGCATATGACATGGCTTTTAAACCCGGAATAATTCTGGTCAGACTTCTTTGCACTCTTTCTAGAGCAGCAGTATCCTTTTTGTAGCGAGGTGACCAGAACTGAACACAATATTCTAGGTGAGGTCTTACGAATGCATTGTAAAGTTTTAACATTACTTCCCTTGATTTAAATTCCACACTTTTCATTATATATCCAAACATTTTGTTGGCCTTTTTTTATAGCTTCCCCACATTGTCTAGATGAAGACATTTCTGAGTCAACATAAACTCCTAGATCTTTTTCATATATTCCTTCTTCAATTTCAGTATCTCCCATATGGTATTTATAATGCACATTTGTATTGCCTGTGTGCAGTACCTTACACTTTTCTGTATTAAAGGTCATTTGTCATGCATCTGCCCAGTTCTGAATGCTGTCTAGATGCCACTCCTCCTATTTTTGTGTCGTCTGCAAATTTAACAAGTTTGCTTACCATACCAGAATCTAAATCATTAATGCAGATTAGGAGTAGCAGAGGACTGCTCCTAATTGGAAGGAGGTGGAAAAAGTAGTGAAGAAAGACTTTACCATCGCCTGGGCCTAATGGTGTATCATACCAAGTTTACAAGAGTGCACCTGAGATTCTAAGAATCGTGTGGAGGTTAATGACGGTAGCGTGGGTACCAAGAGCATGGCACAGAGCAGGAGGGGTCTTTGTCCCCAAAGCAAAATAATCTACCAGCATCAGCCAATTCTATCTAATTTCCCTGTTAAATGTGGAGGGTAAGATATTTTTTCAGCTTTGTGGCACAAAGGTTGCCAACGTATCTATTGATTCAGTCTGCAAAAAAGGAGCTCCATGTAACATTCCTGGATTTAGCTAGTACATATGGTTCAGTGCCACATTATCCCATTTGGGCTGCATTTCAGTTATTCAGCATACCCAGTACTATAACAGGGTTATGAAAGCCTACTTCTGGGACCTGCAGTTCTGTGTTTCAACTCCGGAGGTTACCACTACTTGGCAGTTTCTTGAAGTCAGAATTATGGCAGGTTGCACCTTTTCTCCACTGGCCTTCAGCATGGCAATGGGTCATTAATAGGGCCTCGAAATGGGTACTAGCTTCTGGCATACGGCTACCACCACTTAGAGCACACATAGACGACATGACGACCAGGCAACCAAATGCAGGACACTTGTTTTTTTTGGTCTTGTTGCTGCAGCTGTTCATGGTATGTTATTGTGGCGGAGTGTCCCGCCCCTGTATATATATTTATTATTATTTGTATTTTTGTTTGCGGCGCAGTTAAAAGCGCTGCGTATTTGTTATTGTTTTTATATTTAAAAACCTTGTGAGGATGCCTGGCTGATCAGCTACTGATTATTTAACTAGCTGACAGTCATGCATCCTTACTAAACTCGTGCAGACTGTGGCCGAGGGGTAATAAGATAATTAACGGCTAGTTAACCCCTCGGCCAGAGTATAAGAACCTGCAGCTGTCCGTGCTGCGGGGGTTGAATGTACAGAGGAGAGTAGGGGAGAACACGGGAGAGCGAGCAAAAAAAACAATTGCTATATTTAAAAATATACTTGTTTCTGTTTGTTTGGCCATCGCGCCTTTTTGTTTTGTGTTTTGTTGTCTGTTTAAATCTGTTGTTTTTGTTTATTTAGTTAATAAATACGCTGACCGCAGTAGCGTTTCAGCTTTCACCCGCCCATCCACTGTTTTGGTTCAGTTACTTCCTGGTCCGTGACGTCACCACACCTCACCACTGCAAGCCATCCTGCCACATATGGTGTCCTGCGTGGGACAAAACAACGCCTCCAACAGCCGGACCAGGAAAGGAAAGGACGTTTTTTGTTTTTCAAATAGTGGTTTTGTGTTTTGAAAAAAAAAATAAAAAAAAAATGGGATGGAAGGAAGACCGAGAGGTGAAGGACAGGGAGGAGGAGTGTCTCCTAATGGCCAGAAACCCAGGGAGATATAGCCAGCCATCGGAGGTGTGCCCCCTCTGCGACCAGAAGCATCGATTTGCCAACTGTCCCTTCCGCTATTATGAAGAGGAGGAACTAGTGCCCAGAAGGGGGGAGCGCGAGCATCCAGCGCCCAGAAGGGGGGAGCGCGAGCATCCAGCGCCTAGAAGAGGGGAGCGCGAGCATCCAGCGCCCAGAAGGGGGGAGCGCGAGCATCCAGCACCCAGAAGGGGGAGCCCGTGCATCCAGCGCCCAGAAGGGGGGAGCCTGTGCATCCAGCGCCCAGAAGGGGGGAGCCCGTGCATCCAGCGCCCAGAAGGGGGGAGCCCATAGGTCCAGAACCTAGGCCTCCAGGAGCAGAGCAGCGGGAGCTGCCTCTGCCTCCGCTACCTCCACCGCTTCCACCACCAGGAGCAGAGCAGCGGGAGCTGTCTCTGTCTCCGCCACCTCCACCGCTTCCACCACCAGGAGCAGAGCAGCTGGAGCTGCCTCTTTCTCCGCCACCTCCACCACCAGGAGCAGAGCAGCGGGAGCTGCCTCTGCCTCTGCCACCTCCACCGCTTCCACCACCAGGGGCAGAGCAGCGGGAGCTGCCTCTGCCTCCGCCACCACCAGGAGCAGAGCAGCAGGAGCTGCCTCTGCCTCTGCCACCTCCACCAGCAGAGGGTGAATGCCTGCTGGTTCCGCCTCAGCCGCCGTGGGAGGACTGCTTGCCCCTCCCACCTCCACCAGTAGAGGGTGAATACCTGCTGGTTATGTCTCAAGCTCCGTGAGAGAACTGCTTGCCCTTCCCACATCCACCAGCAGAGGGTGAATACCTGCTGGTTCCATCTTCACCTCCACCAGCAGAGGGTGAATACCTGCTGGTTCCACCTCCACCGTCATGGGAAGGACTGCTCCTGCCCTGCCTCGCACCGCCCAAGGATGCCTGCCTCGCACCACCCAAGGATGCCTGCCTCGCACCGTCCAAGGAAGCCTGCCTCACACCGCCCAAGGATGCCTGCCTCGCTTCGCCCAAAGATGCCTGCCTCGCATCGCCCGGGGCTGCCTGTTGCTCCGCATCGCCCGGGGCTGCCTGTTGCTCCGCATCGCCCGGGGCTGCCTGTTGCTCCGCATCGCCCGGGGCTGCCTGTTTCTCCGCATCGCCCGGGGCTGCCTGTTTCTCCGCATCGCCCGGTGCTGCCTGTTTCTCCGCATCGCCCGGTGCTGCCTGTTTCTCCGCATCGCCCGGGGCTGCCTGTTTCTCCGCATCGCCTGGGGCTGCCTGTTTCTCCGCATCGCCTGGGGCTGCCTGTTGCTCCGCATCGCCTGGAGAACCACCAGTTGCAGGGTACGAGGGAGAAGTGGAGCTCCCGCTGCCGCCTCCATGGCCAGGGGCTCCCCTCCCGAGTTTGCCTCCCGAGGGTCCACTGCTGCTGCCGTCGCCTCCCGAGGGTCCGCTGCTGCTGCCGTCGCCTCCCGAGGGTCCGCTGCTGCTGCCGTCGCCTCCCGAGGGTCCGCTGCTGCTGCTGCTGTCGCCTGCCGTGGGTCCACAGCTGCTGCCGTCGCCTCCCAAGGGTCCTCTTTTGCCTGAGGTCGCTACCAGTCCTGCCATGCGGCAGGAAATACTGTGGCTGGAGCCCCATGAAGGGGAGCTGCCGGCCACGAAGAAGGGGGGGAGGTCAGAGACCAGCTCCCCCTGCAGCAATTTCGCTGCAGGAGAAAGGGTTGCGGAGCCCCATGGAGGGAGCTGCCGGCCCTGAAGAAGGGGAGGTCAGGAGACCACCCCAAAATTTTTTGGCCAGGGGAGCCGGCTTGCGCGGGCCATTGGAACGCTACGGCTGTTTGGGTGGGAGGAGGACATCCCACCGTGGCCGCCACCTTTGGCCCATTGCTGCCCCTGTTCCTGGGCCGGGACTGCTAGCCGGGACTTTGGGGACTAAGGGGGGGCATGTGTGGCGGAGTGTCCCGCCCTTATATATTTATTTATGATTATTTGTATTTTTGTTTGCGGCGCAGTTAAAAGCGCCGCGTATTTGTTATTGTTTTTATATTTAAAAACCTTGTGAGGATGCGTGGCTGATCAGCTACTGATTATTTAACTAGCTGACAGTCACGCATCCCTACTAAACTCGTGCAGACTGTGGCCGAGGGGTAATAAGATAATAAGAGTATAAGAAACTGCAGCTGTCCGTGCTGCGGGGGTTGAGTGTACAGAGGAGAGTACAGGAGAACACGGGAGAGAGAGCGAAAAAAACAATTGCTATATTTAAAAATATACTTGTTTCTGTTTGTTTGGCCATTGCGCCTTTTTGTTTTGTGTTTTGTTATTTGTTTAAATCTTTTGTTAGTTTTATTATTTAATTAAATACGCTGACCGCAGTAGCGTTCAGCTTCACCCGCCCATCCATTGTTTTGGTTCAGTTACTTCCTGGTCCGTGATGTCACCACACCTCACCACTGCAAGCCATCCTGCCACAGTTATACAGTCCTTTTGGTACAGTATTCTTCAGTCAGATAGTTGGGCTTTAAAAAGTTCTTGCTAATTCATTTTAGTCCCCTGGAACAGTGACAATTGTACTTACTGTATAAAGCTTATTAAAAATACATGTTACAAACTTTGGGACTACACCCAAACTGTTTTGGTATATACTGAATGGAGATAATATTGCAGGTTTGTGTTTACTTATATTTAAATTGCAAACTTGACTACAACGGAAGCCTCCAGTAAACGGTTACTTGGCAAACAAGCAGATAACAAATTGAGAAGCATCTCCATCATGAAAGGCGAAGTAGTGGATAAGGTGTTCTATATTGATGGCAAGGCCATTCCAACAATGTCAGAAAAGCCTGTAAAGAGTCTTGGGAGGTGGTATGGGGATTTAAAGGACACAGTCTGAGTGGGAGAAGCTATTAAAACTCTGTCTGATTACCATTGGTAAACTAGCACTCCTGCCATGTTGGTTTGTAAGGGCCGTGTGTAGAATGCTGGTACACAGTGTGTATAAACAAAGGCCAAGATGATAATGTAAAATAAGCAGTTATTTCATCGGTATCCAAGAAAGTTAGCTTAAAAAGTTAGTTGTTAATAGTCACATTCAACAAATCTTGCTCACGAAAACGACACTTCCAGTGTAGTACCGAGTGCACCAGGGAGGCCGGAAATAGGCTGATCCCTCGTGCCAGTATTACACTTCAGCCATCAACAACAGGCCAATAGGGCATCCACGTTACCTATCGGAAGACACTGTACATACTGTATCAGTATGCCTTGTGCAGGAAATTCTCCTATACCCACCTATTTTTGTAAATAAAAAAACAAAAAAAGGTTTTATTTGTTTTAATTTCAGTGTTTGTGTCATACATTATTAAAACCATGTGTTTTCAAAAACATCACTGGTATCAGTCTGAGGCATGAAAAGACAGATATACAGTGCCCTCCATAAGTATTGGGACATTGAAGTCAAAATTGCTATTTTTGCTGTACACTCAAGCAATATGAAATACGATTAAAAGATGAATATGAGGCAAAAGTACAGAATGTCACCTTTTATTTCTGGCTGTTTCAACACATATGTTTTACCAACTAAGAATAACAGCACTTTCAGAGTTCCATCCCCCCATTTTATGTTAGCATAAGTATTGGGACATTTGGCTCACAGGTGTTTCTAATTGATCAGGTGTCTCCTGTTGCATTGATTGTTCACACATAAAAGAGCTGTGAATGTGTAGTCTCAGTTCTATCCTTTGCTTTTGCCTTGGTGTCAGTAGGCATAATCCAACATGAAGACTAGGGAGCTGTCTATGAAAGAAAAGCAAGCGATTTGGATGCTAAAAGAGGAACTCAATTAGAACCATAGCACAAAAGTTGGGCATAGCCAAATCAACAGTTTGGAATGTCCTGAAAAAGAAAGAAACCACTGGTGTCTTCAGCAATCGGCAACGACCAGGTCGGCCAAGGAAAACAACAGCAGTTGATGACAGAAAAATGACCAGAGCTGTGAAAAACAACCCTAAAATAAGTGTCAGTGAAATCACCAACAACCTCCAGAATGCTGGGGTGAAAGTGTCACAATCTACTGTTTGCAGAAGACTTCGGCAGCAGAATTACAAAGGCTACACTGCAAGATGCAAACCTCTGATCAGCACCAAAAACAGAAAGGCCAGATTAGAATTTGCAAAAAAGTACAGAGATGAGCCAGTAGAGTTTTGGAGCAAGGTTTTATGGACAGAAGAGATGAAGATTAATCTTTATCAAAGTGATGGGAAGGCAAAAGTGTGGAGAAAAAAAGGAACTGCAGATGATCCAAAGCATACCACCTCATCTGTGAAGCATGGTGACGGTAGTGTCATGGCATGGGCATGCATGGCTGCCTCTGGAACGGGCTCACTCATCTTTATTGATGATGTAATGAATGATGGCAGCAGCAGAATGACTTCAGAAGTGTACAGAAGCATCTTGGCTACCAATGTACAAAAAAATTCCACCAGACTCATTGGACGGCACGTGACAATGCAACAGGACAATGACCCAAAACACACTGCCAACGCAACCAAGGAGTTCATAAGGGGAAAAAAGTGGAGAGTTTTAGACTGGCCAAGTCAATCTCCTGATTTAAATCCGATTGAACATGCATTTTCACTTGCTGAAGAGGAGACTGAAGTCAGAAACTCCCCAAAACAAGCAACAGCTGAAAATAGCTGCAGTAAAGGCTTGGCAAAGCATCTCAAAGGACGATACCAAGAGTTTGGTGATGTCAGTGGGTCGCAGACTCACTGCTGTTATTGCATGCAAGGGATTTGCGACTAAATACTAGCTTATATTTGCTTTAAGTTGAATTGTCCCAATATTTATGCTCACATAAAATGGGGGGATGGAACTCAAAGTGCTGTTATTCTTTTACTCGTATTTTCATATTGTTTGAGTGTACAGCAAAAATAGCAATTTTGACTTCACTGTCCCAATACTTATGGAGGGCACTGTATAATTCAGGCAACTAAAGACTAAACTACTTCTGTTAGGTAATTCCTGCACAGAACCCCCCCCCCCCACCCAGCTTTTTTGACCTTTTTTTATAATCATGTCTTCTGTATTATCTATATGTTATTGTAAAAGTACTATCCATGCCATGGCAATATTGAATAAAACCCAATCAGTCTAGGTTTAATGTTTATCACCACCAGGCTAATGCTTTCACAGTGGCTAACTTGACATTGTAGGCAAATTACACCTGGGACATAATGAAGTATGTGTTGATACATTGCAAATTAGCACAGAAGCTCTTAATAACGCCTCCATAGGAAAGCAAATACCTTGATAAATCGAGCCCATTGTGTACTAGAATTTATTTTGCATTCACTGTAACTGCTTCCTTCTAGTTTAACAGGAATGGTTTGGTCATCCTGTAAACTTATGTTACAAATAACAGATTCTGAAATTAGCTGAAAAACACATTTAGATTTTTCTTTTTCATTTTTACAGTTTACAAGTGCTAAAGAAGCTGAAATGAGAAAAAGGCAGCAACCAATCAACGATGGAAATCCTCAAGCACCAGGCAATCAGAGGCAGGACACTTGTTTTTTTTGGTCTTGTTGCTGCAGCTGTTCATGGTATGTTATACAATCCTTTTGGTACAGTATTCTCTAGTCAAATAGTTGGGCTTAAAAAAGTTCTTGCTAATTCATTTTAGTTCCCTTTAGCTATCAAAAAAGCAGGAATAGGGCCAGTGGAGCAGTGACAATTGTACTTACTGTATAAAGCTTATTAAAAATATGTGTTACAAACTTTGGGACTACACCCAGACTGTTTTGGTATATACTGAATGGAGATAATATTGGAGGTTTGTGTTTACTTATATATAAATTGCAAACTTATTTTTGTTTTAGGTGTAATGCTATATTGCCTCATACATATTAATCAAAAGCTTCAGATTTTAGTGATGCATAATAACATGATGTTATTTAATTTTACCAAAATATATTTAGTCACCATTTAAATCAATTTAATTAACCTCATTGGCTTGGTTTGCATGCAAAACGAGATTATGTATTGTATTTCACATACTAAAGCTATGATACTTTTTTATATTTTTAGACTTCTAACTACACCACCCACTTGATATATCGTGGCTGTCAGGGTCCAATATAAATCCGCTATATATCGGGTGCCGCGATATACCGAGACACCCATAGAAAAACAAATAGGCTAACAAAAACCGTACAACCACTCCCTTGTTTTATTGGGGGCGACAGGGTCCAATATAAGTTCTCTACGCAACCCGCTTTTTCTCATTTTTCATATACAAAGCAACACACCGTTTTAATTCGTAGTGTGGAGGGTAATTGCATCTGTTCAGCTTCAGTCTCCAATTAATTTCATGAGTCTTCCTCTCCTTTCTCAAATACACAAGCCGCTGCATTGAAATAATCCATTCCCAACATGGGAGGCTTGTTGCTAGGGAGCTGATGTCACTGCCTTGTGACTTTGCTAGTGCATTGCTGCCACAAGTGACGGTTGGCTAAAATAAAAACCGCTTCAGCAAGCAGATATTTAATTTGCTTTATGTTATTGTGCAATATGATAACAGCACGATATTAATATTTTGTTTTTAATTGTTTTGTATATTTTTGTTTGTGATGTGCCGTACAAAATAAAACAAACAGAAATTCTAAGTGCCAATGTATATTGCAGCTAAGGCATGCGCAGTTAGACAGTAAAAATGGGGCGCCAACTCCAGGGCCGCGATATATCCGAATCCGCAGTATCTTTGAGGGGCGATATAACAAGGGGTGGGTGTACTTACTGAATCTGACATAATTATATATATATATTTTTATCCTGAATCCTCTTGTCCTTTTGCCAATGACAATATATTCTACAGAACATATTGCAATTCCTCTTAATACTTTTTTCAACAAAATCTTTTTCTATAATATAAAAAGATGAGGGCTACTTTTATCTATCTCCATAACTTCCCATAAAATAGCCATTGTTTTTATTTTTGTAGGAAAATAATACGACTACCTTGGGAGTGTCTGCCTTTTTATTTTTTTTACCTCCATTGCTGGTGTTGTCCATTTTAATGTTTTAATGCTGGAGTCCTCCTAATAACTGCTCAAGGAGGGTACTTAGAGAACAGATTTGTACATAACAGTACTCAAAACAACATTCACTACAAATTAGATGGCCTGTTTTATTCCACTGGCTAAAAAAGTTATTTGGGCTTATTACATATTATTATTATTATTATTATTATTATTATTATTATTATTATTATTATTTATTTGGTAGACGCCTTACCCAAGGTGACTTACAGGTGTTGCAGGGTTACAACATAAGTTTAATATTTAAATATATTGTAGTTTACAGTAAGTGCAATAGTACGACTTAAATACAATGTGAACTAGGAAACAACAGGTTAGGATTACAACAAGTTACATCTACAATGACAAAATAGTAGTGCAAGGACAGTGCATTAGGTGCAGGGTCCAGAACATGGTGCTTAGGTCAGGAAGTCCAGTGCACGTAGGAGGGGTAGGTCGAGCGATCTACAAGTGCAGTCTAAACACATGGGTCTTGAGGAGATGGCAGAAGGCAGTGGGAGACAGAGCAGTCCCAAGGTTCTGCAGTAGCTGGTTCTACCACAGGTTCCACGATAGTTAATACACTTGGACCCATTACCAACAATCCAACAAGCTGTTCATATGTAATCAGTCACAAGGTTTCATAGAAACAAACATACATGCATACATACATACATACATACATACAAGAAAATGCTTGTGCAATTTATCCTGTTTTTTTCAATGCAGCACCAATAGCTATTTTTTTTTTTTTTATAATATTAGGGAATTGGATGAACATGTATGCTGTAGTCAATATACGGTTTAAAATACATAAAAGCAAGCATTAATTTACAAAACTGGTTGATTAGCATTAAGAGTTAACTGAAAAAAACCGAAACATTATAAAATAGGTATCATCCCAAGATCATTAAACCGACATATTGTGAAAATGTTTAGTAAAGAATGCAAATCATTAATGTGCCCTTTGATGTCATTTGCATGTTACTGTAGGCTTTAGCCTAATAAAAGTTACTTCCTATTTGTATTTGGCACAGTGACAGGTATGATGCAAATTAATTGATTTGGAAATTCTGTTGTTGTGTGAAATGGTAAGTTTTATATATATACAGTACTGTGCAAAAGTTTTAGGCAGGTGTGAAAAAATGCTGTAAAGTAAGAATGCTTTCAAAAATAGACATGCTAATAGATTATATTTATCAATTAACTAAATGCAAAGTGAGTGAACAGAAGAAAAATCTAAATCAAATCCATATTTGGTGTGACAACCCTTTGCCTTCAAAACAGCATCAATTCTTCTAGGTACACTTGCACAGTCAGGGATTTTGTAGGCATATAGTCAGGTGTATGATTAAACAATTATACCAAACAGGTGCTAATGATCATCAATTCAATATGTAGGTTGAAACACAATCATTAACTGAAACAGAAACAGCTGTGTAGGAGGAATAAAATTGGGTGAGGAACAGCCAAACTCAGCTAACAAGGTGAGGTTGCTGAAGACAGTTTACTGTCAAAAGTCATACACCATGGCAAGGCTGAGCACAGCAACAAGACACAAGGTAGTTATACTGCATCAGCAAGGTCTCTCCCAGGCAGAAATTTCAAGGCAGACAGGGGTTTCCAGATGTGCTGTCCAAGCTCTTTTGAAGAAGCACAAAGAAACGGGCAACGCTGAGGACCGTGAGACGCGGTGGTCGGCCAAGGAAACTTACTGCAGCAGATGAAAGACACATTATGCTTACTTCCTTCGAATCGGAAGATGTCCAGCAGTGCCATCAGCTCAGAACTGGCAGAAAACAGTGGGACCCTGGTACACCCATCTACTGTCCGGAGAAGTCTGGTCAGAAGTGGCCTTCATGGAAGACTTGCGCCAAAAAGCCATACCTCCGACGTGGAAACAAGGCCAAGCGACTCAACTATGCACGAAAACACAGGAACTGGGGTGTAGAAAAATGGCAGCAGGTGGTCTGGACTGATGAGTCAAAATTTGAAATATTTGGCTGTAGCAGAAGGCAGTTTGTTCGCGAAGGGCTGGAGAGCATACACGAATGAGTGTCTGCAGGCAACAGTGAAGCATGGTGGAGGTTCCTTGCAAGTTTGGGGCTGCATTTCTGCAAATGGAGTTGGGGATTTGGTCAGAATTAATGGTCTCCTCAATGCTGAGAAGTACAGGCAGATACTTATCCATCATGCAATACCATCAGGGAGGCATCTGATTGGCCCCAAATTTATTCTGCAGCATGACAACGACCCCAAACATACAGCGAAAGTCATTAAGAACTATCTTCAAGCGTAAAGAAGAACAAGGAGTCCTGGAAGTGATGGTATGGCCCCCACAGAGCCCTGATCTCAACATCATCGAGTCTGTCTGGGATTACATGAAGAGAGAGAAGCAACTGAGGCTGCCTAAATCCACAGAACTGTGGTTAGTTCTCCAAGATGTTTGGGCCAACCTACCTGCCGAGTTCCTTCAAAAACTGTGTGCAAGTGTACCTAGAAGAATTGATGCTTGATGCTGTTTTGAAGGCAAAGGGTGGTCACACCAAATATGGATTTGATTTAAATTTTTCTTCTGTTCACTCACTTTGCATTTAGTTAATTGATAAATATAATCTATTAACATGTTTATTTTGAAAGCATTCTTACTTTACAGCATTTTTCACACCTGCCTAAAACTTTTGCACAGTACTGTATATATATATATATATATATATATATATATATATATATATATATATATATATATATATATTCTTCAGTGTTTAATTTAAGCTTTAACATCCAAGTACTAAAACAATGTAAACTTTTAGCATAAATGTAGATTTTGCTTGTATTTTAGTACTATTTTTAGTCTTGTTTTTTCATGTGCTGTACCTAAAGGCCCATCTTACAAAAAAAAACACCTGCTCAGGGATCTCATTGCAAAATAGTAAAATAAAACATGGCAGATATTCAAATAGTGGATGTTATTGCCAACATAATTACGTAATAATGGAGTGCTGCTAAGCTGGAGCCTAATTTAGTCCCCTTTTCATAAATTCAGCCGGTGTGATTCAAAGTTATTCAATAGGATTAATTACGGTAGTGTTATATGACTACAGTGATGTATAGTGATGACAAATAATACTCTTGTATGATTAACCTAACCTAATTAGATCTCCCAACCTTCACGTTTAATTATCAATGGCTGTAATTACAACAAAAATAGATCTAGCATGCTATGATTGTCCTGCTATTATTATTGGAAAAAAATCCCCTGACCCTGTCCTTTACCACAAAAGAGCCGCGCCAGTGGTGCCATTTTATGGTAAATAAAGAGGGGTTATGCTAATATTATATAGCACGCATCATAAGAACATACCAATAATTAAACGCATATTGCATTAAAAAGGGTGTCACAATGATTTGTAAGATTTTAGAATGATGTCACAGAAGTGTTCTAATTTTACTTATCTAATCTTGGCCATCCGTGTTTACAACAGATGTAACTCAAGCATTCTACTGGTCATCTCTGTCATACTAAACTGGCACTGGCCTACCTCCTCCAGGTGTTCCACGCTTGGAACACGCATTTTCAAAATATAGAAAACTGTAGTACGATGACAGTATGATGACATCACAAATCTAGAAAAATGAATGTTCCATTTTGGGTGCCAAAAGTCATCCAAATGTAGCCATTGATAACTGAACAATGAATTGTTCTTAACTAGCCTAAAATTAAATGCATAAATATACACAGCTACTGTTTTTTAGCATAATGTACTATATTTGTTCTGGTTATATTCATACGTTTGTATTGCTGTGTATTACACATACAGTACAGTACATCAAGTGTTAGTAAACATTAGTTACTATGTGCAACTTCATTGGGGCATGTCTTCAGGAATACGGGCAGGAAAAAAAAAAGTGTCTCCCAGCAGTGATCAGAGAGAGAACACACATCTGATCTCAAACCCTATTGCACTAAGCAGACATCTTGAAAATATCTTTGAGAGAGAGTTGAAATTTATAAGTGTAAAAACTTATAAAAGGATGATAACAACGAAAATAAAAATTACAGGTTATTTAAATAGTTGTAGCAACACGTGGGAACATATAACACTATCTTTTTCAGAACCTCGCTAATTACTCTTTAATTTAATTAAATGTAAAGTTGAGTAAAGGTTAACCGTTTGCAATGTACAATTACTGATTTTTAGAACAGCTCAAGTATTTTGCCACTACACACCTGCTACCAGCTTCATAAACTAGTGCTGTTCTAAAATATTAAAGATTTCTAAAAAATAAAAACAGTTTTCTTAAACTTTTTTTCTTTTGACAGTTTTCTTTAATACTTTTAAAAGCACCTTTTCCTTGTATGTAAGCTTGTGGCCGAGCTGTTGTTGCAGTGACGTGTGGGTAATGATGTCACGGACCAGGAAGTAAACAGAAACCAACAGCATTCAGAACTGGGCAGACACATGGCAAATGACATTTAATAGAGAAAAGTGTAAAGTATTGCATGCAGGCAATAAAAATGTGCATTATAAATATCATATGGGAGATACTGAAATTGAAGAAGGGAACTATGAAAAAGACCTAGGAGTTTATGTTGACTCAGAAATGTCTTCATCTAGACAATGTGGGGAAGCTATAAAAAAGGCCAACAAGATGCTCAGATATATTGTGAGAAGTGTTGAATTTAAATCAACAGAAGTAATGTTAAAACTTTACAATGCATTAGTAAGACCTCACCTAGAATATTGTGTTCAGTTCTGGTCACCTCGTTACAAAAAGGATATTGCTGCTCTAGAAAGAGTGCAAAGAAGAGCAACCAGAATTCTCCCGGGTTTAAAAGGCATGTCGTATGCAGACAGGCTAAAAGAATTGAATCTATTCAGTCTCGAACAAAGAAGACTACGAGGTGATCTGATTCAAGCATTCAAAATCCTAAAAGGTATAGACAATGTCGACCCAGGGGACTTTTTTGACCTGAAAAAATAAACAAGGACCAGGGGTTACAAATGGAGATTAGATAAAGGAGCTGTGACAGGGTGACTAGGCGGTGACGTCAGGCAGAAGCAGGAAGGTAAACACACACCAGGCAAGTACTGTAGTTAAAGTAAATGAAGACGCAGCTGGCTGCTGTTTTATTTTAATACAAAAAATAAATCAAAGTTTTAAACAAAAACAAACTGTGCTCACAGAGCCAAATAAAAGGTGTAAACAAAAACAAGTCTCAAACACCAAATAATAAATAATACAACACAGGTCAGGCTGGGCAGATTGCCTTCACTGATCCTGTATCTTTTTAACTCCTTTTTAACTTGTTTTTTAACTCGTTTTTCTCTCCTTGCTCTCTCCACTCTCGCTCCTCATACACCCACCCCGAGCGCAGAGAGCTGCAGGCTTATATACCGTGGCCGAGGGGTTTAACTGGCAAAATAACACGGGGGCGGAGGGGGAAAACCCTGTTCTAAAAATAAACAAAACAATGTACAGGGCTCGCTACCGCCCTGCTACAGGGGCATTCAGAACAGAAAATAGGAAGCACTTTTTTACACAGAGAATTGTGAGGGTCTGGAACCAACTCCCCAGTAATGTTGTTGAAGCTGACACCCTGGGATCCTTCAAAAAGCTGCTTGATGAGATTCTGGGATCAATAAGCTACTAACAACCAAACGAGCAAGATGGGCTGAATGGCCTTCTCTCGTTTGTAAACTTTCTTATGTTCTTATGTTCTAATGGGTGGAATGGCGGTGAAACTGAATGCTACGGCGTTCAGCTATTTTATTAAATAAACAAAACAAACGATTTGAACAAAACGAAACAAACAAAAAGGCGTGTTGGCCACACAAATAAATATCGTGCTGGTGTAAACAAGCACGCTTAGCAGTTATTTTCAAGTTTCGTTTTCTCTCTCCTCGCTCTCTCCGCTCTCACGCCTAATACACTCTAACCTCTAGTGCGGACAGCTGGAGGCTTTTATATTCTGGCTGAGGGGTTAACTAGCTATTAATTAATTATTACCCCTCGGCCACAGTCTGCACGAGTTTAGTAAGGATGCGTGATTGTCAGCTAGTTAAATAATCAGTAGCTGATCAGTCACGCATCCTCACAAGGTTTTTAAAATACAAAATAATAACAAATAACAATCGGCTTTCATCGTAATATAAAACATAAATCATAATAAAAATAAATAACAAACAAAGGGGCGGGACACTCCACCACAAAGCTCCTAACTGCAAAGACTGGAAGTACAAAAATAATGAATGTTTATGAATATAACGAAACACTGCAGTCAGATTTCAAAACTGATCAATGAATATAATTTTTTTTTAATACTTATCAAATGGTGCTATGGCAATAAAGAACTGTTTTTTTCTAATCAAAATCACAGCAAAGGCAATCAATCATTGAGCTATTATTTTCTTAAAGAGAATGTTAGTTGTTCCTGATTTGGTAGGAGCTTCTGACTTCTGACTTCATTGGTTCCTGCGAATGGAATTCCGTCAGCGCCTAGCTCAAACTTCCTTTAAAATTACAACATGAAAGGAACGATGCAATCCAGTGCAAACATAAAGCACTGTGTCCTTACATTTGCATTTTGCTGTGTTTCCTCAAAATCAGGCCCTTTATGCTTTTGTACTTCTAACATTTGTAGTTAGCTTTTTTTATGTTCAAATGATTAAACTGTTGCCTCAGTCCTATACTGAATGTTTAATCAAATGTTGCTTTAAAATGTGTCTTTATGTTTTTATTGAATCCACTATTTTGTATTAAAATCAAACACAATAGTATTTGTCTGTTTAGGGTTATAGTAGAGCAGATAACAGAGATTCTGGGGAGAAATTGTTCAAATGATGATACAAGCATGAAACTTGGCACATATATTCTCATGGGGTCATTTTTCAGAACCCCCCCCCCCCCAAAAAAAAAACATTAGCCACCTGAAAATCCAACATGACTGCCATTTTCCAAGATGGCCACCAATGTCCAGTTTCAGTGGTCTTAGTGTCTGTTTATATGTTTTTGACCATGCTGAAACAAATTCAATAAATGCTCCAATGTTCCTTTTTATTGTGTAAATAAGTGTTGGCACGATCAATGTCATTTGTACTTTATTACTAATTGGGGTGTAAGGGTGTAGTAACAGTGTAGTAGTAGAGGAAGTACCTTTGCTTCAGCAGTCAGCTATATCCTCTGGATGGATTGCTGATACTAGTCCTCATTACTCACCCCAACTGTCACTTATGGCTCCAAGTAGTTGCTAGTGCAGTCAGATGTTCAGGAGAAAAAACGTTGTCACACAGAAAAAAGAGTGATGTCAAGGCACTAACAAGGCACACTGGTGACACTGCTGTGGAACTCAGCATCGGGTTCAGAGTCAACTAAATGATTTGTGCTCAACATGTAGCAATAATTTAGCGCCCCAAATGCTATCTAACCAACCCCATATCAGTTAGGTAGCCGCACCTTAATCGACAGGATGTACCAGCGGGGGTGAGCCGAGCCAAGGATGACAGGGTTTCAGTTATCCAGATGGTGTACAGATCAGACTGGTCTTAAACAGATCAGGCTGGATTGAATGAACTATCGGGCTAGGTGTAGGGCAAAGGCACAAACCTAGCTGTATCTCATACTTCAAAGCATATACAGTATAAGGTAGTAAAAGGACAAACCCTCGGCCTTAAACCATCGATCTACTACAGTAAAAGGAAAATGGCTATGCCTACCAACTCTAAATGGCAAACTGCAGTGTGGAGTAGTGGTTAGGGCTCTGGACTCTTGACCGGAGGGTTGTGGGTTCAATCCCCGGTGGGGGACACTGCTGTTGTACCCTCGAGCAAGGTACTTTACCTAGATTACTCCAGTAAAAACCCAACTGTATAAATGGGTAATTGTATGTAAAAAACAATGTGATATCTGTATAATGTAAAATAATGTATAATGTGATATCTTGTGACAATTGTAAGTCGCCCTGGATAAGGGTGTCTGCGAAAAAATAAATAATAATAATGAAGAAGCAGACACACATTTTTTTTTACATGCCAGACATTCAACAATGTAGGGCAACAAGGTACTCATGATTGATGCCAATGACACAGATGTTGTAGTCATAGCTATATCTGTTCTGCCATTTCTCAAGGAGCTTGGCCTAGAGAAAATGTGGATTGCCTTTGGTTAAGGAAAGGATTCCTGATGAATTCCAATACATGACGTGGTCTCAACAATAGGTTCCATGAAAGCAAGTGGAATCCCATTCTTCGATGCCTTCAGTGGTTGTGATGTTGACTCTGCCATGGCAAAGGGAAGAAATCTGCATGGCAAACCGGGAACCTGTGCCATCTAGCATCTTCACAAAACTCAGTCGATGATGATGACCTACAGATCTTGAAGAAATTTGTAGTCATAATGTATGACAGGTCCAGTACAGCTACAAATGTTAACAATGCAAGGCTGGACCTCTTCGCTCGGAAGCAGAGGTCATATGATTTGATTCCAACAACTCAATCTGCCCTCATGCAACACGCAAAGTGCTCTGCCTGTCAGGCAGGATACATGGGGACTGGCAACAGTCTCAGCCAGACACCCAAAGTCCTGCTGATTGAGGATGGACCAAACAAGGTGAAACGTGGCAGATCTGTTGGACTACTCTTCCACCTATTGCGATAAGTTGCCAGGAACTGACAGAAAGTGGCTAAAAGACTGTAGTAATAGATGCAAGTGCTATCGCTGTGGTCTCAGTTGCACAGCATTATGTAGCTGTATGTGCCAGGACTAGCTGTGTAATTGAATGAACCTCATCTGCTTTACAAATCCACAGTAGTGTTGGATAGAAAACAGTAACAGGAGGAGGTAGATTTAATATACCTGGTTAATGTATCTGTAACTATAAGCCTTTCTTCTGTATGGCTGATGCCGGGCTGATGGGACTCATTGACATAAACACATATTGATAAGACGTTAAAGGTGCATTGGCATAATTAATTTCAGCATGGTAAAAACATAAATAAACACTAAGATCGCTCAAATTGGACAACTCATCAGTTTCTGTGCCAAAAATGGATATTAGTGGAGAAAGTCAGCAGCCATCTTGGATTTTCAGGTGGCTAACATTTTTTCCTGTTGACTGGCCCAATGAGATCTTACATGGAAATGTTCGTGCTTGTATCATCCTTTAAACAATAATCTCTGTTCTCCGCTCCACTATTATGTTTGTTTATTTTGTCGGTATGTAGGTAATTGCTACTGCTTATCACATTATGATTAACCTTATTGTAAATTACAAAAGGGGTAGACTGGGTCTTTATTTTCTGTGGCTAAGAAGTGGCTGGGGCAGCACTGCTATGCTAATAACAGGTTTCTGGGCCAGATTTGTGAACTTTCTTGCACTGCAATTTTGTTTTATAGAAACACCATTACTTTTTGCAGGCAAAAATTTGCAGTACATAGTATGGACAAACTAACAATAATACAACTAAACATAATGTGTGTTTTCTTGTTTGTCTCAAAAAATAAAACACTGCAATTAAAGGGTGTCCCTGTTTCCTATTGCAAACCAAATCAGTTTCTAAATGCTGAAATGGTAGTGGGCTATTTTCCACTTCATCTTTTAAAAATGTCCAAACATTTTTTTGTGATGATAGCATTAGGCAAAATGAGGTGAATCTGAAAATGTGGGATATCACACACACACACACACACCTTAATTATGAGGTGTGCAGATTCTGCTAAATGTTCTTATATGATAACAAAGGGTTGACTGAAATTTAATGGGATATGCTTACAGTGAACAGTTTTGAAATGTGCATGCACTTTTTTGAGAGAAAATAAAGTGTTGTACTACATTACTTTACTGTCAGGAGTGAAGAGACGGGTGGTGCTGAAAGGCAGACTTCTACAACTAAAATGGAAAGCATTGAAGTCTCAGAGGAGTGGTAAGGGAACATATTTTTTATATAGTTATGCTTTTAGTATTTAAATTGTGGTGTAAAAAGTCTACAATTTATAAATGTTTAAATATGCTGTATAGATTATATAAGGATTTAAGTAAAATCTAACTTCGAGTTTTCAAGACAAAATCTCTGACTAAAGGGGGAGCTAGCAGACTACATTTCTAGCCAGACTAGAAGTCTGGAAAATCTTCATTCTAAACAACACAAACCATTTGTCACCTCCCACTGAGCACCAAGCTTCAAAAGGACTTAATTGGCACCTAAGACACTAAAAACTGATAAGATGTTGTATTTTTCAAATGCTAAATTGGTTTATATCAAATACAGAAAAACAGCGCCCTCTTGTGGACAATGGAGATAGTGTTGATGGAGACTTTCAATGCAAGTGAATGGGGCTACTACAAAAGCTTTTTAAGCTTATATTTCTGAGAACTTACTTTTTTGAACACTGTGAATTTAATAAATAAAAAATACTTCAAGAATCTCTGAAAATTAATAAAATCTGATTATAAAAAAATGGTTAGAACTCAAACATTAATAACAGGGTCAGAATGGAATGAGCAGATACATTTTTTATTTGAAAATGCGTGGAATGGCTTCAGGAAAATTTAATTTTTAATTATCAATGCAATATGAGTAAATCTGCAAGATTCAAAACTTTCCCTCTTGGAAGTTTAACCCTTTAAAAACCGGGATAGTGTTAACATTAGGAGGCTGTGTGGTCCAGTGGTTAAAGAAAAGGGCTTGTAACCAGAAAATCCCCGGTTCAAATCTCACCTCAGCCACTGACTCCTTGTGTGACCCTGAGCAAGTCACTTAACCTCCTTGTGCTCCGTCTTTCGGGTGAGACGTAATTGTAAGTTTCTCTGCAGCTGATGCACAGTTCACACACCCTAGTCTCTGTAAGTCGCCTTGGATAAAGGCGTCTGCTAAATAAACAAATAATAATAATAACACGGTCATACTGAAGTGGGCTTCTAGTATCGCGATCGTGTAAACATGATTTAAAAAAAACAACACTTAGTTTTGATGACTTACAGGCCACCATACTTTGCAGTACAGGCTTGAAACACATGTCATTGGATAGGGGAGGGACTGATGTTCACTTCCTGATAGATTTTTTTTGTGTGTCACTGAGAGAGGTATTTAGTGTCTAAAGGGTGGAGAAAGTTTTGGCAGCGCGGAGAGAAAAGATATCAAAACCTGCTTCAGAGAAACTTGTAAGAAAGGCATGGACAAACTCTGTAACTCTGATGTATTTGACATAGTTATATTAGAACAGTTATTCTGTCTCATGTTTTATATATATATATATATATATATATATATATATATATAGTGCTGTATATACAGTATGTTTTTGTAACATTTGTAAATATCAAGAAACGAGTGGATATAAGCAGATACTATTTCATGAACTAAATGTATCAGGTATGTTTTCTTTTCCTTATTACTGAGAGTAATGGAATGAATAACTAATCTAATTGATAATTGACAGTAATGTCCATTATTGCTTATAAAGACCCTAAGAATAAACGTGTATTATGTCATTGCAATCACTCAGATGAAACAATGTCTTGTAATCTGCCCAAACATCAATATTTTTCAATAAAACTTTCAGGAAGTATTGTAAGGTCCCTCAGGTCATAGAATAACATGTTTTATTCATGTATCTCTAAGCAGAATACATAATAAAAAATATTTTTAAAAGTTTGTATGGTTTCTGAAGTACTTTATAATGTTCCCCAGAGTGTTCTGAAAAAAGGACACAATTTCCAAGATGCTCCTGTAAAAAATAGATTTTTAGTGAATTTTTATAGCAAGAGAGTCAACTACAACCAAAAAATGCCTGGTTCTGGGGGAACATTCCACTGAAAAATGTTGAAAGGGTTAAGAGGATACTTAGGGCCTCATCACCATACAGCAGGAAGGTGTTTTGCATGCAGTAAGCCCCTTTACTGCATGCTTTGTACACCTGCTGTATTCACTAACTAGTGGCAGGCAACCTAGCACGTGGAAAAAGTACTGTGTTTTAGTCATTTAAATATAATGAATAATGTTAATGGGTGGAAATGTATGCAAATTACATCACAAAATACAGTATTCACTTAAGGGTGCTAACTTTACTAGGTGCCTCAACGTGTGTTAAAAGTACTTCTTATTGAAACCAGGCGGTGTAATTACTAAATCACAACATCAATAGGGCAGACAATGGTAGTGCAGTGTGTGCAAAACATGGAGGTGGTACTGTGTCACAGAACCAGGAGAAGAGCGCAAATGAGAGCAGAAGAGCTGCACAGGAGAGTGAGAAGGGTCAGGGAGAGAGTATTTTGGATCAGGCAGACGTTACGAGGGCTGCGTGAGGAGGTAATAACTAGATACAGATTGAGCACAGAGATCATATTAGCCTTACAGTGGTTTGCAGAAGTATTCACCCCACATTTTGTTGGCACCTGAGCATACTTCACAACGACTTCAAATTAGACTTTACATGTAGAATCTACATAAACTACTCTTCATTGATAAAGTTAAAAAATGCACATAGAAAATAAATAAGTAAGATTTACAGAGAAAAACAGATTAATCTCAGTTGCATAAGTATTCAACCCCTTTGCTACTGCAGCCCTAAATCAGCTCAGGTGCAGATGTTTTGTTTGAAAGGTCACAAAAAAGTGAAATGGTTTCAGCCTATGTGTACTCAAAGTGGTTTAACTTGTAGATAATTTCCTTCAGGTATATAAAGACTTTCAAGCTGCAACTCGCATAGTGATCCAACAAAGCAACCATGAAGACCAAGGAGCTTTTGAAACAAGTCAGGGATAAAGTGGTAGAGAGGTACAGAGCAGGAGAAGGGTACAAGAAAACTTCAAAGGTGCTGTTAATCCCTCTCAGCACAGTGAAGTCCATCATTAAGAAGCGGAAGATGCATCATACCACCCAGACATTACCCAGATCAGGTGGCCCTCCCAAACTGAGCAGCCGGGCAAGCAGGAAACTGGTTTGGGATGTCACTCTGAAGCCAACAATGACCTTGAGAGATCTGCAAAGTTCTGTGTCTGAGATGGGACTCAGTGTTCACACATCAACAATAAGCTGGTCCTTACACAAAGCTGGCCTGTATGGACGGGTGGCAAGAAAGAAGCCATTACTCAAAAAACCTCATCTTAAAGCATGTATGGAGTTTGCAAAAAACCATGTAGATGAGACTGCAGACATGTGGAAAAAGGTTTTGTTGTCAGACAAGACGAAAATTGAACTTTTCGGTCTAAATTCCAAGCGTTTTCGTGATCCTGCCTTTCAAATGCCGTCAGAGTATTTAATACATGTATTTAGGAAACCGGTCATGAACGGTCAACTGCATAACTTTCAGACACAGAGTAAGTTAAATTTGAAAATCTCAAACCGTCAAAATGACTGCCGTGGTGGTTCTAGTGTTATTGCTGCTCTGAAAAATGCTGACAAACCAAAACTGTTTCTTTAAATGATATAAAGTTCATAATTCGTACCTGTGTGAAATATTGTATTCCAGATCATGTATTTTTTCAAGAGAATATTTTCTTCTTGTGTGGGGCTTTAATCAGTTAAATTCCCAAATACGCATCAGCACATTCATTTTAATCACAGATATTCTTCCATGAAAGGTAAGCTGAAGCGGTGACCCACCTGTCCAAATCTAACAGTATTTTAGACAACATACTACCAAAGTTTCCTTCCATAATTGATGGCAGCGTCTTAAAATTTTTTATGCCCAGATACGTAAAACTGTCTGCAAGTAAGAATAGGTGCCAACGTAATAAGTAATGGATCTGTAGCAGGTAGATTTAAGGGCAGCAAAGCAGATTTAGACCAACTGATCTTGTAACTGGAAAAAGAACCAAAAAAAATAAAACAACTCCTTAGGGAGGGAATTAGATATATCCGCAAGATATAACAATACATCATCCGCATACAGGGATATCTGGTGTTTAGTGCCCTGGAAGTCAATAAGAGTAATCACCGTGCTCTGCCTAACCGCTTGTGCTAAAGGTTCAGACATCACAGATCCAGTTAAAACACAAGCAGCTGGAGTACTGTACAGCGTACAAATCATATCGATAAAGGGAGCACCAAAGCCAAAACGCCGCAATACAGCCCACAAATAATACCATTCCACTTTTCATTATCTAATGACAGAACAGCAGAGGGTGAGGGCGATCCCTCAGCCAGATCTATAACATGAAGCAAACAACACAAATTAGCCAAAGCAAGTCTGCTTTTCATAAACCCCGTCTAATCGTGGTGAATTAGGGAGTGAATACATAAGTCAAGCCGATGGACTAAACACTTATAAATTGTTATGTCTGCATTCAAGAGAGACAGTGGACGATAGCTAGAACATTCTAAAGGATCCTTCCCCTTTTTCAAAAGAAGAGAGATCAACGCAGACTTCTGGTCTCTGTGAAAGGAGCCGATTTCTAACGAATAATTAATGGACTTTTAGAGGAGGGGGCTGTAGCAGGGTAGCGTCAAGAATGAGACTCAGAGACTAGGAACTGCCACACACCTCCCCTCATGTGCGTAGTCCACATGGCCTCCACGGCCACCTCCCCCTTTAAAATTAAAAGCCTTTTCCATTGTCCTGGGCCACGAGTGGAGGCATCCAGGTTCCCACGGGTGGCAATGTTATCAGGAGTCAGGCTGGCTCCTCCAGCTGTGGTGATCCTGGCAGCAGAAAGGCTGCCTCCTCCGAACACGTGGCCAGCAAGGACAAGGCTGGCAGCGCTAATGCTGGCAGTGGGGCAGGGCAGGCCAACCCGGGCGATGCAGGACAGGCAACCCCGGGCGGAGCGGACCCTCGAGAGGCGACGGCTGAAGCGGACCCTCGACAGGCGACGGCTGGAGCGGACCCTCGAGAGGCGACGGCAGGATCGGACCCTCGAGAGGCGACGGCTGAAACGGACCTTCGAGAGGCAATGGCAGGATCGGACCCTTGGGAGGCGACGGCTGGAGTGGACCCTCGGGAGGCGATGGCTGGGGCAGACCCTTGGGAGGCGACGGCAGGATTGGACTCTCGGGAGGCAACGGCAGAATCGGACCCTTGGGAGGCGACGGCTGGGGCAGATCCTTGGGAGGCGATGGCAGGATTGGACTCTCGGGAGGCAATGACAGGATCGGACCCTCGGGAGGCAACAGCTGGAGGGGACCCTCGGGAGGCGATTGCAGGATCAGACCCTCGGGAGGCAACGGCTGGAGCGCACCCTCGGGAGGCGACGGCTGGAGCGGACCCTCGAGAGGCAACGGCTGGAGCAGACCCTCGAGAGGCAACGGCTGGAGCGGACCCTCGGGAGGCGATGGCTGGAGCGGACCTTTGAGAGGCGAAGGCTGGAGGGGACCCTCAGGAGGCGATGGCTGGAGCAGACCCTCGAGAGGCAACGGCTGGAGCAGACCCTCGAGAGGCAACGGCTGGAGCGGACCCTCGGGAGGCAACGGCTGGAGAGGACCCTCAAGAGGCAACGACTGGAGCGGACCCTCAAGAGGCAACGACTGGAGCGCACCCTCAAGAGGCAACGACTGGAGCGGACCCTTGGGAGGCAACGGCTGGAGCGGACCCTCGGGAGGCGATGGCTGGAGCGGACCCTCGGGAGGCAACGACTGGAGCGGACCCTCGGGAGGCAACGGCTGAAGTGGACTCTCGGGAGGCGACGGCTGGAGTGGACTCTCGGGAGGCGACGGCTGGAGTGGACTCTCGGGAGGCGACGGCAGGAGCTGGCACTGGGCACTCCAGACGTGGCGGCGGCTGCGCCGGGCACATCGGATGTGGACGTGCAACTGTTTTTCGCCATGCTCCCCTCAGCAGCAAATGTAGTGCATGTAGACTGCGGAGGTTCTCCCTCTTGTGCTGGAGACAGCAAAGCTTCTCCCTCTCATGATGGAGACAACAGGGCTTCTCCCTCTCACACTGGAGACAGTGGGGCTTCTCCCTCTTGCGCTAGAGACAACAAGGCTTCTCCATCTCACGCTGGAGACAGCGGGGCTTCTTCCTCTAGTGCTGGCGACCGCTGAGGCTGCTCCCCTTCCAGCTCCCTCTCTGGCACTCGGGATGGCAACAGCTCCTCTCTAGCACTGCCTTCCTGGCTTGCCTCTGGGAACGGCTGCTTCTCCCCTTTTTGCTCTTCCGGGCAGGTGGTGACTCCTCATTTTCACCCTGGAGTGGGTAGCAAACCGTATAGTGCCTGACTTCAGGCAAGACAACACAGTAGGGCGTTCAAACTACTGCTCCAGGTGGCTTGGGAGGCAGAGTGGACCGTCTCTGGCTTTTGGGCAGGCAGCTGGTTTTGGGCCTTTGGGCCACTCATCAGCCAAATCCACCTCATCCCAGTGGTATGCCTCCATGTGGCAAAGTGGTTTGCAGTGCACAGGTGTAGAGGTGATGCAGTGTTCAAGAGAATGACAAACAACAAAGCTACTGGTGAAATGATGGTTTTAATTGTAATCCAAAGTAATAATGAGAACTGACGATGTGTATTGCTCAGTCCTGAAACAATAAACGCAGTTTTAAACACACACAAGACACACACACGATCACAAGTCCAGAATGAGTGCTAAAGTGCGAGTGGTGAAATACAATTTATTTGTGAACAGTTGTGTGGTGTTGTCCGGGTTTGGTGCTGGCCATAAGCGACAGCTCCAGATCGTGTTAGCCATCTAACAAGAACAAACAAGTATTATTAGACACGACAAGCAAACAAAACACTCACGGTTAGTTTACAGTTTTTCCTTTCGCTGTTCACTCCCCTTTTATACAGTCAGTCACGCCCCCTTGTTTAGCGAGTGCAATCTTTTCTCCTCCAGTCTGTGGTTGCCACTTGACACTTGACTTGGTGAACCGTAGCTCTGCCCCCTTTCTAGATGGCTGACTTCCACCTAACCCTTGGAATGAATTGTCTGAACATCCAGTCGGGAGCACTCTGTTCCCTTTACGCCGCACTCTCACAGGTCGGGAGGGAGATTTATAATCAAGATTCATTCTTTCTCGGCCTCACTCCATAAAGCAGTGGTCTTTGTAGGGGCACTCTTCCGTGAGGTGCCCGAACTCCCCACAGGCTATGCACCCTGGAGCCCCTTCAGCTGGCCTCCGCCGTTGCTCGTCATGCCAGTCCTTGCAAAGCCAATAATCTGCTTGGGCGTTCAGCATGTTCATAATAAAGCTGTCTAGAGTCATGCAAAAGAAATTCTGCTTTATTTCTAGACAGCTTTTTATGTCTGGTTTTCAACGCACGTAAGCGGTCCATCTTAGAACTACAAAAGCTGAGTTTCAGTTCTGATTCAAAGTGTCTACCAGGCTGGAGGAGGATGGTAATCTATTGTAGTCTGGATTTGTTCAAATGCGAAGCATTTGAGATCGTACAACTTCGAATATGGCATTTTGCCAGGAATTGTTCTAAACTCTCCATTAAATGCTTAACAAAAGCTTTATCCTGCAGCAGAAAGGTATTAAACCTCCAGTGCTTGGCCCGTTTTATCTCAGGAATATAATTAAAAGACTATGACACAGGGGCGTGGTCCGAGATTAATATATTTTGGATCTCTGTCGACTTCACAAACCGCAAAATATTACAGGATACTAGAATAGCATTGATTCTGCTATGTGTTTTGTGCCTACCTGAGAAAAACATATAATCACATGTAGAAGGGTTCTGAATCCTCCAGGGGTCACAAATCGATAGATCTTTAGCAAGTTTGTTTAATAGTTGAGTAGTTTTAGAGAATGTATGGCTGAAGGGTGAGAAGAGTCTAATATGGGATTGAATAGCTGATTGAAATCCCCTGCATATAACAAGAATATTCACCAATGAAGCTAATGTGTGTTTCACGTGGTTGAAAAACTGTGCGTCAAAGATATTTGGTGCATAGAGAACGGCAACACAGACCTCCTCGTTATTCAGCAACATAGTCACATAATGGAATATCCAGACATGGCCATCGACTCGGCACTCATCATATAACAATATCCTATAGGATAGTAGCATAGTAATGACAAAAACACAGTAAAATAAACTGAGAAGGGAGCATGGTTACAAACATTTAAGTTGAAGAAGAGAGACTGAGGGAGCACACTACATATCAGAAAGCTCAGGCCACAATTAACATCTATACTCCCTCTCGTTCGCAGATTCCGCTCCCTATCTACCCCCAAATCTGAAAATCTCAGCTCCCCTTCCCTACTTCCACCTCCTCAGTCTCCCTCCACACCCCACCAGCCAATATAACAATTGTTACTGTGAACCAAATTACCCTGCGGGGGCTTGCTGTGAGCGAAACCACCTCTCAAACAGAAAAAAACTGAACAACTGTAAACAACATGTCGCCTCCTCAAGATTCACCTCTTCAGACAGCACCTGTAGAAACTCCTCTTTTCCATCTGGACACTTATCACTCTTCCTTAAATGCACTTTGCTTGCTCTTATCTGCTCCCTATTTTACTGCATTTAACCCTGTTCTTTAGAGTACTGTAATCTGTCAAGTGTCATTTAATCTGTAGTATTTTGTATTTAATTATATCCTGATGTAACTATCACTGACACTGTTAACTGCTCTGTTACTGAATCGTATTTTGTCATATACTTGTACTTGCTAGAACCGAAGTGATTGTATTTTATCTCGCTCTTAATTGTATTAATACTTGTATTGTGATTCTTGAAATCTATTTTTGTTTACGACGTTAAGTCGCCCTGGATAAGGGCATCTGCTAAGAAATAAATAAAAAGAATAATAATATAAAAATAAAAAATAAAAAGGGCAATTAATTAAGAACCACTGAAATACAGCATACAGTATTCTGTTATACATCTATTACCAGGTAGTAGAAGAGGGCAAGGTCAAAATGACCTAAGTAGCAGCAGTCGAACTAATAATGCCAGGAAAAATGATAAACATATGACTAGTCCAGATATCCTATCAACACAATACCATCAGACAAGGTCATTTTGAATGAACACAGAAGTATGCCTCAAAGGGAAATAGCTCCCATACACCCATATAAAAAAAAAATAATTAAGAGCTAAATACATTAGGCTATAGCCTTAGCAACAGGCATAGAGTAGACTATAATAAAACAAAAACAAAAACATAAATAAAAAAAAATAATAATAATAATAAAAAATAATATAGATAGATAGATAGATAGTCTAGCAGCCTATGTAGTCAATGTTTAAGGATTTAATTAGAGTACAGAATGTCACCAACATAACATTTATGCCACAGATAGTAATAAAGATTGTGGGGGGATCAATAGACCCTGTCATGTCCTGAAAACGTTGAGCAAAGAAGGAAGCGACCTCTTCAGGAGAAGTGAAAGACAGACACTCCCCACCATGATTGATTTTTAAGACAGTTGGATATACCAGGAAGTTATCGACTCCCTGGGAGCGAAGCTTCGCTCTAACTTCACCAAAGGCCCTCCTTTTCGCAGCGGTGACAGCAGAGTAATCCACATAAAAAGAGCGCTTTTGTCCTTGTACAAAGACCGGAGCGGATTTTCGAGCAGCCTGGAGAAGTCGTTGTCGGTCAGATATCAAAGTGTGGGGTCTATTGGAATCTCAAGGGCCACCGGTGTATACGCGATGTGCTCTTTAACTCCAAAAAAGGCTGATCATTGGAGGGCTTCAGGGCCGGGTACCATTGTGGAATTTTCTGCTGAAGAAAGTGGATGGGGTCATCGCCTTCAGCCCCTTCAGGAAGCCCCACCAGTCTGACGTTACAGTGATGATTTCTGTCCTCAAGGTCTGCCATCTTATCCTGCATAGCAACAATACAAGCGTTGCACTGATTGATTTTGTCTTTCTGTTGTGGAAGATCAGCTCTGGTGATATCCTGCCTGGCAGTTAGCTGCTCTTCATAGAGAAAGCAATATCAGCAACCTCCTGTTTTAAAAGCGTTGAGGATAGTAGCAGTTTCGGTTACGTTCTGAATAACAGGCCGCAAAGCCGCGTCAATTGCTTATTGAACAGATCCACGAAAAGTACGTGCAACCTCTGCCAAGCGAGTGTCCCAGTTATCAGGGCCCAGTGACTTCTTCATACGCTTTCCCTCCGGTGTGGATTGATCATGGATCCCTTGCATGAAGTAGCAATATAAATAATATAGTAAGCAGACAATTATTATATACATTTGTTTATAATAATATAAGGTGCACAAGTTGTTCAATTATAAATGAAAATACCGAAGTGGCAGCAGGAGCTCTAACAGCAAGCAGCTATCTCTGTGATAGGGTCATGTCCTACTGGCATTAATTTGAGAAAACACTACTAGTTTTGTGAGTTTTGTCCAGTTGTTCGGCTTGGATTTTTCTTCAATTCACTGACACCGTACCAACCCTAAGCCATTAAAATAACAGTATATAATAACACAATAATAGTTAAACAATTAAACATTGGGTGTGTTTATTGCAGATGATAACAACTCATTATTTTCTTTATATTGTCATCTCAAAACATGTTAAAGGTACAAAAATTCAGATTTAAAAAATAGATCAGTTATTAGTATTACCATTTAAGTGTGATAAACACATAATCAGAATGATTAAACAAAATAACCCATAAGATTGTTTAGTTTATCTTTTAACCCTTTCAGGACCAAGTATTTTTCAGTGGGATGCTCCCCCAGGACTAGACATTTTTTGGCTGTATTTGACTCTCTTGCTATAAAATTCACTAAAAATATATTTTTTACAGTAGCATCTTGGAAATGGTGTCCTTTTTTTTTAGAAAACTCTGAGGAACATTATAAAGAACTTCAGAAACTATATTAACATTTCACTTTTTTTCAACACAATATATATACAGACAGACTAACTTCATAATGAACCCCCCTGGGACCTGGAGAAATGTTCTTTATATCAGGGTGTTCACTATAATAGGGTTTGGCATTTTTCTGTATCAGAATAATGACATAACGGCAAATTTGAATTGAACATCAGTATATAGTACTTTTTATGAAGATTCCTTCACATTGATCAACATTTAAACGGTATTGTGACAAGGTACTCGTGTCACATGTGCGGGTAACCGTATTGCAAGACAGAGGAGTTGAAGTTGAAACGCTGGCACAAGCGCGCAGGATTTATTAAACACAAAACAGAAAGTAAGCAAATGGGTCATGTGACACTGCCAACGATGGTAACGCACAGAGGACACATACAAGGAAGGCAGGCAGCAAGTCTCAAACAAGCGCCCATCTGTAAACAATCATTTGATCAAACATAACAACTCCAAAAAGCACACAAAACAAACCCGTTTCCACATATAAATTACACCAACACTAATTCCCCCATGTGGTATGTTTAAGAGATAGCAGTAAAGAACAGGAAATAATGTACACTTACATGCTTAATACAGTAATTACATGTCCTTTCTCTTGAAAAAACTATCCAGCGTAGATTGCTCCTCACGCAAGTTGCCTGGTTGCAGTTTGTGTGAAGATGACTGACAGGCGACGACTGCATTCGTCATGCATGATTCGTACTACTATAGGTAATCTTTGAATTAGTCAAATGTGGTCTTTGTTTTCACTGAGAGGACACACTTCACTGGAGAAAGTTCAGTGTCAGTCAGTACTGAGATCGTTGTATCCGGGTCCTGTACGTGATCGTTCTAATAGGGCTAATTTACACTGAAAAAAATCGGTTCTTGCTGTTGGGATCGTTAAAAACGAGTGTTCGTTATAAGAAGGGTTTGCTATAGTGAAGTTAGCCTGTATATATTGTAACACAGCAGGGAGGGGGTTAAAGCCTCCCTGCGTGGAAAACATGTGCAAATGCACATTTGTTTTAGTTTAATTGTTTTGCTTATTGTTTAATTTAATTTGTTAATTGTTTTATTGTTCAATTATCCCCTGCACCTGGGTAGTATTTGTAAGTTAGGACCAGGTGCAGGGTATAAGAGAGAAGCAGTCAGTTTGCTCAGGGCTGCGGAGGAGGAGGCAGAAGAGGTGCTCTGCTTCCTAGCAGTCGTGAAAAGGACATAAAAAGTGTAAGTCTGAAGAAAAGTGTGTTTTTTGTGTTTGGCAGGTAAACGGCTTAGCCGTCCTGCGGGTTAGTTAGGTTCCCGTTGTGTTTAGCTAGTGCTCATTTAGAGCTAGGTGTTTATTTTGTTTATTTTGTGTTTTGTTTTTGTGTTTATTAAAAAAATACAGCGCATCAGCGCGTTAAAAATCAATTTCTTGAGTCCTGGGTCTATTTTTAAAGGGCAACGAACCCAGAGTGGTAGCAGTCTTGCCACATATATATATATATATATATATATATATATATATATATATATATATATATATATACTACCGGTCAAAAGTTTTAGAACACCCCCATTTTTCCAGTTTTTATTGAAATTTAAGCAGTTCAAGTCCAGTGAATAACCTGAAATGGTACAAAGGTAAGTGGTAAACTGCCAGAGGTTAAAAAAAAAGTTTAGGTTATCAAAAATTGAAAAATAATGTACATTTCAGAGTTATACAAAAAGGCCTTTTTCAGGGAACAAGTAATGGGTTAACAACTTACAGCTGTTCTGCAGCAATGGAAGTAAATTAAGCCTTGAAAGTTGATGCTAACAATTCCTACAGGTGTCCCAACTTTTGTTGATTACTTACAAACCCTCTGTCTGTATAAAAGCAGTGTTGGAACAGACTGTGTTACTACACCCTCTTAAGCATTATTTGGACAGTATTGTACTGCAGGAAGTAGTATATTGCTATCATAATAGCTAGAAAAAGGCAATTAACAAAGGAAGACAGACAGACCATTATAACCCTTAAAAGTGTAGGTCTTTCCTTTAGAGAAATTTGCAAAGAAAGCCAAGGTGTCAGTAAGTACAGTTTCCTACACCATCAAAAGGCACTTGGAAACTGGAGGAAACTCTGACAGGAAGAGGTCTGGCAGACCCAAAGCCACAACAGAATCAGAAGACAAGTTTCTGAGAGTCAACAGCTTGCGTGATAGGCGGCGCACATGACAACAGCTTCAAGCACAGCTTAACACTGGTCGAAGTAAGCAAGTCTCAGTTTCAACTGTGAAGAGAAGACTTCGAGCTGCAGGTTTGACAGGTCGAGTGGCAGTAAGAAAGCCATTGCTAAGATGGCAAAATAAGAAAAAGAGGCTTGCCTGGGCCATGAAGCACCGCCAGTGGACTACTGAAGACTGGAAGAAGGTCTTATGGAAAGAAAGAAAAGAACAAGACGGTAGGCTTCAAATCATGGAATGGCCAGCACAGTCTCCAGACTTAAACCCCATCGAGCTGGTTTGGGATGAACTGGACAGAAGGGTGAAAGCAAAGCAACCTACAAGTGCAACACATTTGTGGGAACTTCTGCAACAGTGTTGGGAAGAACTTTCCGAACAATATTTGATTTCCATTGTAGAACGAATGCCACGAGTGTGTTCGGCTGTTATATCTGCAAAAGGTGGCTACTTTGATAAGTCAAAAATTTAGATTAAATTTTGTTAAACAAAACTATTCCATTATTTCTTTTTTATATCCAATTGTTTATTTGTTCTATGCTTTAATTTCAGAGTACATTGAGACATTAAACTGCGTAAATTTCAATAAAAACTGGAAAAATGGAGGTGTTCTAAAACTTTTGACCGGTAGTGTATATATATATATATAGAGAGAGAGAGAGACTTTACTTTTAAATGTTCTTTATTAAAACTGTTAGTTAAATCCATTAAACAATTTTAAAATAAGTAATGGAGATGAGATGAAAATTATTGCAGCTGCAGCCTCCTCAGCATATCAGCATTATTTTCTTCCTGCACACAAAATTTAGCAATAAAAAAAACACAATAATACAAAATGAGTAACTTTTAAAAACAAACAACAATGCAAAGTGCAACCATAAAACAGCAGTGCCAACTCATTGTCTTTTAACATGCAAAGAACATCATTTAACCCTTTGCGGTCCTTTGTCGGACCGACATTGCAATTATTCCCATCAGGTCCTTTGTCGGACCCTGTCCGACATCATCCAAAAACGCAAAAAGTCGGTTTTCAACGGAAAAAGCCGAGAAAACCATTCAATGGCCGAGTGGGAACGAAAGGAGCCGAGACAAGCCGATAAAAAAAAAAAAAAAAAAAAAAGGCATATCTCATGAATAGTCATACTTACCCCTGGCATCAGATGGGGCGGTCATATGGAAACAAGCTGGGAGTTACAGTATCAGCGGACAGAGACTATCACGGACATTTGCAGAGCTTTTTTGAGATATTATAGCAATAAAATAATGACTTGGATTGCATTATTGAGGAGTTTGGTGATAAAACGAGTCATCAGGAGACGATTGATCAGTATGTACGACTATTATTATTATTATTTTTTATTTGGTAGCATATGTGAAAGCGATAGCAAACGAAAGGGTGGGGCGGGGCTGGAGATCCCTAGTGAGTGCTTTGTTGATATGCAGTGCCATTTAAACCCGTTTGACTGTGGAAAAAAATACTTTTAAACAGCGCGTCTAAAATTAACTGGGCGTGTGAAAATAAATTGGACCTGGCGAGCCTGACGCAGAATTAATAAATGGACCGCAAAGGGCTACACACCAGATACATTCAAACATTTCAGTATTATTCATCATACTATAAAAGCTATGTTCCAGTTTAATTCTAGTGGCCAGCAAAAACTCAAATATACTGAGCATGTTCGCTCTGTCATTGCCAGCTGCCTTCCTTTTCCTGCTCTTTAAAATTGACAGTTTGGCTTGTCCCAAAATAAAATTTGCAATCTGATGTTAAAATCTTTTATTTTGCTGATATGGCACACCCATTATAAAAACTGCCTTATTAAAACTCAGATGGAGCCTCTGAAAGAGAACAGCTAACATTGCAAACAGGGGCTGTAGTCTGGAAGAAGCCATGTACGCATGAAAAACACGCTCTCTCCACAGAAAGGACAGTTATCTGTCACTTCTCCACTGCAAATCTCCAGATCTTTTTGGTAAAGGGGACTTATGTATAGTTCTCCATTCCAGCTGCACCTCCTGCCCTAAACTCAAATGCTCCCCCCAAGCAGTGTCAGGAAATCCCTGCAGGACAGCAGCATGCCTCTCCCTCACACACACCCTGAACAGCTCCGTCCTCTCACACATTGAGAAACAGAAATTAGTGAGTCTGACAGGATGCAGCAGCTTTCCTTCTTCAATGTGTGTTAGTTTCAGTGTAGGACTTATATCAGAGAGGGGAAAGGATCCTCTAGCACACTAAAACCCGGCTCTACACTATACAGCCTGCTCACCACTTGAGGCGGCAAAGCTGAGCATAACTGACTTAGGAACTTTTCCACTACACGTACCAAATGCAGCCCCAGCTGTGCTGCCACAGCCTCAGGGCTACTCCAGCCAACCAGTCCTGGGCCCCGCAGGGCTCCCAGTTTGGCCACTCCTGCCCGCACCATCATAGTTATGAAACTGGGTGAATCCAATAGTGAATCTTCCCAGGAGTGGCCATCCTGCCAAAATCTCTCCAAGAGCAAGGTGTAAAATCGTCCAAGAAGTCATAAAGAACCCTCTGCAGGCCTCTCTCACCTTGGCTAAGGTCAGTGTTCATGACTCCACCATCAGAAAGACACTGGGCAAAAATGGGATTCATGGCAGAGTAGCAAGGCGGAAACCACTGCTCACTAAGAAGAACATGAATGCTTGTTTCAAGTTTGCCAAAAAGCACCTGGATGATCCTCAAGAGTTCTGGAACAATGTTCTATGGACAGATGAGTCAAAAGTGGAACCTTTTGGCCGACATGGGCCCCGTTACGTCTGGCGAAAACCAAACACTGCATTCCACAGTAAGAACCCCATACCAACGGTCAAGCATGGTGGTGGTAGTGTCATGTTTGGGGATGCTTTGCTGCATCAGGACCTGGACGCCTTGCCATTATTGAAGTAACCATGAATTCTGCTCTGTATCAGAGAATTCTACAGGAGAATGTCAGGCCATCCGTCCGTGAGCTGAAGCTGAAGCGCAGCTGGGTCATGCAGCAAGACAATGATCCAAAACACACGAGCATGTCCTCATCAGAATTGTTGAAGTACAAGAAATTTAAAGTTTTGGAATGGCCTAGTCAAAGTCCAGACCTAAACCCCATTGAGATGTTGTGGCAGGACCTGAAACAAGCAGTTCATGCTCAAAAAGCCACAAATGTCACTGAGTTGAAGCAGTTCTGCATGGAGGAGTGGGCCAAAATTCCTCCACGGCGCTGTAAGAGACTAATCAATAACTACAGGAAGCGTTTGGTTGCAGTTATTGCTGCTAAAGGTGGCGTAACCAGTTATTGAGTCTAAGGGGCGATTACTTTTTCACACGGGGGCATTGGGTGTTGCATAACTTTATTTAATAAATAAATTAAATATGTATACCATTTTTGTGTTATTTGTTCACTCAGGGTCCCTTTTATCTAATATTAGGTTTTGGTTGAAGATCTGATAACATTCAGTGTCAAAAATATGCAAAAATGCAGAAAATCAGACGGGACAAATACTTTTTCACGGCACTGTAAAAACAGGGCCAAAACCAAACACTTCTAAAATTTTAAAAAGATACCCTATCAAAGGCCTTCTCTTGATCCAGCGAGATTAAACTGGCATCAAAACCAAACAGCTTGGAAGCTTCCATCAAATCCCTAATGAGGAAGATGTTATCAGAAATAGACCTGTTTGGCACACAGTAAGTCTGATCGTGGTGCACTACTTCCCCGATTAAATTTAGCACAGATCTTATAATCGGTGCACAAGAGGCTGACTGGCCTTCAGTTCTTAATACAACAGAGATCCCCTTTCTTAGGTAGCAGTGTGAGGACAGCACGCCTACAACTTAGGGGCAGCTCCCCCTCCCTTACACTCTCCTCCAGCACCTGCAGGAGGTCTTCACCCAACTTGGGACAAAACTCTTTAAAAAAACTCCACAGGCAAGCCATCAATACCTGGAGTCTTGCCAGTTTGAAGCCCCTCCAGGGCGGTAGACAGTTCTTGTAGTGTAAGAGGACGATCTAGGGTCCCCTTGTTCCCCTCAGGGACTTGTTGGAGCTCCTGAAAAACAACTCTGTCTCACTATCCTGTGAGACGTTCTCCGTGGTATACAGTTTAGAATAAAAATCCAGAGCACAGCACTAAATGACCACCGGTTGCTGGAATTCCTCCCCCGAGACTGTGAGGGACAAAGTGTTCGAATGACTAAAAATAGTAGTGCCCTTCCATTCCTTGCGCATCTGATTCATTGTTTAAATCACTGTGAGTTTCCTGAATAAAAGAAACGTCTACATTTTTCTGTGTTAATGTTTCAAACACATATGCGCGTTTATGCACGTCCCTAGCCCCATTTATATTAAAGGTTACATGGATACAAAATTATCCATCAAGATAAAGTGAGAAAGAAACTCAATGAAATAGGACAGAAATAGAGCAGTAACAAAAAAAAGAATTTTTTTTTTGTTCAGCCATTACACTTACGTACTTACTCTCATCTGTCTGCAAACTTTAGTTGTTTATTTTTTAAAAATCTGTATCGCTCAGGATTATCGAGTTCACAGATATCAGTTATATAAAATTGACTGAGCAGTACTTATAAATAGATTCAGATCAGGGAAAAAATCCTGCACATTCACTCCTTCGTATTTTTTAAAAACATTTTGATGCTCTCTGGATCATATCCCTCCTCTGCAGGCTGTCTCGAGTCTGTAATAGACCCCTCCTCATCACTCTCATACACTGAGCTTTCCTCATCTTTCCTTATCGGCACAGCTAAGCGAGGCTGACGAGCTGCATTCTCCTTAACCCTGCTATCTTCTCTGCCGACTTGCCAATCAAATGTTTTAGCCTTACTTTCTGCACTTGCATTGCTATTTCCCATCTCCTCCACACCCCCGTCAGCAGTATTCCTGCCAATGGCAGGTTCACGAGGAGCGGGTCCTTCATCCCTGCTGTCTGCACCTTTTTTTGTGTTCTCTTTATCACTGGCTTTTTTAGGGCAGTTTCTCCCAATATGCCCTTCTTTACCACACTCAAAACATTTAATATTTTCAGTTGTGACAAAAACATTGTAAGTGCTTCCGTCAACAGTAAACTTGAATACACTATGAATTTCTTAGTGCTTTTCATTCAGAATCATGGATACCTGCTGACGAAAAGACACATGTTTGATCTCTGGATTTTTCCACCCCAGTGTAAGCCTCCTAATCAGGGACATGATTTTACCATAATACGTGAGCTCTCTTTCCAGGAGCTTGTTTGTTAAAAACGGGGGAACATTAGAAATAGTGACCCTAGTCACAGGTGAGGAGAGTGGCAGCACGGAGACGAACGCATCTTTAATCACAATCCTCTCCTGCACCACTTTCCACACCATCACCTCTTCACTGAGAAATATAACCACATCTTTACTCATTCGAGCCGTGGACTTCACATTATTAAAACCTACTAATTTTACCCACTGCCAACACATAATCCTCTACTGACACATATTCTTCACTAACTATTTTGATCCCGTTTCTACAAGACATAGATTCAAGCCATAGTGACCCGAAAGTGTTAAAAAAACACACAAGTAACACTTAAAAAGAGTAAACAAAACTCACAGTGTCTCACACGCTCCACCACACTTACACACAACCACCCCACACTCCCAGGATACACCATGAGAGAGAGAGAGAGAGAGAGAGAGGGAGAGAGAGAAATAGATGGGCTTCAGTTACAGGAAAATAATTTCATCTCAGGTTTCTGTGACGTCATAAATTACGAGACCAATGGTCAAGTAATTTATAAACTGTCACAGAAGGGCCGGTGTCCCTCCTGGTTTTTCTTCCAGCTGTACCCTAAATTACTTAATTGCACCAATTAAGTGCTTATTAGAAGTTTAATTGGTCAGTTGGAACGAACACCAGGAGGGACACTGGTGTCACGGAAAATAGTAGCCTGGAAAATAAGTAGCCTCTTGCGTTTTTGGCATGCGCGAAATTCTAAATTTAAAGGGGAGGTTCATTGGAGTCTCTGTGAAGCTTACAGGACGCCATTGTTTCAAGAAGCGAGAGGTACTGCAAACAGTTTTTTTTTTACTACAAAAAGTGTTTTTTATTTAAAAACTGTGACTTTGTCATTTTAAATATCGAAGTGTAAAGTAAATTTACGTTTAATGTATTTTTAATGTTAGGCAATTTAATCTTCAGGAGATTTGTGTGTACTTAAAATCACTCAACAAATGTTTACTTCTTTTCAAAAAAAGTAGTTCCTGTCATACGAAAGCAAGTACAGTATTTGTTATTATTATTTATTTCCTTAGAGGACGCCCTTATCCAGGGCGAGTTACAGAGGTTGCAGAATATCACAGTACAGTAAAGTTGTATTTAAGTGCTATTTAAGTTATTTAGGTGTTTATGTAAGCTCACTTGAACTAAGTTATAATGCCACTGTACATTTGCTCTGTGCTTAAGAGCAATTCCATGTTTTATTATGGGCATCTGTACCAGTTAACATGGTGGCTGCGTTACATTATAGACACTTGCTGACACACTTGCGTATTACAGTTTGGATAGCTCTCCCTCCATGAAAGTCTTTAATCCTCACTTTCACAAGTCCCTATCTGTGGTATTTTAGGACAAATAAAACATCATATCACATGTTGTAGTATAACAACTACCATATACATAAGTAACTTAAAATATTTTTATCTCCTTCAAGAATTCCAGAGTTGACTTTGCCATATGCTTTTGGTCATTGTCATGTTGGAAGATAAGATTTCTGCCAATCTGCCTACAAACACATGGTATCATTTCTTTGTAGAATGTTTTGATACATGGCTACATTCATTCACTTTTCAATCAAATCTCTAATGCCTGCACTGCTAAAACACCCCCATATTACGATTAGACCACCCTGTTTAACTGTTACAGACACATACTCGCTGACACAAAAATACAGGTTTTAAAAACGTCTTTGTTAGTATAATTTATATTTGTGTGTAGTTTAAATCACTTCTTCTCAAACGTTTACTTATTTAAAAAATGTCGTTCCTGTCTTACCCTAAGGAAGTATTTAGGCTTTTGTAGGTTCCTTTTAAACTAAGTTATATTAATATCACTGTAAATTGCACTGATCTTCACTTCTACAATAAAAGTCTCCATTAGTGGTATTTCAGGTACATGACAATGTGCTTGCAAAATATCTAAAATATAAACATGTGGTTTTCATTGCAGTCATCAGCTGTATAGATTAAAAACCACTCAGCTGGATGAGGCAATAAACAAATGAATAAAAACTAAGTTACTGTTTTAGTATCACTTTTTTTATATTATAAGTGGTTTTGAATATGGTAGCAACCAGCTTGCTCTTAAAGTGGCACACAAAAAATGGATTTGGCAACCAATTTTTTGGCCTAAAAAGTTTGTCTGGAGCCTTGGCAGGTGAAAACTTGATTACCTTTTGTTTTTGCTGCTTTTAAAAATAAATCTCTTTTTTTTTAGTCTACAACCAACACTTGAAGAGGTTCGGTCCTGGACCCATAACTTTGATAAAATGATGAGCAATCCTGATGGAAGAAATATTTTTAGAGAATTTCTACGTTCAGAGTACAGTGAAGAGAACTTGCTTTTCTGGCTTGCTTGTGAAGACTTGAAAAATGAAAAAAACATGAATGTGATAGAAGAAAAATCTAGGACCATTTATGAAGACTATATTTCTGTCCTTTCGCCGAGAGAGGTGAGCTGTAAAAAAATGCACTTATTAATTATTTATATGTCTTTGTCTCAACATTTACCAAATCCTTATCAAACCTCAGATATGATTGTTTATAAAATCTCAGTACTCTGAATAAAAATCTGAGCTTTTCCATGATAAATAAAACATATTATATTACACCCCGATACTTAAAAGAATAACACATGCATCCTTTGGTTGACTGGACTGTGTATAACTTGTTTATACTATACACACTTTCCTCTAAGTTATGGACAGTATGGTTATTCATTGTTCATCTTCTTCAGTATCTCCCCTATTCAGGCTACTCGTGCTACTGAATTTCCTGCTTAAGCGAAGTTCAGTACACATAGCACCACATACCACAAATTCAGTAATAATCCCATTAAACAGCTCAACATCCACTTCTAGAGCAGAAATACAGATTTACAGTATAGTATGTCTTCCAGCAGCTCAGTAATCCCAATTACATAATCTTGAAAAGCAATATTGTGGCTAAAGAATACTTTTGTCAGCTTTAAAAAGAATCCACGCAATAATCTTTAATAAGGCTATAGCTGATACTCTTTAATAAGGATATAGGGGAGATACCTGTATGTACTGTACGTAGGTCACAGTTACATTTAATTGTGAAGAAACTTGGAGAGTGCAAGTTTATTGACTGTTTCACTTTGGGAGGTATAGGTGTATTTCTGTCTGCACAGATATACGTTGAAGGGGGGTGGGGGTTGTATGTTACTTACTTACATTTCTTTCTTATTTTGCAGGTTAGCCTTGACTCTCGAGTGCGAGAAGTGGTCAACAGGAACTTGACAGAGCCAAATTCTAACATGTATGATGAAGCTCAGCTTCAGGTATATACTTTAATGCACAGAGACTCCTTCCCAAGGTTTTTGAACTCTCCTGTATACAAATCTCTTCTTCAGCGTAGGACAAGCTCTACTTCAGAAACCTAACTATTAAAAGAGATGTGGGATATTTAATATTTTAAAGTGAAGCAATTTAAAACAACCTGAAGCTGATTTCCTGGAGAACTACATTCAAGCACTACTCAGGCTACTGTGAAAAAACACAGTCACTGTCTGTACTTTTGTAGTTTGTTCTCACTCATACATCACAATAAGCACTTAATCAGTTAAAACTATAATATTTGTAGTGGTTTTAACTTTAAGTCTAACATTGTGATATTGAAATAACAAATATATTCTGATTTCTAATTGCATATAGCAAGAAGGGAATTTTGATGGATTACTAAGTAGCTGCAGGAGTAAAATGCAACTATTCTCAAACTGATAGTAAAATGCTTAACGATCATGGTCAGTAAATGACAGGAATTACTGTATGTTTCAAGAGGTCTCAAAAATATATATTTTATCAGGCGCCCTGATGATTTGGGGGAATTTGTTTCCATTATGGAAGCAGGGCACAGCGCTGATGTTCTTTCTAGATTAATCAGATTGGACAGAAAAAAGGTGAAACTCCTAAAATGGTTTGTCAACTTAATGGTTAATGTACCATTTTCATACAATTTCTGTCTCACGGTCTAAATTTCAGAATGGGATATAAGAGCTACTTATCATTACTAATAAACAACCGTTCACCTGGGTTCCTGTAGTCTTTTACTGCAAATGGCATTTTTCAGAATTCAAAAGAAGCACAAATATTAAAAGGGATCCAACAATGGATGTGTGCCGTTTTATAATATAAAGACGTTTATCGTCATGTACTGATATCTTTAAGCTTTACCAGTACTAAATGGTTAACTTTCCATGTTTTTTTATTTATTTTTTTAAATGTGTCTGCATTAAACAAAGTAATCTTGATACTTTTTGGGCATAAGGTACCACATTAGATTACCTGTTTCTACATTTATGTGGCATTGATATATTTTAAAAAAAAAAGTTTTAAATAAACACATGTAATTTGATATATGATAAACACTAAGGGCTGATTTAACTTACATTTACAGCACCGCCAAAAGGAGGTTGGAAGTTTGCCTTGACCACTAAACCTCCTGTTAATGATGAGCTGTATTCCTCAGATAATGCTGTGAACAAAGTAAAAATGTCAACTCCGCTGGCATATCTTATATACAGTTAATGTACAGTTAAAAAACTAACATTTAACAGGGAGATGATCTGAGATGTTATGAGTTCAGGAAAGGGTGCTTGCCGCGATTGTATTGCTTTTCACACTGAGACATGTTGTGCTGTAAGCCTGTATTCTTGTGTGTCAGATAAGCAATATGTACCGGCATCCATTTCTGTAGTTTACCCTGTAGAAACCTCAAATTATAAAAGAGCAGCGTGAACTACTTTATATATGTTATTACTTGGTTCACATTTAATACTGAAACACACTAAGCAATATGTAGGAGGATCAAGATGTGCAGCTGTTTAGGATCTGTGCACATTAATATTCCAATCAATGGCGCAACACTATTGCTTTTGTTTTAAATGCGCCAGAAAAGCTTAGTAATTTGGTCTATAAAGTTTTCCTTGCATTCTGCACTGCAGCTAAATGTAAATCAGGCCCTACAGCATAATGCTTAGCTAAGTTCAACAAAGTATTAAAAGTCAAATATTTGTTCAATTGTAACAACACATTAAAAATAGTGCATTTTTTATGAACCACTTTTATCTGACCTGTTTCAGAGACATTGTTTGTTCAGATATAGGGTGGTTCATGTCCACAAGATTTAATACTGTCTGGAAATGTTGGGGGACACCCTCCAGTTTTTATAAGAGGGCAGTTTGATTAAAAGAGGTTCTACTGAATTTGGTCACTTTGTTTTAATGTTCATGTAAACAAGCAGTGTAAATGCTGCAGGATGTACAGCTGCACGCTGCCTGAATAACTTTCTCTTGCTAGTGAACACCTTTAATGGATGCAGAGAAGATGCCTTGATGTTGTTTTTGAATATTTCACTTCACTTTCTTTTTTTGCATTTTGCACAGCACCACTGGATATTTGTTTAAATGCTGATTGAGTGCATTTAAGTGTAAAAGTAATAATAAAAAAAAAAACTAATCATAGCTTCATAACAAAGACACAGTAACCCCAATAAATCTGTTTCTATGGTTATTTGTTTTAACATGAAAATACTGGCCTTATATGTTTAATTTTTTTTTAAATGTCAAGTTTTGCCACTACCTCTCATGTATGTTATGTTAATTGGCATTTTAATCGTTTATGTAACATTTGAACTCATATCTACTTGAAGCCTGACACTGTAAAGCTTCTGCATGTGTAAAGAATTCAGGAAATAACTGTGTAAGGGCTAATCTTGTATTCCCTATGCAAATATTTGTCCATTGTAATATATTTGAGAAAATAGGTTTTAAAGATGTTCTGCAAAGCTGAAGATAACAAGGTTTATATCTACTATTGCTGATTATTCTATCATATTCAGCACCTTTTCTTATGTCTATTTATGAAAATATATCATATACATTCATTATCAGAAATATTCATAAAGATTAACTTAATAAATATGTCTTGCCTAAATTGTCACTGTGTTATGGCATACATATTCTGTTATTAATATACAGTATATATATATATATATATATATATATATATATATATATATATATATACAGTACTGTGCAAAAGTTTTAGGCAGTGAAAAAATGCTGTAAAGTAAGAATGCTTTCAAAAATAGGACATGTTAATAGATTATATTTATCAATTAACTAAATGCAAAGTGAGTGAACAGAAGAAAATCTAAATCAAATCCATATTTGGTGTGACCACCCTTTGCCTTCAAAACAGCATCAAGCATCAATTCTTCTAGGTACACTTGCACACAGTTTTTGAAGGAACTTCGGCAGGTAGGTTGGCCCAAACATCTTGGAGAACTAACCACAGTTCTTCTGTGGATTTAGGCAGCCTCAGTTGCTTCTCTCTCTTCATGTAATCCCAGACAGACTCGATGATGTTGAGATCAGGGCTCTGTGGGGCCATACCATCACTTCCAGGACTCCTTGTTCTTCTTTACGCTGAAGATAGTTCTTAATGACTTTCGCTGTATGTTTGGGGTCGTTGTCATGCTGCAGAATAAATTTGGGGCCAATCAGATGCCTCCCTGATGGTATTGCATGATGGATAAGTATCTGCCTGTACTTCTCAGCATTGAGGAGACCATTAATTCTGACCAAATCCCCAACTCCATTTGCAGAAATGCAGCCCCAAACTTGCAAGGAACCTCCACCATGCTTCACTGTTGCCTGCAGACACTCATTCGTACGCTCTCCAGCCCTTCGGCGAACAAACTGCCTTCTGCTACAGCCAAATATTTCAAATTTTGACTCATCAGTCCAGAGCACCTGCTGCCATTTTTCTGCACCCCAGTTCCTGTGTTTTCGTGCATAGTTGAGTCGCTTGGCCTTGTTTCCACGCCGGAGGTATGGCTTTTGGCCGCAAGTCTTCCATGAAGGCCACTTCTGACCAGACTTCTCCGGACAGTAGATGGGTGTACCAGGGTCCCACTGTTTTCTGCCAGTTCTGAGCTGATGGCACTGCTGGACATCTTCCGATTGGCGAAGGGAAGTAAGCATGATGTGTCTTTCATCTGCTGCAGTAAGTTTCCTTGGCCGACCACTGCGTCTCACGGTCCTCAACGTTGCCCGTTTCTTTGTGCTTCTTCAAAAGAGCTTGACAGCACATCTGGAAACCCCTGTCTGCCTTGAAATTTCTGCCTGGGAGAGACCTTGCTGATGCAGTATAACTACCTTGTGTCTTGTTGCTGTGCTCAGTCTTGCCATGGTGTATGACTTTTGACAGTAAACTGTCTTCAGCAACCTCACCTTGTTAGCTGAGTTTGGCTGTTCCTCACCCAGTTTTATTCCTCCTACACAGCTGTTTCTGTTTCAGTTAATGATTGTGTTTCAACCTCACATATTGAATTGATGATCATTAGCACCTGTTTGGTATAATTGTTTAATCATACACCTGACTATATGCCTACAAAATCCCTGACTTTGTGCAAGTGTACCTAGAAGAATTGATGCTGTTTTGAAGGCAAAGGGTGGTCACACCAAATATGGATTTGATTTAGATTTTTCTTCTGTTCACTCACTTTGCATTTAGTTAATTGATAAATATAATCTTATTAACATGTCACTATTTTTGAAAGCATTCTGTTACTTAATATACAGCATTTTTCACACCTGCCTATAAAACTATTATGCATAGTACTGTATATATATATATATATATATATATATACAAAACTGAAAGATCATAATTGGATAAGTCTCCACCCACCTAAGTTAGTACTTGGTGGAAGCACCTCTGGCAGCAATTACAGCTGTGAGTCTGTTGGGATAGGTCTCTACCAACTTTGCACACATAGATTTGGCAATATTTGACCATTCTTCTTTACAAAACTGTTCCTTGGGGAGCGTGATGGACAGCAATCTTCAAGTCATGCCACAAATTTTCGATTGGATTTAGGTCGAGGCTCTCACTGGGCCACTCAAGGACATTTACCGTTTTGTTCCTTAGCCACTCCAGTGTATTCTTGGCTGTGTGCTTTAGGTCGTTGTCATGCTGAAAGGTGAACTACCGTCCCAGTTTCAGCTTTCTTGCAGAGGGCAGCAGGTTTTCCTCAAGGACTTCTCTGTACTTTGCTCCATTCATTTTCCCTTCTATCCTGACAAGTGCCCCGTCTCTGCCGATGAGAAACATCCACATAACATGATGCTGCCACCACCATGCTTCATAGTAGGGATGGTGTTCTTTGGGTGATGCGCTGTGTTGGGTTTGCGCCAAACATAACGCTTTGCATTTAGGCCAAAAAGTTCAATTTTAGATTCATCAGATCACAAAACATAGCTACAGAATCTCCTGAGTGTTTTTTTGCATACTTCAAAACGGGATTCAAGGTGGGCTTTCTTGAGTAATGGCTTCCTTCTTGCCACCCTACCATACAGGCCAGATTTGTGGAGTGCTTGGGATATTGTTGTCACATGCACACTTTGACCAGTCTTGGCCATAAAAGCCTGTAGCTCTTGCAAAGTTGCCATTGGCCTCTTGGTAGTCTCTCTGATCAGTCTCCTTCTTGCTCGGTCATCCAGTTTGGAGGAACGGCCTGATCTAGGCAGGGTCTTGGTGGTGCCATACACCTTCCACTTCTTAATAATCGTCTTGACCGTGCTCCAAGGGATATTCAAGGCCTTTGATATTTTTTTATACCCATTCCCTGATCTGTGCCTTTCAACAACTTTGTCCCAGAGTTCTTTTGAAAGCGCCTTGCTGCTCATGGTTGAGTCTTTGCTTTGAAATGCACTACCCAGCAGAGGGAACCGACAGAAACTGCTGAAATTATCCTGAAATCATGTGAATCACTACAATTTAACACAGGTGGAGGCCACTTAACTTGGCGATTGGTTACACCTGAGCTAATTTAGGATTGCTATTACAAGGGGGGTGGACACATATCCAACCAAGCTATTTCAGTTTTTATTTTTAATTAATTTTCTACAAATTTCTAGAATATTTTTTTCACTTGGAAGTTGTGGGGTAGGATGTGTAGATAAATGAAAAAAAAAACTTTTAATGCATTTTAATTCCAGGCTATAAGGCAACAAAAGGTGAACATTTTGAAAGGGGGTGTAGACTGTCTATAGGCATTGTGTGTGTGTGTGTATATATATATATATATATATATATATATATATATATATAACAAAACAGGTGTCCGTAAACATATACACCTGGTTTCACAGATCCCGATTAGCACTAATCATAGGCACAACTTTTTTCTCAAGGCAGAATTAAGGGGAAAAAATTCCTGCAACTGCCCTTGTGAAACTCTTTTGAATGTCCGGCCCTTCATTTTATAATATATGTACTGTATTGTACTTATTACTATTATATTGTTTCCAAAAACCAAGTGCTTTTTGTGCAGGTGATAATAGAGGAGATCATAAATGAAGTCCTTTATGAGCCCTTATTTTTATTTATTTTGTAAAGCAAATAAAAAAGGGAGTTTCCTTATCATGTTGCTTACTTGGATGCTAAAAGAAACATTTGCCATGGTTTCCTGGTATAGAAATGTTGGAATTAATTTCATTAATGACTTTACAAACCTGTTTCTCTCTGGAGAAGCCAGCAATGAATATGGAGCCAAGGTTTTGCAGCTTTATTTAGCTATATGACTAATATTGTAGTATATTGTGATTGTGAGGGGTTTAATAAACTTTATGCCACTCCTAAGTGTTTTGAATTTTAATGATTTATGTGTATTAGTCTTGAAAAGTAAATTACATAACAATAAAAAATAAACATTACTCAGGAACCTATATTATTATTATTATTATTATTATTACTATTATTATTATTATTATTATTATTATTATTATTATTATTATTATTACTTTGGCAGGCAGTTACGTGGAAAACAAATTCAAAACAATAATCACACATTTTTTAAATATTTTATTTCAGCCCCATCGGCACTGTTAATAAAAAGTCACAGCTGCAGAAGGGACAGATATTACAGTTGCACACCTCAAAGTGGTCTTTTCAATAGACCGTTTTTAGGATTCTTTTCAGAAGCAGACCCAGAGTTAGTAATCACGGTAACAATCTAAGCAAGAAAAGATGTTGATAATATAAAGTATCCTTTTAATATTAGCAAGAAGAAAGACTATTTAAAACTTTTGCATATGTTATTGATTGCAAAACAACTAGCACAAAATTGTTTATCAAATATAATTAATCCATATTTTTTTTATTATATATAGCACTGTATCGTTATGTGATGGCGACAATTAAAAAATTTAAAACCCATATATATATATATATATATATATATATATATATATATATATATATATATAAACACTGCTGTGCAATAGTCTTAGACATGTTGCATTTTCTACTCTGATGCATTATGAGGATCAACAATTTACTCAAAGCTTCCACAAGTATTTTCTAGTATTATAACAGCCTTGACTTGCATAAAGAAGCAAAAACATTGTTCCCCTTTCTTAACAGTGGTATTCTTACTGCAACACATCCTTTAAGTCCTGATTTCAAGACTGACCTTCATACTGTTGATTTGATGGACAACAACACCTGTGCCTTCTGCCTGTTCTGTTGTCAATTCAAAACTTGTCTTCCTTCTATTCCTTAAGGATATTATCTTCAAGTATTGCTAATCCTTGTTAGACAGCTTTTTGGGTCTTCCAGTCCTGGGTCTGTCAATTACAGATGACGTTTCTCTGTACTTGTTGATTATGCTTAGGATATCACACCTTGAAAATCAAGTGATGTGAGCTATTTCACTCACTGTTTCTTCTTCTTTATGCAAGTCAAGGTTGTTATATGGTAGAAAACACAAGTGGAGGCTTTGAGTAATTGTTGATGCTCATAATGCATCAGAGTAGAAAATGCAACACGTCTAAGACTTTTTCACAGTCTATATATATATATATATATATATATATATATATATATATATATATATATATATATATATATATATATATATCATACATTTTACAACAATAATTTTTTCCACCATGATCACATTAATGATAGTGTATTGTTAACAAGTCATTGGCACTATTTTGTAGGTTTTTAAGGGAAGTTATTTTAAAGGGGAAGTCAATTTATCAATGCGATTGGGAATCCAACTTTGGAAACAGCCACCAAACAAATATCAATGTAGAAAATAAAATTTAGTTTTGATGCCCCTGAACTTGTAGTACAAGCCAGAATAAATATACAAATGGAATCTTTTATGTACCATTCCCAATTCCAACATATTCAAAAACTGAACCAAACAAAAATCCCTTATGTTCAAGTTAATAATCTTGCCCTATTTGTATTCACTAATTTAATAATTGTGAAGCTGTAATCTGTATTATATCCTTGGTGCTTGTGTTTACCAGGCTAGATATACCTACTGTCTGAACAGTCAGTGAACATCAATGCAAATGATGAGACATGAATTTTCTTCTTTCTACGGCTTGAAATACAATAGCAATATACAACTTGTGACACGATTCATCATTGTTAAGAATACAAGTCTTTTTTTTCCTTTCCGTATATGCTTGGAATGTGTTTTTATTATACTTGTCTAATGTTGATAACAATGCCAAAACACAATATTGTGCTACTCTTTTGCAAATTTGTAATTTTACAACTGAAAACCATTCTTGGTTCATTGGGACTTTCTTGCCTTCAGCTTTTCATTTCACTTGATTTGAATAAGTTTTCAATTTATTCAAATACAATATGGTATATCTGTCTGTAACTTATCCAGTTATAAAAATTGTTTAATCACAACTGTCTTGCACACAAACTTGTGAACTATACTTAAATATGTAATGCCTATGGTTATGTAGTAAGTAATGATGTAAAAAGTATTTATATTTAACAAAGAATAATAAAACATTTTTAGACTTTTCATTGTCTTTAGAAATATATATTTATTACTTACATCTCTAAAAGGAAGTCAGACCCATACTTTTCTTCAAACATCTTGCAGAATATAATGAGCTCCATGGCTGCCTCAGCAAGCATTTAATTTGTTATAATTTATGAACATAACAAATAACATGCCTTTCACAAAAGTGTTTGCAAACATCCAAGTGTTGAAATGGTAGAATGCCTTTTAAGCAAGGAATGGAAAAATAGTGTCCTGTTTTTCCACTGATCTGCAGTAAAGCTAGCGAATCCTGATTTAATTGTATTGGGCATTCTGCCTAAATCACTGGGCACTTCAAAGTCATCAATTCTCTGTTGAATACTTTTCATATCTTGATCTGTAATTCCTTCTAAATTGTAATGACATGCTTTGCAGTTCTTAGAAACAGAATATGCATTTGGTCTATAACATGCATCTGTACTATATCAAAATACCCCAAATTCACGTTCAAGTTCTACACCCTGCTGGGTATTTTTATCCAGAATTTGCCCACAATTTGCCCACTCCATGTGTCTTTCATAAATTCTTTGTGGCCACGCATCTCTTGCAAACCCACTATAGTCTTTCTGTCCTGCCTGTCTTGGGAAAAGATGAAATGCTACATTTCTATATAGTTTCACTAACTGCAGGTTAAATTCATGTAGCCAGGCTTCTATTAATTCTTCTACAAGATAAGACAGAAATGTATTTGTTTTTGGCTCACTGCCCATGTGTGGTATAATGCCTGCTCGAATAACATTTTTCCTCTTATAAGGTCCGGGTTTTGGCAAGTTCAGGATGGTCAAGTAAACCACACCCACAAAATATTGAACATTCTTGAATAGACGAAAACCAATCCACATTTATCATTAAACCATTAAACCATAACAACGTTCCTGAGTAAAGAAATTGCATTTTTCTCCATTTAATTCCTTCTATGCCTTACCATCCGTAACATCTTGTATTCCTTCCGGTATGTTTCTGTCTCTCCATTGTTCACACAGGTCTTCAAATATAGGGTGGCTAACCATTTCTCTCAATGGCCAGGTAGTGTGGGTTTCCATGTACTTTTCTTTTAGTCAGAGAAATTCTCCTTCCAAATGAAAATAACTAATTACAATTAAAATACAGGCATTATATTTAAATGTTTCTGTCTGAGTTCCAATTTGGCCTTATATCGTTCAGCTTTCTTAAACTGGGTTTCCACAAAGGTAGATCCTACTACTATGTTTTTAATTTTGATACAAAACAGGAATGGTGATAAAAACAAGAACAGCAACAACAATAATGTAAACTGCTAGAGAATAGATTTATACCGTGTGTGTGCCTAATTTATGGAAGTGTAACACCCTAAAATTAATGTTGAATACATGTATATAGTACATTCCTATAAACACCCCTATTTATTTATGGTAAATATAGATGATATTCCTAAAATCCCCTTATTCTGTTTTCTAATATAAAAAAGAAAAGTTCCAAAACAAAAAAAACTGTCAGTTCAGCTTGTTACAGTTACAGTACATACTGTTTTGTTTGTGTTGTGCTGTTGTAGCCCTGAATAAATATATTTTCAAAGAAACAAAAAATCACCATTTAATGTGTGTAACAGAAGTATACACTGGGATACCTTTGGCAGACAACTGTGGATATTGGCCAATTGCGGCTGGAAGACCCACTCAAATAAATATATGAATGCACAATTAAATAATAATAATAATAATAATAATAATAATAATAATAATAATAATAATGCCAGTTTGCTTTGAAACATGATGGTTTTAATTTAACTAAACAAACAAAATACAACTCATCTACAGTGCCTTGCATAAGTATTCACCCCCCTTGGACTTTTCCACATTTTGTAGTGTTACAACCTGGAATTAAAATGGATTTAATTAGGATTTTCTGTCACTGATCTATACAAAATAGTCCATAATGTTGAAGTAGGGAAAAAAATCTACATATTTTTCAAAATTATTTACAAATAAAAAACTGAAAGGGTGATTCTCACAAAATTCTCATTTCAGAGTGATCTACTTTGAGTTTTTTTTTAAAGATATTGACCAACAAATTTTATTCGGAGTATGCTTAGTAGGGTCTAAAGTCATTATACATGTTGATTTCAAAGAGACTATTTAATGATTATTATGCGTTTTAATGCTTTTTTCGTACCAATGGAATGAAATTTCTCATTACCGCAATAACATTCCACAAGAGTGGAAAATGTGATTTTTTTCACATGTTTTTTTAATTGCTATGATAATAAGTAGCTCTAAGCTAGCTATAGTAATGGACAAACAAATTTTTTTACTTTATTAATATATTTTATTTTCAAGATTTTCTCATTACCGAAATATACCTCAAGAATGCGATCGTAACATTTGGGATAATTCATGTTTAATTACTTATCTACCGCATTTTGTTGAGTTCCTACAACAGCTTAACTCATAGTGTTGGCCTATATTATTGAAAGCTTAATTGAAGGTACAATTAAGGTAATAATAATGAAATTATTTCATTTTTCAGTAATGATAAGCAGGTTGCGGTAATGAGAGTGAATATTTCGGTAATGAGAATAACTGAGTAGCCTAGGTAAAGAGCAATAGTATTTGATTTCATGTTTCATGCTAATCAAAAGGCAGTGTAAAATGTATAGATATGGTGGAGCATCAATAGCATAGCAATATCAGAGCATAAAGCACTGGAAATGTTTCTTGAATTCAAGTTAATCAGGGCTGGCTCCAGGCATAGGCTATACAGGCAGTCACCTAGGCCGACATCCATCCAGGGGGTTTGAGATTAAAAAAATATTACTTGATTTTATGTCTAATATTGCCTACTTTTGAATTCATTTAAATATGTATAATTACAGGATAATGGATGTAGAAGTTGAAGACCCCTAGACCCCCCTCAGTACCATTGACTCTCATAATAAATCTCATTCCAACGCCTTTACTTAAAGTTGGTATTTGGAGTTGCCAATCCAAAATCTCGACTAGGGCACCATAAAAGTTAGAGCCGGCCCTGAAAATAATAGTACTACTATAATAACAGAAAAGAAACAGAAAAGACCACTGTGTAGGGAAGTGAAAAAACTGTATTTTATGTTTCATATCAAAGGCAACATAATATCCATAGGTGATAATATGACTTTAAAAACCTAGATAATGATAGAAGTATCAAGTATCATAACAATGTAATTGTTCATCTGTAATATTTATTTAACCTCAAAAAACACATCTCATTTGGGTCTAACCACTTTAAATAATTTATCCAACGAATCAATTTTTTCCGTGCTCACCAGAATCTTGCCACATTGAAACAGTGGAATCGTATTAAATAATTACAATTCAATATTGCATCATAACAGCACACATTAATGACACATTGGCATATCATTGCTATCAAAACAATAAAACTGATTTCAATTCATTGATGGTAAAATGCAAAAGTAATGGCACACAATCGCAGTTCATGTGTGCCTCTTGGTGTGTTTTGCCCAAATCTCTGGCAGAACACTGAAATGTCTGGCTGAGGATGATGCTGGCAATGCCTCAGGAATTATGTCTTTGATGTCATTCAGGAAGTACCAGACCTTGTCACCCGGGAACTTCATTGATGGGATGAAGAACCTATTCTCCCCAGCTCGGCTCATAGTGTCAACTTCATATTGATCACCAACAACCTGAAGGACATTAAAAAGTTAAAAACATACAATACCAGACCTTTTTAAAAAGTATAAATTCATTATTTTCAATCCAACACACCTGTGTGACAATGCCTGGGAACAGATCCGAATCATACTTGACCAGGACCCACATCCCCACTTGTATGGCAGTTGCCTCTGGCTCCAAGAGACTGTCCTTTTCTCTGGCAGTTTCATCAGGCTCTGTGAGGGTGAACTCCTTTGGGAGAAAACACCCACAGGCTTTCTTGCAGAAGCAAGAAACCGCCCTGGTCTGGATAATCCCTGGTCTGGTTGAGGTCAGCTACAGATACGAAGATATGTATTATCTATTAGTGTGATTTATTCATGATGCATTTAACAGTACAGTTGGTAAATTCTAGACTAACCTGATGGATTTTCATGGTCCCTGGGACTGACTTGAGTGATGGGGGAATCAGTTCATTCCCATTTGTGATGTCCTCCTCCATCACTTGATACAGTTCTGTTTAAGTTTGTTCATTCTGTCATACTGATGACCAATGTTATAGATGTGGACACTAAGTTGGGAAGACTGTCCCTGGTGAAGTCCAACAGCTTTTCAGCTGTTGCAAACTTTTTCTCCAGTGCTGTCACTTTCATGTCATACTCCTCTGTGCCATCCTTTGTCTTCCTGGTCATTGGTGTGCTTCGTGTGACCCATTTCTTCCAGCCTACTACATATTTCTTGGTGCTTGGGTCCAAAGAGTACGGGAATGCTTTGCCTTTGCAGTGTGGGCATTGCCCCTACATAAAATCCATTTTCTTTTGGTCACACACAGCCATGGCAACCAAGTCTGGCGCAGATGGTGTGGAGATGATGCCGACCTGGTGCAGTGTCTTGACCTTTGAGCCAAAGTTTTCATGTGTCCTACATAGGCAAGTTTCACGATCAGACACTTTTGGTCTGTCGATCCAAAATTGCCGCAGTTTGCAAAACTGGGCCCTAGAAATTTTGTGGCGGGGGTTTTCGCCAACAAATTTCATATGAAGGTGCTCCATTGTGTCTGTAAGGGAGCGTTTTCGGTAGATCTGACCATTTCTTCTGATCTCCCCAGCTTTCCCATTGATCACAGTGCTGATATCGTCTCTTTGCAGAAAGTGCCGCACCAAGCTTTCCATCAGTCTCCTCTTGCTGTTCATTGGCAGATTTCTCTTGTGGTTCATCGGTCCTCTTCTCTGACGTTTTGGATGCGTTCCTGGCTCCGCCACACTTACCGGCTCTCTTCTCTGTTTTCTTTGCTCCAGTCTGTTCAGCTTTCTTCTCAGAATTTTCATTTCTGTGTTCTTTTTTTGAAGCTTCGCCTCTGCATCTCTCAGCTTTGTCCTCAGTCTTGAGATTGTGCGCTTTCTTTTATTTTTCGACTTGGGTGTGGATGTGAGGTTTGGATTTGAGACATTTAGGCCTAGTGGTGCTAATGGCTGCCTGGGTCGATCAACTGCTGGATAATCTAGGGCTGCCTCTTCAAATGATGGAGGGGTTAAGTCCAGGACTGCGGCTTCAAATTTTCTCTTCTTGTAGTACCTGGCAGAGTTCTGTCTCCATTTCTGCTTTTTTCTTTCATGCTCCTTTTTCCCCATCTTGTCAGCCGTTTTAAGTTTCTCATTTAGCTTCCTTTTTTGGTACCTGACCAAGTGTGATGAGTGCAACAAAAAAGAGGTTAGAGGTAGGACAGTTATTGCAAACCAACACCTATCCACCTAAAATATGTTACCAACCGTCTGCCTACCTGCCTACTCTTAATACTTTCTTTCCCTAGGCCTAGCCCCCTTAACACCCACTGACTCGTAACTCATCATGTCAGAATGAACTGTGCACAAATATGTTAATACCAGCTAAAATACTTGAAATTCCTCTCTCAAGCTACCTCTCTCTTGCCTTCCTTATATATTCCTCCAACAGTTCTGGGTTGTTGTAGATCTTCTCCCTATGCTTTGCCAAGCTAGCTTTTGCAGCAGCTCTCCTTTTCTCACTACCTGTCAACCTGGGCAACAACGTAATACATTAATATTAATAATATTATACATTAATATTACAGATAAAAAGGCAAGTTAGTTAAAATACTGAGAAATATGCCTTTTATCATTACCGCAAACTGAGGTTCTCATTACCGAAATGGGTATCATAAAATAACGGTAATGAGAAAGTACATTGCGGTGATGAGGAGGCCTAGTGAAAAATGCTAACAATAGGGGCAGCCATTATGACTCAGCAAAAAATATTACATCATCTTGAAGAGCAATTTAAAGACGTCATATTGATCAAAAATTGATAATCAAAATCATTTTGATACCAATTTATCATCAATAGCAGTAATGAGAATCTATAGTGTCGGGAACGGGGTATAGAGACAAGGACAACATTTTCAGGTGAATAAAAGTGAGGAGACTAGCATACCTCGTGTCCATCTTTGAACTTCTCTTCTTGCTGATGCATCATGGGAGAAGACAACTTTATTGAAAATATTGTTGTGATTTTGACAGGGCAGCGAACAAATATTGCGGTAATGAGAAATGGGTTGATGGACACCATGTTTTTTCATTATATTATCCATATGATGATGTCTAGATTTTTAAATTAATTATTTTTATAGACTATTGGACATTAGACACAACATACATTGATTGATTTTTTTTTTTTTTTAAGAGTTTATTTTACTTGTAATGCATTAGATGACCATCATTTTGAATCGGGACACATTGCGATAAAGAGAAATTAACTGGAAAATGCGTAAAAAATCTTAAATAACCCATTGAAATGTTTTAATATCTTTATGTGCAAGACAGAATACATGTATATCTATTGGATTAAGGTTTTACCATTTTGTTTCATAATGATTTTTATATTCAAATCATCGCCGCCATGGTTCAAGGTTAGTTTCATGAGAATCACCCGAAAAGTCTTGATTGCATAAGTATTCACCCCCTTTGCTGTGACACCCCTAAATAAGCTCTGGTGCAACCAATTGCTTTCAGAAGTCACATAATTAGTTGAATGGAGTCCACCTGTGTGCAATTAAAGTGTCACATGATCTCAGATTAAATACACCTGTTTCTGGAAGGCCCCAGAGTTTGTTAGAGAGAGCATATCTAAACAAACAGCATCATGAAGACCAAGGAACTATCAAAACAAGTCCGGGATAAAGTTCTGGAGAAGCACCAATTGGGTTATAAAAAAATATCCCAAACTTTGAACATCCCCCGGAGCACCGTTAAATCCATTATTAAAAAATGGAAAGAATATGGCACAACTGCGACTCTGCCTAGAGAAGGCCATCCACCAAAACTCAGTGACCAGGTAAGGAGGGCATTAGTCAGAGAAGCAACCAAGAGGCCAATGGTAAATCTGAAGGAGCTGGAGAGATCCACAGCTGAGATGGGAGAAACCGTCCATGGGACAACTATAACCCGGACGCTCCACAAAGCTGGGCTTTATGGAAGAGTGGCGAGAAGAAAGCCATTGCTGAAAAAAACCCATATCAAATCCCGTTTGGATTTTGCCAAAAGGCATGTGGGAGACACAGCAAACATGTGGCAAAAGGTTCTCTGGTCTGATGAGACCAAAATTGAACTTTCTGGCCTTAGCGCAAAACGCTATGTGTGGCGCAAAGCCAACACTGCTCATCACCCTGAGAACGCCATCCCCACGGTGAAGCATGGTGGTGGCAGCATCATGTTATGGAGATGCTTTTCATCGGCAGGGACTGGGAAACTGGTCAGGATTGAGGGCAAGGTGGATGGAGCCAAATACAGGGAAATTCTAGAGGAAAACCTGTTTCAGTCTGCAAGAGACCTGGGACTGGGGCGGCGGTTCACTTTCCAGCAGGACAATGACCCTAAACACACAGCCAAAGCTACACTGGAGTGGTTTAAAAACAAGAACTTGAATGTCTTAGAATGGCCCAGTCAAAGCTCAGACCTCAATTCGATTGAGATTCTGTGGCATGACTTGAAAATTGCTGTTCACCAACGGTCCTCATCCAACTTGACATAGCTTGAACAATTTTGCCAAGAAGAATGGGCAAAAATTGCAGGATCCAGATGTGCAAAGCTGGTAGAGACTTACCCAAAAAGACTCACAGCTGTAATTGCTGCCAAAGGTGCTTCTACCAAGTATTGACTCAGGGGGGTGAATACTTATACAACCAACAAATGCCTTTTTTTGTTTAATTAACTTTTGTGTCACAATAAAAAAAATATTTTGCACCTTCAAAGTGTTAAGTATGTTGTGTAAATCAAATGGTAAAAATCCCAATTAAATCCATTTTAATTCCAGGTTGTAACACTACAAAATGTGGAAAAGTCCAAGGGGGGGGTGAATACTTATGCAAGGCACTGTATATGTATTTGTATTCATTCTATTAGATTGTAAGTTGAAAACGTGTACATTTCTGCAAGCTTCAGTTTGTGGTGCTGAAACAACAGCTCCACGTAAATGTATCATTCCTAGCACAACGAAACTTGTGAGAAAATCTAAACTAAAATGCACTAATGAAAAAAGTGGCAATGAAGGAAGATCAGACAGAAGAAATGACATAGCCTACTGTACAATGTACAGTGAATATCTACAGTATTGTGCAAAAGTTTTAGGCAGGTGTAAAAAAAATGCTGTAAAGTAAGAATGCTTTCAAAAATAGACATGTTAATAGATTATATTTATCAATTAACTAAATGCAAAGTGAGTGAACAGAAGAAAAATCTAAATCAAATCCATATTTGGTGTGACCACCCTTTGCCTTCAAAACAGCATCAATTCTTCTAGGTACACTTGCACAAAGTCAGGGATTTTGTAGGCATATAGTCAGGTGTATGATTCAACAATTATACCAAACAGGTGCTAATGATCATCAATTCAATATGTAGGTTGAAACACAATCATTAACTGAAACAGAAACAGCTGTGTAGGAGGAATAAAACTGGGTGAGGAACAGCCAAACTCAGCTAACAAGGTGAGGTTGCTGAAGGCAGTTTACTGTCAAAAGTCATACACCATGGCAATACTGAGCACAGCAACAAGACACAAGGTAGTTATACTGCATCAGCAAGGTCTCTCCCAGGCAGAAATTTCAAGGCAGACAGGGGTTTCCAGATGTGCTGTCCAAGCTCTTTGAAGAAGCACAAAGAAACGGGCAACGTTGAGGACCGTAGACGCAGTGGTCGGCCAAGGAAACTTACTGCAGCAGATGAAAGACACATCATGCTTACTTCCCTTCGCAATCGGAAGATGTCCAGCAGTGCCATCAGCTCAGAATTGGCAGAAAACAGTGGGACCCTGGTACACCCATCTACTGTCTGGAGAAGTCTGGTCAGAAGTGGCCTTCATGGAAGACTTGCGGCCAAAAGCCATACCTCCGACGTGGAAACAAGGCCAAACGACTCAACTATGCACGAAAACACAGGAACTGGGGTGCAGAAAAATGGCAGCAGGTGCTCTGGACTGATGAGTCAAAATTTGAAATATTTGGCTGTAGCAGAAGGCAGTTTGTTCGCCGAAGGGCTGGAGAGCGCATAGAAATGAGTGTCTGCAGGCAACAGTGAAGCATGGTGGAGGTTCCTTGCAAGTTTGGGGCTGCATTTCTGCAAATGGAGTTGGGGATTTGGTCAGAATGAATGGTCTCCTCAATGCTGAGAAGTACAGGCAGATACTTATCCATCATGCAATACCATCAGGGAGGCATCTGATTGGCCCCAAATTTATTTTGCAGCATGACAACGACCCCAAACATACAGCGAAAGTCATTAAGAACTATCTTCAGCGTAAAGAAGAACAAGGAGTCCTGAAGTGATGGTATGGCCCCACAGAGCCCTGATCTCAACATCATCGAGTCTGTCTGGGATTACATGAGAGAGAGAAGCAACTGAGGCTGCCTAAATCCACAGAAGAACTGTGGTTAGTTCTCCAAGATGTTTGGGCCAACCTACCTGCCGAGTTCCTTCAAAAACTGTGCAAGTGTACCTAGAAGAATTGATGCTGTTTTGAAGGCAAAGGGTGGTCACATCAAATATTGATTTGATGTAGATTTTTCTTCTGTTCACTCACTTTGCATTTTGTTAATTGATAAATATAAACTATTAACATGTCTATTTTTGAAAGCATTCTTACTTTACAGCATTTTTTCACACCTGCCTAAAACTTTTGCACAGTACTGTATTTTGCATAACTAGAGATTACTACTTAGCAAATCAATGAGACATGACTTAAATTACTCATTGGCATGGCATCTTTAATGGGGTGAAATAGCATTATTCTGCGAGTGTAGGTAGGAGCTATGTACCAATATGTGACATTACAGTGAATATCTATGCATATTGTGTGTGTACATATTATTATTTGTATTTATTTCTTAGCAGATGCCCTTATCCAGGGTGACTTACAATTGTTACAAGATATTACATTATTTTTACATACAATTACCCATTTATACAGCTGGGTTTTTACTGGAGCAATCTAGGTAAAGTACCTTGCTCAAGGGTACAGCAGCAGTACCCCCCACCTGGGATTGAACCCACAACCTTCCAGTCAAGAGTCCAGAGCCCTAACCACTACTCCACACTGCTAGAGATTACTGAATTGCAAATCAATGAGACATGACTTAAGGCCTGGACTCACCAGGTGTAAAGGTAACTCCATCAAGCCTGACTAATATGATATGTATGAAACGCTGAATAAATGGTGTCACATAAAAAAAAAAAAAAACTGAATGAAAAGGTTTCTAAACCCCTCATACTGTATGCCTATGTTTTCCTATTTGGTTAAGTAAGCTTGCCAGTGCTACTTCTAGCAGATCTCAGATAATAGTGAATTGCTTGGTATGGCTTTAGTTGTAATAGAAAGTTGCGTGAAGTTACGTCACAAATAGGATCTCCACTGATGAAGTCTCATTTTTGTGTGAGAAGGTGATTTACCCACCCTTTAGTCATACGGTGTTTTAGACTCGCACTTCCTATAGCATGGGGCATGTGCATGGTATGTGTGTGTGCTATATTACATAAGTCATGACAGTGGAGAGAGAATTCGGATTTTCTAAACTGCGGTGAAACCCGGCCACTTACACAGTATGATAGGAACTGATAAACGTTTGTCTCACTGGCAATAATGTTTTACTGTTTTCAACCTCATAGATCTAAATAAATTATAACACACAGCTAAAAGTTTACAGCTGTACATTTTTTACAATGATTTTCATATGGTTAAACTATGCATTTATCCTAGTTTACCACGGTTTGACATTGTGAGTTCAAGAATGAAAATTACATTATAATATTGCAATCGATCTATGGAAGAAATAAACCATGAAATGACTTACTTGTCTAGCTAGATGAGATGTAAAAAGATACATTATATACAAAAACACGGTCTGTACCTTTGTTTTGTTTTTTCAAAAAAATAACTAATGGCATTACGGTACTGTAATCTTCACTGACTTCCCAACGAACCCTCCCTTTGAATTCAGAAATGTGCGCATGCACAGTATAGACGATGTCAACTTATTTTCCATGATACCGGTTCTAATTAGGCAGATTTATTAACTTTTTTATTATGGCACACCATTTGTGCCAAATCAGTTCATGAATTGATGAAAGAATTGACTAATTAATTGATACATTTCTGCACAAATGGATTCATTATTATTATTATTTATTTCTTAGCGGACGCCCTTATCCAGGGCGACTTACAATTGTTACAAGATATCACATTATTTTTACATACAATTACATTATTTATTTTTTGAATTCATGAATTGATGAATTGGGGAATTAATTGAGTAATTAATAAAATAATTGATGACTTGTTTTGGCACAAATAGCACTCGAGTCCCAGGTGCTTGCCATGGTATGCCGCAGCCTGGTGATTAATAAGACATGTACCACCCACCTTCACCCCCAAAGTGACAGCTTGGTAGAGCGATTCAATCACACCCTGTCGGCCCTGTCAAGGTGTGACCCTAAAACCTTTCCCTTGTACAAGTGCGAGCACCTTTTTTGAGTGAAAGGTATATGCGGCCGAGATGTCTGACTCTGATAGAAACAGCTTAATTTAGTCTTCCCACTAATGATGGGAATGGGAATGTAGAGATGGGAGCCCAGCTAACAAGATTTAAGTTTGTGCATGTATCAGGCTTTTAAAGACTGTCACCCACATCTGTGAGCAGAAACTGACTCACTGAGAGCAGAAACTGACCCAAGACTGTCACAGCTGAAGCAGGCCGATCTTTGGGAAACAAATGGGGAACATTTGTGAAACTGCAAAAAATATTGTCATGACTGTAATGTGTTTTAGAAAATATTTTTAGCAGATGTGAACAGGCCTGTCGTGGTGTTCACAGAACCAGTCCGAGCTGAGCCTGGCGCAGAGTCTGAATCCTGTTGGGAACGTTCTGAGTTATTAGTCATGAATTGGATGTTTTAAACTAACCTGTATTGATTGAAATAATATGATATAGTCTTTGTCAATAATTATAATTATACTGTATGTGTTCCTTTCAAAAAGATCTGCATACTCAGTAGAAAACAATGGATAGTTGTGTGCAGTCTATGAAAGCACCTGCTGGAAGGAGTCAAACTTGGCAGGCTCTTATCATAAGGCCTTGTTAACATATTCCAGTTTTATGAGAAAAATAAGCTTCTTTCATTACGTTACTTTCATTACTTCATGTCTCATATTAAACAACACCAAAAATTGGCAAAAGGCTAGGATGTCTAAAAACCTGCTTTAACTGGATTTTGTAGAAACAGATAAAGGGGTCAGACTTCAGTAAAATAATATTCGCAACTGTTATACTGAAGCAACTGAATTAGTAATACATGTTATAAAATAATTTAAAGTTAAACTGTTATACAAATAACAGTATTATTGTTGAAAGAACATATTACAGTTAAAAGCTAAAGAAGTTCAGTACTAACTGACACTGTCAGAATATTGTAGTAATTGTACTGTGTTTTAAAGAATATAAAACCAGCATAAATAATATTGCAGCAAATTATGAACAGGTTACAATGCTAAGAAAACTGAACAAGTGGTAATGTTAGAAAAAAGCTTGTCTATGTGCCTTTGTTATTAGTGCACATACACTCGTGGAAGTCTGTAACCTTGAAAGGAGGTTAGGTATTGCAAATTAGTAAAAACAAAAGGATAACCCTTTTTAGACAGAACGACATTTGAAACTAAAAAGACCTATTTGATTTTATTTGATTATGTTGTTACTAAGCATAGAGGTTTTTAAAAAAGTATTCTGATCTAATAATAGAGTGACAAAACTCTCTGAGGAGAAATAATATATTTTAAGTATTTTGATCTAATAAAAAAACATAATAATTAAACTAAGTGTTTTTGTTTGGTTAAGTCTCTACTGTAATAAAAATAGACTGTGAAAGCAGGAGCGAGCATTTAATTTAATCAATTTAAGAATTAGTTAATTTGCTTTCTCCAACTAAACAAACAATATTTTAGACATTACAATATCCATTAAATTAAAGAATATAAATGTTTAGTTTATATAAAGGTTTTACTGCAATAAAAAACAGGAACTGTTATGTTGGAATATTAGACAAATAAAGTGTAAGCTGTATTCAATAATTTTAGTACACAAAAAACCTACAGAAAAAATAGCCTTGCCCTTATCTGCTTGCAAGCAGAGCGGTGCTAGATATGGAAGGTTCTTTTTGGCAGTCAAAGTGAGATTTACTTGTAGTCCGCAGTTTTGAATCCAAGGTCTTTCTATAAGAAGAAAACCTCGTAGTAGAAGGGAGCATTCCACCAATTAGGGGAGTTGTGTCCAGTCACAGTTCTTATCTAACAAGTAGCGACTTTGGGAGAAAACTGATTTAATGCGGTGAATTTGGAGAAGTGCTTACAATGGTGTTTCATATTAATCAAAACAATAGTCTTGGTAAGAAAACAGGGTGTCTGAATCCTGCTTGAGCAGGCAACTTTTAGAAACAGAGAGAGGTCAGGCATAGTCCGAGAATGGCACAGATAAAAAATAAGGCTGTTATACTTAACTTATGTTCATTATAGTTTAAAAATTAAATGAAACTAATTGAACTGACCACTGCTTATTCAAAGGCAGTCTTTGTAAAATACTTTAACACATATTTGTATATGAAGTTAAACTGACCCATTGACAACACAATGAAAAGGTAACATAATATGCGGCTAGGAGGGATATATATATTTTGACCCACCTTAATATAATCAAATAGAGCTGGTGTTACATATTACAAACAACTCTCATATATACACATATACTTGTATTATATTATAGCAAGGATTCTGTGAACTTTAGTCCACCTGACTTTTTAGAAAAAAGAGGAGTTGGAAAAAGAGAGTGATGAAATCATGTTCCAATATTTTTTGGCAGGAGGTTATATCCAATCAGTTTTGAAAAAGGAGTTGACCAGATCCTTTTAGAATGTATAATTAACTTAAAAAATAAGAAATGTCAAGGCCAAGTGATGATTAGATTTACTTGGGACTTCTGATGTATTCAATGGAGGGTAAAACCCGTGTCAAGTATCACACGACTTGCTAACTGCAAGTTGTGTGGTCCATGCTCTGAGGATCTCTGAAAAACTGATTGCTGTTTGGTCGTATTCACAAGTCTCTGCCTTTTGAAGACAGTTCTTATTTTTCAATATATCCTACACTACACTTCCATATACTGGAAGGTAAGCATATATTTGAATTGAATATGTCTTTTATATTGATGCATTGCTATAAGGTATAGAAATTATGTTTTAGTCTTAAGAGAGTGATATGTATTGAATGTTCTAGAATTTAGCGGTGGGCGTTTTTAGCTTTTTGCATTTTATAGCCTAAGAGCTAAATATATGACAACCATATCTGTATTACTATATTGAAGTATAAATGCTGTTAAACCTGTAAAGGCACCAGATCGCCTGGACTGCTTATTACTTGGGATTTACGGTGATCTGCGCAACCAACCAATCCCATTTTTAACATAAGCATTTAATAAACCGAAGGGGCACTTTATGTCCTCCTGAACGTCTCCCCTGAGTTTAAGAGTGTGCTCAGAGAATATACATAAATAAAAAGAGTATGTTGCGAAAATTCTGACAGCCCAACTGGCCATCGCCACCAGCCACCATGAGCAGGACCGGGACCTTCTGCTGCCCCTTATCCTCCTGGCATACCGGACAGATGTACAAAAGACCACAAGCTCGATAGACCCTGGTTGAGACCCTATGAAATTGTCAACCGCCTAGGGGAATTAGTCTGCAGGGTGAAGCTCCCCCCACATGCCGGCATCTTTTTTTTTCACCAGGATAAACTTGCCCCCTACCAAGGTGGCCGCTTATGCCGTGAGTTACAGCCTGCTGCCCGGTACAAACCGACGATCCCCACAGCCACCCCTTCGCCCTCCCCCGAGCAGCAGTATATGAGATGGCGCCACCATTACCTGGACCCCTCGCCAATCCCTTCATGCTCTTCAGCCACAACAATGCCCTCTCCCGAGCAGCAGATCAGGAGACAGTACCGCTGCCCGGGCTTAACATTGCAGCCTCCTTCGCTGGTGGAACTCCCCTGGGATTCATGACCATCCGGCTCCTGTAACTGGGTTGAGACCATGTCGGCAGATCCGGCTGCCCCTTCGCTTCAGGATTCAGGTCAGTTCTTCCCGGGCCGGGAAGTGTTTAAGAGGGGGGCAGTGTAGTAGCAGGGCAGCTGGACTGAGTTATGGGATTTTGCTGTTTACAATAATGTGCAATGTGTTATCTGTTTATGCACTGCAGCATGAGTGAATGTGAATCTGTTTCACCGGCTGATGCTGGTTTCTCTCTCTCCTTTTTGTGTGAGTGTCAAAATATGGCACAAGGAATCAGGTTGGCGAAGGACAGGTCATATGACACGTTTGTCAAATACGGCGAGAGATGGCCAGGGTTGGCGAGAGAGGGGTCATGGTAAATTACGCAAAGGGTCATGTTTGGCGAGGGAGGGGTCACGCAGTGTGCAAAGAATAATGGGATAAATACAGTTCGGGAGAAATGTTTCTATTAAGAGTCAATGGAGCTGTGTCATATTTTGCAGATTTTTGCTACGTTAAAAAAGGCATCAAATTTTTAAAGTAAATTTCACTTTTGCCCAAGGTCTCTTGAACAATATAGCGACACTGACAAATTATGATAGCATGAGTATGTAATTATTGTAAATGCTATTTTCTGAGCACAGTCCCATATTGTGACATATGCGCAGAAATACAGAGTAACAGCACAGCTATTCTACTATGTTACAGAATTCAGAAGCATAAAGCTGAGGAAAAGCTGTTCATATCTTTGGTTCTGTATTTTATTAAATTTGTAAAATAAACACTTTTTCAAGAATAAAATAAGCACACACCATACGGATAGGGATGCCTGATTTCAATGACCTGTCCCAGTAGCTATATTGTTATTGTTTAAATTTCATCATACCAAGGACCCGTACAGCATTTTATAAAATATCGTGAGTCTCGTCTATAATTGTTACTTGTGTTTTATAGACAGCTAACACGTTCGGGAGCTGTCGCTAAGGGCCAGCATAAAACCCGGAACAGCACTGCACTATTGTCACTCATTAAACTATCACCTTGTTTCATGTTCCTTGATCTGATTTAATTAGCAGATCAAAAGGCAGACACCGTGTTCGAGCAACTGTTGAAGTGTTTGGATAAATACGGATTCTGTAACTATTTGAAACAACACCTGGTGGCCTTTACAAGTGACGGGGCAAGTGTCTGCTTGGCAGAAAATCTGGCGTAGCCCAGAGAATCACTGAAAAGTATCCTGATATCATTGTTTGGCATTGCTTGAATCACAGACTGGAGTTGGCAGTAGGGGATTCTATCTCCGAAACTAAGGGCATCAATAATTTTCAGTTATTTATGGACAAACTATATTGTGTATACAGTCGATCTCCCCAAAATCAACGAGAACTGGCTGAGTGTGCTGCACAATTAGATCAACAAATAACAAAAACTGTCTGTGTACTTAGCACTAGGTGGGTTTCTAGACAGTCTCTGCGGTGTGGAACAGTTATGACTCCCTTTGTCATCATTTTCAACATGCAATGAATGACTTAAGGAAGGCACTGGTTGACAGAAAGACATATGATGGACTGCTTAGGAGGCTATCATCAAAACAGTTTTTGCTCGATTTAGCGCTGATGTATGATACCTTGTGTGAACTTTCCCTTCTTTCTGTGTGTCTGCAGAAACGAGACACTGTAATTGTGCAAGCAGATAAACTCATTCGCCGTAGTATTCATTTCATAGAAGCTCTCAAGGAACGACCTGGAACAAAAACTCTTAAGGCAGAAGTTGCCATTAGGGAGGAAAAATTTGGAGCTACATCCCTGACTGACAACAGCAAAATCATTGCCATCAACCGTCAACAGTTCCTGACTAGCATAGTTAACAACTTAACCCGTCGAATGTTCACTTCGACCTCATCACACCACTCGACTGGACAAGCTGTATCTGACGGTGAACAAAAATACCAGTCACTGATGGAAGAATTGGGCGTTCTGGGCTGTGATCACTGGCCTGAGGAACTTTATGCAGGATATGGCGAACCACAAGTGAGGTCTCTGTGCAGGACATTTAAAGTGCCAACAACAACAACTGTAAATGCCTACAGAGATTATATTGATGCACAAGGACGTGAAACTCCAAGGGAGCTCCAGCCATTGCTTAACTGTGTGAAATTAATTCCATGCAGCTCAGCTGAATGTGAATGAGGATTTAGCCTGATGAATTTAATAATTTCACCATTGCGCACAAAACTTCTGCTTCATCAAGTATCTGCCCTCATGTTTCTGAAACTACACGGACCACCACTCTCAGAATGGGATCCCAAACCATACGTCAATACTTGGTTGCGGAGTCCTCACCACTCAGCCGATGACACACAAACAAGAGTGGCACAGACTGATCCGATCCCAAGAGACCCACTGTGGAAGCACCTATAGCAGTGGGCCTTTGGTGAGTTAATATATCTAAATTTGTACATTAAAATGCAGTTTAATAGCGGATAAGCATAGGAAACATGTTATGAAACTAGCTATTTATTTATTTGTTTATTTATTTATGTTGAATATAAATGGCTGTTGGTGAAGTGCCTTGTATATTATTGCTTTAAAACAATACCTCAAAACCCAATTGTCTGAATTGGTAAACGTAGCCCTTTCAAATATGGTAACTTCTGTGATGTACTGCGATGTAGTTTGATAAACTGCGGTGCTGTATGGGGAAACGGGGGTGGGAGGGATAGATAATAGCGACCCCTCACTTATAAAAATAGCACTACACGACTGGATATTTCCCAAAGAAACTGTACATGCAGACTGAGGTAATTGTTTTGCATATCTTAATGTGTCTTTGGAGAAAATACGATCGATCGCTATTTAGTTTCAGAATCACACATTAAACAAAAGGCTACTACAGAGGTTGCTGAACAGAACGTAAAATAAACAGCTTTCAGAAACCAAACTGGAAAGTCAGCCCAGACAAAAAGTATTCCTCTATGCAAGTTAAATCAATAGCCTACTAAAGCGATCCAGCACAGCCACCTCGCTTCAACCTACTGCTTACTTTTTCGCAGTTGGAATTTTAGACCCGAAGAGCCACGTTTTACTTTACTTTTTATAGCAACAACAATGAAGGACAAAATGATAACGACCATAACAAAATATTTAAATAGTTGTCAAAATAATTAATAGGTGTTATATTTATACATAATTTCAGGGAGAACAAAAAAAACAAATAATTTTACAGAAATGAAAACGTACCTCAAGCCTTAATTGTCTTTGTTTCTCCCGATGAGTTTTAAAAATACTCTTCCGTTGGTATTTTCCTTGTCTGCTCTCGTGCCCGTGTCAGCTCGCGTGGGCAACTTGAACTCCAGAGAAGTTTTCTGGACAGTTCGATAACGACTTTATTTCTCAGGTAAGTGGAAACATTATTCAAATTTAAATTAAGTTATATATACTTAAAAAAATATGTTTACATGTTTACCGAAAAGGTTATTTTATTTATTACAGTAAGATATGCGGATCCTTATTGAATGGAGAGAAATTCCACCAACATTGGATATTGTCCATAGGACCGATGTATTAAACACATCTTTCGAAATAGGAAGCATAGTTGATGTGAAGTATGAAGATGAGAGTTCTCCAGCAGAAATACTTAAAATTGACGGCAAGTAAAAAAATAATAATAAGTACATGAATATACTGTAGCTTACGTACAGGTATAATGTATTAGTTACTTATGTACATAGGTATTAGTTCAAACTGATGCTGTAAATAGCCCTGCATGCGAAGGTGCTCACAATTGGTCCTAGAACATAATGGTTAAAATGGTCCATTAAAGACAATTAGATAATTAAGAGCTAAGTTGGAATGAAGCAAAGCACTCTAGACAGGAACTGCCTACCCCTGCTTATGGAGTAAGCGATTCATAATGAAACCTATGCAGATGACCTCTATCACATGACGAGTGTCTACCTAAGCGACTGCAGAAACCAGAGGTAATCGTACAGGTAGTATGCATGCCTCAAAAAGAATTTGGCTGATTGTAAAGAGTTAATACAACAGCTTTCTCAAAAAATGATTGTACAGAACCCAAACTGGAACATGTTCAATATTATTAATCTTATATTTAAAGTTTCACTATTTATTTGAATATACAGTAATCATTTTATCTTTTTTTTTTTTTTTAAGCTAACAAAGACAAACTGACCAGGCACCTTCTAATACTTCAAAATAAAATTTAAAAAAAAACAAAATAAAATAATGATTTCCTTCCAGAGAGGAGATTGGTGAAAAAAAAAATATGTCCCTTCAGATTCGGAAGACGAGGAGTGTCCCAAAAAAAATTTAAAAGGTATAATTTCTTTCCAGATAACATTCAATATGTACACATTCAACCATACCATTTCTCCTTGTACATGCATTTTATATAAAATAAACTATCAAGTGTTTCCATTTAAAAGGTAAATACAGATGTGTTTTTTTTTTTTTAATTAGGAAGTGGTCAACTATTTGAAATGGAGAAGTGGTACTCAAGCACTGGCTTTACTAAGGTTAGAACATAAATTGAATAAAAATAAAATACAGTAATTATTGTTTGTAGGTTATCTTAGAGATAACACTCAATTTTGACTGAGGAAAAGACCAGCACCTTTAAATGAAGCATGACATACTGTAGCCTAATCAACTGTTGAGGTGGTAAAAGTAAATAAAAAATATTAATCTGTTTATCTTTACTGATATCTCTGGAAAAGAAAAAAGGCTGATGTTATAATGTGAAAAATAATGAGCAGACCTCAGTCACAATCAACATTAGTGGAGGAGAATACAAAATTAAAAGAAACTGTGACAAAACTAAAAAAGGAAAACAAGGACTTAAAAGTCTCAATATTTCTTTGCAAAAAGGTAAGTGCATCAGATATTGCACACAAACCTTCTTTCTGTTATTTCTTTCTGATCTATTTGTTTTAAATGCCAGATGAAGCCATTGTATATACAGCCTCCAGGATTATTCATACCCTCAATACACTGTAACAGGCTTTTAGAAAAATAATGCAAGTCTACATTCAGTATTTGTTGCATAAATTGTAAGACTATCAATATTTGACATCACAAAAACATACAGGTATACAATATGTGTGTGTGTGTGTGTTTGTTTTTGTTTTTTTTAGAATTTATACAGGATATCGAAAAGCTGCTTTTCAAAACAAAAGAAAAGAACAAACAGGAGGAGTGAACCACAGAGCAGGTAAATATATATTTATAGAGAGATAGAGAGAGAAGCCCTGCTATGTGAACACACTACAAAATATTCCACATTCATGTTCCACTAAATATGTTTTTTAAGAAGTAAGTTATTGTTTTTTTTTGTATTATTATTTAACAGTCTACAGCCACCACAAATTTAGGCATAAGTAATGCCATTCAAGAGGCATGTGGTAGAGGAGGCAGTCCCTGCTCCGTCAGGGTCAAAGACCTTGCTGTTGCCGTTTTTGGCAGGGAGGTATTATCCACCCATGGACTTTCAGGAAGAGCTGGTAATGCCAACCATGGCTCTATTGCCAAACTAGCCCTTAATCCTGGGAAAATAAAGTTTCTTCTAGGTGAGAATATTGAAATAAACATTTGAGTTGCAATCATTGTCAATTGATAATTTGTTGATACTTTACTTTTTTATATTTTTAAATAATTACTTTTGTGATGTGACTTTTTTTTAATGTATTTAGTAAAATTATTTTAACACAATGATAATTCTGAATATATGAATTGATACCTGGTGACCCTACATTTGTATCGTGCACATATACTACTTAGTCAAAATACAGTGTAATGTGCATAAATTGAGTAAAAATTAGTAAAACATAATTTTCTTCATTATTTTGTGCCCCTTGTAGAAACAGTGCAGAGAACATTCCCAGGTGTTCCACAAAAATTTGAGAGCTGCACCCAGAGAAAAGTTAAACGATGAACATAAATTAAAATGCAGAATGATCAAACAAAGGAAGATTGGTAAGGATGATTATAAACATTTACACACAAATATTAAGATGATATTCAATAAATACTACATAATTCTCCCTGGGTAAGAGTCTGCTAAGAAATAAATAATAATATATATATATATATATATATATATATATATATATATATATATATATATATATATATTGATAAACAATGTCAAGAAAAACTTAATTGGAAAAACATATTTGGTGTTGCAAAATAGTGTAAAATCTGACTACAATATAAAATTGTAAGTACTTTAAAAAAAAACTAAGTGGGTCTGGAGGGGTTGCTGGGGGAGGAAAGGAAGGGGGTTATATATGTTGAATAATATATTGTGTTTGTGTTATGTGATACAAAAAAAAAAAAAAATGTATGTAAAAAAAAGAAAGTAAGTAAACCAAAATCTGGATAATATATATTTTTAAAATACTAACCAATAACAACATGCATCCTGCAGAAACATGTACAAGGGTCTCTTGAACACTATTACACATGACATGATTTCCATTACATGAGAGTAGATGTTAAAACTTCATGCTGATTTGAACTTGGCTCTCGCCAAGATAAGCACCAACTAAGACGTAGCTTCACAGTAAACTAATGTGATCCATATGTGTCTCCATCCATTTGCGCTTCCTTCCATATGATGATGTAGATATCCTTCTGTCTGGTGTTGATGGCTGAAGTGTAATGCTGGCTCCAGGGATCAGCTTATTTTGCCTCCCTAGCGCATCAGCACACACAACGGCTGCGATGCTGGCTCCGGGGATCAACCATAGTGCGGTCTCCCCAGCGCATCAGCATGACAACCGTCTGGATTGAGCTAAGTAGGGCACATCTCTGGGGTCTTCAAGTGGGCACCTTCCATCCTCGGTGTTTCGTCGACTAGCCCACGACACCTCAAGAGGGCTCGACAGTTGTTATTGAAGCAAGCATTAACATTTCATAGTAACATTCTGTTCTGAACAAAAGTAGCGATTATATGTTGAAAATATCACATTAAAAAAAAAAATTAAAATAAAAAAATAAGTACATTTATTAAGTTAAACTTATATTTGTATATTCCTATTGTTTGTGTATAATTATCTACCTGTCTATCAATCTCTATATGTACACCTCTGAATATTATATTTAGATGTCATCAAATTGCAATATATTTTCCAAGCATATTTTTTTGTCTTGCAGAACAATGACCTTGGAACCGAAACAATGATTTGGCCTTGTTAAAGCTGCATTTAAGTGACCCACTTTGCATCTCGACTCATAGTTTAAGAATCCTTAACTTAGGAATGTGTGGCCATTATTTTAAAGTGTTACAATTGTTTTGTTATTAAATTAACTCACATTTATTTCAATCAATTACATTTTGTAAATTTACATTTTCATTAATAAAATATATTCCTGTCTATGTTGTCTGGTTTATTTATTTCTGTTTAATTAAAATGTCATCTACACCTACAGTATCTACAGTACTGTATATTGATTGTTTTTATGCAGGAGCCCATTTGAAGGACAATTAGATAAGTGAAGCAACCCAAGAGAAATGTAATAAGTATTGTTCCTATAGGAAAACATACTTTATAGAAAAAAATGGACTTTCGTGCAGGAATCCTGCAGGGATTTATGTGCAGGAATCCTGCAGCATATCCTACAGGAAAATGGTCTGAAAATCCTGAGGATGTCCTGCAGGATTTCTGAACAAAATTCCTGCAGGACTTTTTTGTTAGGGATAATTTAAGTTAAACAGATATTAAAATTAAACAAAGTTCATTTTCAAAGACGCCGCGCTTGCATTTCTGCAAAAAAAGAAAAGAAAGCCCTACACGCAATACTTAAATAAGATTTTTAAAAAATTACACACTAAATTATAAGAGATATAGGGTGAATAATAATTTTAAAAAATGCACACCATCACACTCATACACACACAAATTAACGAACATCTTGCAATTGTGTTAAAACATTGCACTTGCTTCTTTTATACGGGATACAAACCAGCCACTAGTTAATAAATGTAGTGTGAGTACATTGCTAAACACGTTTTGGCAATTGATTAATTTTCCCTTTCAGCAAAAAAAATTCTGCAACATAACCGGAAGTTGAGGTGGGAAGATTTGTATACGACAACGGAAGTAAAGGCGGAGTCGCCTATATTTGACAGCTTCCCCGTTCCTCGTATAGCTGTGCAAATTTTGTGTAGCTGTATACAAACATGGCTGCGCGCTGTGAAGTGAAGTTATTCACATTTTTGGGTGATTTGGGGATTCATGAAAAACAATATCAATGAAATGCCATATGGTCCTCAGAAAAGCAATTAGTTTGCAACTACGTAGATATGGTTTTGTGCGTTTATAATTTACATATACCAAAAAAAGATCACATTTGTGTGTCCGATACTACTGACCTCTTTCACGTGCTTGGAGCTGCAGCATAATTTACACAGAAATTCCCAGGTAAGAAATAAAAAACAGCCAAATGACCGAGGTTTGAAGGAAAACAAAGCATTTTTGTAAAGACTGCGTTCAGTGCTTTGTCGTTTCTTTATTTCTTTTTTTTTTTCAAAGTGAGACAAATTGACATCAAACTAGTCCCCAAAATTAGTGAGAATGGACATGACTATTTAGAACGAAGATAATAGTAATTTATTTTCAGCTGGTATTAGTCATAGTAAATGAAGGATTAGTGTTGAATTTTATGTCATCTAGTTTTGCAGATAAAGTCAGACTTGTTTATTTCTTAAGTTGGAGGTTTAGTAAATGAAAATGTATTAGCGGTCAAACACAAAGGAATACATTATTCCTGTCTTACACAAAGGAATACATTATTCCTGTCTTACATGAGCTACACGAATGTTGCTTTTTAAGGTGTTATAACGTGTACTTTGTTATTAATTAGTTTTAATGTATTCGTCGCTTGTATAGTCTGAGCATGGTGTCTAATTTAATTTTTGTCGCTACCCAAGTTACAATTATTTTTAGAAGAATCGTGGAAGTTTTTTTTTTTTGTGACATTAAAACTGTTTTTTTTTTTTTCAGTGAAATACGTTTGCGTTTTAGATTGTGAAGAACGCATTGATCAGCACATCGCAAAGCGTGTATCTCCAACAAAGACAATGTCATCCAGAAGCATCCCTCTGTTTAAGACTATATACAACAAAGCAAGACTTTATTCCTTCCAAATCCCCTGTAAAATATGGAAAATGCAGTGCAGATATTTGAGAGTTAATGATGATCTGAAAACAAGGTTTACGTTCCATAACAGCACACATGTGTGTCCACAATTCTGTAAGACTTTGCAGTTAGTCCAGCCTATGAGCACACATGTACAGTCAATAGAGGGGCTGTTTGGAAAGGACTCTCTACAGCAATACTTGAATAAACTGGAGACGGAGTACAAGGATTGCCTAAACAGAATACATGCAGGTGGTACAGAGGATGTGCTGAGACTGTTGCGAAGAAGAGTTACTGATTTGGCACCAGTGGTATCACATATTCAACAGCTAAGGTTAAAAGAGCAAGAATTCCAAGATACTGAGGCTTTGTTAAAAGGTGAGAATATAGTACAGTCATATTTATTTAATTAATGCATTTGTCCGTAGCCAGTTGTGATTAAAATAAAAAAATAAAAATTAGGACTGAGCCTTTATCAGTGTGTGGGCAGTACTTTAAAACACCGGTGAATGAGACTATGCTGTGGCTGTTAGGCAAACAATTGATTAATCTAACTACTGTATGTATTGTATACTAATTGGTGTATGTTGGAAACGAAATTGCTACTTTATCAGGCTGAACACCCCTACTGTGGTTTTCTTCCCAAACTCCCAACATGGCATTCCAAGTGATATGAAATAAATGAATTGTATATAGTCTGCATTTGATCAATATATGATCTTTATGTCCTTAGCTTTAATTTTACCATTAACCATTCCAAATTGTTTAAGAGAAGCATTGGGGGTAAAGGAATACTCAGGAATAAGAGGCTGACAGGTTAGATTTTTTGTTTTATTCTAGGTCGTAAATATATTGCTTTTTAAGGAAGTTCCATACTTTATAACTGCATTTTGCTGTTTTCAGATGATGATGCTGATATAAGAGACCTTGCTGAAAGTGAAAGGCGTCTATACAAGGAAGCTATAACTGACTTGAAGCATAAGGTACTATGCAATGAATGAATAATGAAAGAACCCTGCTCTACACTTGCATGTTGACTTTCCTTCTGTGGTACACCTTATTACAATACAAGGGTCTTACATGGGCATACTTCAGGCATTATCTGTCACGTACACCTTCCTATAGCTAATCGTTTCTGTGGTTGTCACTGTAAACAACACCGGATACATAAACGTGTAGTGTTGGCTGTGGAAATCGGTCTGTGAGACATTATGGCATTGCTAGCCTCATGATGTTGGTATGTGGATATATTTAAATTGTAAAAAAAATGTGCATCCAGTTCTTGTATAATTCATACATTTCAACCCTATGTAAATTTCTCATTGAAGCACTCAACCATTTCTTTCAGAAAATAAAATCTGAAACTATACTGTACCACCTGTAGAAACAAAAATAAGCATATTTTATTTATGAATTTCAGATTATTTCACTCCTGATTCCTTCAGAAGAATCAGATGGCAGTGACCTCATTATGGAAGTTACAGCTGGAGTGGGAGGACAGGAGGCAATGCTGTTCACAGCAGAAATGTTTGATATGTATCAGAACTTTGCATCCTTTAGGAGTTGGAGGTTTGAAATTCTGGAATATTTTCCAAGTGAAATCGGTGAGTATTATGAAATCATCTTAAACCTTTTTTTTATTTCAGTATTAGAAAGCATGCAGTTTTTAGGAGAGCTTATGTGTTCTTGTAAAGTCACCTTGAACTGCTCATATTTCATAAACTGTTCATAAGACTTCATATTTTGAATGTTATTAAATCTTTTGGAAAAATAAAAGGGTACCCTTCACTTTAACTTCTGACACAATACTGGATATCAGATGCTTTAAGATATGGGCTTCATATTCGGTAAACAACTGGATTTTATGATTCTCCAGGTCAGGCTTAATTGTGGTTATCGTACAAGAAAAATGCATCCTTTTGTGACTCACTTATGTACCTCAGTTTGTTATTAGACCTCAGTTTGTATGAAAACTATGACCAATGTTCCAAAAACTTTTACATTGATCTCCAACCACATATGATTGCTACATATATGCTGAACATGTGACTTTTGGATCATTCCGTGTCATATCAACCAAAATGTTGCATAAATGTCACCATATATCTCAGATTTTCATGAACTCAGTACATAGTTAGAGAATGCTACGTTATGTTAATGTTTAGCTCTTAACTCCAAATAGTTGCTGAGATAAGATAGGTCATAACTTGAGGGGTTTCTTATTATTCATCATGAGGGTCACTTCGATCGCTGTCACTTAACCGTTTATTACGCTCAAGCTCCTCCTCATCTTCCTCAACTTCAATGTAAATTACAGTTCCCTGTGCCTTCTTGCACTCTATTGACAGTAGCTGTTTTCCAGATGTGCACGGTTCCCCTTTGAAACAGTGAATCTAGTCGTCTTCACTTCCGTCCAGAGCTGTACACAAGCCTTGAATGACTTTTTCACATGCTCCATGTTTAACTTCTATTATATCATCATTCACAACTCTGTGTTTAAGAGACCTGGCATTTATATACGATACTTCCCAGTTGCCCTGGTGCCTATTTGAGACCGCCGATTATTTGAGACCTGGCAGTTATTGGAAGTTTTACGGTGTATATACCGTGTGTGTGTGTGTGTGTGTATGTGTATATACATATATATATATATATATATATATATATATACAGTACTGTGCAAAAGTTTTAGGCAGGTGTGAAAAAATGCTGTAAAGTAAGAATGCTTTCAAAAATAGACATGTTAATAGATTATATTTATCAATTAACTAAATGCAAAGTGAGTGAACAGAAGAAAAATCTAAATCAAATCCATATTTGGTGTGACCACCCTTTGCCTTCAAAACAGCATCAAGCATCAATTCTTCTAGGTACACTTGCACACAGTTTTTGAAGGAACTTCGTCAGGTAGGTTGGCCCAAACATCTTGGAGAACTAACCACAGTTCTTCTGTGGATTTAGGCAGCCTCAGTTGCTTCTCTCTCTTCATGTAATCCCAGACAGACTCGATGATGTTGAGATCAGGGCTCTGTGGGGCCATACCATCACTTCCAGGACTCCTTGTTTTTCTTTACGCTGAAGATAGTTCTTAATGACTTTCGCTGTATGTTTGGGGTCGTTGTCATGCTGCAGAATAAATTTGGGGTCAATCAGATGCCTCCCTTATGGTATTGCATGATGGATAAGTATCTGCCTGTACTTCTCAGCATTGAGGAGACCATTAATTCTGACCAAATCCCCAACTCCATTTGCAGAAATGCAGCCCCAAACTTGCAAGGAACCTCCACCATGCTTCACTGTTGCCTGCAGACACTCATTTGTGTACGCTCTCCAGCCCTTGGCGAACAAACTGCCTTCTGCTACAGCCAGATATTTCAAATTTTGACTCATCAGTCCAGAGCACCTGCTGCCATTTTTCTGCACCCCAGTTCCTGTGTTTTCGTGCATAGTTGAGTCGCTTGGCCTTGTTTCCACGTCGGAGGTATGGCTTTTTGGCCGCAAGTCTTCCATGAAGGCCATTTCTGACCAGACTTCTCCGGACAGTAGATGGGTGTACCAGGGTCCCACTGTTTTCTGCCAGTTCTGAGCTGATGGCACTGCTGGACATCTTCCGATTGCGAAGGGAAGGAAGCATGATGTGTCTTTCACCTGCTGCAGTAAGTTTCCTTGGCCGACCACTGCGTCTACGGTCCTCAACGTTGCCCGTTTCTTTGTGCTTCTTCAAAAGAGCTTGGACAGCACATCTGGAAACCCCTGTCTGCCTTGAAATTTCTTCCTGGGAGAGAATTTGCTGATGCAGTATAACTACCTTGTGTCTTGTTGCTGTGCTCAGTCTTGCCATGGTGTATGACTTTTGACAGTAAACTGTCTTCAGCAACCTCACCTTGTTAGCTGAGTTTGGCTGTTCCTCACCCAGTTTTATTCCTCCTACACAGCTGTTTCTGTTTCAGTTGATGATTGTGTTTCAACCTACATATTGAATTGATGATCATTAGCACCTGTTTGGTATAATTGTTTAATCATACACCTGACTATATGCCTACAAAATCCCTGACTTTGTGCAAGTGTACCTAGAAGAATTGATGCTGTTTTGAAGGCAAAGGGTTGTCACACCAAATATGGATTTGATTTAGATTTTTCTTCTGTTCACTCACTTTGCATTTAGTTAATTGATAAATATAATCTATTAACATGTCTATTTTTGAAAGCATTCTTACTTTACAGCATTTTTTCACACCTGCCTAAAACTTTTGCACAGTACTGTATATATGTATGTATGTATCAATAAATATACAATATAAATGTGAATATTTCCATTAAAATGTGCCGACCTGCTATGTATTATTAGTGCTGTTCACTATAGATTATGCTCGTTGTAAATACATACCACGACTGGGCTCATCCATGTAGGGCAGGGGTGCACAACCTTATTTTTCTGAGGGCCAGATCATGAAAAAGACAACTGGCCAAGGGCCAAAATGACGTTGTAAAATGCAATGCCTATATATTTAACACCAGTTTTAAGCTATGGTCATTTTTCAGTTTTTAGTACTTACATTCACTCTGGGGTGCAGTCCAATTAATCAGTGGGAGATGTTGCAGTTCTTCTCAGTTACCAGCTGAGGGATATTGGGCTCCAGTGAAGTGGTGGCTACTCTAAGCACTGCATGCAGGTTATCATCTGTCAGCCCTGTTCTGAGGTGTGACTTGTTTAGCTTCATAAGGGAAAACACCAGTTCATAGACATAAGTGCTTCCAAACAAAGACAGCAATTTCAAACTTCTCTGCTAAGATTAGGAAACTGATTGTGGTCCAGTGATCGGTAGAATTCTAGGAGAGGCAGGTCCCTGTGTTTGCTCTTCAGCGCAGTGGAACACTGCAGTTCAATAACTTCAAGCTGGAGATCGTCAGGTACACTTTCTACATCAACAGAGAAGGGATCCGCAAAGAGTTTAAAAGAGGCTTGCTCGCTCCTGATTTGCTCAAATCTGCTGGCAAACACCCCATGTAGTTCTTTCAGGACACTTGCATGGCATTTCCAGTTGTATGTCTCTTTACGTGGAAAGGCGTGTTGACATGTTTCAAAGTGTGTCAGCTGCCCTTTCTCGAGCTGGTTTGTGAACAGCTTTAATTACATTTCAAACACACAAATGAGATGCTGACTTCCTTGTAACTTTAGATTTAAATCATTTAAATGTCCTGTGATATCAGTCAAAAAAGCCAGATTAGCAATCCAGTCGCTTTCTTCCATGACAGACGTGTTTCTTCCCTTCTCTTGCAGAAAATGTTTTATTTCTTTTCGCAGTGAAAAGAGCCTCTTTAGGACTTTGCCCCCGCTAAGCCATCTCAGTTCTGTGTGATAAATAAGGTCACCATAAGTGGTGCTGATATTCTCCAAAAAAGACTGAAATTCATGGTGATTCAAAGATTGCGAACAAATAAAGTTAACTGTGAATACAACAAAGTACATAATTTCTTTAAACTTCAGGTATTTTGCACACAAGGCCTCCTGGTGTATTATACAGTGATACTGCTTTAGCAGCGCAGCTCGATCCCCGATGTGCTTTTTTAAACACCCTATAAAACCATTAGTCTTGCCAACCATAGCCCGAGCACCGTCGGTTGTCACCCCCACCAATTTATCCAACTGCAAATTTAAATCTTCAACAGCTTTCTTAAAAGCATTAAAGATGTCAGATCCAGTGGTTCTGCCATGCAGAGAAACTAGAGATGCCAGCACCTGGTGTTTCTGTCACTCCACGAATGGAAATTAAAAGTTGGGCTGTATCAGTGGCATCGTTGCTTTCGTCCAGAGCAGAGAAATACACAATATTTCTGCATTTGCTTTTTAGCTGATCATAGGTATTTGCAGACATGTCTGCTATGAGTCTCTGCATAGTCATTCTGGAAAGACAAACGTTTTTAAAGGAATCTTTATTTTCTTTGCAAACAGCATCACATATTTGCATCAGGCAGTCTTTCACAAAATCCCCATCGGTAAAGGGACATGATGATTTTGCAATTCGCTGTGCGACGTTGAAACTTGCTATTGTAGCAGCTTCAGATTCTTTCTTTTTCCGTTCAAAAACACCTTGCTGCCCCAGTAGTTGTATTTTGAGAGACTCCAATTTTTTTGTTCATGCTTCTCCCAGCAATTCTTTGTATTTAGGATGTTTTGTCTCATAATGGTGCCATATATTGTATTCTTTGGCAGCTGTGACGCATTCAAGGCAAATGAGGCACGTATGGACACCGGGTTTGGATTCAGCAAAAAAATATTTTTCTGTCCACTCTGGGTTAAATTTTCTGTATTCAAGATAAATTTCTTTTTTTACTTGTCATGGCTTTGACAGAGATGTTTTCAGACGCTACGGAGGCAGCCTACCGTAATTTTTTGAAAGTATAAAAATATTTTACCTCGAAAATAATCTCAGAGCAACAACCATAAACGTGAATCGCTGTCTTCTGTTTAGCATCTAGCTGGCACCTGTTTCCGAACCTTACATCATGCTTTCCAAGGTCTACTGTACTGTGTTACTATCGGCTAACATGACTGAATCCCACCCAGATGGGCTGGGCTTGTGTATTCCAAGCACATCTAAACTTTACTCACCTGTGAATGTCAAGTTATACTGTAATTATATTGGCTAACATGATACAAGGCATTTTGAGGCGTCTACCACTCACATTCACTGTTAGTAGACTGGTTGTGAGTCATGTGTGGGTTCTCTTTCGAACGCTACTTGTTTCCAGTGAGCGGTGGCTGACGTAGAACTTCTGTTTTTTTTGTTTTTTGACAGTGTGCATTTTCTTAAAGGCGCGGGCCGTTTCTCATTTATAATATAAAATTCCTTACGGGCCGTATAAATGAAGTCAGCGGCCTGTGTCTGGTCCACGGGCCTTATGTTGTGCACCCCTGATGTAGGGGATACATAGGGCTCCTGATTTTCCATTCTTGGGAATGGCAAATTCCGTTTTTCCAAATGACCAATTCTGTTTTTTCCCATTCTTTGAAATGACCCATTTTTTCTGTTTTTACCAATTTATTACGAATTAACAATGTAATTTGAACATAAATAACATTTTTATATAAAAAAAAATCTATTGAATTCATTTTTTTATTTAGATACTTTTATTTAGAGATACTGTAGTTTTCAGGAAAAAAATCTTTCTTAAAGCAATCCACTAGTAACAATGTATTGTAGGTCAGTCAACAAATAAAGGTGTTTTGAAAAAACAGCTTATTGCTGGCATAACAATATACAGACTAGTTGAAAACGAGGGGCATTATTACAAAAATATACAATTTTCATAAAATTACAAAATAAATACAATGTTCAGGACACTTCTCTCCCATCTGTAGTTTCATCTGCAACAGCGCAGACTGGTTTATGCTGTACTTGCTCTAAAACTGCTTGCATGTCTTTCTCGTATACCTTGGAGAGATAGAGTTGCCTTAGTTCAGCGATGGCAAACCTATGGCACACATGCCCAGAGTGGCACGCAGAGTCGTATTTGTTGGCACGACAAGTGAGCAGTTAACTGCTTCTTTTTTTTTTTGCACGCCCTCTGAGTGGCACTTTGGAAAGCCACTCAGTTTGATTTGCAAGGACGGCCCCGCCCCCAGTAATTGAGCAGTGCTAACTGTAGACGTTATTATCTACACATTCATGGTTGGCTGTTTATGCTGCTGAGCTGCTGTATTCAAGTACCCTGGGAACAGAAAGCTGATCAAAAACAGTGAGTCTGTCCCATGGAGGATCAAATGTAATTGTGGTCAGCTATGGATGTGTCAGCGGGACACGCGGGGAGGAAGGGATCATTAGCCTGATGCTTGTAGCATTTTACTGACCGTCATCTCCTGTACTAAATGGAGAAATGGCCACAATCTTTCATACTTTACACTCTGGGTCGGGGGTCTGCGAGCCTAAAATAGGTCAATTATATAACCAAGCACTTTCGGCTTACGTCTTTTCTAAAAAGATGTACAACTTTTCACACACATGTTAATGTGCAGTGCAAGGTCTTTTGCAGGTGTCATTGGCGGCAACACGTGTATTTGTGCATTGAACTTTAAAGCAAATGTCGCACTCTGTTTTGATTGTCAAACCTTTCCCTTGTCATAAATACCGAAAATATATTTCACTGTCACATACTCATATCTCAAACTATGTATTCTTCTCCTCTTCATACAGTGAGGAAAAGCAGGTTGTAAATTCTCAAAAAACAATCGTCTCAAAATAAAGTATGCCTCTGATATGTAGAGTACATTTGTGGATACTCCTTTTTTTTGTTTGACACCACTGAAATCTTTTTCTAATAAGTATGTTATCTTCTACTCGTCTTTTAAATAGTTATTTTACAAAATGTAAAAGCAGTAGATATGTTTTATGTAAGTAAATATACAGTTGAAAAAAAAGACTGTACACCGGTAATGGTTGTCACTGTGTGCAACTACAAACAAAAAAACAAAACAATTATGGCCAGGGTTACTGGTGCAGCGCGCCAATTGAGCAAATGGCTTATATTTATTGTATGATGCACTGTGATTGTTGCTTTTACTGATGTTTAGCATTTTAATTCTTAAACTTAATGTGTCAGGAAATGTGATTTATGTATTTTACTGTAGTGTAGCAATATAATATTCAAACTATGTATTTATTGTATGATGCACTGTTATTCTTTTACATGCTGTGAAGTGCTTTGAGATGATGTTCCACTATGAAAGGCGCTATATAAAGTTAAGATTGATTGATCTTACTTGAATAAGGAATTAAAGAGTCATTGTCCAAAATATATAGAGGGGCATATGCAAAAGTTTATGGGTCCCTGTGAGGTGCATTATCACTATTGCTTTCTATGTCTGTAAATTTACAAAAAGAATATAATAATCTGTGAGCAAAAATGGATTTAGGGACGGAAAGAACATGCATATTCATAATTATTCATTTTTTGTCTGAATTTGATCAGTCTTGCTGCCTCACTTTGCCTCCCAATGGTCTGCAGTGAAGTAGTCTTCCACTGCCTTCTACCACAGCCACGCTCCCCGGCCGCAGTCTCCAGCAAGAACAGCATGTGAGTGTAGATTAGAATGTGCAGTGTACTTAGGCACAGGGAATGGGGAATGTAAGGGAATTGCTTAGAACAGAATGCGAGTTCTCAGGGACAAGAAGAAAAGAGGAAATTATGGGAGGTGAGGGGAGACCAGCATTAAGTGCCCAGTGAAGTATAAAGGGGAACAGGAGTGGGATGGGGTTGAAAAGAGAGAGTGTATGTTTGGTCTGGCAGTTATGATGGGGGATCTGGTGGGCAATATTAACTGTGGCCATTTTTTGTTGGGTATGGCACCCAGCAAATATCTCCAATAGTGGGATAGCTGTTCATGCTGAAAGCTGCTGTTGTATAGAGAGATAGTAAGACAACCTGTTTCAGCGTGCTTCTGAAGAAAAAAATTCTCATCAGTTAACTGAAAAGTGAAGTGAAGGTTAAGAAAATGAGCACAATCAAAAAAGCTAAACTTCAGACAGATAGTGGTAGATCCTTCCAGGAGGGTTGGACAGAAACATTTGGAATGGTTGACAGTAAAGGGAAAGCGCTGTGTGTTATTTGTAATGAAAGTGTTGTTTATCGAACCTCAAGTGTAAAACGCCATTTTGACACCAACCACAAAAATATTACAGATCTTAATGAGAGTTAAAGGAAAGAATTCCTTCAAAGGGCAGTGAGGAGGTATCAAAACCAGACTCTTGTTTTTAGTAATTATCTTAAAAAAACAAACCATTTGGTGGCTGCAAGCTTCAAATTATCTCATTGCATTGCAAAGCATGGCAAACCCTTGTCAGATGGTGAATATATCAAGAGTGCCATGCTGGGTAGTGCTGGTTCTTTATTTCATGACTTCCCTAACAAGGATAAAATTGTGCAGCACATCACAGATATCCAGCATATAGCCAGCAGCTCACCACTGAGTTGCAAAAGTCAGAGTTTTATTCACTGTGTCTGGATGAAAGTACTGATGTCAGTAACCATGCAAGGTTAGCAGTAATCGTGTGTTATGCAGCTGGTGAAAACATGTGGGAAGAATTGGTGAAACTGTTATCTCTGCCAGGGAGGACAACAGGGAATGATATCTTTAATGCTGTCAGATGGGTATTTTTGGCTGAAAATATCAGCTTGGAAAAAGTAGTTTCTGATGGTGCACCTAGCATGGTTGGTGCAACATCAGGTTTCATTCAGTACCTTGTGCAGGAGGCAAAACATCCAGTTGTCCAGTTTCACTGTTTGATCCATCAGGAAGCCTCGTCAGCTAGAGATAGCAGCAAGAAACTGGATGACATCCTTAAGATGGTCACAAAGATTGTAAATTACATTATGGCTCAAGCTCTAAATTTCCGCCAATTCCAGATGCTTCTTGATGAGGTTCAGTCACAGTACTCAACGTTATTGATCTATAATAATGTCAGATGGCTAAGCCGAGGACGAGTGCTGGAGAGATTTGTGGCCTGTTTAGATGAAATAAGGCTGTTCATGGATGAAAAAGGGGAAAACTATCCACAACTCGCTGATATTGTGTGGCTTAACAACATGTTTTTCACTGACTTCACCAAACATTTTAATGACGTGAACATGGAGGCAACACTGGAACATGGAGGCAACACTGTCTTTCATGAGCAGTCCTGACACAGCCATGTTTGACCAACTGAATATTTCCCAGTTGGAATGGCTGGGACTTAAGTTTGGAAATGGAATTGTTGGAATTGCAGTGGAAAGTGCAGTGTGGAAAAGAAAATTCACGATTTCACTGCAGAAAATGATATATTGAAAGTCTGGAATTCTTTGCCAAATTCTTTCAAAGCAATGAAAACTCTTGGAATTTCACTTCTAACTTTTTTTTGGCTCATCATATTTTTGTGAGCAGCTTTTTTCTGGCATGAATTTGATCAAATCAGACATGCGCAACAGGCTGACAGATGACATGAGTGCTGCATGTGTTGCTCGAAAAATGACTGACTGAACCACGGGTTGAAGAAATGTCAGCGGATATTCAGCAGCAGAAGTCCCATTAGTCATAGGAATGTAAATATTGGTCCACCACACCTGCTCTCCAGACAACAGAGGGGGGAGGGGGGTTCAGGGTTTGGGGAGGTTGCGAAGGGATGAGGGTGGATGGAGGGGTTCTGTCCTAGGTCATGTAATGTTCTTGATTATTTTGTATTGTGGATTGCTTAATAAAAACTTAATTACAAAAAAAAGGAAAGTAAATATTGTTTTAAAAAGTTACCGTTAAGCCGCCGTGATAACCTTTTACACCCCTAATTAATCATTGGCACCCTTGGCACTTAGTGACGTATATTAAAAAATCCAACTTTGGACAGCTAAAAAAGGTTTGCCATCCCTGCCTTAGTTAGAGCAGGGCTCTTCAACTAGTTTTTTAAATTTAAGGGGGCCAGATTGGAAAAAAAGTTAGTAATAGTCGGGCCGGAGTATTTTACCCTGCACATTTAAGCAATAATAAATATTATAACTTAATGTTCATATATTGAACAAGACTTAGACATTTTACCATATGAATAGTACTTTAATAATAGAACAGTGTGAAAATTTAACGGAGTATCATTACAAAACATTTTAAAATGTATGTAACATATTAATAGTATAACTGTTAAGAAGAGATCAGTGCTTCTACTTTTGAGCTTATAACGACTGTGCTCTCTGGATACGTATTTCCAAAAGGTCCTTGTTTTGGTTTCAAAATGCTTTTTCATATTGTATTCCTTAACTACTAACACACATTCATTGCACAATAAACACACTGGCTTTGCGTGCGGTACAGATGGTAAAATAAAGAAGTATTTATTGTTCCACTCATTGTTGAATCTACAATTTTCACTCTGAGTACGTAGTATTATTAAGGAATTAATGATAAATTAGAAATAAGTTATAAAACTAAAGGTTTCACCTCAACCACCATGTTGTTTCCTTGTGTTGAGCAGGTGATGGAGTAACAGATTTGCGATAATAGCTAAATCAATTAAGTTTTTTTAATTGGGGTGGGGGGGGGGGGTTGACGATCGTTTTTTTTCAGGTACTTTGCACTTTTCTGTATAATGACTCCAAAATTATTCCACAGAATATAACTCACAGAACAGCTAGTTGCTTTTTTAAACCACTCAACTCGCACAGCACACAGGCAGCACCGCAGCAGAGACAGACAGTCCATCACCTTAATGCCCACAAAACCACCTGTTTTCTCATTATCCAATGATCCAAATAAACATACAAAAAACATTTTATACAAGCGTCATTGCTGGGCTTCTGGGTAGTGTAGTTTTCAAAGAAATCCATTATTTTTTTTAGGAGAATAACAGCAGTAAAAGACTGTTTGCACAGTTTTTTTTTTTAGTTTTTTTTAAAAGGTGCAGTTGCAAAGCAGAATTCCATTCCCAAAATGCCAATTCCGTTCTCAATGCCTAAATCCGCAATTCCGTGATTGTGGAAAATCAGTAGCCCTAGATACAGTGAAATGCATTGCGATCAAAATGATCGCTGCAAATTGTGGAATTTGTGTTCTCTTCGAAAGCAGGATTATGAACACTTACAAGTAGCCTCCGCTGCAGCTTAATCTCATAAGATGCTGGAGAAAAAAAAAAAATCTGCATACACAGCGATAACGGCCCATGATGTAGTACGGAACACAAAAGCCAAAACACTTGCATTTTTATTTTCTGTGAGACCCAGTGGAGTTTATATAGCAAAATATACTGGGCCAGAGATAGTGGGGAAAATGTGAAGCTTTTCTTAACCCTGTTGTCGCATAGACAGGTCAAGAAATCCCACATCATTGGGAGTATTTTAAACACAAAAAGTCATGACGCATAAACAATCTGTTAAAATACTTTTTTTTTCTTTTAGCATTTTCAAGCATTTTTATCAAGAAATTACTTTCTTTCCCCAAATTGGAACTAGACAATGCCTGAAAATGCAGTAACGCTTGGAAAAAGAAAAGCTTTTTTTTGTTGTTGTTGGATAATCCTTGATGTCTCAGAAATAGAGAAGATCCCAAAATGAAATTATGAACAAAGCTAGACCCCTATTAAGACTCCTTTGTGTGTAAATCTCAACTTGATACCACGTGTATGATTTTTTATTTTCCCACAACTTCTGGGAGGCAGAAATGGAATGATAACCCCAGTTGTGACATGCCATATCTCGGAAACTATTTTGAGTTTAGAGCTAAAACTTCCTATTTCTTCATAACTTAGCATTATCTAACTATGTACCAAGTTTCATGTAAATCTGAGACTTGTGATGACACAGCTGATTTGCGTTGACACGGAATGACCCTTTTTCGGATATTGGCTTCAAATTTGGTGAAAAAATGTTTTCTCAGTCAAGCTTAATTACACGTATCATATAATTAACTGATGTATATAGTACCTATTATCATGAGCAGGTACTAACAAAACTCTTACTTTCCCTATTAAGTATTTTTTTCAAGCAAGTTGGTAAATGCTCAATTAACCAATAACAAATAGGTGTAAAGTATGTCAAATTTATCTTTCTTCTCTGCTATTAAAGGAGGATTACGTCATGCTACTGCCAGCATAAGTGGTCCAGCAAGCTACAAACACATGAAATACGAAGGAGGAGTGCATCGCGTTCAGAGAGTTCCAAAAACTGAAAAGCAGGGACGCACTCATACCAGTACAATGACTGTAGCAATATTACCCCTGCCAACTGAGGTAAGAACTCTGCCATATATTTATCTTATTTTTTAGTTTAACAAAACCTATTTGAAATTTGTGGGGGCTTTTTTGTAATATTTACGTTTTGTTTGGTATTCCTTTTTCTTGAGCAACAGTTGTTAAAAAAAGTCAAATTAAATTCTGTTAAACCAGATATTAGATTTTGTTTTCACTCATCTAGCCGGCACATAAATGTGAATGTATATTTCCTGCTGGTAAAATATTTATGAAAAATAATGTTATGTAATTTGTACATGTCACACTATCAGAAAACAAAATAAAAATACATCTATAATTTAGTAATTTCTAAATGTTACAGAACACTAGAATGGCATATGATGTCATATTAAACCATTAAAAAACATGATGGTAATAAGTTGTCTGGGGCTTTTTCTGCAGCAAGCTAATCCAAGAACCTCTCGTGCCTTTCACCTGTGCAGGCCTTGATTTCATTCTGTCTCAGTTTACAAGTGAAATGAGTTGGATGGTCTCCGCTTAATCTTAATCCATTTCACAAAACCGCCACACAGTTCAGTGCAATCTGTCTGCTTGCCTCAGATCTGAATGGGAGCAGTTGTTCAGGTCAGGATCATAACTCCAAGGATAAGACTTGTGGCACCTTGCTGATTGTATACGGAAATCAACTTTTAGGAATTAAACATGAATCTTCTACAATACATTTTAGTATGTATTTACTCCACACTGAAATGCTTATTTTGGTGTATCACGACATCGGCGCGAGTCCATGACCGCGCTGACATCGGCGCGAGGACCTTTACCGTGCCGGCCATTACAGTGACTGCCCCTAACAGCGCTATGACATCACTGCAACGGACGTTACAGTGACTGCCCCTAACAGCGCTACGACATCACCGCGACGGACGTTACAGTAACTGCCCCTAACAGCGCTAGGACATCACCGCGACGGACGTTGCAGTGACTGCCCATAACAGCGCTACGACATCACCGCGACGGATGTTACAGTGACTGCCCATAACAGCGCTACGACATCACCGCGACGGAAGTTTCAGTGACTGCCCATAACAGCGCTAGGACATCACCGCGACGGACGTTACAGTGACTGCCCATAACAGTGCTACGACATCACCGCGACGGACGTTACAGTGACTGCCCATAACAGCGCTACGACATCACCGCGACGGACGTTACAGTGACTGCCCATAACAGCGCTACGACATCACCGCGACGGACGTTACAGTGACTGCCCATAACAGCGCTACGACATCACCGCACCGACCTACAATTCAGTTCCCAGAAGTCTTTGTGAAGTTCACAAACGCGTCACTTACCAGGAACTCCCCCTGCCCCCCTCAGTATGCTGGTTTTAATATGACCTAGCAATGTCAGTAAAACTCGTATTTCACAATTGCAGATGCATTCCAGGTTTTACTAGCAGCCCCCTATCCCATTTCTCAGAGCGTCCATTTCTCAAGGAAGAAGTAAACAGTGGTTGTTGTTACCGCTAGTTTGGCTCCAAAACTGCCTTTGGTGTGTTTCTTTTGTCCGCCACCGACACAATAAGTAGAAACATTCGTTTGCCCGTTTGGCAGGGCACCTAAAAATGTAATCCTGTAAACCAGGGGTTTTCAACGGGAATGCAGCGTACCCGGGGTACGTCTAAGAGTCATAGGGGGTACGCAGGACGACTCAGAAATTCACAAATAAAAATGACATTTTTTAACATTATTATACAGTATCTCTAAACCACTGTGCATACCTATTACATTTTTGTTTACAGCTCAAAGCGAACTGCAGATAAAATAAAAAAAACTCAGAATATATCACGTCTGTACTTACGCATGCGTGATTTCGATTGAGTGGACAGGATTTCCATTGGGGTATGTGAAGCAGGCATCTGGCGATTGTTCCTATGGAGAGCGCTCTGTGCTGCTCATGAACTGCTGTTTTCAACTTGTTGTATAATTGAATACTAATTATTATTAATATTATTTAGTCATTTAGCATACGCTTTTATCCAAAGCGACTTACAGAGACTTGGGGAGGGGGGTGGCTGAACCTCCTGGTAATAAGCCCCTTTCTTTAACCACTGGACCACCAAGCCTCCTAATCAGGGAAGCGCAATCTTTCTGCATTTTTTTTTTTTTTCAGTAGGTCGAAAATTGTAAAGGGGTCCTTGAGCTGAAACCTCCAGACAATTTCAAAAAAAGGTTGAAAACCCCTGCTGTAAGCTGCTGGAGAATTGATTTATACCGTGTGTGTGTGTGTGTGCGCGTATACAGTGGTCATCCAAAGTTTACAAACCCTAATTTGTGGAAGTGTAGCATCCTAAAATGAATGTTGAATACAAATAGTACGTTCCTATAAACAGCCCTATTTATTTATAGTAAATATATGTAGATGGTACATTCCTAAAATTCCCCTATTCTTCTGTTTTCTAATATATATAAAAAAAAGTTCAAAAACAAAAAGCTGTCAGTTCAGCTTGTTATAGTTATGTACTGCTTTGTTTGTGTTGTGCTCTGGTAGCCCTGAATAAATATATTTTCAAAGAAACAAGAAATCACCATTTAATGTGCGCAACAGAAAAGCATACATTGGGATACTTTTGACAAACAACTGTGGATATCGGCCAATTACAATATACGCTGAGCCCTTCAGGGTGGAAGACTCGCTCAGATAAAGATATGAATGCACAATTTAAAACAAAAAAAAAACAAAAACAAAAACAAAAAATAATAATAATAATAAAAGCTTCTGCTTGGAACTCAGATACAGGGGAATGGGGAAGAGCTGCAAGTCTCACGCTGTCACTGGAAGAATTGGATCAAGCTTGCGCCTTTGACAATTCAAAAGTATTAGCGATGTAAATATCTCTGTATTTGTAAGGGTCTTTTAATAGACCCTTTTATTTGAAATAGTTTACAGACCCTGATTAGCAGTAGTACTAAAAAATAATAATAATAATAATAATAATAATAATAATAATAATAATAAAAACTACTTGTCCAGCAAGTACATAAAGGGGAACATTTAAATTTCAAACAACAAAAGCGAACTCGCTCTGGATAAACGCGTCATGCTCGAAAGAAAACAGTGGGTTCAGTAGAGATACAACAGGGCAGAGAAGCAAGGACAACAATATATAGTTAAACTCTTTATTTGAAAAACAAACCTGTACAAAATGTACATTAAAAAAAAATCCAAACTTGTCATGTCCTTGTATCAGTCCCCAAATCCCGGATGTCCTGTAGAGGAGTAATCATTCATATATATATATATATATATATAAAATCAAAACATGTGCTGAATATCATTCTGCAACAAGTGAAAAACAAAAAAGATCATAATATGCAGCCCAACTACATAAAAAATGCTTGTGTCTACGCAGACCGTGACGTCAGGCGCAGACTTCCGACTGCAACACAGATTTTTTAGGAGTAACGCGAACGCAGCGACCAACTGCACTCATCGTCGTTTACCATGAATAGTTCTCCAATACGAATGCATGACAGCTGCGTCTTTTTACGAGGCTGGTGAGTTGACTCTGTGGTGAACCCCGCTCTGACTGTGTCGTATTTCCCAGTTCCTGGTAAGTGACGCTATTGTGAACTTCGCAGATACTTCGCAGAGTATCTTTGCTGCTGTGAAAAATACAGATTTGTAATAAAAAATAAAAAATAAAAATCTATCTATAAGAAATAATTACATTTCATGCTTTATTACTCTAGTTAAGCTTTTTTTTTATTTTATTTAGTCGTCACCAATGGTTTTCTTCCCAATTTGGAATGCCCAATTATACTTTTTATCCCGGTTCACCACTGCAACCCCCCCGCGACTTGGGAAACGGAGGCTGGAACACGAGTCCTCCGAAACGTGTTCCTGCCAATCTGTCATTTTTCGCACTGCAGATCCACAGCAAAGCCACCAGACCTTTAGTGCTGGAGGACAACGCAGATCTGAATGGCTCCACTGCAGACCCGCAGGCGCCCTGTCAGCCACAGGGGTCGCGGGTGCGTGGTGAACAGTGGAGTGTCCTGCCGACCTAAGCCCTCCCTACCCGGGCGGCGCTCGGACATTTGTGCACTGCTCCCTAGGAACCTCTGGTCATGGTCGGCAATGACATAGCCTGGATTCGAATCTCCAGGCTATAGGGCGCACCATGCACTCCACGCGGCGCGCCTTTACTGGATGCTCCATTCGGGAGCCCATAGTTAAGCATTTTAATTGTGTTAATGCAGTTATAATTATAATGTCCTATTTTTCTGAAAGTACACGCATACTAAACCTGACACAAATTGGATATGTGCTTATAATAAAATTATCCTTTTAGATTACTTCACACAGGTATTCCATTTAAAAAATGGTTCTTGATCAATTAAAAGCTGTAATCCAGAGCAGCACTAAGGTTATCAAGCCGGGTCACCCCACTGAGTGCCTTGTATGTATAAGGGCTACTAGCCTGCAGTTGCAGGGCAAAGCTGTTTTGCATACATGCCTGTGAACATGCAAGATAAACACTTTTATTTTGGCAGTTTTTTGTATTGCTTGTTGTGTTAATGCATTTTTATATTTTTAAGGTCCCATTGTTTTTGTAAAGTATAACAGAAAATACAGCAAGGAGAATTTAGGTCTCGTTCACTAAACCTTTTTAAAAGTAGAAATAAGACGCAAGTAAGGCAGTATTTACTAACGTGAATGTCTCTTATTAAGGCGTGCGCTATGGAACTCATTAGCATACCCTGCATGCGCCTTTAGGAAATTACACCCCAACCTATTAAACAAGGAGCTGAGATAGAGAAAGCTTGTAGAAGATAGCCTCCATCCTGCACACAGAACAAGTGGAGGGACTGCCAGAGCTGAAAGACGCAGACAGAGATCTGAGGAACAGGGTTGTCACCCTTGCAAGTTTTACTGACATACAGACTTATAGCGGGCTCTTTTTTTTTCTTTTTTTACTGATGTATTTTTTACATTATTTACTGTGTGGTCATACATGGACACATTTGCTGATTGTGCACACTTAGCACCCTGTAGTCAGTTGCTAACAACATTTGCCTTAGCATTAGTGCCTTTAGTCCCTGTGATTAAAAATGGGCCCCAAGATTCTGAAATAATGGTAATGAAGACATTAAAATATACAGAATGCCCACTGAAATAGTATTTATTGTTGAGAAAATAATGTGATGCTTTTTTTATCAGATTAATTTCACCATTCATTTAAAAGACTTGCGGATTGAAACAAAGCGAGCAAGTGGGGCCGGTGGCCAGCATGTCAACACCACTGACAGTGCAGTGCGGATTTTACACATTCCAACAGGTAATTAAACAGTTACTTTGCAGTAGCAGTTCTTCAAAATTAGTTAAAATAATAATAATAATAATAATAAAAATAAAAATAACTTAATGATCATACTTAAAATTGCTACCTAGTGCATAAATAAGAATGTTTTTATTTTCATTATGGTGTGTATATTGTATCTAATCTAGGTTGAATGAGAATGGTTTAAGAAAATGGTTGTAGTTGCGAGAAATAGCCATTTGAATGTAGCCTCAGCACTGCAATCAACTTACGTATCAGAATGGCTTAATATCATCTGGTCTCTAGGAAACTGTCTGGAATCTCAGGCCCCTGACCAGCAGTGGTCCTTAAAGATCTAGTTCCAGTCAGCTTTCCTCTATAATTCCACAGGAGTGCACAGGCCCTGACAACGCTTCCTGTGGGCCCCCAGCTAAGATCAGTAAATTGGTGCAAGCAGCATTCTAGTATTGAGAAGGGTAAAACTGAGAGGGAATGTTTTGGAAATCAAAACACACAGCTTATTTTAATCCAAATAAGTCAATGCTCCTATTAAAGGTCGCTATTTCACATTTTCAGGTGTGGTATCTGAGTGTCAGCAGGAGAGATCTCAGCTGAAAAACAAAGAAAAAGCAATGCAAGTGTTGCGTGCAAAACTCTACAGCATGAAACTTGAAGAAGAAACAAGTAAAAGATACAATGCTCGAAAGGTCCAAGTAGGTATCACAAATATATTTAAGCTTGAAAAAAAAAAAAAAAAAATCTCAATTACATACAGAGTAACCGGAGCACCGTACAGGAAGTGTGTTGCTTTGTGCACTGTTTATTAACAAATTGAACTTTTCTCCTCCAATAGACTAAAACTAAAAGCAGCTCCATATCCAATATGTTTTTCAAATTTAAATGAACTGCATATTAAAAGTTAAAAAAAAATTATAAAGGAGGCAGTAAAAAGTATACTCATTGCCTTTTCACCAGCAGCCAAATTGTTAAATAGATCTGATCTCAGAGGACTTGCTGCAGCCACTGGAATGTAAGCTTTCCGAGTGATTAACCGATACCTTAGCAAAATTGTCTTTTTTTTTTTTTTGGTCTATGAAAGTCATCATATATATAGGTTTTAAGATCAAAATTCTGTAAATATTAAAACACGTGGTTTAATTTGGATAGATATGATTCTAACTGAAATCACATAAAAGCATAATCACTGATGTGAGTCTATTGTTTTGGTATTTTAATTCACAATACCAATCGTCTTAAACATAATGATGGTGTTTTATAAATACAATCTTACATGCATTGCAGTGAGGTGTTTCATCACACTTTCTGACCTGAACTCCTTGTTCTTCTGACAGATTGGAACCAAAGGAAGATCAGAGAAGATCAGAACATACAATTTCCCTCAGGACAGGGTTACTGACCACAGAATAAGTGAAACTGTTCACGATATTAAGGGATTTATGATGGGTGAAGAGCTCCTTGACCATATGATTCAGTCATTAAAAGAATATGAAGAAAATGAGAGTCTTTTGGATATTCTTGAGGAAAACATGCAGATTGATAGAAATATGTAGTTCAATAAAAATATATATGTATACACCTGTATATTGTGTTTTTAAAATGTATTCTGTCTGTTTAATGAAAGGTTGGATTTTGTGAAAATAATGGATGTAGGGAGCTTTGGATACTTAACATGCTGTTGTATGAAACCAAAAAAATGACGTTTTGTGCATGAAGTATTTATCATCACTTAACTGAGCAAAAGAGAATATCAATTAAAGTACAAAATCAAAGCACACTTCTAGTAATACAAACGATAAAAGGTAATAAGTTTATGCCAAATCGACTTCCATGTTTTCTAAATAACCTCAATACCTGTGGACCAATGTGGAAAAGAAGACTATGGTGTTGTACTTTGATAGAAATTTATAAACTTCTTTAAAAACTTAAGAATTGAAATAAAACAAGAGGGAGGGTTGTGTAAATGGTACTGACAGCACTCCAGATAAGGTTTTGGGTCTGGGAGTAACTTGCCCTCTAACACTGAGAGAGTAAAATGTATTTTCAGGGGGTAAAATGCAACATTACACTGAAATCATGCGTAATCTCGATAAATACTGTACAATCTTTAATGGTAATGGGGTTGGCATTAAAAAAGAGCCTTCCATTTTAACTGCAATGTTACTTTGAACTACTGACTTACCTGCTCAGCACGTTTTTTTCAAGGTATCACACTGACTGCAATAAAACTTCAATATGAAGCCATACAGATAAATAAAATAAGGAAATGCATTAATAAGTTATAAGACAGTTTAATATTATAGGCACCTTTTTTTGCCTCCGATGATGGTTCCAGTTGAATTTGTAGCTGGACTGGGTGTTTCCGCTTCAATCTGTGTAGCTTCGAAATGTTTCTTATTAATTTGATTAGCTGCAAAGACAACAGGGCTAGCTATTGGATACTGTTGGGTTGTTTTTTTCTTGTGTACAGTCTCCTAGTAACTGAAGACATTGTTGGGAGATGAAGTTTTAGGGGAGGCAGACAAGCTGTGCAGCAAAATTGCTATGTGTATTTTTACACATTAAATGTAAATTTAGTGCATATTTCTGACTTTTTAATGCTTAGAAACGGCAGATGTGCAGTTTATCTGGACCACGGGGTACGGGTGCTTATTGCTTTTAAAACCTAGACTTTTAAATGTGTTGTCTTAAATGATTTAAATGATTCAATATTACAGTATGTGCACTGGCTTAGTAACTGAAATTGTAACTTCTGAAAATGAAATCCAAATACCCATTCTGTGTTTACGCCAGTACATATGATAAGATGTTTTGGATTGCTGTACAAACAGGATAATTGCTGGCATTGCACAAGTTCAGAAAACTGCATACACAATTCACAGTTAGAACTGATGCTCCAACCAGCTACCTTCTGCACTGCACTTCAGTGATTCAAACACTGATAATCTTGCATCCCAAACTTTACCTACAGGTAGTGGACAAAAAAATGGAAACACCAATGTAAAGTCACTTAATTGGGCGTTGGGCCACTATGGTATCCCACTCTGTGGAGTTCTCGGCGGACCGTTTTTGATGAAACTGGCTGCTCGCGCCCCAGGTTGAAATTTGCAGTCAATTGATCTGCAGATGCACTCCTGTTTTGCCTTGCACTTCGAATTAATGCACGGATATCATGATCCTGGAGTATGCGCTTCCGCCCACTGTTGCCCTTTGCTGATGATGTCTTTCCCTCGGAGTTCCATGCCGACATCACCTTAGACACCATTGCTCGTGAAACATCAACAAGTTGAGCTGTCTTGGTCACTGAAGCTCCTGCCAAACGCGCCACAACAATCACCCCTCTTTCAAAGTCACTGAGGTCTCCTCTTGCAGCCATGCTAGCCATAATTATAGGCAACCAGGACTGTCTAGCATTTTTATACATGACCCTAAGCATGCTGGGATGTTATTTGCTTTCAATATACTTGGTGTCCCTCATTTACCCAGGTGTTTCCATTTTTTTATCCACTACCTGTACATACTACTACATACAGTACTGTTTATAAAATAGGCAGTTGTTCATGTATCTGAATCAAATTAAAGCTTGATCGGTTTCATCATCCCAAATTTAACATTTTGCCCCACATAGCTTCGCCCAATGTATGGATCCTACTACAGATAGGGCTTTGAATATTCACATTCCATTTCCAATGTCATGATGAATAGTTGTTCAAAAACATTATTGGAGTAGGTACCTGTTGTTGGAATGAATGGACTGCCTATGTTATTCAAATTGTTCTTTAGAAATGTAGATGTAGGTTCTGCCTTTTTAATGCTTCTGCAATTTCACAGATTTAGAGTGCGTGTTGGACATGTTTTAATATTTGGGCTTTTTTTCAATATGTTGATTACAAAAATCTAATTGCCCTAAACAGGTAATTTATTGCTGAATAAAATCAACTACTAAATCTGAATAATGATTAAAAAAAAAAGGTTCATGGTCACTCTGTACATTCTATTTAAAATATGTGTTTGATTGAATACTGAAATGCTGTCAGTCACTGGGTTACACAGATCGAGTACCCAGACCATGGTGTGGGGAGGGGAGACAACTCTGTGTGGTCCAGTGGTTAAAGAAAAGGGCTTGTAACCAGGAGGTCCCCAGTTCAAATCCCGGCTGACTGTTGTGTGACCCTGAGCAAGTCACTTAACCTCCTTGTTCTCTGTCTTTCAGGTGAGATGTAAGTGACTGCAGCTGATGCATAGTTAATGCATCCTAGTCTCTAAGTTGCCGTGGATAAAGGCGTCTGCTAAATAAACAATTAATAATGAGTGTGTGCTTATCCTTGCCCTGCATTTTCCACTGATTCAACCCTCATTAGACCAATTAACTGCTCTTAACAAAGTTACAAACACATCGGAGATGGAGAGTGTTATTACTACTGTGATGTGTATTTTGGTGTGTTCCTGTACACAACAGCAGTGTGTGTTATGTCAAGCACAAATAATATTTTCAATAGCACTGCACCGACACAGCTTTGATTCTTTGGCCCAGATATCCGAGCGATCCGGAGAGGTGCATCACAAGCCTAATATCACAGCATAATAGCTACTGCAATGAAAGTTATTGGTGTGATTTGAAATTCCATGCCAACTCAACCAGAAAAGGGGTATTTTGTTGTCTAACCGTCTCAGATTTTGCTAGAAAAATTCACCTGGGGGTTTTTGGGACCGCTGAGTTCAGAAATGCTAATCATTTATTTTTATTTTTATTTCCCCTCCGAGCTGTGACCTGGTAAAGGTCAACCTAGAATGAAAAGTGGCCCTGACCAGAAAAATCACCCTGGGCTCAATTTAGACGCTACCGACTCGTAATGAATAGGGCTTTTGAGAAAAAAAATACTAGGAGCACCTAACTGACTTTTGGCAAGTTGCCAGATAAGTGGGTAAGTGATGAGTTTTATTCAAACTTCAGCCCAACCCTTTACCCTGTAGGGGATGCGGGTCCTAAAATGTTAGTGTTGCTGAAGAACCTTAGTGACCACTCTTCCAAATTTTGTGAAATACTTTTGGTTTCAAGTCCCCCCAGTGGTCATTAACCCCCTCTGAAATGTGAATTTTTGGTATTTCTACCAAGTTTAGGCCGAAATAACTCATGGGGGGGTGGGCTCCAAAAAATCACTCAAAGATATGTTTGGTGAGATGATGAGATCTACAAGAATCAAGCAAAACATTTTGGTATCGGCGGATTTTGGATTTTTGGCAGATTTTTGAAGATGCATTTGTCATGCATTCGAGCATTGCTTATGGCCAATTGGGTGAGGCTAAAGAACCACATAGTCTTAACCGAACTGGTGTTATTGTTTAATTTTGCATTGTCTGGGGTTAGTCCTAGAGTAAAAAGTGACAGGGTGTGCTTCCAGTGGACACTCGCTTGGTGCTGAGGGGTTATGAACTTGCGTGTGGACACATTTGAAATTACCAAAACCTCAATTAGGTGCGTATTAAAAACTACAAACTGATAGAAAACACAAAAAATAGATTACCATTGTAAACCTAAGGAACTCATGCTTGCCTGAGGCGAATTAAATCTGATGAGGACGAGTTCACGTCTCAGTAGTCCTCTGGGCGAGTACTTAAAACAAGTGTACAGATATACTCTAACGTTCACAGTCTTGCGTAAAAAAAAAATATGCAGGAAAAGTCAATTTTCTAACGGAAAATCTATATCTATATCTATATAATCTATATCTATATGCTGATGATATACTCTTGTTTCTATCCGATATTTGTAATTTCGTCCCCAGTGCATTAAATTTATTTGATCATTTTGGTAAACTCTCTTGATATAAAATAAACTGGTCTAAATCTATTTTTATTCCTTTGAACCCTATTGCTACAATAACCCCTCTCATTCCTCATGTCCCTGTTAAATACAGGTCACAGATCTCACATATTTGGGCATTAAGATATCTCCTAATTTCCAGCAGATTCGTAAAGAAAATATGCTGAAGTCCTAAATAAAATTTAATAAATTCTCACCTATTTGGAATAATCCCTTTTTATTGACAGGATCCCAGCCTTTTACTTACCCACCCTGGTCCACCAGAAATATTCATGTTCTTAGTGATATCTTTGATGATAATGGTCTTCGTACATTCCAGGACCTCAAGGACACTCACTCCCTGGTTTTTCCTATTTCATGTATCTCATACTCTGCTCAGCCCTCCATGCCTATGGGGTACCATGAGACACAGCGTTAACCAAACCATCCTGTTGCTGATATACATGCTTCAATAGTCACCACAAGAGGCTTAGTCTCCTCTCTATATTTTTTTTTTCTTCTAATACCAGCTCCCTTCCAGTTACCTCTATGTGGGACAGAGAGCTAGATAAACTGGGTGGCAGTCGTGATTGGGATGCATTATGGGACAATATCTTTTCATCCTCAAAAAATCTAGCACACCAGTTAATTCACTTTAAATTAGCGCATAGAATATATGCAACACCATACCGGTGATTTCAGATGAAGATCGCTTCAGATCCTCTCTGTCATAAATGCACTCAGGGTGTGACCAGAACTTATCTACATATATGCTCTTCGGATGTCCTGAAATCGAACCCTTCTGGACATACGTAATGTGCTTTCTGATGTGACTAGTGTGAAAGTGCCGCTGAGTTCCCGATTGCTCCTTCTCAGTGACGACTCCCAAATTAATGTTAACCTTCAGAAACGACGACTGTTGTTGGCAGGACTAGCAGCTAAAAAGTCAGTTTTACAAGGTTGGATGGAGACTGAGATACCCTTAGATCGCACTTGGTTGTTCTCATTTGCAGATATTGTGCTTGTGCTTGAGAGAAGCAGAGCTAGATTACACCATGCCAGCATGTAAACTGTAATGGCATGGTCAGAGGCTTTCTCTTATCTCAGAAATGTTCTTAATTAGGCCCCCTTTTTTATATATGTATGCATACATATAATATAGTATTATTATTATTATTGCTTATTAATTAATTTTGTATTCATGTTACGTTTTACTTTGTTTGTTTTAGACCTCTCACTATTTGTTTATATCCATTTGTTCTTGTATTATTTTATTTTATGGAAAACAAATAAAAAACAGTTAAAAAAAAAAAATCTAACAGGGTGTAGCAGTGGTGAATAAGCATTCATAATGCTTACAAAACAGTCACTCGGAATTTAAACCTCCCTTATCTCCCCTGCAATGACAGCCCCACTTAATGACGTTTTATGTTTATGTTCTCCCTCTGTGCAAGATGTAAAGTTTATTGGGTGTTTGATTTTACTGAAACACGTTGTATCTGTGAAGTAAGTGTAAAGTCTTTAAAAAAAATAAATATGTTGAGATTTATACCAGGCTGCGGTAGGTACGCTGGTAAAAAGTGGTACACAGCGCACTGCGCTTGCTCATGCATGCCTAAACAACTGCTAAGAAAGTAGGGATGTGTCCATTCAAATCTGGTATGTTATGCTGTGTCTGTCTTACATCTTTTTAAATTGTATTTATCAGATTGTTCCCACCATTAAGAAAATAGTATGCAAATATATATCATATGCAATACATTCTGCAACTTTGTGTTGGACTTCTCATTATATTCGTCATGAATTGTCTTTTTTCTTTTTAGAGAAATTGATTGCTGGTTTCCAGTTTGTTTGCCACAAAAATAATGTATAATTAATGGTTTGGGAAAAAATAATGTATAATTAATGATAAATGTACCTCTGTTTGACAATAGGAAAACACATAACATCGCAATTGATTGCACCTGTACCAAGATCTCACAACCAGGCTGAAGTTAGTTGCTTATTCCCGATTGGAGGCTCAAGTTAGTTACGTATTCGAGAGTTACTTATTGAATATTAGCTCACAATCTAAGGGTTAAATCACATCGATAGCCTGGTTGTGCCACCTCAAGTAGGTATCATTTTAAAGCATGAACATTTATCTTCAAACTAAAGTAGATTGCAGAGTGGCACAAGTAGACATTCATGGGGTTTCCATGCGGGTCAATTTAGATGTGAAATGGTGATGCGCGTGCACGTTTGGGAGAATTACTTGGGTAAGTCAGGTTTGTGGCCAAAAAAAACGGCCAAAGAGAGGATAGGGTAAATCTCATTTACCGTGTAAATGATGAAACACAGGAAAAACCACGCCCAGTTTACACGCGAAACCCGTATTTCACGTGTAAATGTTAATGAGCGTGTTTATCCTTAACTATAAATATTGCAAGGGAGCAGGTCAGTTGTTACTGTGGATTCCAAGATGGCAGAAAGTAGTGGCTGATGGGCGATTTTATGGTTAGCAGTGGAGTAGTTCACCTTAATGCTAATGTGGGCGGCCTTTTTTATTATTGTTTTTTGCTGCGTCTGGTCTGTCATGTTGTATATATCTTGTGGGTTTACAGTTCTGTATAAAACCACTTACCACGAACTGCGTTATGCATTTGTTATAGTATTAAAGCAGCTGTTTGAGAATACCCTTGCTGTAAAAACTACACTAAAGTTAAAAACGAAGAGCAAGTGAGCTGCTTAACTGAATTAATTCCCGTCTTTTTTGATCCCAGCTATGTCCAAAGACAATGTGCATCTGCCTTCCACGTTAATAAATATAGTTTGTGAAATGGATGTCATAAGCCCAAAACAGCGCAACAACATCCAAGTTGTTGATGCCCTCTCAGAACTGACCAAATAACATTGCAAATGAATGTATTGATTGTGTTTTATTTGTTTGCATCATTAATATTTAACACAGCAATAAATCCAACACAACGTAAAAGAAAGGAGAGCATCTCTGACAGCACGAGCCACCCCATTTGTAGCCATACTGGGAATGCGTAGACGCTGCCCTGGTATTGTGAAGGGTGACAATGACCCTGTCAGATAACCTGAGGTGACTCAAATGTCTCCGCTCAGGGGCCAGACCCAAAGCTGCAAGCCTGTTGGGTCTGGATGCCACAGAGTCGTCTGTGCTTGACATAGCAGGTCGTGATGGGCCGGCAGCTCCCACGGCTGACCATACAGGAGCTGTGTCAGTGCTGAGAACCTGGTTTTCCTGGGTCACTTTGGGGATACTAAGAGCACCCGAACCGGTTCCTTTGGAATTGCTTGGTACCGACGAATCGGATACAAATATCAGATATCCGGTTCCAGTGAGTACTATTATATTTTTAGTAAAACTGATTATTAAAACATTTATTTCTGTCAAAAATACATTTGATAACTATAATTGACACGTTAACACTTAGAAAAAAAACGGTCTGCAAAATATTTATTATAGCAATAATGTTTTTTGTTTTTTTTAATTATATTTATTTCTCTGGAGAATAATTCAATCTCACTTTTACATGAAGTGATGAAAAAGCTTTGGGTAAAGTGAATCTTCTGCACCTCGATTGGATCATTCGCAAGACAAACCCAAGCTGAACACGACACGATTTCAGCTATCTAAAAAAGTAATTTAACCCCAAGCCGATGGGGTCATATTTTGGCTTGGGATCCTAACATACACTTACTCTTTTGCACATACCCCATGTGGTTAAATATTTTTTTAATTGTATAAGCTTTGTGAAATTTGCAATTAACACAGTTCAATAAAACTCTTGCTGTGCAAACTGGGTATTATTGCTTATTTTGTTAACTTTAATTATACAGGGCGAGTTTATAGATTGCACAATATTGTCGGAGCCTCGCAAAAGCTGCATTGTTTATGGATCATATCTTATATGTACAGTGTCAAATATTTTTCCTTTGCAAAACATCTTTTGGAGCGGGAGTGCCAGAGGCTTTTCGCGCTCAAGCTCAAGCACTGTACCCACTCCACTCCACGCTCCTAGCAAAATGGTCCTTCTCCGCTCCGCTCACGAGCTCTGGTGGGGGCCTATTCTCAAGAGGTCCACTGCCCAGTTCCTCACCCCTGGCAGGTGAACTGCTCTTACTAGAAGCAGGTGTTCATGAGTCCATAGTAAAAATTTCCAGGCAACACGATTGATGGTTGGTGTAAGCCACCACTGTGGTGTTGTCCATGCAGATCAACACATGTCTCCCTTGTATCTCTCTGGAAGGCCAGATGACCTGCCTACAACTCCAAAACATTTATGTGTAGATCCTCCTAGGGGCTTACCACATGCCCTGCACCCCAGGCCATTCCAGACAGCACCCCAACCTAGGTTAGAAGCGTCTGTGGTCTCTCCTTGTGACACTGCCAATAACTGTGCCCAAGCACAGGTGAGCTGATTGTTTCGACTACGAAAGAGCTTCCATACAGTGATGAGACAGTGAGCAGGCGGTGCTGGTCCACGACAGGGTTAAGGATCCTGTGGTTGAACCAGGCTTGGAGAGGGCGCATTTGTAAGAGCCCTAAGGAAGGATCTGAGATGCTGATGCCATTAGGCCCAGGCGTCTCTGGAATGTCAGTACCCTCACCGCTAAGTTGGGCTGAAAATGACGCCATTTATTTAAACAAAAATTAAAATAAAATATTTTAACAAAAAAATTCTGCTCACGACGCGAAAATAAAAGTTTAAACAAAACACAAATCTGCAGATTGCTTTCAATGATCCTACGTTTATTATTATTATTATTATTATTATTATTATTATTATTATTATTATTATTATTATTTTTCCCATACAGCTCCATCATAAGTAGACTGGTAAATACGATCAGTAAAACCTCCATGCAATAAAAGCGTGTTTCTACGAGCTTGGTTTATGTAGATGAGCTGCATATCAATTTTTTTTGTTGTTTTTCACTTGTTGCAGAAGGATATTCACCACATTTTGATATATATATATATATTGCAGCTCTAGTTAACCTATATCGCTACAATATATTTGTATATGATTACTCCTCTACAGGACATCCAGGATTTGGGGACCGATACAAGGACATGATGAGTTCTGATTTTTTTAAAGTATATTTTGTACAGATTTGTTTTTTAAATAAAGAGTTTAACTTTATATTGTTGTCCTTGCTTCTCTGCCCTGTCGTATCCATACTGAATCCACTGTTTTATTTCTAGCATGTCGCTTTTATCCAGAGTGAGTTTACTTTTGTTGTTTGAAATGAAAATGTTGTCAGATAATTCCCCTTTATGTACTTGCTTGGCACGTATTTATTATTATTATTATTATTATTATTATTATTATTATTATTATTATTATTATTTCTAGTACTATTGCTAATCAGAGTCTGTACAGTATGTCTAATAAAAGGGTCTATTAAAAGACCCTTACAAATACATCACAGAGATGTTTACATCGCTAATATTTTTTTAATTGTCAAAGGCGGAAGCTTGATCCAATTCTTCCAGTGACAGCGTGAGACTTGCGGCTCTTCCCCATTCCCTTGTTTCTGAGTTCCGAGCAGAAGCTTTTATTATTATTATTATTATTATTATTATTATTATTATTATTATTATTATTATTATTTAATTGTGCATTCATATATTTATTTGAGTGGGTCTTCCAGCCTCAAGGTCTCAGCATATACTGCAATTGGCCAATATCCACAGTTGTTTGCCAAAGGTATCCCAGTGTATACTTCTGGTACACACATTAAATGGTGATTTTTTGTTTCTTTGAAAATATATTTATTCAGGGCTACAACAGCACAACACAAACAAAACAGTATGTACTGTAACTGTAACAAGCTGAACTGACAGTTTTTTTTGTTTTGGAACTTTTCTTTTTTATATTAGAAAACAGAATAAGGGGATTTTAGGAATATCATCTATATTTACCATAAATAAATAGGGGTGTTTATAGGAATGTACTATATACACGTATTCAACATTAATTTTAGGGTGTTACACTGCCATAAATTAGGCCCACACACGGTATAAATCTATTCTCTAGCAGCTTACAGGATTACATTTTTAAGTGCCTTGCCAAAGAGGCAAACAAACGTTTCTACATATTGTGGTGGCGGACAAAAGAAACACACCAAAGGCAGTTTTGGGGCCAAAATAGCGGTAACAACAGCCACTGTTTATTTCTTCCTTGAGAAACGGACGCTCTGAGAAATGGGATGGGGGGCTGGTAGTAAACAAAGAAAACATATGCACATCCAAAGTATTTCAAGGTGCAGGGTAGAAAGGTTTTAAAGTTAAACAAACACAGTACCCGCACACTTATATATATATCAAGTGCATTTTTTATTATACCCAAGATCAAGGTTTCGATCTGCAAGAGATCTTCATCAAACCTGGTGTGCAACTGCTTTGCAATTGTGCAATACGAGTCTCACTGACACTGCTAAGTCATATTAAAACCTGCATACTGAGGGGGGCGGCGGGAGTTCCTTGTAAGTGACGCGTTTGTGAACGTCGCAAAGTCTTCTGGGAATTGAATTGTAGGTTGGCACGGTAATGTCATAGCGTTGTTATGGGCAGGAGCTGTAATGATCGTGTAATGATCGGCGGTGTAATGTCCATCGTGGTGATGTCATAGCGCTGTTATAGGCAGGAGCTGTAATGATCGGCGGTGTAATGTCCATCGTGGTGATGTCATAGCGCTGTTATAGGCAGGAGCTGTAATGGCCGGCACAGTAATGGTCTGCACGGTCTTGGACTCGCGGTGATGTCGTGATATGGTTTGACCTGTAAGATACACTCCTCCTTCAGGGTAGTCTTAAAGTTAAGGACTTACTTAAGTCCAAAATTCTGTTAAGACTCATTCGTGAATAAGACTTAAGTCCAAATTGACAAGATATGACCAGTCTTAGACTTAAGTCAGCTTTGTGAATATAGCCACAGCTGTAAACTTTCAATCCTCAAAAAGACTAAAAAACAAAAACAAGGGAGTACTTGACTTGCTCTGTATTTTTTTTTTTTGACCTCCTTTAAAAACGGGGATGGGAAACACTATGTTGTGTTTTAGGACAAAGTATAGGTTTTATAAAAATATAGCTAGCAATATATTTTCACAGTGTTGACTATGGTATACTTAACACAGTTAATTTTACAAAACAACTATAACTCCTATATCACTCCCCTCCTCAAAAAACCTACCCTCGAACCCACCTCCCTCCAGAGCTACCGTCCTGTCTCCCTCTCCAAAACCCTCGAGCGGGCTGTACACCGCCAGCTCTCTGCTTTCCTGTCCAACCACTCTCTGCTCGACCCTCTCCAATCTGGCTTCCGCTCTGCTCACTCCACTGAAACCGCCCTCCTGTCTGTCACCAACTCATTAAACTCTGCCAGAGCTGCTTCTCTCTCCTCTGTTCTAATTCTCCTCGACCTCTGCTGCCTTTGAGACTGTCGATCACTCTATTCAACTATCCTCTCTCGCCGACCTGGGAATCTCTGGTACTGCCCTGGCCTGTTTCTCCTCCTACCTCTCCAACCGCACTTACCATGTAACCTGTCGTGGAGCAACCTCCACACCTCGCCCTTTCTCAACAGGAGTCCCCCAAGGGTCAGTCTTGGGTCCTCTCCTGCTCTCTCTCTACACCCGCTCATACCATTTCTATGCTGATGATGCTCAGATTTTCCTCTCCTTCCCCACCTCTGACTCCACCATCCCCTCCCGTATCTCTACCTGTCTGTCTGCTATCTCCTCCTGGATGCACTCGCATCACCTCAAACTCAACCTCTCTAAATCTGACCTCCTCTTCTTTCCCTCCTCCTCCTCCCCCTCCTCTGATCTCTCTATCTCCGTTTCTCTGGAATCTACCACATTCTCTCTCTCCTCCTCAGCTAAGAACCTTGGAGTCACCCTGGACCCCTGCCTCTCTTATTCCCAGCACATCTCCATTCTGGCACGCACTTGCCGATTCTTCCTGAGCAACATACGAAGAATCCAACCCTTCCTCACCAACTATGCCACCCAGCTCCTGGTCCACGCCCTGGTACTCTCCCGTCTAGACTACTGCAACTCCCTCCTGGCTGGCCTCCCTGCGTCTGCCACCCGTCCGCTCCAGCTCATCCAGAACTCCGCTGCTCGCCTGGTGTTCTCTCTGCCTCACTTCCCCCAAGCAACTCCACTGCTCCGCTCACTCCACTGGCTCCCGATCACCGCTCGCATCCAGTTGAAGACTCTTGTACTAGCCTACAGATGCCTTGACCAGACTGCACCCAGCTACCTCCAGACCCTCATCTCTCCCTACACCCCCACTCGACCTCTCCACTCCTCCTGCACTAGAAGACTGGCTCTACCTCCTCTATGCTCCCATGCCTCCAGAGCCCGCTCCATCTCCAACCTCGCCCCTCAGTGGTGGAATGACCTTCCTACAGATGTCAGGACTGCCCAGTCCCTGACCACCTTCCAGCGCCTCCTCAAGACTCACCTCTTCAGACAGCACCTGTAGAACTCCTCTTTTTTCCCTCTGGACACTTATCACTCTTCCTTAAATGCGCTTTACTTGCTCTTATCTGCCCCCTATTTTACTGCATTTAATCATGTACTTTAGAGTGCTGTAATCTGTCAAGTGTTATTTAATCTGTAGTATTTTGTATTTAATTACACTACCGTTCAAAAGTTTGGGGTCACTTAGAAATTTCCTTGTTTTCGAAAGAAAAGCAAATTTTTTGTCCATTTAAATAACATCAAATTGATCAGAAATACAGTGTCGACATTGTTAATGTTGTAAATGACTATTGTAGCTGGAAATGGAATATCTACATAGGCGTACAGAGGCCCATTATCAGCAACCATCAGTCCTGTGTTCCAATGGCACGTTGTGTTTGCTAATCCAAGTTTATCATTTTAAAAGGCTAATTGATCATTAGAAAACCCTTTTGCAATTATGTTAGCACAGCTGAAAACTGTTGTGCTGATTAAAGAAGCAATAAAACTGGCCTTCTTTAGAATAGTTGAGTATCTGGAGCATCAGCAATTGTGGGTTCGATTACAGGCTCAAAATGGCCAGAAACAAAGAACTTTCTTCTGAAACTTCGTCAGTCTATTCTTGTTCTGAGAAATGAAGGCTATTCCATGCGAGAAATTGCCAAGAAACTGAAGATCTCGTTACAACGCTGTGTACTACTCCCTTCACAGAACAGCGCAAACTGGCTCTAACCAGAATAGAAAGAGGAGTGGGAGGCCCGGTGCACAACTGAGCAAGAGGACAAATACATTAGAGTGTCTAGTTTGAGAAACAGGCGCCTCACAGGTCCTCAACTGGCAGCTTCATTAAATAGTACCCGCAAAACACCAGTCTCAACGTCAACAGTGAAGAGGCGACTCCAGGATGCTGGCCTTCTAGGCAGAGTTGCAAAGAAAAAGCCATATCTCAGACTGGCCAATAAAAGAAAAAGATTAAGATGGGCAAAAGAACACAGACACTGGACAGAGGAAGATTGGAAAAAAGTGTTATGGACAGGCGAATCTAAGTTTGAGGTGTTCGGATCACAAAGAAGAATTTTAGTGAGGCGCAGACCAAATGAAAAGATGCTGGAGGGGTGCTTGGCCATCTGTCAAGCATGGTGGAGGCAATGTGATGGTCTGGGGGTGCTTTGGTGGTGGTAAAGTGGGAGATTTGTACAGGGTAAAGGGATCTTGAAGAAGGAAGGCTATCACTCCATTTTGCAACGCCATGCCATACCCTGTGGACGGCGCTTGATTGGAGCCAATTTCCTCCTACAACAGGACAATGACCCAAAGCACAGCTCCAAACTATGCAAGAACTATTTAGGGAAGAAGCAGTCAGCTGGTATTCTGTCTATAATGGAGTGGCCAGCACAGTCACCGGATCTCAACCCTATTGAGCTGTTGTGGGAGCAGCTTGACCGTATGGTACGTAAGAAGTGCCCATCAAGCCAATCCAACTTGTGGGAGGTGCTTCAGGAAGCATGGGGTGAAATCTTTTCAGATTACCTCAACAAATTGACAACCAGAATGCCAAAGGTCTGCAAGGCTGTAACTGCTGCAAATGGAGGATTCTTTGACGAAAGCAAAGTTTGAAGGACACAATTATTATTTCAATTAAAAATCATTATTTCTAACCTTGTCAATGACTATATTTGCTATTCATTTTGCTATATTTCCTATTCAAACTCATTTCATGTATGTTTTCATGGAAAACAAGGACATTTCTAAGTGACCCCAAACTTCTGAACGGTAGTGTATATCCTGATGTAACTCTCACTGACTTGTACTTGCTAGAACCAAAGTCATTGTATTTATCTTGCTCTTAATTGTATTATTAATTGTACTGTGATTCTTGAAATGTATTTTTGTTTTCAACTGTAAGTCGCCCTGGATAAGGGTGTCTGCTAAGAAATAAATAATAATAATTGTAGGAGCCGAAATGCAATTATAATTAGTAATGTTGTGATCGTTTGGTATTGCTTCTATTCTTTGCTCACTGCGCCCTCTAGTGGTTGTTAAATATAGTGGAGAAGGGGTGAACTAAAAGTGATTGGAAGGGGAAATTACGCAGTTGAGCTTGGCTGGAAGCAAATACAGTTTTTCGACCTTATCTTGGAAGGATTAAAGTTTAAGAGTTACTGTATCTGAAGGGATGTTCCTTCCGTGAGACAGATGGTTGTAAGTAAATTAAAACTTACTATTTTAAATATTCGAGTCTACGCGTCTGGAATAATTATAAGAAGCAGGATAATTTGGATGAGTCGTAACGTATAAGTAACCAGCCAAAACTCACTCAGAAGTGGCAAATTCGTTTTAACAGAAGCCACCACATTTAGTCGAAAAGTTGGAAACCTTTGCTATTTAGAAAGGACTGCGTATTGGAAAATAGTCTGAGAGGCTGTTTCATTGTGTGACGCACTTTATGAAGATTGGCGCTGCAGACAGATATATGGTTTAAACGGACATTCAAAATACATAAGGCGCTTGCTTGTTGCGTAGATAAATAAAGAAGGGGATTATTGCAAGCTCGCTGTTTAAATGCAACCGTATATGTATACGAACTACAACGGATAAACAAATACATGTATAAAATGGAAAACGAAGTGTTTACAACAGAAGCAAAAGAAGCAACAGCAGCTTCAGACAGTGCCACAGTACCTGGTGAATTAATATCTCAGCCTCAAGACGATGTTAGAAAGAGGTCAGTCAAGTATACTTCTAAAGCCATAGAGAACAAATTGAATCAGCTGAAAAATTCAAGGAAAGCCAAGTTATGCCAGCTCACAACTAAAACCAGTGAGATTAAGGCTTTAATGGAGGATGACCAAAATGTGGATATAATTGGGAGATTAATCAATGATTGGAGGAAATTGAATCTAGAGTTCTCAGAGCTGCACAAAAACTACTATAGCTTGCTGCCTGAAGAAAAAAGAGAAGCTGATCAGGTTAACTGGTATGAGCCAAAGGAGGCTTCCTTTCAAGAATTTGCAATGCAGGTTGAAAGATGGTTGTGTGAAGCTCATCATCGCATTGAAAAAGCGCGTAGATGTAATGAAGAAGTAAACCCTAACGACAGCATCTCGGAGGCGACATCGCTCACACGTAAGAAAGCTCATAAGTCAGTGTGACAGGCTGGCTGCAGGGAGGAACTCAGACCAGAACTAGAAACACACAGAGCAGACAGAGACTTGGGGTTTTGGTGAAGCTGAGCGCGTGATCGCGCTCAGCATTTAATAAACAAAATAATAGAACACAAAAAACAGGACACGGCACTTGCGCCAAAATAAATAGACAAACAAAACGGACTATACACTAAACAACCGGTGGACGGACAGACACACAAACACGGTGAGTAAATAAATAAACAAGTATCGTGCTGGTCCTCCAGCACGCGATAGCAATTGTTTTAAATAGTACTCTCCTTCTCTCTCTCCGTTCTCCACTCAACGAACACACCACCCGAGTGAGTGAAAACATGCAGCTTTTATGCAGTTGTACCGAGACTCGATTGCTAGTCAATCATTCAATTGGAATCTCGGTACAACTGCACGTGAATTAATTAAAGTGCAATTCCCCGTGCTCACATATTATTACTTTAACCAGCACGTGAAGTGATTTGTGCCCTTCTCGTGCCTAAATACAAATCTACATCTTTAAATCACACGTGAAACACAGACCCGTCTATATCCCGTGTACCGATGACTATACACCAACATTTACATATAACATATAATACACAGGGGGGGGGCACTTTGCCACATATACCCCCCCTTGTGCAAAGCACACATGGCCTCAATGGCCACCTCCCCCTCAGTCCCAAAGTCCCGGAAGAGGGGAAGCAAGTTGTTTCTGGGGGTGGCCATGGTGGAATGTCCGGCACCCCCAATTCTTCGTGGCTGGCAGCTCCCTCTTCGGGGCTTCAGCCACACTATCTCCTGCCCGAAAGTGCAGCTGGGGAGCTGGTCTCCTGACCCCCCTTCTTCATGGCCGGCAGTTCCCCTCCGTGGGGCTCCGACCACACAATCTCCGGCAGCGAAACTGCTGCGGGGAAGCTGGTCTCCTGACCTCCCCCTTCTTCATGGCCGGCAGTTCCCCTCCGTGGGGCTCCGGCCACCCAATTCCGGCAGCAAAACTGCTGCGGGGAGCTGGTCTCCTGACCTCCCCCTTCTTTGTGGCCGCCAGCTCCCCTCCGTGGGGCTCCGGCCACCGTGTTTCCTGCCACGGAAATGCGGCTGGGAAGCTGGTCTCCTGACCTCCCCCTTTCTTCATGGCCGGCAGCTCCCCTTCATGGAGCTCCGGCCACAGTGTAGCGACCCGAGGCAAAGCAGAGGCCCCGGCGACCCAGGCGGCAGGATCCCTGGCGACCCCAGGTGGCGGCAGCAGCAGCGGACCCTCGGGAGGCGGCGGCAGCAGCAGCGGACCCTCGGGAGGCGAACTCGGGAGGAGCCCCTGGCCATAGAGGCGGCAGCGGGAGCTCCACTTCTCCCTCGCACCCTGCACCCTGTGTGGAGCAAAGGCAGCCCCAGGCGTCGCGGGCGACAGGCAGCCCCAGGCGATCGCGGGCGGCTGGCAACCCCAGGCGATCGCGGAGCGGCTGGCAACCCCAGGCGATGCGGAGCGGCTGGCAACCCCAGGCGATGCGGAGCGGCTGGCAACCCCAGGCGATGCGGAGCGGCTGGCAACCCCAAGCGATGCGGAGCGGCTGGCAACCCCAGGTGATGCAAGGCAAGCATCCTTGGGCGGCGAGGCAAGCATCCTTGGGCGGCGAGGCAGGCATCCTTGGGCGAAGCGAGGCAGGCATCCTTGGGCGAGCGAGGCAGGCATCCTTGGCAAGCGAGGCAGGCATCCTTGGGCGCAGCGAGGCAGGCATCCTTGGGCGCAGCGAGGCAGGCAGTCAGGACAAGCTGGGGTGCGGGTTTTGGCCCTCTTCTCGGCCACTGCGGCCGGGCGGTTCTTCCCATGCTTTCCTCAGCAGCCTATGCAAGGGCTGCTGAGGACCGCCAACATCTAGTCCTGGTCCTTCTGGTGGCGGAGAGGCAGCTCCTGCTCCTCTCCTCGTGACGGTGGGGAAGTGATACCAGCAGGCATTCATCCTCTGCTGGTGGGGAAGTGATACCAGCAGGCATTCATCCTCTGCTGGTGGGGGAAGTGATACCAGCAGACATTCCTCCTCTGCTGGTGGGGTTGGCGGAGGCAGAGGCAGCTCCTGCTGCTCTGCTCCTGCCGATGGAGGTGGCAGAGGCAGAGGCAGCTCCTGCTGCTCTGCTCCTGCCGATGGAGGTGGCGGAGGCAGAGGCAGCTCCTGCTGCTCTGCTCCTGCCAGTGAAGGTGGCGGAGGCAGAGACAGCTCCTGCTGCTCTGCTCCTGCCAGTGAAGGTGGCGGAGGCAGAGGCAGCTCCTGCTGCTCTGCTCCTGCCGATGGAGGTGGCGGAGGCAGAGGCAACTCCTGCTGCTCTGCTCCTGCCAGTGAAGGTGGCGGAGGCAGAGACAGCTCCTGCTGCTCTGCTCCTGCCAGTGAAGGTGGCGGAGGCAGAGGCAGCTCCTGCTGCTCTGCTCCTGCCAGTGGAGGTGGGAGCGGCGTGTAGTCTCTTGGCGGCGGAGGTGGGAGCAGCGTGTAGTCTACCCTTGTTCCAGGGGACTGGTGCGGCCCCTCTCTTGTAGGGGACTGGTGCGGCTCCGCCTCGGAAGGGGAGACCAGCAGGCATTTTCCCTCTGCTGGTGGGGGACCCAGCAGGCCTTCACCCTCTGCTGGTGGACAGGGACCCAGCAGGCATTCACCCTCTGCTGGTGGACAGGGACCCAGCAGGCATTCACCCTCTGCTGGTGGACAGGGACCCAGCAGGCATTCACCCTCTGCTGGTGGACAGGGACCCAGCAGGCATTCACCCTCTGCTGGTGGACAGGGACCCAGCAGGCATTCACCCTCTGCTGGTGGACAGGGACCCAGCAGGCATTCACCCTCTGCTGGTGGACAGGGACCCAGCAGGCATTCACCCTCTGCTGGTGGACAGGAACCCAGCAGGCATTCACCCTCTGCTGGTGGAGGAGGCAGAGGCAGCTCCTGCTGCTCTGCTCCTGGCGGTGGAGGTGGCGGAGGCAGAGACAGCTCCTGCTGCTCTGCTCCTGCCAATGGAGGTGGCGAAGGCCGGACCAGCAGGAATTCACCCTCTGCTGGTGGAGGTGGGAGCTGCAAGCAGTCCTCCCATGGCAATGGAGGTGGAACCAGTAGGAATTCACCCTCTGCTGGTGGAGACTGGAGCTGTGGACACTCTACCTTCCCCTTTTTGGGCCGTGGACGCACCGACTCCTCCCTCTTGGGCTGTGGACGCACCGACTCCTCCCTCTTGGGCTGTGGACGCACCGACTCCTCCCTCTTGGGCTGTGGACGCACCGACTCCTCCCATTCAGGCGTAGGACGTTCGGGCTCCTTCCATTCAGGCGTAGGACGTTCGGGCTCCTCCCACTCAGGCGTAGGACGTTCGGGCTCCTCCCACTCAGGCGTAGGACATTCGGGCTCCTCCCACTCAGGCGTGGGACGTTGGGCTCCTCCCACTCAGGCGTGGGGCGTGGCAGCAAGGGCTCCTCCTCTTCATCCTGCATGGGGCATAGGGCCAACGTGTGCCCATATGCCCCACAGCCAGGGCACCACTCCCCATCCCAGTCTTTGGGCCATTTCTTGAAGCGTCCTGTGGACGGAGCAGGGTATGGTGGTGTGGCTAGGTTGGCCACAGTCGAAACACCACAGCCCTGCTTCCGCCTTTCTCCCTTTGCCCTCCTGTGCTCCTCTCCAGCCTCTTCTCCCCATTTCTTTTTCTTTTTCAAAAAAAAAATACAAAACCTGCGGTTCCGCTCTGGCCTGAGTCCTGGAGGCGCTGTTATCCCTCTTCTGACACCACGTGTGACAGGCTGGCTGCAAGGAGGAACTCAGACCAGAACTAGAAACACACAGAGCAGACAGAGACTTGGGGTTTTGGTGAAGCTGAGCGCGTGATCGCGCTCAGCATTTAATAAACAAAATAATAGAACACAAAAAACAGGACACGGCACTTGCGCCAAAATAAATAGACAAACAAAACGGACTATACACTAAACAACCGGTGGACGGACAGACACACAAACACGGTGAGTAAATAAATAAACAAGTATCGTGCTGGTCCTCCAGCACGCGATAGCAATTGTTTTAAATAGTACTCTCCTTCTCTCTCTCCCGTTCTCCACTCAACGAACACACCACCCCGAGTGAGTGAAAACATGCAGCTTTTATGCAGTTGTACCGAGACTCGATTGCTAGTCAATCATTCAATTGGAATCTCGGTACAACTGCACGTGAATTAATTAAAGTGCAATTCCCCGTGCTCACATATTATTACTTTAACCAGCACGTGAAGTGATTTGTGCCCTTCTCGTGCCTAAATACAAATCTACATCTTTAAATCACACGTGAAACACAGACCCGTCTATATCCCGTGTACCGATGACTATACACCAACATTTACACACAACACGTAACATATAATACACAGGGGGGGGCACTTTGCCACAGTCAGGTACTGGTAGCGGACGATCATCACCATCATTTACCTCGACTTCATCAGCACGAATCAAAGCAGAAGCTGAAAGAGCAGCACTTTTAGCTCGTGCAGCTGCAGTTAAGCAAAAACATGCCATAGAACAAGAAGAAGCAAGGCTGAGAGCTAGGAAGGAGGAGTTGGAAGTACAAACCGAGATAGCAGCTTCGAATGCTAAAATTAAAGTTTACGAAGAATTTGAAGACATGCAAAGCTCGGCAAGGAACTCAAATGATGGAATGAATACATACTTTGATTCCGTGCAGAACAAGCCAGATTCCAGTGCTCAGGAGTTTATTTCAAAAGCCATAGTGATGCAGTCGCAAGCACATGGAATGCAGCAGAGCCACAGAGTGCAACTTAATGAAAGCGCCAGCGATCAACAGGTTGTTCAGAGACAAGCCAGCAAGACGATATAGCTGAAGATCACTCTGATGTTGGATTGGATCCAGTAGCCAGCAAAGGAAACCTCTATGATGTAATGCAGAGACAAAATGACATTACCGAAATCTTAGTGAAGCATAGATTATCCACCCTCCCAACACGTGAAATACCGATGTTTAAAGGTGATCCATTAGGCTATAGAGCATTCATTAGAGCCTTTGAGCATGGGATAGAAGATAAGACAGAAAGCATCAAGGACCGGTTGTATTTCTTAGAACAATACACAAGTGAAGAGCCAAGAGACTTGGTTCGCAGCTGCCAGCATATGGATCCAGATAAAGGTTACCAAGAAGCTAAAATGCTGCTTCAAGATCACTTTGGAAATGAGCTTAAAATCGCTACAGCTAATGTGGAAAAGGCTCTCAACTGGTCTCAGATTAAGTCTGAAGATGGAAAGGCGCTTAATGCGTACGCACTCTTTCTAATTGGATGCCGTAATACTATGGAAGACATTGAGTACATGGAAGAAATGGATAACCCCACGAATATGAGAACTGTAGTGTCGAAGCTTCCTTACAAGCTGAGAGAAAGATGGAGGGCAGTGGCTTGTGACATCCACGAGCGCCACAGGCAACGAGCCAGGTTTAAAGACTTGGTTAGTTTTGTGGAGAAGAATGCTAAGATTGCCATGGATCCATTATTTGGAAAGATTTCAGATGACACACCTGTCAAAGGAAGTGACAAAACTAAATACAGCGATCAGAGGTTCAACAAGAAACTAAGAAACAAGGGAAGTAGTTTTATCACCAGTGTCACAGCTAACTCTGAAGAAAAGAAAGATCCTGAAATGAGCCAAGCAGAGAGATCTGAATGTACACCAACAAACGCATTCCAGAAACCTTGTCTGTTCTGTAAAGAAGATCACACAATGGAGTTGTGCAGACGCATGAGAAGCAAACCTCATGAAGAAAAGATTCAGTTCTTAAAGTCGAAGAGAATGTGCTTTGGTTGTTTGGCTTATGGACACATGAGTAAAGACTGCAAGAAAAGAATCACATGCAAAGTGTGTTCGCTGAAACACCCCAGTGTGTTGCACTTTAATAAAAATAAGAATGCTGCTGTTAAAGAAGAAATGGAAGATAAGAGTGAGGAAACAAGAGTAAGCAGTGCATGCGTGAACCTCAGTGTGGATACATGTGGCCATACTGGGGCCGGTGACCAAGATTGCATTCTAGCAATAACACCTGTGAGAATCAAAGCTAAGAATGGCAATAAGATCGTGGAAACATACGCATTCATAGACCCAGGAAGTTCAGCAACATTTTGTACTGACGCTTTGATGAGACAACTGAACATCAGAGGCAGGAGAAAAGATATTCTTTTGCGCACTATGGGTTAAGAGAAGTCTGTCGATTGCTATGTCATTACAGGTTTAGAAGTGTGTAGCCTAGAAGCAAAACCTTCATTGAGCTGCCAGATGTGTATACACAAAAGGAAGTTCCTGTTACAAAGGACAACATTCCAAAGCAGAAGACATAGAAAAATGGCCTTATCTAAAGGAAGTACAGCTCTCTCAGATTGATGCAGAAGTTGGATTGCTTATAGGCACTAATGCACCAAAAGCAATAGAACCATGGCGCGTAATAAATAGCCAAGGAGACGGACCTTACGCTGTGAAGACTCTGCTTGGATGGGTTATCAATGGTCATCTTAGAGGCAGTGGTGCCAGTTTGAAGACGCAAAGTCATCCATGTGCCACAGTCAATAGAATCTCGATAGCAAACCTGGAAGAACTGGTGATACAGCAGTTCAATTACGACTTCAGTGAACACAGTATTGACGATAAGTCAGAAATGTCAAGAGAAGATTGTCAGTTCATTGAATCAGTATCCAGCACAATAAAATGCATTGATGGACATTACTGCATAGGCCTGCCTTTTAGAAGTAAACAAGTCAACATGCCAAACAATCGACATGTAGCAGAACAGCGTGTTTCTAATCTCAAGAAGAAATTAATTAAGGATCGAAAGTTTCATGAAGACTACAAGAGGTTCATGAACGACATTATTGACAAAGGTTACGCCCAGGAAGTTCCACAAGAACAGCTGAGCCATAGTGATGGAAGAGTGTGGTATATACCACATCATGGAGTATATCATCCCAAGAAGGAGAAGATTCGTGTTGTGTTTGACTGTGCTGCAGTTTTTCAAGGGACTTCACTGAATGAGCAACTTCTTCAGGGTCCAGATCTGACTAACACTCTAATTGGTGTTATGACTAGGTTTCGACAGGAGCCCGTTGCATTGATGGCAGACATAGAAGCTATGTTTCATCAGGTTAAAGTGCCAGCAGATGACTCAGACTTTTGCGCTTCCTCTGGTGGCCTAACGGAGACATAGATCAGAAGTTAGTAGAGTATAGAATGATTGTACATTTGTTTGGAGCTGTTTCATCGCCAAGCTGTGCAAACTTTGCACTTAGAAAGACCGCCGAGGACAATAGAAGCAGTTTTGATCCTGAGGTGATTAACACAATATTAAACAACTTTTACGTTGATGATTGCCTGAAGTCAGTTCCCTCAGAAAGCCAGGGCATGTCATTATCAAAGGAGCTAATGGCTGCATGCTTGAAGGGAGGATTCCGACTAGCAAAGTTGATAAGCAATAGTCGTGCTGTATTAGCATCCATCCCAGAAGATGAGAGAGCGAAAGAAGTTAAAGATCTGGATTTAGACCAGGATAGCCTTCCTATGGATAGAGCTCTTGGTGTTCAGTGGTGCATTGAATCAGACACTTTCAAGTTCAGGATAATAGTTAACGATCGTCCACACACTAGGAGAGGGATACTTTCAGTTGTCAGCTCAGTTTACGATCCTCTCGGATTTCTAGCGCCATTTGTTTTCCCAGCAAAGCTGATTTTACAAGAGCTGTGTAGAATGAAGTGTAGTTGGGATGAAGCTATTCCAGAAAAGTACTTGCAACAATGGGAGCGTTTGTTGATGGATCTTCCCCAGATAGTCAGCTTCAAAGTAAGCAGATGTCTGAAACCAGAAAACTTTGGTGAAATGAAGTCAGCACAGCTACACCACTTCTCTGATGCAAGTGAAAGTGGTTATGGCACTGTAACCTATCTCCTGCTAATGAATGAAAGGGACCAGATTCATTGTGCTTTCATGATGGGGAAAGCCAGGGTCGCCCCATTGAAGCAGATTACGATTCCAAGAATGGAGCTCACAGCAGCTGTGATTTCAGTTCGTGTCGACAAGATGATGAAGAAGGAATTGCAGATTCATCTTGAGGACTCAGTATTCTGGACTGGCAGCATGTCAGTACTTAAGTATATTGAGAATGAAACAACCAGGTTTCATACTTTTGTTGCTAACAGGATATCTGTTATACGTGAAGGATCAGGAGCCACACAATGGAAGTACGTGAATACTGCTCTCAACCCAGCAGATGATGCTTCTAGAGGATTGAAGGTTGAAGCCTTTTTGAGAAATCAGAGATGGATTCATGGTCCAGACTTTCTCTGGAAGTCAGAAGATGAATGGCCAGAACGTCCAAGAGAATCAAGACAAATGTCTGTCGATGACCCAGAAGTTAAGAAAGAAGTTACAGTGAACGTTTTGATTGCGAATGACAGTGCTGAAATGGTGAATAAGCTGATTAATTACTTTTCAAGATGGATTTCTTTGAAAAAGTCAGTAGCTTGGATTCTTAAAATTAAAGAGATGCTTCTGCAGATGAGCAGGAAAAGGAGAGAACTAAGTGGCAATCAGTGAGATTGAAAGCGATCAAGAAAAGCGAAAGAGCTTACTAGAAGAGCAAATGAGAAGGTTCAAAGGAACATTGAGCAATGGAGAGCTTACTGTACAAGACTTGGCAGAAGCTGAGAGAGAGATTATTTGTTTCAGTCAGAGGCGAGTATTTGAAGAAGAGATCACTGCTCTAGAGAAAGGGAGCTTTAATGTAAAGAAATGTAGCCATATCTATAAGTTAGATCCAGTTTTAGAAGATGGAATTCTGAGAGTAGGAGGACGATTGAGTAAATCAGCAATGCCGGTAGAAGTTAGACATCCTGTAATCCTGTCAAAGGATCTTCATGTTTCCAAGCTTATTCTTCGTCATATTCACGAACAACTGGGGCACGATGGAAGAAATCATATGCTTTCTCGTTTACGCCAGAGATACTGGATCACAAGAGCTAATTCAGCAGCAAGGAGAGTCATTTCTGAATGTATTGTCTGTCGGTGTCAGCGTGTCAACGTTGGGGAACAGAAGATGGCAGATTTACCTAAGGACCGTGTACTGCCAGATGAGCCACCATTCACAAATGTGGGTGTGGATTATTTTGGTCCAATTGAAGTTAAGCGAGGACGAAATGTGGTCAAGAGATATGGAGTGATGTTTACATGTTTAGCAATAAGGGCAGTACATATTGAAGTGGCATCTTCTTTGGACACTGAATCTTGTATCAGTGCACTGTGTCGGTTCATCTCAAAACGAGGTCAAGTTTTGGAAATCTGATCTGACAACGGTACCAATTTCATTGGAGCTGAGCGTGAACTGAGAGAAGCTATTGAAAGCTTGAATCAAGCCAGATTGCAAGGAGCTATGCTAAAGAAAGGAATTAAGTGGATTTTCAACCCACCAGCTGGTTCTCACCACGGCGGTGTGTGGGAAAGACAGATAAGGACTGTGAGAAAGATTCTTAGTGCTGTTCTAAAACAGCAAACACTTGATGATGAAGGTCTTCAGACAGTTCTTTGTGAGGTGGAAGCCATCATTAATGATCGTCCAATCACAAGGGTCTCTGATGATGCAAATGATTTGGAAGCTCTAACACCTAATCATTTGCTGCTGTTGAAGACTAAGCCAATTATGCCTCCTGGTTTGTTCAGAAAAGAAGATTTGTATGCTCGTCGAAGATGGAAGCAAGTTCAGTACATGGCTGATTTGTTCTGGAAGAGATGGACACGTGAGTACTTACCGTTGTTGCAGGAGCGACAGAAGTGGTCTCGTGTTAGAAGAAACTTCATCGTAGGAGATGTTGTTCTGATAGTAGATGACACAGCACTGCGTAACTCTTGGATGATGGGAAGAGTTGCCGAAACGATGCCAGATAAGAAGGGATTTGTCCGTTGTGTTCGAGTGCGGACTAAGACCAGTGTGCTGGAGAGACCCATAGACAAGCTTTGTCTACTACTTGAAGCGGATCAAGGACTTTAAAATGTTTAGTGTTTATAATGTTTAAATATTTTTCTGCATTAGTGATGTATGTTTATTTCGCCTCCTTCAAAGGATAATTGTTACGCTTGTTGCTTTAAACAATTAGGGGCCGGAATGTAGGAGCCGAAATGCAATTATAATTAGTAATGTTGTGATCGTTTGGTATTGCTTCTATTCTTTGCTCACTGCGCCCTCTAGTGGTTGTTAAATATAGTGGAGAAGGGGTGAACTAAAAGTGATTGGAAGGGGAAATTACGCAGTTGAGCTTGGCTGGAAGCAAATACAGTTTTTCGACCTTATCTTGGAAGGATTAAAGTTTAAGAGTTACTGTATCTGAAGGGATGTTCCATCCGTGAGACAGATGGTTGTAAGTAAATTAAAACTTACTATTTTAAATATTCGAGTCTGCGCGTCTAGAATAATTATAAGAAGCAGGATAATTTGGATGAGTCGTAAGGTATAAGTAACCAGCCAAAACTCACTCGGAAGTGGCAAATTCGTTTTAACAGAAGCCACCACAATAATAATAATAATAATAATAATAATAATAATAATAATAATAATAATAATAACATACCTTCCCAGTCACTGGTGACAGTTTGTCCCTTTTCTATTCCTATGACAGAAAGACAAATATATAGCTCAGGTTTGGCCATGCAGCACCAAAGAAGTAAAATTACAGTTATCAAAATGTTGTGAAAATGTGTCATGCTAATAATTAATACATTTTTAAAGATTAATATTTAAATACTAGAAATCCAGGAACCTAAATGAAATGTATGTATTATAATTCCCCACTAGGTGGCACAATCAACTCATGCGAAAAGACCAGCATGGATTGACTTGGTTTATTTATTGCTAACCAATGATAAAGGCACAGTAAGGGCACATGGAATGTGATTTCTAAGACGGTCAGAAATTGTTTTGTGATATGGACATGGAGAAACTTGGAAGACACTAGCTAACTACAAGGAAGACAATAACTTTAGATTACTCCTGGTTGGAAACCAGACACTAACCTATATGTGATTACTGTGCGTAAAATAAGTCACCTGAGCTAAATTCATTTTTTATATGTTAAGCAATCTACAAACCACCACACATTTTGGTATAATTCTTATAAATGTTAGTATAATTGGGCACACGCACACGCACACTTTTTCTGCAGGTTGACATTAAACTATCCCAGATGTTTATAAGGGTACGAAAACTTGACTTCTGTTTCCACAGCTCTGGTACCAATGAGTTTCTTGATAGCCTTTAAATATATTATATTATTATACACCATGTTTAATCAAGAATTACAACTGAGAATTATGAAAAAGTGACTGTGAAGGAAAGAGAACAGACATCACAAGTTAAAGGTACAAGAAAGGTAAAAGGCACTGGAAATTACAGATCAAACATTACACACAGCAATTTGTGGTAATGGAATTCCCATAGCTAAAACACCTTCTCTCTCTCATTAATTCAATCCATGTCTTGTAATTATGTACCACCACTGACCTCAATAATACATGTCATTAAATAATGATTTACCTGTTAAATGAAGATTTCATGTAAAAGTATCGGAGAAAAGTCAGAATGTAGGAATTAACAATGAGGGAAATGCAAAAGCTTGTTAACCAACAACAGTTTGAGACACAGTGGTTAGCAATTAAACTGGTGGCAGGGGGCTGATAAAAACATGCAACTAAGGGCAGTTGCATATTATGCAACATCCACACATTCAACATTTATACAATGAGCTACCTGGACACTATTAAAAGGTACATTATACAATGGCAAGGATTGTCCTCCTATTCATTTTAATCTGTTGCGATTCCATAGCCATAGCATTTTTTTTACATGACACAATTGATTCAACGTTTCAGATTATTGCCATTTGACTCCTACAAACTGCTTTATAGTTGTTTTATAAGCAAGGTTATAAAAAATACCCTTTGCAATAAATACATAAATAAATAAAGCCCTTCTTTACACTTACTTTTTTTTAATCTTTGTGATTGGTCATCGGATAGCTGATTGCTCTAGCCTAGACTGTTCTGTCCCTTAGCAATAATATGTAATTTAGTGTACACTAGCTTTAAGTAGCATCTATCATGGGTACCTATGAAGGAAAAATAAAAGTCACGTTTGTACCAAAATAGGTATTAAATTAGCATAGCTGAATTATTGCTGCCGTCTACCGACAACACTGGGCTTGAGCAAATTCTTCTTCTTCTTGAAATAAGAATAATATGTAGTGGGAAACGCGATGAGTAGGGTAGTCTGATGTACTACCAATATTTTAAAAAAGTACTGTACTAAACACTTTGACTGGATCATTTTTATATCATTAACCTAAAGTGCTGGTATTTTAGCTCCGTTTGTAGACTATAAGGATCAGATTTGCTGAAGATATGGTTCTGTGTATATTATATATGTATGTGTTTATATATCCTTCGGATGAGACGTGTGAAGCCTGGAACACATGAGTGTAATGGCACCACTAGCGGGGAGAGGTGAGGGGCAATACAGCAAAATTGGTGGACACACAACAACGTATGCAGTGGCAGTTTCCAAAGTAAATCATAAACCAATACAGCCAAACTGGCCACAAATTATGGACTGGACTTCCAGTGATGATGAGACGGAAGAGGAAGAATTTCAAACTAAATGATATGCTGTTTAGCTGTATCAGTCCAGTATATGCGATTCATTGAAAATATTGTTATTTACGGACGAGGAAAGAAACAGGAGGCAGTGTACTGTTCAACAGTATGTATCCCATCATCTCAACGATACCTTGTCATTCATGAATAGTGAGCTTACTTAAAAGTTACAAAATTGAAATATACATGTATTGCTTCACTCTGTGCTTGGGATTTCTTAGTTACAGTTTAAATAAACGGCAATGAAAGAGGTGTTCATTTAGTAGAGCAACCCTTCATTATGCTTTTAAAAAAATTGCCTTATGTTTCTGAAAGCTTCATTTTCCCCCCTTAACTTTCTGATCTTACAAAATTAACTATCAACTGTATTACCCCCTAAGAGGCACCAAATAAAACCAGGCCAAAATGTTTTGAATGTAATTTGGGATTAACATTTCTTCTTTGTTACTTATGTGTGCGATGAAGTAGTATAAGACATTAATCACACAAATCATGTTAATGGATATTGTGAAGTTTTCATCCAGATATGATGTATCATGCAATCCCAAACCACTCATCGGATTGGTTACAGCTAAATTTGCCGCTGCGGGAAAATGTCTCCGCTGCACTTTTCCGCTACGGTATTTTTTCGTCAACGTGAGTTCAGTCTCATAAAAATAAATGGTGAGCGATATGCACTGCAAAATGCTGTTTTTGCTTGCAACTCATGTGTGTCCCAGGCTTGACTCTGCACCTGCAGTTGCGTAGTTCACCTCTAGTCTCTGTCGCTTTGGATAAAAGCTTCTGCTAAATGACTAATTAATAATAATAACATGTATAACAGGTTTATAATGAATACATATGCAGTCAAAAATGTTTAGAAAATAATACAAAGGATAGTACACAGCGCTTTCTTATGGAATGTTTTTTTATTATTATTTGTGTAACGCTATGTTTTTTATTTATTAATTTTTGTCCCAGTGCTTTTTCATTACACTTTTTCTGGTGGCAAAATGAGGCAGGCTGCACTTACAGTGCTTCAACACAACGTAAAAAGTTAGTGGAAACCCAGTTTAAGAAAGCTGTATGATATCAACAATCGTGCAAGGCCAAATTGGAAGTCAGACAGAAACATTTAAATATACCCTCCATATTTTAATATTAATTAGGTTATCTGCATGTGAAACGAGAATTTCTCTGGCTAAAAGAAAACTACATAGAAAACCACACTACCTGAAAGGTACTATCAAAATAGCGTGAGGAAATTGCCCAAATGTCTGTTGAATCCTTCCTCTTCATTATAATTGATTGAGAAGGTCTTTTTTCAGTGTTTTCCCTCAATACTTTTCCCTCAAACTCTCTACTTTGCTCGTGCTGCCTCCCTCTCCTCTGTTCTAATTCTCCTCGACCTCTCTGCTGCCTTTGACACAGTTGACCACTCTATTCTCCTGTCCTCCCTTGCTGTCCTAGGACCCCTCCTGTTTTCTCTCTACACCTGCTCCCTGGGTCCCCTTATCTCCTCCCATGGCTTCTCGTATCACTTCTATGCTGATGATTCTCAGATCTTCCTCTTCTTTCCCACCTCTGACTCCGACATTTCCTCCCGTATCTCTACCTGACTCTCGGCCATCTCCTCCTGGATGCACTCGCATTATCTCAAACTCAACCTCTCCAAATCAGACCTCCTTTTCTTCCCCCTCTTCCTCCCCCACTGTTGATTTCTCTACCTCTATTCCACCCTTAGCCCCTCCCTCTACTACTCTCAGCACATCTCTACTCTGGCACACTCCTGTCGCTTCTTCCTGAGCAACATATGCAGAATTCGCCCCTTCCTCACCGACTACTCCACACAGCTCCTAGTTCAGGCCCTGGAACTGTCCCGCCTTGACTACTGCAACTCCCTCCTGGCTGGCTTTCCTGCCTCGCTACCCATTGGCTCCAGCTCATCCAAAACTCTACTGCTCGTCTTGACATTTCTCCCTACACCCCCTCTTGCTCCCTCCACTCCTCCACCACTGGCAGATTAGCTGTACCCCCCCCTGCTTCCAGAGCCCGCTCCTCACCCTTGCCCCTCAGTGGTGGAATGATCAACCCACAGATATCAGGACAGCTCAGCCCCTGAAACCTTCCGGTGCCTCCTCAAGACACACCTGTTCAGACAGCATCTGTAAACCTAGCAACTCTCGACCATACTGGACTATATGGCACCCAGTTGTACCAGTACTTGCATCAGCTTGTACTTGCACTGAACTGCTTCATCCCTTGCCACATCCAACTACTGCTCCTAGCTATAACTACTTACTGTATCTTGTACTTGATTTTACTCTTATAGGTAACCGTACTCACGTTTTTTGTAATTGCTCTTATTTGAAATCATTCTTATCCATTTATCATACTACATGCTCATACTGGACATTACTCATATAAACAAATATTTACTGTTTTAACTGCTCTTAGTCGAACTCACTCTTACTTGTAATTTACTGTATTTTTTATTTTGCTCTTACTTTAAGTTGATCTTACTGTAGTTTCATAACTGCTCTTATCTGTATTATGATATTCCGTAATGTGATATTTTACAATGTGATACTTTGTACTGTGATATTTTTTAAGAATTGTAAGTCACCCTGGATAAGGGCATTTGCTAATAATAATAATAATAATAATAATAATAATAATAATAATAATAATAATAATTAACCATGCTCCATGCTCCAATGACATGTTTACAACATCCTGTCAAGAATGGATCCTGCTATTAAAGAAACAATAGAGAACCTCTAAATGTGTCGCAATAGGAGCACACCGTGTGGAATTGCCTATCAAATCTCAGGGGGCCAGTTCTATAACCAAAGAAACAAAAGGCAAACACGTACAGGTACTTAGATTCACTGACCTGGCCAGATGATAAAAACAAAATGGTGACCCAAATGGGAAAATGTATTGCAGTCAATTGTAAAGTCAATTGTCAATTGTAAAACATTATAAAGTCAAACAAATGTATTTGGGGATATTCATGTTAAAATGAATTTTTTCTATGATAATTTAGTTATTTTAGATTTGTATTTTATTTATTTATGTGTGTGTTTTCTTCTCAGCACAAATGGAAAGAAACTTTTGTCTTCATTAATTTATGAACTCCCAGATTAACCGCTAATTGAATTGTGTTGCAGTTAGTCAAAATGTTATTTGACTTAGACCTTTCATAAAGGTCAACCCATGTTGTATAGTCAATACATTAAAACTTCAGTGAAGCACAAAATGCAACTATAGTGACAGGTACAATTTGTTGGATAAACTAATCAAAAAACTTGCAAAAGCTTCCCCTCGCATGACGGATTGATTTCAAATGTAAATGGCAACCCTGGCCTGTCTGCTATATATGCAAGCTGTTCTAAACTAGTATCAGTCACAATGTGCCAGATTTGACAAACTTATAGAGTTATTTCACAAGCAACTGTGGGTCATTCAGGAGACCAGACTTTGCTGCAGCTTCCCTAAAGGAAGGAATCATTGAAAAATGGTCACACTCCAAAACTATTTCAACACCTTGCAGGCACATCACTGTCCAAGGCTGGCCCAGCACCCTGTTGACATTTTCTTACCACCCCCATGTAAAACCCATGGTAGAGAGGATAGAAACAAATAAGGGAATTCGATGTTAATTATTTTTAAAACCTCTTTATTGAATAAAACATACAGTATACCTCTGCTTTCCATCACAGCTGACAGTGATTGCAGCTTGGCTCTGACACAGCTAAAGGCTGGATTCCAGCGCAGGCTCCTGTGTCACAAATTAATGTCATTCTTAATAAAAAATGCATCTTAATTGAAAGGAAGCTGTTTTTCTGAGGGTTTGTAAAAAGAAAAACATATGAAAATAACCTTGAGTTGCTAAAAAAAAAAAGGTTGACATGACAAGAAGTAGTATGTGCATTTATTATCCCTGCAAGGGAATATGTATTCATGGCTATGTCAACATAGTAGAGGTGCTCTTACGTGTGTCCTTATGTTTGTCATACCATCGTATGGCAACAGTGTGTCTCCTTTGTTGATATGAAGGTTACTTACATATATTTTCTGGTTTACAGCGAGAATACTTTTGCATTTTACTGATAGCTCTAATTTTGTACATACAGCGATGGCTGTGAACTGTTTTCTGTTTTCCTTGATTTGAATCAATGTACAGCTGATCATACAGTATGGATTTGAATATTAAGCCAACATTTTGCAGTTTAAAATGTTTCCTGCGAACCCCCCTCCCCATTTTTTTTTACTTAATTCAGATGTACATTTGATAATACATTGCTGAACTTACCTGCCCTTGTCTTTTGTTTTCATTCTGCCTGTGTTTTTGGGGGGATGGTGTGCTGAACATATTAGCCACTATTTGGTAAAGTTGAATTCATGGTGGCTCCCCAACCAGGAAGGTGAATCGAGGCCAATATGAATATTATGTTGGCCAATCAAAGTCTGATTATTGTGGCAATTGCTGGGCTTAGTAACTACTAGCTAGAGCAAAACATTATTTTGTAACACACACACAAAATATAATATTTTTAGTGGATGAAGAATGGGGAGAAAACATAAATCAATTTATGAATATTCAAAGAAAACTAAGTTTCAAAGTATACAAAAAGAAAAAATAGCAGAAGAGGATCAGATGAGGCAGAGGATGCATAGCGCTGCAAATACTGCTGCATTGAGGTACATTTTCGTGCTGACAATAAAATAACATGCTGAAAGTAAGCAACGCATCAAACTATTATTATTATTATTTATTTCTTATCCAGGGCGACTTACAATTGTTACAGGATATCACATTATTTCTACATATAATTACATTATTTTTTACAGGGTGGGGATTATACGAGGATGGCCTTTATTAATAATACTATGCTTTACAAATGCTTCACTGTTTTATTAAATGATTTAAGGCATTTTAGAAATGCCGCCATGAGAGGCTCCTGTCTGCAGCACTATACTTTTGTGTGTTTTTGGGGCTTGAATACAGTACATTTACTGACAATTAACGAGAGTCTATTAGGTGGGAGTTGGGAGGTCAAGGGAGTACTGTACCAGCGAATCAGGAGTGTGTATTGGTTGCTATGGGGCAGGACAAGAAGAGGACAGAGAACAGTAGTTGAGCGTGATGCAGTTGTTTTTCTTAACGAAAAATATTACCTCTGAATATCGGTTTGATTTCTGTTAAAACTAAAATATATCCTACTCGGTTATTTTTTTTCTCACTGTAATTTACCTGTTTGTTTGTAATTTCTCTGTAAGAGAAACCGAAACTAAATCTTCTCATAGATAGTAAGCACACTTTTTCTATATATATATATATATATATATATATATATATATATATATATATATATATATATAATTGTACAGGACTGAGTAAAATTCCAATTGAATAAAAAACAATACAGCTAACCTCCCTACAAGAAGATATCTTCAGCCAGCTTTCAGATTGAGCTTAGAGTGACCGGCAAAGCTCTAAGTTCCTCTGAGTTTAAGTTTTCACGATCCAAGCTGACGATGAGGTAAACAGTCAGCCCTTGTTTTATCCCCTGCTGTGCTGGCACTGAACTCTGCTGGGAAAAAAGGGATGTGAAGGACTGCTGTGCTGTAAGTAGTTCATCTTGGGTTGTCTGTCGGGACTGTTCTATAAAATAACATTTGCTTACTAAGGTGGGTGTACATTAGTTTGTATTACATGCTGGATTGAGGTTGGAGTCTCTTCGGGGGTGTCATGTACATAGGCAGAGTTGCGTGTTTCTTTCTTTATTTTTTGAGCAGGAGTAGAAAAAAATATGTTTACGTTTCTTTATTGAGAGCGTCATTTAGTCGAGGGCGGCATCTATTAAAAAGCTGATATCTGAGTGAGGCGTTAATTCGAGGGCGGCGTTAATTGGAAGTAATACGGTATTTGACATAAAATGGTGATGCTTTAGTTGGTAAACTTATGGAACGCATTGATGGAAATGTCCAGTGTGATTTTTGACGCGTCTCCTGATGGCTTGCACCACCCAGTTCTGTCTATTTTCTTTTCTTGTTATGATTTCAAGGTGAATAAACCCGACTTGTTTTGTGCGGATGTCATGTTCATACCTTCTGCAGACACTATTTCTGTCAGCACAACGATTGCCCAAACGTTCACAAAGTACCGGCTAACTGCATTGATTGTGTCCATCAGTCTGACTGTCACACTCTATATGGTGAACATGATCATTTATTGGTTAAAACATGTATTTTTCTCAGGCACATTTTTACACACATTTTAACTTTAAGAAGCAATCAAATCAAAACGAAAACTAAACAAGAACTTCCTTGTGGGGTAAAACAACTAAACAACTTTGTTGCACTAAAAAAGCTAACTATAAACTGCTATAACTATAAAAATAATCATTTTAAAAAAAACACCACACAAAACACTGCCGTCTCCCACCATTCCGGTCCTTGGAGTACCGTAGCCAGATCATCGCACAGATTTTTATTTCTGTGGCTGTTTTTGAAACTGGAGTTTTACGTACTGCTTCTGAAATAGAATGCACAAGAATCACAATTTAATTTTCCATACATTTCCTGATCAATGTCAGTCACTGGCTGCATCTCCAAGGCCAGAATGTAAGTCTTCCATCTGAATGTATGTAAAACGATGATCTACCCTAGCAATGATTTTTCTACGATTTGTCCAGTATGATTGTAATTTTGAATGACTCATTACAGCTGTCTTATGCATACAGTTAAATACATACAGTTGTATACTTCTTAAATAAAAAAAGCAAATAAAAAACACACCTTTCAACTGACACGTGTGCTGCAAACTCAAATATCTGTAAAATAAGGTGACAAGAACCTGGTTACTATTATTTTATTTATTTATAAATGTTATGTACCATTAGAAAAATACAATGTGTTATGTATACGATAAAAAAATGACAAAAAAAATGTGTATTAATTATATAGTTGGCTACAATAAGTTGTATAAAACTGCTAGTTCATGTAGAAAGTATTTTATTTTGTGTCCTTTATATTTTTATTGTAATAAAAACTTTAATTTTTTTTTTTATTATTATTTGTAAGAAACTCAGATATTTTGTTATATTGTGCTGTATATGTTTTATCTTTTGAAGAGTGTGTCAATTAATTGGCCAGATTTGTGTCTTCATTCGGCTGTAAGAATTATCATTATGCCTTTGAGTTTGTGGTCAATCATGCTTTTCTGGTTCTTGGTACAGCAAAATCAGGTTGTACATTTAGCACAATATCGACGTCCTTGCAGACAGCTGCGAGCGACTTACTATATACAGTATATATATATATATTACTATATATATATATATTCTTAAAAACATACACTGATTAAACAAATAACACTGAACATTTAAACTTCAAAAAAGAAACTTAAAATTAATATAGAAAAGCAACATCATAATTATTTTATCATTTATGAAAAGTATGTTTCATAGATTATAATTTACTAGCCTTTGTAGAACATTTCTACTTTTACATAAATGGCTAGCTCTAGGCCTATGTAGAAAACTTCTACATCACCTACATATATAAAATAACTTATAAAATGGGTTGGGAAATATCTGTGTCCTGAATGGCTGATAGGCATTCCAAGCCATTGAATTATTACAGTACAACCAAGGGGTAAAAACAGGTCCCAGCAACTGAGACTTTTTACAAACAGATATTACTGCACCGAACGTTTAAGAACACAGATATCGCCCAACCCATTTTATAAGGTAGTTTAAGAAGATATTGGGCACCAGCTAAGGAAGACAGGAAGTCCTGAAGTTACATCCTCCCTGCAGTACCGTTGTCAACTCATAAACAAAAAGGCAGAAACAAACTCTCCTACTCACTAAACAATGCCACCTACTGCAAAATCTATCCAACTGTGTAACCAGCCATTTAAGAGAAGGGGTGATGAAAGGAGGGGTAAGGATTGACTTCATGACATCATGGCCAGATATCTCAGCATGGAAGTGTGGGGACAAATAAAAAAAAAAAAAAAACAGAATTAGTGCAAGCAATGTTAACAGTTTCTCCTTCCCTTAATTTATCAGATTTACTTTGTTTACGAAAAGAAAGACACCCCGAACTGCAGCAGGACCCCGTCAGGCAGCCAGAGGGAGCAGAAAAGGGCAAACGGAACACACACAACACTTTATGTGCTCAAAATGCACAGAATGTGTCACCAGAGACCAAAGTTCAAGGTGCACATGACTGCAGCAAAACATTCTTGAGTAGGGAGAAGCATCCGGAGCGCAGAACGTTGACAGAACTCCAGGACTGCTTTATGATGGTTGGTTTGGAAGATAGGTTAGAGTAGCTCTTAGATGTCCTGCACGACATTTGTATCCTGAATGTTGGAGCAGATCCTTGAATGTCCTGCCGCATCATTTCCAAATTAGAATAGATTTTCTATTGGATTTGTTGAGATGGCTTGTTGATTGGGTAGATTGGTGTGTGAGTGAGTGATAGACATCTAGTTTATCAGGGGCTGGAAGTAATACTTTAGAGAAGCAAATATAATAGATTCAAAGGCAACAAGCAGCTTTTGTAAAAACATGTTGAGATGTCTCTTTATAACTTAACTGAAGTAATTCCCATCTGGTAAGTTAGTCTAGCCTGTGGTTAAAAAAATAATGCGAATGACAAAATTGAATGTCCCAGGCAAATTACTGTTTGAATTGTTCTTGATCTTGAAGAATTGGCTGTGTGACATTTAGAGAAATCTGGCACTTTGAATAAAATGATCACAGCATGATAAAACGTGTTTTTTGTGTTTATAGCCGAACATTATATTTTGGATAAATACTGGGGAGACCTGTATTATAAATTAATCGCGGTAGAACCATTTTTGATTAACTTTGATTAAAGTTGTCTTGACTTTTATAGAACTTTTCCCCTGCTTCGTGCATCAGAAGACTTAATTAAATCTAAATATTTGGTCTATTTTGGCAGCTCTTATCTTTAAGTGAATAATATATTTAAAAAGTCCCAGCAACTCCTTTATAATTGGATATGATTTCATGGTTTCCACCTTTTCTAATCTCTAAAATATATGAGGTAATCTTCAGACTGATAACATATTTTCCAGTATCATAAGGTTTGTATTATTTATTAATATATATATATATATATATATATATATATATATATATATATATATATATATATATATATATAGTTTTAATATATAACACCAGCTCTGTTTAATTATTCCAGGCTTAGTCTAAAATATATTTCCAGTAGTCCTTGACAATTTATAAATAAGAATTTGAGGGGCACACTTTCTAACCTGAGTTTACTTTTAATTTATAAGAAACTATACTGTAAGAACTTTCATAAATTCATTGCATTAGATCAGTGGTTCTCAAACTGTGGGTCACCAGTCCCGAATACTTGTGCAATTAAAAAATACATATTTTAGTTTAAGAAACAGGTATGTTCATTTATTATTATTGGCACTTTTTACTCCAAATGAGTCCTCATTTTCTCTTCCTGCCTTTGTCTGAACATTCTGAACTGGTTACCTAGCAACTAACTAAAACTTTTTTCCGCTGTTACATGTGTAACCAAGATAGAAAACGACTAAATGAAGTTTCACAAAATTTGACATCGGAGAACCGAGATGCTTTAGTTACCTTGTTCGGGAAGTCTGTGGGGAGAGTTGGTTGCGTGGTGCGATCTGAGAGCGCGGTCCATTTTGCTATTTGGCGTAGGGGTGGATAATAATAATTGAGGAGCCTTTAAAATAAATGTGTAAACATAACTTAAAAAGAAGTTAGTCTTGTATGTTATGGTGAACATTTATTTTGGAATTGTATTATGTAATTTTGTGTTGTATGAATGTGTGATACTTTGCATTATTTAAAAGAAAGGAACGATACAATTTTTTATTTTTTTTATGTTAAAGCTTAATGCACTGTTGTACTGTTGTTTCATTTTATTAGCATAAACTGAAAGCAAAGAGTACGGCTTCACTGATTACCTACAGACTAGACTACCTTGTTCTATAGGGTTATTTTGTTTGTAGAGTACTGATATTTTGTAAAAATAGAGAATGATTCTTCTTGTATTGCTGTTTCTAGCTGAGAGTTGTGCTAATGAAGAGGGACAGCAACCCTGATTATCATTTTCTGTTTGCAGATACTGTATTTTTGTTATTTCTCTTTTACTGTTTAAAAGTAAGCTGAAAAGAAAACCACTATACGATCATTAATGGTATTACGTTTAATTGCGTTATTAATTATTGTAATTGTATGCATGTTTAGAGTCCGCGCTCTTACACTCAAAAAAAGCTGAGAGTTGCGCTAATGAAGAGGGACAGCAACCCTGATTATCATTTTCTGTTTGCAGCACAATAAAACAATTGCCTTGTGAAGCCAGTAGTGCGGTGTCTTGATTCCAGTGTGAAGTGGCGTGGGGAAGAAAGTGACCCAGGCTACACGTCAGCCAATCAGCACTTCTGTGCCGGTCTTGCATCAGCGGAATACACTTCTGTAGTGTTAACTCGACTATATTTGCTGTGAAGGGAGTTCAGAAAGTTTTACTGTATTGTAGCATTTGCCGCTAGAGGATAATCCTGCATCAGGGAAAGGTGCACACAGGACTTGGGGTATTAATATTTGGTGAAATCTGTGCTCCACGAGCTAGTTTGGAGATTGGCGTGAGCTTCTGTCCAACTGGAAAATGATAGTGTAGTTATGTTTACCCTTTTTATTTTATTGTGTGTTTTGGTGCATACCTCCTTTTATTTTCTATCCCTCCCTGCTGAGTATCTGTCCGTGTTCCTTCTTTGCCATCAATACTATTTTGCTACAGTATTTTAAAATGGAGCATTTTCTGAAGAAGAGTATTATAAACGGTAGTAATGAATGGGAGTCAAGCGGCACTGCAAGCAAAAGAAGTGCTGACAACAAGGATCCGATCAGCAGCAAAAAAACAAGAACCCGAACATATGATAAAAAAAATATTTGGAATACGGTTTTAGCTGGTTTGGTTCTGAAGAGGAGCCACGGCCGCAGTGCGTGGTGTGTGGTGAAATGCTGGCTAAGGAGAGTTTAAAGCCATCGAAAATATTGCGGCACTGTAGCAGGGCGGTAGTAAGCCTTGCTGTTTAAATGTATTTGTTTCTTTTTAGAACGGAGTTTCCCCCTCCGCCCCTGTGCAGATTATTGTTTTGTGTTTGTTTGTTTGTTTTATGATTTGTTTATAAATATGATGTTGAAGCCGATTTGTTTTGTTTAGTAGCGTGGCTGGGTAGCCCCATCCACAGCAGTTTAAAAACCTCATGCAGAAGGTGGCCATCTCCTGAATTAAGTGATTAATTTGTTGCTAAATCGGGAGATGGTCACCTGCATAAAAGCCTGCATCTCGCTACACTCAAGTGTGGGTGAATGAGAGGAGCGGAGAGAGCGAGGAGAGAGAACACAAAACTTAATTAAATACAGGAACAGTGACAGCAGTTGCCCAGCCTGACCTGTGTTATTATTTATTATTTTGTGTTTGTTATTTGTTTTATTTAAAATATTTATTTTGCTCTGCGAGTACAGTGTGTTTTTGTTTAAACCTTTTATTTATTTTTGTATTTAAATAAACGGCACTGCCGCGTCTTTATTATTTTGAAATCTGCAGTATTTGGTGTCAGACGACTCAGCCACCCTGTCACAAGCACTCACAGACAAAGCACGGTTCTTTTCAAGGGAAACCTATCGATTTATTTCAGTGAAAGTTGACAGAGCTAAGGGGCCACTGAAAGTACTCAAGTTGGCGACTACAACTAACGAGAAGGCTCTCTGTGCATCTTTTACTGTGTCACACTTGATAGCCAAAACTGGTAAACCCCACAATATTGGAGAAACTTTTTTTTCTACCGTGCACCAAGCAGGTGGTTTTGATTATGATGGGACAAAGTGCTGCCAGCCAGCTTGATTCGCTTCCCCTGTCTAATGACACTGATGCCTGGCATATTCACAGTATGGTATGAGCAAGTGATCGTCAAGGCAAAGCAAAGTATTTTTTTTTTTTGCTATTCAAATGAACGAAATGACTGATGTGTCAGGTGCTGCTCAGATGGTGACCTACATTAGATTTGAAGATGACGGGAATTTGTTTCTCTTTTGGATGGTTTTGTCTCCGATGCTGGCTTGGAAAGGCAGCGTTGTGTAGGCATTTGCAGTGATTGTGCTCGTGCCATGACAGGAAACACAGCGGGTTAGTCACCAGGGTGCAGGCTCTTGCACCACAAGCCATTTGGACTCACTGCATGACACAAAGACAAGCCCTTGTTGCTAAAAAAAAATACAACCCTGTGAACGTGTGGTTTGCAGTGTGCAGTGAAAGGGTGATGCAGGTGCTCCAGACAATGACAAAACACAAAGTTTATGGTTCAAGTTCTTTTTATTTTTTGTTTCCACTCTCCTTGACCATATAAATAATAAATGCTGGCTCCACCCAACTATGGGTATTGCCAGTGTATAAACCAAGGGGTTGCAGTCCCAAAATAATAATCCACAAAACACAGACACACAACACAGAAACAGACACATCTCAGACAGTGTGTGCTCTAGGTGCAGGTGCAGGTGCAGGTGCGGTGCTCGATCCAGGGATGCTTGCTGGTGTACAGGTGCAGTGAAGGCTGGGCTTATGACTGGCTTGAAGCGGCAGCTCCCGGATATGTATAATAGCTGTCTGGCAAAGACAATGATACACAGTTATTTGCAACAAACAATTCACTCACTGTTTTCTCCATCCTCATTTCCTCCCATTAACCACAACAAAGGAACCGATTCTGGCATCAGTACCTTCAGCCTCGCCCCCTCCGATAGCTAGTTCAATCACATCTCCAATTCATGACTGAAACTTCGCTCACCGTACTAGGGCGATGACACCTGGTACCGTAACGCCGTCTACCTGAATGGCCGGCTTCTGACTGCCCCTGGAATGAACTGCCCAACCAATCATTTGTGTGATGAGATGGGAGCAGAGCACTATCAGCTACTTTATTACACAGACGTTTCAGAATATTTCTTTCCGACAACAATTCTGCGCTGGCTGTAAAGCTTGTAGATGCTAAATGGCTTGCTTTGTTAGGTTACCTGGCAGATATTTTCGATCGCTTGAATGTCCTTAACATGTCACTCTAAGGATGAGATACATCTGTCCTTACTCTCATTGACAAAATCAAAAGCTGGATCAAGAAGCTGGCCTTGGTACGATTGCGTAAAACGTGGCAGTCTGGCAGCATTTTATTTATTAGATAACTTTTTTGATGAGAGCACCTTTTCAAAGAGTGACTTACAATCCATTATCACCAACAACCTGGAAAGCCTTCAGCTACAGTTTCGAAAGTACTTCCCTAAAAAAGACTGGAAAGCAGAGGGGTGGATTAGAAACCCCTTTATTACTAAAGCGACTGCAAATGCAAATTTGTCACTTACAGCAGAAGAAACATTGATGGACCTTTCTTGTGACAAGACACTAAAGCTCAGATTTTTTCAGCAACCTCTTGCTAACTTTTGGATTTCTGCGCAACAAGAATATCCAGAGCTATCATCTTCAGCTCTAAAAGCGTTCATGCCTTTCCCGTCTACCTACCTTTGTGAATTAGGTTTTTCTGCACTCACTTCACTAAAAAACAAATACAGGACCCTGTTGAAGATGACCTTCGCCTTTACCTCAGCCACACGGAGCCCCGTTACAAGCATTTGTGTTCATCCATGCAAGCTCACCCCTCCCATTAGATAAGCAATGTAATTTTTTTAAAAGTATTATTATTTTTTATACTGCTGACTGTAAAAATAAGCAATGGTTATATTTTAGTTTTGTTGATATTGCCTTGTAATGCATGTTTTACTTACTATAATCAATATTAAATATACTGCAGTAATACAGGGCAGTGGGATCGCGTAATAATTTTTATTGGTAGAAGGGGGTCGCTGTGCCACGAAGTTTGAGAACCACTGCATTAGGTCATACTTTTGCTAGATTCAAGAGACGCTTAGACCGGTATCTCTACAGATAAGATGTCCTAATCATCCTAATTTCAAGCAACTAAGTTCTCATGATTTCTATTACATGAGAGTAGATGTTAAAACTTCATGCTGATTTGAACTAATGTGATCCATTTGTGTTTCCTTCCATCTGATGATGTAGATATCCTTCTGCCTGGTGTTGATGGCTGAAGTGTAATGCTGGCTCCAGGGATCAGCTTATTTTGCCTCCCCAGTGCATCAGCACACACAACAGCTGTGATGCTGGCTCCGGGGATCAACCACAGTGCGGTCTCCCCAGCGCATCAGCATGACAACCGTCTGGATTGAGCTAAGTAGGGTACATCTCTGGGGTCTTCAAGTGGGCACCTTCCGACCTTGTGTTTCATCGACTAGCCCACGACACCTCAAGAGGGCTCGATGGTGATTCTGGCACCCCAGAATCACCCCCCTCCATCCCCCACTCAACTCAACCCAGCTTACTTACCTGTACATCAATGTTTCTTTCTTTCTATTGTGCTTGAGATCCCCAACCAGAATCTTTTTATCTCAACCACAGCCAGTTGCTGCTCCTCTCTGCTGCTTCAGATAAGTTCTTCACTGTGCGACACAACTCTTGGCCACTGAATCCGACGTCTCTGAGAAACCGGGTTGTAGAGTGTGCCATAAATCCTCGACAACCCACCTCCACTGGGTAAACCCAGACTCTCCATCCTCACTGTTCCACTTCAGCAGCTAGTTAAGCATACCGCAGTTTCTTCCTCTCATATGCCTCATCTACAGCATCCTCCCATATCACTGTTAACTCTACCAAGTGAAAAAAGAAATATCTGGTCGAAGGTTAGTGGTGGCAATCTCAGGTGGAAAAATAAGCCGTTGACCAACATCTGCCAACATTTTCCAGTCTCTAGCAACTTCCAGTTGTCCTGGGCGAGGCTTTGTTTTAACACCTTTTCTTTGTGGTTGCTCTCCTGGGCTGAGGAATGTTGTCTTTTGTGTGTTTTGATGTAACTGGTGGCAACTATTGGTCATGTTATGCTTGTCTTTCAATGCTAAGGCCAAACATCGCAGCACCTGGTCATGTCGCCAAGTAAACCGTCCTTGGCTAAGACCCACCTTACATCCTGTCAAAATGCGCTTTAATGTTGTAGGTGTTGAAGACAAAGGAGATGAGGGATCCTCTCCTACCCAGAGGTTTAGGTTCTGTGGTGATGGGAGAACATCATATGTTGACCTGATGAGGAAACTGATCCTGCTCTGTTCCATTGTCCATAGGTCTTACCAGCCAATCTTGCGTTGTTCCACACTCTCCCATCTCATCCGTTCTCCCTGCTTGGCCTGGGAAATGGCCTTTACGCACTTCATCCTCTGTTCCTGCTTCTGCACCTCGTTGACTACCAGCTTCGTCCGTTGAGCTTGGGCTGCCTTGTGCCATGTAGGAGGAGCTGAACTGAGACCAAGACCATCTTCCATGATGAACCTGCCCCATGATATCACCGATTCGAAGGGCAGCCTTTGCATCTTCCACATCTTTCCTTGATTAAAGCTTCCAGCTTCTCTAAACCTTGTACACAGTCAGTGGCCACAAAAGCCTCGGCAGTAGACCAAACTGAAAGCACCAGAGTTTTAGTTTGCCCTGTATAGCGCTGCTGTCTATGCTCTTCAACCCTTCCACTGCTTGTTGTCTAACTTCTCCCACACGAACTGTGTCCTTTAGATCCCCCATTGAACCATCTCCCAAGACTTTTCACTGGCTTCTCAGACACTGTTGGTAATGCCTCACCATTAATGTAGAACCTTTTATCTATTACTTTACCTTTAATTATAGAGATGCTCCTTGATTTAGTGGGCTTGAATTGCTTTCGTGCCCATTCAATGTTATTGGTTAATTTGCCCAATAACCGATTAGTGCAGGCTACTGTTGTGTTGAGGCTACTGTGGTTGTCATGTCATCCATGTATGCTTGAATTGGTGGTAGTCACATTCCAGAAGCCAAGCGCTCTCCTCTCACTATTCTGGTGAATTGATAGGTAGGATGTCTGAAGAAATTGACATAGGCTCCTGCCTTTTTGAATCTGTATGTGTTTCCTCCAAATATCTCTCCAGCTCAAACTTAGATGCTTTTAGTGGGCCATTTTTCTCACTGGTGAATAACTTCTTTACACATTTGAATGGGTCTTTATAAAAGTTAGTTCTCGCATGCTCCTTCTTTTTGTAGCGTTTCCTAGACACTCAGTTCTGTGCAATGTTGCAGCAAGCTTCTTTTATGACCCTTTGTAACAGATTGAGTCCCTCCTTCTGAATTTGTTCTGCTCTTCTCCATTGCTTCCTCAGCTGTCTCCTTTCTCTAACTAAGCGTTCAATCTCCTGCTGCCGTCTAGACTTTCCAAGAATAGTTTGTACTTTTTCCTTCCTTTTTTCAACTCCAAACCTCTTGCTTCCATAAGTGTATATGATGTCACCAAATTTATCCAGCTTTTCAACTGTTCCACTTAACCTTTCCAACGCAAAACAGAGATCCGTGTTTACTGTGTCCCACGCCATTTAATTCCAGGCTTGTGCCCGTTGAGGTTCTTTTCTCTCTTATGCTGGTTTGTCTGACTGGGTTCACAAGGATCATTAGGTTAATCACTTTTATGGATAAAATAATGAGGCAATTAGAATAAGACAATTAACTTTGTTTTCTTGTAACATAAAGTACCTTCTGTTAGTTAATATAAAATATTATACACAGCGAAGGAACCTTAAATTGGAAGCACCGTCCAACCAGCAAAATCCCACTTTGAACACCAACATCCATTTTCCCCTTATTTCCGAAGGTCTAATGCTGCCTTGCTGATGCAGGCAAAAACCAAGGGGCCTTTTTCAGTAAGTCTACTGATAAGAAAAAGCTTCATGCATCTACCAATGGTTTTTAATTAGGTCATAGTTTATACTAAATCCTTTACACTTATATTCTGTTTCAATTAGAGTAGAATACCTGTGTTTAACTTAAAGACTGCTTCCAAATCAAGCTTATCTCTTTTTCTAAATAACAAATTTGACTATGAACACACTCTCAAGCCAATTAAATTGCTCATTTTCTGTTACAATACTTGTTTTCTATTACAGTAAAACTTAAATTGTGGCAACACTTCCTTTTTAAGTCTGAAATGTAATCCTGTCCAAAGGTTGCTTTTTCTTTGCAATACCTAAGAAGCTCCGTGTTTTTGGCTTACAAACTTTTTCCGAATTAAAGTTACTGCTTTTCTGATAAGAACTTTCACTGTAAACACTTTTTTAATTTAATTAAATGAAACGCTCACTTCTGCTTTTCTCTCAAGGTTAACACAGGCTTCCGCACTAGTAGTTTTCTGATAAGGGAAGTCAGTACTTTTCACAGGTGTTACTGATTAGCATGACCCCCATTCAGCTCCCTCTACTCAAACTCACACAGACCCTAAATTAAGGTCCACTGTTACTACACTAGAATATTCAAATACAGAATCCTACAGCATTACTTATAAGCTAATAAAGAGTATATTATAACATTATCCTAAACAGTGTATTTCCAACGATTTGTTTGCAACATCCAGTTCATATCAAACAGATCAGCTCTTCCAGCAAGATTCAAATTCTCTATTTCCAGCCTTGAATAGATCTCAGATAACGAAGGCCCATTTCTTAAGTCTGGCCAGTTTCCAAGAACTAATTTGCCTCTTCCTATTGTAACACAGTACTTAACCTTTTAAAGGTAAGCAACGGTTTTAATAGAGGTATCAAATCCTTATCTGAATCTTAGGTTCAAAGGAGGCTGGTTATCTAGTCCAGTTGTACCCTATGGGTTCAATGCTCAAGGAAAAAAAATAATATATAGAATGGTTAGAAAGCAATCCAAATGAACAACAGGACTCATGTGATCAGTTGGCCAAAACTTTTTTTTGTATTTCAATACAGTTTCAAAAAAAAATAATGCGCAATAACAACAGAATTGAGATCTCAATAAAAATAAGAAAAATAAAGTATCAAAAAAATAAATAAAAAACAGTCTTTGTGCACTTTATTCAACTATTCCTACCACCCGCCAAGTTGGAGCAGTGTTGGTTTTCAAGGTTCGTCCTTGCTCATAAAGCAGGAATGACACTGAAGACAGTTGAAGTTGGCTGAAGTTGTCGCAGTCAACCTTCTGGGATCTTCTTAAATCTCAAAAAACAAAAACCAGCCTGTACAAAATTGTACAGGACAATTTATTTAATGCAGATCACTTTAACCTGTTAATACATCATCAATCCATATCAAACAAATCACATTCATTTTGTTACTATTATTCAGAACAAAAGATAAAAAAAACTACAATCTTTCTGCAACATTTAAAAGCTAACTTTTTTTTTTTTAGTAATCAAATTTCTTTTTTTTAAATCTTATTTCTTTTTCATTATATACATACATTTATATATGTATATTCCTGAAGGCATAAAACGTATGTAGTATACATCCTCAAAAAGACAAAATTATAAAAAATGCATTCCGCTGCATTTTATTATTTATTTTAAGCAAGAACAAAAAAATAACAGCAATCTGCACTCAGCAAAAACTACCAATACACAAATAATATCGTTTGCAATATCCTTTCCTTTTTCTTTACAAAAAAACTTTACTGTATCTAGTTACATTGTACTGTGTGCATTTTACGTACATTCTTAAATAACAAATTCAGAAAAAAATAATACAAGTTTTCCCTTGTTTCTTTTCATTTACTTATATCTTTTATAATATCCTGACTGGTTTTAATATTTAATCTTTTCATTGCTAGCGTATACTATATACAGAGAAAAAACACATGCGGTAAACATAACTCACCAGGATTCTCTATTTTCTTTTTTATCAGACGAAAAACAATTCGAACTTGGCTCAGTTTCAGTATCCCCGATCTCTCTGGTACTCTATTTTCTATAATCTTGAAGAATTACTCAATATTTTTCAATATTTTTCTTGTTATTTTAATCTCTAGGCCGCCTTCTTGTCTTTCCTGCTTACCACGCGCTAAGGAATCGGAAGTGAAAGAAAGTTCTAGACGTTTTTTCTGTAAGGGACCGTCAATAAAGTACGGACTGAAATGAAAACTCTGGTTACTTGGGGATCGTCTCACAAGCACAAAATAACCTGGGTTACACTATCAAAGTTAACACAGACAAACTTATTTCTAACATTAGGTAATTGTCTGCTCTGTTTCTTAGTTCGAATCCTGTTATCCTGCTCGTAATTTGCTGCAATAGTATATTCTTTAAAGCACAGTATAGTTATTACAATATTTTAACATTGTTGCAGTTTCATAATGTTCAATTTGTATCCCAAAGATCATCCTGCTTCTACTCTCAGTGAGTGCCAAAGCCACCACAGGATCCTTTATCCACTGCTGCACATCACAGGTGTGGGTGACAGTCTTTAAAAGCTGATACCTGCAAAAAACTTAAACCTTTTTAGCCAGGCTCCCATCTCTACATTTTCATCTCCATCATCAGTGGGGAAACTTCAAAGACATTAAGCTGGTTTTATCAAATGCATCTCTGCCACATATACCTTTCACTCAAAAAGGTGCTTGCACCTTGTACAAGGGAGGAAGGGTTTTTAGGGTCACACGTGACAGCTCCATGGCAGTGATGCTCCTGACAGCACATTGGATATGCGTCACAGGTTTTTCCAAAAGCAAGGTGTCGCAGTCCTGAATTTGATTATGCAATGCAAGGAGAAATAACAATATTACTACATTGCACATTCCTACCTTGTGAATTTTTGAGATGAGGATTACTGGAATGAGAAACGTTCTGCAACAGAGTGACTGGGATAAAAGGGATTGCTGCAAAATGAAACATTGCAGCATCTGTAAGATGGATGTGTTGTTTTTTTTGTTTTTTTAGACAATTCCTGTCAGGATGTTTCCTCCCAAATCCTGGACTCTTGGAGAGTTTAATCCATAATGCGATGGTAAGGGACAACGCTGATACCCCCGGCCGAGGGTACGCAACCAAACAAGCGACAAGCGGTAGATTTGAAAGCACGACAAGACTGAGTTTGTGAAACAGGTATATATATATATATATATATATATATATATATATATATATATATCTTATAGGTTAATTGGAACTTTGCTGGTAATAGGCTTGTAGATTAACCAAGGAATGTACCAGGCACTTGTACTATAGATTTCCTGCCTGAAACCTCACAAGCTTTATAATTCTGTGGACTTGTGGTTTAATTAAACTCAATCTCTGACACTGAAAGCAAAATAGTATTCAAATAGTTTCCCAAACCCGAGGGACTCTAGTCCATATCAAGAAACAACACAGTTTGCCACAGTCTGCTTTAGCCCAAGCTCCCAACTTTCATAAACAACAAATAATATTTCAGACACAAAATAATTAAATAAAAGGCTTTAACTAAAGCGATAAAGAATGCGTTTTCAGAGTCTGTTTTTATTTATACTTATGGCTGTCAAACGATTAAAAAAATTAATCTTGATTAATCTTGCAATTAAAAAAAATTAATCTAGATTAACCACAATTTTAATAGCATTTTTAAACAGTACTAGAATACAATTTTAATTAAAGATATTTTAAGTAAACAACAAAACTCTCTTCAAATAAAGATTTTGTTTGGAAAGAGTTCATTATTAATTAAAAAAAACAAAGAAACACAAAGGACTGATCCCGTTCTGATGCAAGTTCCTGTTTATTAGGAAGTACAGAAAGACTTTTGCTTAACTTGAATGTTTTTCACCTCTTCAAATATATTGTTTTTCAGTAATGATACAGAATACAAAGTATACAAGGCTCAATATACTTTTCATTACAAATGTGTTTAGTTTCCCCCCCTCTCTCCAATTAATTTTATACAGTGCAATCACAATTTACATTGCCAACTTTTGCTTGCACCTAATGTAAACTACTGAGTATTCTCGTGGGCCCCTGCATGCTTCGACTACCATTCCAGCGGACATTCTTCCATGTTTATGATGGGTTCTGCTTTATAATGATCCAAAGCAGTGCTGATTGACATTTCTTCACCTTCATCGTCTGAATCAGATGCCACCAACAGGAGATTCATCTTTTTTTTTGGTGGTTCAGGTTCTGCAGTTTGCGCTACAGGCTGCTGCGCATTGACTTCTGACAACAAAGTACCAATTAAATTCCACACCTCACCTCACTCAGATCATGGAAGGCACTTCAGATTATTAAACCTTGGGTCGAATGCTGTCACGATCTTTAGCCATGAGATATTGGTACTTTCCTTGCGTTTTGTTAGGTCTGCAGTGAAGGTCTTCTTAAACTGAGCAACATATGCTGGGTCATCATCCGAGGCTGCCATAACACAAAATAGCTGAGGCAGCTCTAATGTAGTTAAAACATTTAGGATACAAATTCCAAGTGGTTTCAAGTTAGTGAAATGTTTTAAAGGGTTGAAAAATGTGGGTGAGGATGAATCTCTTGGTGAAATCAGGTGTAATAAGGGTGGGGGCCTGACACAGTTTACGCTTAATAGTATCAAACGCCCCCTGACACTCAGCTGACCACTTAATTAAATTTGGAGCACTCTTTCTTGGTGTGGTTGACTAAAGGGTTAACCACTGTGCCATACTCGGGAATAAAGCCGCGGTAATAACCGGCTAATCCCAGTAGTGACCTCACCAGAGTCTTGGTTTTGGGGATTGCCGCGTCGACCAAAGCCAGGATTTTGGTGACCACGGGTCTCACCCTTCCATTTCCATTACAAATCCCAAATATTGAGTCGCTGTCTTTGCAAACAAACATTTTCTCAAGTTAGCTGTCAGCCGGGCTGCCCTTAAGAGACTGAAGGACGTCTGTAACCCTAGCCAAATGCTCTCGCCAGGTGGAGCTGTAAATCACCACATCATGAAGATATGCATATTCATGATGTGGGCGTAAACCCTGGTCTCTGAAAGGCAGCAGGCGCGCCATGTAGCCCAAACGGCATGGTTTTAAAGTGAAACAGCCCTTTTGGTGTTGAAAATGCAGTTTTCTCTCTAGAACTGCGGGTTAAGGGGATCTGCCAGTATCCCTTTGTCAGGTCCAGAGTCGAGATAAACTATGACAACTGGACTGCACCACTCGCTCCTGGAAGGCTCAATCACCCCAAGTTCGAGCATGTCCCATACCTCTTTGCGAACGCCACTTTGTTGACTTTCCGGGGTCCAGTAAGGTCTCTCTCGTACTGTGACACCTGAAGGAGGGATAATTCAACCAAGTTAGTTCTGCCGGGCAAGTCAGAAAAAAAACATTTCTGAACTCCTGTGGCGGAGTGTCCCGCCCTATTTATTATTATTTGTATTTGTTTGCGGCACGGATAAAAGCGCCGGCGTTTGTTATTGTTTTTATATTTATATTTAAAACCTCGTGAGGATGCATGACTGATCAGCTACTGATTATTTAACTAGATGACAGTCATGCATCCTTACCAAACGATGCAGACTGTGGCCGAGGGGTAATAAGATAATTAACAACTAGTTAACCCTCGGCCAGAGTATAAGAACCAGCAGCTGTTTGGGTTGGTTGTTGAGTGTACAGAGGAGAGTACGGGAGAGCGGAGAGAGAGCGTAGAGTACAAAACAATTGCTAAACGTGCTGGTTTAGCCAGCACGCCACTTACTTGTTTGCTGTTTATTCGTTTGGCCCTCATGCCCTTTGCTTTGGTTTGTGTTTTGTTGTTTTGTTTAAATCTTTTGTTTTGTTTATTTGTTTATTAAAACGCTGAGTGCCATAGCATTCAGCTTCACCCGCCCATCCACTGTTTGTGATTCAGTTACTTCCTGGTCCGTGACGTCATCACACTCACCACTGCGAGCCAGACTGTCACATATGGTGTCAGAAGTGGGATAAACAACGCCTCCAACAGCCGGACCAGGAAAAGGACGTTTTTTTTGTTTGTTTTTTTTTTCAAAAAAGTGTTTTTGTGGGGGTTTTTGGAAAAAATAAATAAATAAAATGGAAGGCTGGAGCTGGAGAAACGGCTGCGGGGAACTGGAGGACCTCCTCGGTGGTCTGGAGGACCAAGGCTGGTGCCTTGCTTGCGGGGTCTATGGGCACACCGTAGCAATCTGCCCCTTCCAGGATGAGGAGGAGGAATTGGCCCAGGAGAGGAAAGCAGGGAGAAGGAGCAGGAAGAGAAGGGGGAGAGGAAGGCTGCAGCAACAGCAACCGCAGCAACAGCAGGAGGAGATCGGTGACGATGACTGTGAGGTTTATATTGTGAACCTCGTGGCGGAGTTGTGCCCTGGCTGTGGGGCATATGGGCACACGTTGGCCATATGCCCCACGCAATATGAAGAGGCGGAGCGCGAGCATCCAGCGCCCAGAAGGGGGAGCGAGCATCCAGCGCCAGAAGGGGGAGCGAGCATCCAGCGCCGGAAGGGGGGAGCCCGTGCATCCAGCGCCCGGAAGGGGGAGCCCGTGCATCCAGCGCCGGAAGGGGAGCCCGTGCATCCAGCGCCCGGAAGGGGAGCCCGTGCATCCAGCGCCCGGAAGGGGAGCCCGTGCATCCAGCGCCGGAAGGGGGAGCCCGTGCATCCAGCGCCCAGGCCTCCAGCAGCAGAGGAAGAATACCTGCTGCCTCTGCCTCCACCACCAGGAGCAGAGCAGCAAGAGCTGCCTCTGCCTCCGCCACCTCCATCGCTTCCACCACCAGGAGCAGAGCAGCGGGAGCTGCCTCTGCCTCCGCCACCTCCACCGCCAGGAGCAGAGCAGCAGGAGCTGCCTCTGCCTCCTCCACCGCCAAGAGCAGAGCAGCAGGAGCTGCCTCTGCCTCTGCCACCTCCACCAGCAGAGGGTGAATGCCTGCTGGTTCCGTCTCAAGAGCCGTGGGAAGACAGCTTACCGCTCCCAGCTCCACCAGCAGAGGGTGAATGCCTGCTGGTTCTGCCTCAATCGCCGTGGGAGGACTGCTTGCCCCTCCCACCTCCACCAGCAGAGGGTGAATGCCTGCTGGTTCCGCCTCAAGCGCCGTGGGAGGACTGTTTACCGCTCCCAGCTCCACCAGCAGAGGGTGAATTCCTGCTGGTTACGCCTCAACCGCTGTGGGAGGATTGCTTGCCCCTCCCACCTCCACCAGCAGAGGGTGAATACCTGCTGGTTCCGCCTCAACCGCCGTGGGAGGACTGCTTGCCGCTCCCACCTCCACCAGCAGAGGGTGAATACCTGCTGGTTCCGCCTCAACCGCCGTGGGAGGACTGCTTGCCGCTCCCAGCTCCACCAGCAGAGGGTGAATACCTGCTGGTTCCGCCTCAACCACCGTGGGAGGACTGCTTGCCCTCCCACCTCCACCAGCAGAGGGTGAATACCTGCTGGTTCCATCTCCACCTCCACCAGCAGAGGGTGAATACCTGCTGGTTCCACATCCACCATCATGGGAAGGACTGCTCCTGCCCTGCTTCGCACCGCCTAAGGATGCCTGTTGCTTCGCACCGCCCAAGGATGCCTGTTGCTCGCGACGCCCAAGGATGCCTGTTGCTCCGCATCGCCCAAGGATGCCTGTTGCTTCGCACCGCCAAGGATGCCTGTTGCTTCGCACCGCCCAAGGATGCCTGTTGCTCCGCATCGCCCAAGGATGCCTGTTGCTCCGCGACGCCTGGGGCTGCCTGTTGCTCCGCACGCCTGGAGAGCCACCAGTTACAGGGTACAAGGGAGAAGTGGAGCTCCCGCTGCCGCCTCCATGGCAAGGGGCTCCTTCCCGAAGTTCGCCTCCCGAGGGTCCGCTGCTGCTGCCGTCGCCTCCCGGCGTCCGCTGCTGCTGCCGCCGCCTCCCGAGGGTCCGCTGCTGCTGCCGCCGCCTCCCGAGGGTCCGCTGCTGCTGCCGTCGCCTCGAGGGTCCGCTGCTGCTGCCGCCGCCCCGAGGGTCCGCTGCGGCTGCCGTGCGCCCGAGGGTCCGCTGCTGCTGCCGCTGCCTGCCGAAGGTCTGCAGCTGCTACCTTCGCCTCCCGAGGGTCCTGTTTTGCCTGGAGTCGCTACCAGTCCTGCCATGTGGCAGGAAATACTGTGGCTGGAGCACCATGAAGGGAGCTGCCGGCCACGGAAAAGGGGGAGGTCAGGAGACCAGCTCCCCAGCCGCACTTTCGGGCAGGAAATACTGTGGCTGGAGCCCCATGAAGGGGAGCTGCCGGCCATGAAGAAGGGGGAGGTCAGGAGACCAGCTCCCCGCAGCAATTTCGCTGCAGGAAATACTGTGGCCGGAGCCCCACGGAGGGGAGATGCCGGCCATGAAGAAGGGGGCAGGTCTGGAGACCACCCCAAAATTTTTCTGGCCAGAGGGGCCGGCCTGTGCGTGGTCCACTAGGACGCTACAGTTGTTGGGGTGGGAGGAGGACATCCCGCCGTGGCCGCCTCGAGACACCTTGCTTCCCCTGTTCCGGGCCAGGACTGCTAGCCGGGACTTTAGGGAATAAGGGGAGGTGGCCGAAAAGGCCATGTGTGCTGCGCAAGGGGGCATGTGTGGCGGAGTGTCCCGCCCTATTTATTATTATTTGTATTTGTTTGCGGCACGGATAAAAGCGCCGCCGCTTGTTATTGTTTTTATATTTATATTTAAAAACCTCGTGAGGATGCATGACTGATCAGCTACTGATTATTTAACTAGCTGACAGTCATGCATCCTTACCAAACGCTGCAGACTGTGGCCGAGGGTAATAAGATAATTAACAACTAGTTAACCCCTCGGCCAGAGTATAAGAACCAGCAGCTGTTCGGGTTGGTTGTTGAGTGTACAGAGGAGAGTACGGAGAGCGGAGAGAGAGCGTAGAGTACAAAACAATTGCTAAAACGTGCTGGTTTAGCCAGCACGCCACTTACTTGTTTGCTGTTTATTCGTTTGGCCCTCATGCCCTTTGCTTTGGTTTGTGTTTTGTTGTTTTGTTTAAATCTTTTGTTTTGTTTATTTGTTTATTAAAACGCTGAGTGCCATAGCATTCAGCTTCACCCGCCCATCCACTGTTTGTGATTCAGTTACTTCCTGGTCCGTGACGTCATCACACTCACCACTACGAGCCAGACTGTCACAACTCCTCAATAATTGCTGGGGCTATAAATAAGACCTTGCTTGCCTGCCAGCGCTTTAATAAATGTACCTGATAAATTTCACGTTCATTACGGCGATCAGGCTGTCTAATTTCATAATTCACCTTCCCTATAGCCCGAATCACTTCATATGGCCCCTGCCATTTAGCACATAATTTCGATTCTGAGGAGGGAAGCAGCAGCATTACCTTATCTCCTGGTCGAAAGGTTTGAATTAGTGCATTCTGATTAGGTCTGATTAAAGCGTTCCACCAAACCGTCCGTCTGTGGATGATAAACAGACATCCTGATGGGACGTATTTTTAACATTTTATATACCTGTTGTAACGTGTTAGACAAAAAGTTGGTCCCATGATCAGTCAAAATCTCCTTGGGGATCCCTACTTTAGCCATAATCAGTACTAACTCTGTGGTTATTGCAGCGGCACTAGTGGACCTCAATGGAACTGGCTGCATAATCTACCACTACTAATATATGTGTATACCCGGAGTCAGAAGGTAGCAAAGGGCCCACTATGTCCATTGCAATGCCTTCAAAAGGAGTGGAAATAATCGGCAGTGGAACCAAAGAGGCGGGGAGCACACGACCCGGCGCTACTCACTGGCAGTCTGGGCATGTGGCTACATATTTCGACACACCAGTATGAAGACCTACCCAATAGAATCAAGCCAATATCCGCTTCCTTGTCTTGTCAGCTCCGAGGTGTCCCGCAAAAGGGATATCATGCGCCAGCCTCATGAACTCGGTCCGACAAGATGGGGGAACCAATAATTGTATTACAGGATGTCCTTTGCCCGCGGCTTGTTTTTTCCCTATACAGTAATTGCCCATTGATACTGAAGTGTGGATATACTAGCACCCCAGCGCCATCAATATCCTTACCTTCAATAGAATGGACTTGCCCCCAAGCGTGCACTAGTGACGGGTCATTATGTTGGCCCCACACTATGTCCGCGCTTGATTACCACATGTCCGGTATATTGAGCGGGGCTGGAGTAACATGTGTTCACACAACCGTTCTGCAACCACCCTGGGGTGTGTCTCCGAGGATCTTCGGTACTCCCTGAACCATACCCGGTGGGTCTCTGCCATAATGTTGAGGCAGCGGAGAATGGCCAGTTTGATCAGGTCGTAACTGGTGGTGTTGAGGTCGCTCATAGCCTAGTAGGCTGCCTGAGCCTCCTTGATCAGGCAGGGTCGCAGCTGGCTCGCCCAGAACTCCCGCGGTGGTGGCCAGCCACTCAAACGCAACCAGGTATGCCTTTGGGTCATCCTCCGCCGTCATCTTCATCGCCTGAACCTTCGCTGCTGACATTACTGGTGTTCCTGTAGGGGCTGGTGCTGTGGAAAGTGCCAGCCCTACCCGTTCAATGAGCGCACTGTAGCGCTCCTCCCTCCTTCTCTCCTCTGTCTCTCGTCTGCTGTCCAGCGCCTCCAGCAGCTCCGCCATTGCTTTGCGGTCCATGATCCCGTGATCTAACACCACGTGTGGCCAAGTGGCTGAGTGAGAACAGGTGCAAGAGTGATACAATGTGGTATTTAAACAGACAGAGCCTTGTAATCCAGTTTGGAAAAGTGGGGTTTATTTTTATTCCAGGTCTGGTGACCAAAACAATAATCCCCCAGCAATACACAACAATATGTACTGTACAGGGTAAACAATAATGGGATTGCAGTCCCAACTAATAAACACAATATCTGACCCACAATAATACATACAAGGTCACCAGTCCTGGGTGTGTGCAGTAGTGCTCATGGTGGGTGATACAGGTTAATTAGTGACTGTTGGTGAAGTGCCGTTCCGGCTTAGAGCTGGCCCTTGGCAACAGCTCTGGAACTGTGTTAGCTGTCTGGTAATGTGCAAAACAAGACAAGACAAGACAATTACAAGACAAAACAAACAAAACACTCACTGTACTTTTCTGATTAGGAACAGGTCTCTCACAGTCCTTCTCAGTTTATTTACACAAACCAAAAGTGAAGGAACAGATTGCGATTCTCCGCCTCCTTTTATGCCGTCACACATGACCCCTTGGTAAACGTGTGCAACCGCCTCTCTGATCTGCAGCTGCCACGTCGTTTCCCTTCCGGGTCAATGCGTTCTTGCAACAGAGTCTCGCCTTCATCCAGACTGGCTGACTTCCCGACCCTGGGAAAGAACTGTCAGACCAGCCCGTCCAAAGAACTCTGTTCTCGCTGCTTAGCGCCCTCACAGGTCGGGAGGGAGATTTACAACCAAGAATGATTGTATTTCTGTCACAGGGTGTTACAGATGATAAACTAAAACTAAAATGCCATGCCTTATTTCTTTTTTTAAAGTGTGAAGAGGGGTGAGAATTATTTAGAAGACTGTGTTTAAACAAGAAGTCTATATCAATGTCTTTATATTTTATGTTATAATGTTATAATTATAACATGTTTATTTTTTATTTTTTACAGTCATTTTAGCAGTCATTTTGATGGTTTGAGGTTTTCAAATTTAAAGTACTCTGCGTGTCTGAAAGTTATGCGGTTGTCCATTATGACTTTTCCTAAATACATGTATCAAATACCCTGACAGCGGGTCAAAGGCAGGATCACAAAAATAAAGAAGTTAATAATAATAATAATAATAATAATAATAATAATAATAATAATAATAATAATAATAATAATCCTGTCCACCTAGAACTGCCAAAGCAGTCATTCTGACTGCCTTTTACAATACGTGTTTTTATTTTGACTATAACCTACAATATTCTATGTGTTTTTATATACAAGCTTGTTGTTATCTCTACTGGACCTGGCAGCCATCAATGCCTTTGTTTAGTACAAGGAATGCACCAGGGAAAATATCAATAGGAGAGATTTCATCTTGAAGCTAGCCACAGCGCTTTTCAATCAGAAAACTGCTGCAGCTCAACCTGGATTCAGTGCTGCACCGACTGACACACTCAAGAGAAAACATATGCTACTTTTGTTTTAAATTTAAAAAGAATTTTGTTTTTACAATTTTGTATGTACATATACCTGTTTACACCTGTTTACATCCTACTTTCTTTTGAAACGTTTATTTTATTATAGTTTTTCATTTTTTAAAGTAGTGCTTTATATGTGGTAAGTTAAATTTAAATTATTCATTTAAATACAGTGTTTTGGCTGTGCAGATGTTTGATAGGACGTGCTTCAATAAAACTTTTGAGTTCTATACAATAGTCTGTCTCATTTTAATACTGATGTTGTTTAAAATGTAACCGTCATAATGACTGCCAGCAGCGGTTTTAGGTATGAGTATAACCGCGGCGGTTCTAGTGTCTGCAACAGATGAAATCAAATACAAACTACAATGGATTTATTAATCTTAGTACTGTAGAGAAATACCCTAGCTTAACTGTCACCAAAACTCCAGGATTTGCTCTATCATTCCCCTATATTGTACATTAAGCTTGCATTGTAACCTTGCACTGTCTTGTAACACCTGTAAGTTGCCTTGGATAAAGGCACCTGCCAAATAAATAAATAAATAAATAATAGAGACGTGTGTGCATGCATATTTGCTGTTGATTGACAGGCAGGAGATCGAGACGGAAGTTGCAGTTGACAGGCTCCGCAGGCGTGCAGGTTTTATTCACAAAAACAAACACACAGACAGCTCATGTGATGCTACCAACAATGGTAGCGCACGGAGGACATACAACAAAGTGTACAGAAAGCAAAATAAAACCATGTGCAAAAACACTACAAATAAAAGGTGCTCTAAAGACACCTTTTACAGACCTTGCTATGCTGGTGTGGGATCTACAATCCCCAAACTAATCCCTGATTAGTAGACAGCCCCCGACCCTGGTTACACACACAGCAGTCGGTGGTTTCAGGAGGTTCTTTATGCTCCGATCCCGGTTCACACTCACAGAGGATTTCAGCAAGATGTTTTCTTGGTCTGTGTAGCGTGAACGGTCATAATACTGGCGCTTGTTAAGGCCTTGCAGGAGCCCTGAGGTGTATAAACGGGACCTTTTTATACCTGACGCCCTGCTGGAACACACCGCGGGCAGGCTCTCCCAGGAGCATCAGCTTCTTTAGTAACTATTTACAAGAACTACACACAACACTATTTACAATATATACACAAAAAACAAACCGCTTCATGCACAGGGTGCCTGCCCTGGCACAGATGCTCAAATCAAATTGCTTATTAAGTTGACATTTTCCATGTGTGTGGAAATATTATTCTAATTAATTACATCGATTTGAATAAAATCTGACATGTTTGTGCAGGGGGAACTGGTTTATTTAACATAGAAAGACAAAGAGAGTACCATTTCAGAAATGCAAACTTAGTATACCCTTTGTAATTAAAAGACAATTGAAAGCAAGTACTTTGAATTCCCAACACTGAAAATCAATTCTCTCACCAACATACTTTTTCATTTTTCGTTTTAGGAACTAACCACCTTGAGTGAATATCATTTTGACTGTATTGTCCAAGATTATATTTTAGTGCTCTGATCTTTTCATACTTGTAAAAATAAAATATACAATTATTTTACTTTTGTCAAATAAACAGAATTATTCCTTATCGATAAATCTTGCACACAGGCCCAGCCAAATCTGCGCCAAGTTCAAGTACATTTACAAAAAAAGAAATAAATAATAAACATCAACTGTGTGCCCCGAAGGCGGGTGTTTAAGTTTAGATCAAATAGGCAATTTTTTAAATGCCGCAGGCTTTAGCCAATAAAATCAAAGTAGTAATTGATTGACAGTTGGCGTGGATCTGTTGAAAGTCTGTTGAAAAGGCCAGACGTTTATTTTAAAGTGCATTTTTAAAGCAAGTTAGTAGTAGTGCGGCTGTCAACATCGCAAAACAAATATGCACACACTTTTAAGAGTTTAGTTTAGTAGAGTGAACAGGATTAAGACAGCTGGCCGAATGCTGACAAATAGCTTAAAATTGCTGTCCTTTCAAGAGATATGTCGATTTTCTGGAGTGTCATGACTATATAACTGCAAGCCCCAATGCAGTATCCTGTGTAAGGTGGAGCAGAGACGAGAGGCTACCAACTAGGCAATGGTAAGTAATTGACTGACTTTCATTGTATTTAATAATTGCTTAAAATGTAATACTGTGTTCTCGCTGGTTTGGTGACGCTGCCTGTTTGACTTTTTAAAGTGCATTCACTGCGAATATATGCAAGTACATTTATTTTTTGTCTGCTTCAAACATTTTAAATGGTTTACATGGGAGATATAGTGGTTGGGAGTTTTCCATCTATAGACAGTTTTCTGACTTTTTTGTCTGCTTGTTACGTTTTTTCAGCCAACGCAATATCTTTGTTTAGCTGTACCTGAGAAAATGCAGTGAAATGGAAAGCAGCCATATTTAGCTGGAAACAAGGCATTCACAGCACAGCTGAAATATTAGTTTTGATTTGAAGGCAGCAGGAGCTTAGCCTGATTTTTTATTTTTGATTGACAAATGGAGACGCCCTTATGCAGGACGACTTACATAGGTAACACATTATTACAATATAGCTAAGAGATTACAATACAGTTAAGAAAAAAGCCATACAGCTTTTTTTTGGGATTTTTTTAGTTTCTGTTTGCTCTTTTTTTGTCAAATGAAATGGTTTTTGCAATCATTGTGCACAGTGTGTTTGTTTCTGTAGGCTGTATGCATATGTGCTTTGTATTTGTCGTGTATACGTGCACCTACTGTTATAAACTGTAAAAAATGTTTGACTTGCTTCATTCGGCAACATACATTTTCAGTCTTGGCTACTTTGCTCTGCTCAAACCCCAGGGAGATATTTGATGTAATCAGAGTTTTAATTGATTTAAATCCAGGGTTCGTGCGGGTGCTTGAAAACCTCAAAAGTCCTGGAAAATGGCTTTAACAAAATCCAGTCCTGGAATATCCTGGAAAACTGGTATTTTATTATAGGGTCATGGAAAGTTATGGAATTAAAAAAAGGTACTTTCTTTATTTACTTGAGCCACATTCCACATTTTTAAAGTCCGGCCCCCACAAATATATCGGATTTGACCTTACACGATTTCGCACTATTTGTGCTTTTCGATTGGCTCACCACCTTGTCACTCAAGTGTATTTTCGTGTGAGTTGTGCTCGACAGAGCTAGCGGGATAAATTATAACAGTTTAGTAGGCTAAACTGAATAGCTGTGTGCAGTTTTTGAGTGCCATCGTCAAAATGCAGTAAATAATGCCTGGAAAGTGCCATTTTAATCAAGCGTGGCTTGAAAACAAGATCTACAGTGACTGGCTGCAGAAAGACAAAAGTGATCAACATAAAGCACGATGTCGGTATTGTATGAAAAGCTTCGATATCAGCAACATGGGCGAATCGGCGCTAAAAAGTCACATACAAGGCCAAAAACATTGTGATCTAAAAGCCAGCAAAGAGGGTAGTGCAGTGAACATTAAAGATGACTTTGGCTCATCAGTAAAATTGCAGAGTGTAGCTGCATCCTCAAGAAGCAGTAGGCCTTCTACTAGTACTTCAGGTTTGAGTGTCTCTGGGACAGTGTTGTCTTTTCTAACCAAAGCAGATACCTAAAGTCTGAAATATTAGGGGCTTTGAACGTTACTAAAAACCACTACTCATACAAATCATATGAAGTATCTAATAGTCTTTTTCAGCAAATGTTCCCAGACACTGAAATTGCTACATCTTTTTTCTTGTGGAGAACGGAAATGTGCTTACCTTTATTGTTATGGTATTGCTCCCTATTTCAAGTGAATGTTATCGGAGCAAATCAGCAAAGCAGATCATTTTGTCTTGTTATTTGATGAGAGTCTGAATCATAAGTGTCAATCCAAGCAAATGGATATACATATTCGCCTGTGGGAAAACGGCAAAGTAGTTACACGATATTATGAGAAGTTTTTTTATTTGCTTCAAAATAAATTAAAAACCGACTCCGATACAGCGTTGTTAAACATTGGGAGCTGTGGTCTGTATATTGTTAATGGAGCTTTTAGGGATGGTTTTCATGCGTGTAATTGGGAAATTACCAAACTGCTATTCAGTCTGTATTGGATGTTCAAGGATACCCCAGCTTGGAGGGAAGTCTATACCACAGTCACAGGTAGTGAACGTTTTCCTTTGAAATTGTCAGCATAGGTGGCTAGAAAATGTTCTGGTTGCAGAGAGAGTACTTGAAGTTTGGCCAAATGTCATTAAGTATGTTAAACAGGTGATGATCTGAAAACAAAATCCTTTGAAACAATTAAGGCAATGTAGAGTGACAACCTGGTTACAGCTAAAATCAGTTTTTTTTCTGTCTGTCGCTAAAAAAATCACACCATTCCATACTGCCTACCAGACTGATAAGCCTATGCTGCCTTTCCTTTACGATGATATGCAACGTGTTATTAGAGGACTCATGCAAAGATTTGATCTGATGTTCTTAAAGAAGCCACAATGGTTGTTAAGCTTATGAAACTGGATCCTGTGAAAAGAGAAAATGGGTGCGACCTCAAAAAGGTAGAAGTGGGCTTTGTTGCAGAAAGCGTTTTAAAAGATTTGTCAACGGCCAAAAAAGTCAGTGAACTTAAGAGTGCTTGAATTTAAAATGGAATGCAAAACTGCTCTGGTCAAGATTGTGGCTAAATTATTGGAGAAATATGCTCTTGTGAGAAGCATGTCTGCCCTAGATCCAAGGCTTATGCTCTCTGCTAGAGATAAGTGCCGCGAAAATATGAAGAAAATTTTGAAGAGCTTGGTGGATGCCAAAAGAGTAAGTGAGAGTAAGTGTGACGATGTACTTTGGCAGTTTGGAGAGTTAATGGAAGTAACAGTGACTGCGTCACCTGCAAGATTCAGAGATTTTGAAATGAATGACAGAGTTGATGCCCTTCTGTATGAACACATGGCCAGTAATAAATCTGTTACAGATGTGTGGAAAATTATTCAAAACTTGCTGCTTCTTTCGCATGGCCAGGCAAGTGTTGAGCGAGGGTTTTCAGTGTATAAAGAAATTGTAGTTGAAAATCTGCACGAGGAATCCTTAGTATTGCAATGTATTACCCTTGATCACATTCAGTCAGTTGGCGGAATACTAAATGTGCAAATCACAAAACAACTTTGACACTTTGCGTCTGATGCTAGACAAAAGTTTATGCTACACCTTGAAGAAGAAAAGAAAAAAAGGAACAGCCATATCAGAAACGAAAATCGGTGATGGATGAGGTAGAGGATCTCAGAAAAAAAGAAAAGGAGAATGCAAACGGACATTGACAGTCTAATGAAATTGGCGGAAGAATTTGCCGAGAAAGCTAAATCAGCTGGACATTTAACGTGGATTAGTAAATCCAACAGCATGAGGAGAACTGCTAAAGAAAAAGAGCCAGACATCACTTCACTTCACGCTAAAATCGACAAACTTCTGACAACATTAAAAAATGCCAATTAAACAGCCAGGTAAGATTGCCTATTATTTGTTTCAATCGAATATACTAACTCTGCTTCTTTAATTACAGTATTGAAATAATATGAGCTGTATTTATTCATCAATCGTGTCAGATGCTGGTCAGATATATATATATATATATATATATATTTTTTTTTAAGTTATAAAGGGTGCTTACTAAAATACAATATTTTGTAATCATATGCCTTTAGTGTAAGTGGTTCAATAACTGGGTTTTATTAATTATTATTATTTAAATATTAGTAATTTAATACAGTCCTACGTTGTTGTTTTAGCAGTTTGTAATGATCCTATTTGTTGGTCTCTGTGCCTTTAAGCCACGCCACACTCATGATGACGTCGCTCTTGTGGTACTGTTATGCTGTTTACAAGAGTGAGGAGAGACACATCACAGATGTTACCTTTCTGATTATCAGCTTATAATCAGCTTTAGGGACCTGCAAAACTAACAAGCAGAATAAACTCCAAGTTTATATACATACTGTATATAGCTCTGGGGTAAACCCCTAAACAGTTGCATAATAATAATAGCGATGCACCTTATACAAAACAAACAATGACCACTGTAGTAATTAGAACAAAATATCTGCGGATAGACCTTTGGTACTTGCCCGTCCGCCCGAAGTTGGGACCCACCCAAATTTCCATTCCTAGCTACGCCCCTGATAAGGGGAGTGTGTGGTTGAGGGGGTTAGTCATGTTGGGGATGCCAGGATAGAGGAAAGGAGCCTAGTTTACAGTTTTGTATTGGCCCGCCCCTGTAAATACCCCTTGTTTAAACGGTCATGAACTGGAAATAAATAATCTGTTTAACAGAACGTTTTTTTTGTTGGAACTTGCAGTTTGTGCACGTTGTCTCTCACAGAGGGTTACAACTGTTAATTTCCATTGTAATACTATGGTTAATGAAAGATCAACATCTCACCTGAGGGAGAAACTCTATAAAAGAAACAGTAAAAGGCTAATATTTATAATCATAATATGCTCTGCAAATTACATGTCAACCTAAAACAAAAAAATGCATCTTTGGGAAGAGATGGGCATGTTGGAGAGAAAGACCTCACAGATTGTTCTGCTCTAGTGCACTGATAGTGTAAGAATTATGGCCCACATTGTCAAACAGGTAACACAGCAGTGATTTAGAGAACAGATCTCAAACCCCAGTGCACTAGAGCGGACATTTTGAAAAGAGTTTTAAAACAGACTTTAAAAGTTATAAGTGTAAAAAGTTGTCAGGATGTTAACAATGAAAAGAAAAATGACAGATAGGTTATTTAAACAGTTGTAGCAACACCAGGGGATGTATAACAGTATATTTCTTGAAACCCCACTACTTACTCTTTAACATAGTCTGCTCATGTGAAACATGCAGTAAAATATGGCATTACAAACACTACACATTACAGTTCGCTGAAGATGCAGCAAAGTAGTGATTACATGCAGAATCACAATGTAATGCACACCTTATCCATGTTAGTGTGTATGTTCTGCATCCTTAAGAGTCCTTTCACAATGAAACATACTCCAAGCAACGTCACATGACTCTTCCCTGCATTTGTATGTGGTCTATTCACACAAAGAGCATTGACATGCTGCACTTTTCAACGATACAAAAATATCCATCTTTTGGAGTGATGACACGGTCATTGCTGTTTGAACGAAAGTGAGGCAACATAGGTACTGTACTGAAAACTGTTCTTTCAGTGCAGTAGGAATTGTAAGATATGTTCTTGCCAGGATACAAAGACAGAATGTATATCTATAGCATGAATTATAATGTAATTTAGTGCACAAACTAACATAAAAATGCAATATTAAAACAGGCAGAAAGAATAATCTTTCCTTTGTTTTCTAACTTTCTCTGCTTGGCCACATGGCATAGTGTTTGGCATGAATGGGTTTGTCCTGTATCTTTCAGTAGGCAAAATAGTGGAATCGGTCATTGATCAATCATTCACTCTGAAAAAAATAATTGCTAAGCAAATTATTTTGAAAATATAATGAAAATATTGGTAACTCATTTATAATGTAATTTATAATTGACCATAATGCAGCACTGCGCTGGGCATTCTTGTATTTTGTGTTGTGAATACCGTCCATCCTCTTCCAACAAAATAAATGATTTTATTAAAAACACTTAAATAAATATTCAGCTGAATATGTTTCTGTGCAATGTTGGAGAATAATACAATTTCACTATAGATAACAAAATATTGACTACAGATTGATGAACAGATAATAAGATTATGTATTTTTGTATCATGTAAATATGTTTTCTGACCACATGGAATCAATTAGTAATTTCCATTTTTGAGAAGCAAATGGCTGTTAATTTAGTTCTCTATATATGAGGAGATATACATATACATCTCACACATGAACAGGTTACAACTAGGGAAACCTGGAGCAAGCTACCCTCCCTACTAAAAGTGTAAATACGTGTAACTGTCTACTGACTAGTGGTAATGTGTAATGGTAATTGGGTAATGTGTTATTTCAAATGTATCAGTATTAATAGGCCAGTCCCTGCATGAGTATTCCCAGGTATGTCTAATGCACGTGAAAATGTGCCATAGGCAGCAATTATTCAATTGCTGTCAATTGTGTCTGACCTACCTGAGGAATATAAGGTCTACCTAAAAGTGTACATTTGCACTAAAAATGCTGCTATCACGTGCCTGCTTGACCACTCAACCTGCTACCCTCTCACACTTACCTAATACTAATACAGTGATATTTTAATCAGCTTGCATAATGTGGCCATCTTCAGATTAATTAAGTGATTACCAATTTGGAGATGGCCACGTATATATAAAGAGCAGATCCGCCGCTCATCATGGTTGGGTGTTCAGAGAGGAGGAACATAAGAAGTATGATATGAAAATAACAATTGTTACTCGTGCTGGCTTGAAACCAGCACGATACTTGTTTTATTTAGTGTGTGTACTGTTTTTTGTCTGTTTATGTAGGCTACTGTGCTGTTTTGTTTTGAAGAAGCCTTTTGTTTTGTTTAAACCATTAAAGAAACAGTGCATTTGCTACTCACCCGTAGTGCCTTGCCTGTGTGTGTTTACTTCCTGGTCTGTGACGTCACCACTCGACCTTCCTCACATCCTGGTAAAGTAAAATGAGAAAGAAATAAGGCGACCTTACCAATATTTATAATATTCTACAATATTTAAGGAAGCAACAGAGAAGAAAAATACTGATACTGTTTTAAATATAACAGTTCTGATAGAAAGCCTTTACAGTTGTCAAAGGGTATGGTACAACAATAACAAAGTTACATTTCAGGAAACTTTTTCATTGTCAGAAGAATAGAACCATTCAATAATGGGGACAATAAATATATAATAGATTAGGGATGTATTGTTCTCTATGACACTGAACAATGGTCTTATACTTTTATAATACAATTACTTTTTCCATTTGTGTTAAACCTTTTGTTTTTTATTTATCTAATGTCCTTCCACATTTTGAGACAAACCACATTTTCCCTGTTCTTGGTTTCCTCTTTCTTAAATGGCCCCATCACCATTGTCTAATTGTATCACCCTCTGAGTTTAGGAGCTCATTCCATTACTCAGATCTAGCAGAACCACTGGATTGTTTGGGTAATGTTGCTAAGGAGTGCATTTAATTAATAAATACAGCACCCTGTAATCAAACTCTCCAGCAGAGAAATTAGAATTCTGTTGCATATTGCTCTTTTGCTGAATGCCAATGATACAAATAAACATATTCTACTGGTATTTTTTTAATGTTTGAAGTCTAAAACAAATTAAACCATTATGGACAAGTTTGAGGTTAAACATATGACATATTTTATGAAGCTGTATTATGAAATTAATTAATTTCAACAAGTAAATTCAAGAGCACTAAAACAAGGTCTAATCTAGCAGTGTTAAATTGATGCTACCAACCATATTAACACAGATTTTGCCAATTATTGTCAGAGCAGACTAAACAGACTTTCACAAAAAAAGCTTGCATGAAAAAATGTATTTGCACCTTGCACTGAGAACATGCACTCTCAATAAAATTATTTCAGAAGTACTTTTCACAGGATGAAAAACAGACTGAAGTAGCCCATCATTATACCATGTGGTTTCAGCTGCTTACTCATTGTTCTCATTAGGCTTTACCTCCTGGCACATGTCTGGAAAACAGGGTGACATGACAGCACTTCATATACCAAGTTTTGCTTTATCCAGGCCTCTTTAGTTTTCAGTTGCAACTGGTTATTTGGAAGCTACTTGTATTAAAACCTAGTCAACTAATAATTTAAGTTACAGATTTTACACTGATATTCATTTTTATTTAAAATAATGTATTACGATTATTAGTATTTGTTTATTTAGCAGATGTATTTATCCAAGGCGACTTACAGAGACTCGGGTGTGTGAACAATGCATCAGCTGCAGAGTCATTTACAACAATATCTCACCCGAAAGACGGAGCACAAGGAGGTGAAGTGACATGCTCAGGGTCACACAACGAGTCAGTGGCTGAGCCAGGATTTGAACCAGGTACTGCCTGGTTACAAGCCCTTTTCTTTAACCACTGGACCACACAGCCTCCTATTATGCATATGAAATCCCTCACATGTATTCAGCAATATACAGTGTCGTGAAAAAGTATTTGCCCCATCTGATTTTCTGCATTTTTGCACATTTTTCACATTGTATTTGGTCAGTCTGAGAGAAAAAAATGACACCAAAGTTTGGTGCTTCTTTCATTTGTTTGGTGTGCAAGGTAATCAAACACGCAATCTTCAGGTGTGAAAAAGTTATTGCCCCCCCTAGTTAACTCAACCCAATTAAAGGGATAATTAGGGTCAGCTGTTTGAGTACTTTGGTTAACAACCAGGCCTGATTTGGGCCAGCCCTGCCCAATATAAATCTGACTAACTTTGGCCCTTACCATCAGAGTGAAGTTGTCAGCACACAGATTCTAGAGGCACATCATGCCACGAACAAAAGAAATTCCTCAAGACTTCCGGATAAAAAGTTGTTGATGCCTATCAGTCTGGAAAGGGTTACAAAGCCATTTCTAAGGCTCTGGGGCTCCACCGAACCACAGTCAGAGCTATATTGTCCAAATGGAGAGAGTTTGGGACAGTAGTGAATCTTCCCAGGAGTGGCCGTCCTGCCAAAATCTCTCCATGAGCAAGGCGTAAAATCGTCCAGGAAGTCACAAAGAACCCTAGAACAACATCCAGGGATCTGCAGACCTCTCTCACCTCGGCTAAGGTCAGTGTTCATGACTCCACCATCAGAAAGACACTGGGCAAAAATGGAATTCATGGCAGAGTAGCAAGGCGGAAACCATTGCTTACTAAGAAGAACATGAATGCTCGTCTCAAGTTTGCCAAAAAGCACCTGGATGATCCTCAAGAGTTCTGGAACAATGTTCTATGGACAGATGAGTCATAAGTGGAACTTTTTGGCCGACATGGGCCCCGTTATGTCTGCCGAAAACCAAACACTGCATTCCACAGTAAGAACCTCATACCAGCGGTCAAGCATGGTGGTGGTAGTGCCATGGTTTGGGGATGGTTTGCTGCATCAGGACCTGGACGCCTTGCCATCATTGAAGGAACCATGAATTCTGCTCTGTATCAGAGAATTCTACAGGAGAATGTCAGGCCATCCGTCCGTGAGCTGAAGCTGAAGCGCAGCTGGGTCATGCAGCAAGACAATGATCCGAAACACACAAGCAAGTCTACATCAGAATGGTTGAAGAACAAGAAATTTAAAGTTTTGGAATGGCCTAGTCAAAGTCCAGACCTAAACCCCATTGAGATATTGTGGCAGGACCTGAAACGAGCAGTTTATGCTCGAAAAGCCACAAATGTCACTGAGTTGAAGCAGATCTGCATGGAGGAGTGGGCCAAAATTCCTCCATGGGGCGATGAGAGACTAATCAATAACTACAAGAAGTGTTTGGTTGCAGTTATTGCTGCAAAAGGTGGCGTAACCTGTTATTGAGTCTAAGGGGGCGATTACTTTTTCACATGGAGGCATTGGGTGTTGCATAACTTTAATAAATAAATGAAATATGTATCACATTTTTGAGTTATTTGCTCACTCAGGGTCCCTTTTATCTAATATTAGGTTTTGGTTGAAGATCTGAAAAAATTCAGTTTCAAAAATATGCAAAAATCAGACAGGGGGCAAGTACTTTTTCATGGCACTGTATAAAATCTGCATCTGCATCATGTTGATAGAGGGATAACTTGTATTTGGCTGGCAGGGGCTGCCGTATCAAGATGTGCCTTCCTATTTTTCCAGACACCTTACGAAGATTGTTGACTACTCATTTAACTTGCTTATAGATTGATTAAGAAAGAAATTCCATAAATCACACCTGTTGTGAACTTCAATTTGTAATATAGGTCTCAATTGTGCAGTTTGGAAAGAAACACATATTATAGTAAACATGTATTTTTATTTAAAACATTTTATTAAACATGACATCTACTACTGCACTAATTTATCACTAAGAAATCTCTAGATCTGTTCAGAAAAATTGGTATACTGGAATCCATTTGAAAACATTAGGAATAACTGTGGAAAAAACAACTTTTTTGCCATAAAGTTGGGCCCTTCTTTGATTCTATATTAATGGGTCAAATTACTTAGACACTTGTGTTTAACACACACACACACACACACACACACACACACACACACACACACACACACACACACACACACAAACATAATTCTGTGATTTTATTGCAGGACTGAATAAAGCCCTGAACTATGTGGTTGATTATTATTTTAAAAGTTAGAAGCTATAAATAGAGGAATAGGATAGTGCTAGCAGGTTTGAAACAAGTGAAATAAACCTAATCTAATCAAATCAAATCTTTAGGGCAGCAGTGGATTCCGTCAATGTCTAATCTCTTTGCCGTTTTTGTCAGTTGCTGTTGTGTTTCCCAAACCTCTGGCACTGCTGTTTGGCTGCCTACAGTATAACATAAAGTCAATGTGAAAATCTCCTGTGGGGTTTTATAACCAGCAACATTATTATGTTACAGTTCTTATGCTACAAGGTTTGGTTTGTTAGTCAAGTAACAGTGTTCAGACTGATTATGTATAGCCACAACTGGTTTAATGTAATAAATAAACTGACAAAAAATGAAATTGCATTTACCTTCAACAACAAGGCAAGACTGCAGAATGCCGTGGTTGAATGCCGAAGTCCAGCTTTCTCTGAGAAGCATTTTAAAAAATTTAGTTTTTTGTTGTTGTTGCTTTGATAAATAAAAAATACTTTTGAGGAAAAAATATATGTGATTACATTAATTATTGTTAACTGGTGGTATAATGTTTAATAAAGGATATACTGTATTTATTTGGAATCTCCATGCAAATAAATAGGGCAGCAGGTTCCAATTGTATTGGCTTCATGCTGCAGTATGTAAGTATGAATGCAAAGGTGTTTTTTTATTTTTATTTTTTTTTAATTAATGCTTAACTATGTAAGCATTCGATCATGCAGAAAACCTTATTGAAGACTGCTTGAGTGAGGACTACTGTAACCACTTTCATAATCAAAGTCCAAGCTTTGAAGTCTACAATGCTTACCGATAAGGATGATATGTAAATATCACACTTTTAAATAAAGAAATATTTAGTTAGACTGACAAATGTAACTATTTTTATGGGACATCTCTCCCCATATGTCTCTTAAACTGTCTGCATCCATGCACACTGAGTGTGAGGCATCATAGATGTCTGGACAGTTTTCTATGTACAAGATGGTTGTTCACCTGGTTTTCTAGGCAGCCATTTTCTCAATATTCCCAATTGTCAGAATCCTTGCAAGATTGAATCTTAACTGCAATACATGAATGCCAATAATTATGTGTGTCAGTCAAATACTTAACAATTTCATTTAATCTAATTTTTGTTGATTAGATCACAAGTTAGTAGAGGTTTATCAATTTCACCAGAATCCTGAAATGGAATAACAGCATTATTTTCACAATTGTGTTCTATTTTACTTGCTATAATACATGGTTAAAGACACAGATATATTGTAGCATGTTAGTAGTGAAAGAACAAACAGGCATGGGTCCTGTTTAAAGGCTGCCCACAACAAGGAGCCACCCAGGACAAGCATAATAAGGCTTTCAACTCACATAACGGAGCTCCAAACAAGAGCTAATTCAGACTGTAATCACCAACTTTGACCCTCTTCGTGGCCTGCTCAATTCAGCTCTGTCTATCTCCCACTTGGCGCCATTAATGATCTAATTCTACCTCCATCCCCTTAATTACCAATGTCACAGCCAGGCCACTAATGGCTTTTGGCACCTAACCCATCCTCCCACATGCGCTGACAATCAAGTTTAACCCAAAGACAATTTTTCAATAATAATATCTTGAATTAACTAATTTACTTTAAACGGAGAACAATATCAGACAATTACATTAGTGCATATAATTTGGGGTCTCAAGTTGTTTGTTTCTAATTTTGCATACATGAACATGCATTGTTTTTAATTCAGTTAATTCAAGACTGGAGTAAACACATTGAAAATATTCCCCACAGACTCCTAATTATCATGCAAAATGCATTCTAATTAAAGTTTACATTGGGTATTGTAGACGTATGTTATAATAGAAATAAATCATAGAATCAAATCTGGAAATCACATTTACTACTTGACTTGCAAACACATTATCTTTGGGGAAAGCTAATAGCTTATTGACCAGCTAACATTTAAAAGGACAGCTAAATCAAAAATAATCTTTAAGACTACTCCCCTCTAGGTCAACGTTCAAGTGTGTTACGACAAGGATTTGTTCTATTCTGCAACTCTGCTATCAGTCTTTTTCAATGGTGCTTATTAACAATTGGATTACAAATACGGTTTCAAAATCTCAGTTTGAACGTAAATTTCAGCAATATATAATTAATAAAGCAAATAATGCCAACAGTATTTTGACGTGAGACAATATCCGCCACTTGACTTTAATACCAGTTATTTAGGATGTCACTGTACAGAAAATATTTGATATCTGGAGAACTGCTTGTCCAAATGTGATCAAACTTGCTAAGAACCTTCTTTAGCTCAAGTTACAATCAAATAAGGGTTTTGTTAATTTACCAGTTCATCTTACTGATAGCCAAAATTTTAATTTACAGCCATTTCGGTGGGATGGAAATCACTGACATGTTTGTTAGTTGACAATTTCGCTGTAAAGGAAAAACAAAACTCTAATAATAACCTAGCACATATTTTAATTAAAGTTCCTATATACATCAGGAAGTCATTGTTTTAAAAAAACATTCAGAATTGTTTTTCTACAAGGACTCAAACTCCCAGAAACAACTAGTGTGTTTTGGATGCGTTCCTTCAATGGTTAGTACAGCATGGAAAAGAGTGTAAGATACATTCGCTAATTCAATTGTTTATAAATGCTAGAAAAATATACAAAATCAAATACATGTTTAACATAATGTATGCCTTGTGAGATCTATGATCTTATTTTGTTAGCAATATGGTTTGAATGAGTTTTATGTCTGTATATACCAATGTGGCCCAGAACTGTGACTGATCACCTTGTAACCAGAACAAAATGGCAGTTTGCCTATTTTTCATTTCATTTATAAGGCAAAATGTGGATTTAATAACATGGCCTTTTTTATTTTTACCAAGGATACAAATTATCAATAACTATAATAATAATGGCTTTTGCTTTAAGCTGCAATTTGCATCATTATCTTGTAAAAGTGAACTGTGTTAAAAGTTAAAACTAAGTAAGAAACAATTCAGATGGACTTCAGATTCATACAATTGCCCCTTTGAGTTCCTTCTCACAACTTAACACAAACCCTTAAATACTGAAGAAATATTTAATAAAAATTAAAAATACTATTTTTAATAATGCGCTTATAAATTGAAAAAAAGTAACACCCCCCAAAAGTATTTTTGTAATATCGAACACATTTAGATTTTTTTATTGTATGGAGCTTATTTTTGATTGTCACTTTACTGTTTCTGTTCTTGAGATGTCACAAGATATGTTGCACAATGCAGCCAGAAAGGGGTCAAGAATGAACCAGTATAGAAAAAGAGTTCAAAACACGTCCCATGCAAGGTCAGACAGTACCTGTCTTTGTAATTTAAATTAAAGAAAAGGGAAAATCACAGACTAAAATGCAATTAAAAGGGAATAACCTTAAACAGTATCACAAATAGATTTCTCATCAGTTATTTGTCCACTGGTTGAAATGACAAAAATATCTTCTTTTTTTTTGTTACTTTACATAAGTCCTTCCAGAACAATATACAATTAATCATCCTGTTGCCCTTTCCTTGATAGAAGAGGTGCTGAATGAAATGACATGCTCATCAGAGCAATTAGGTTACAAGAAATCTTCACTTGGCATATTAAATGCCAAGAAGGGACAAAACCTCTAGCTATGAATTGACTCCAGCAAATACGGACTGAACCATTTAAACCAGTTTATTAATAAAAACAGCATTGACATTTTTATTTAAAAAAAAACAATCTTTTATGCCTTGTGTTTGTCATAAAAAAGACAATTCACTTTTTTCACTACAAAATTACATTTGCCTGAAAAAATGACAGCAAAGGGGTCCCTCCTTATGGTAAATAGCACAGTTATTTACCATGCACAAGATGTCAGAATTGGAAAGATGATGTCTGAGCAGCAATTTTATATACAGTATTGCATTTCAGTGCATTACAATGGCAGTGAAATGGTTCTGTATGAAGGGGCAAAGATTGCACAAGGACAGCTACAGTGAGACTGGTTATAGTAACTGTGACAGGACCACTGAGCAGTATTTGTTTAAAATACATTGTCTGCTAATGGTTCAGCTAGTGTTTCTTCTGGGTAATATTGTATCGTAAGTGCCTATACATTTGCAAACCTTTAAAATGTCCCCTCAACACAGCATACCAGCTCAGGTGTATTGAAGGTAAACAGGCAACCTCTGTCCCTTTTCTACCAAATCATTAATTTTCACTCTGCAAACGTAAGATGGAAATGTTTCAAAGCTAATGAACCCTGACCAGTTTGTCAGCCAGAACCATCCTTTTCTGAATCCATTTGATGTTGTTGCCGTATCAAGGGACAATACTCCCTATGGGTCCCCAGCTCAAGCTCCCCTGTCACATGCATCAGTGAGTCACCACACTCCATGCAGCAGTGCCTTTTCTAGGTGAACCACTGGGGACCTCAAAGGAATTATTTTTAAAAGTAAAATTGCTCATGCTATTGGGACACTGCTGCTCTGAAGTTCACTAATAGTTGTCAAGATAGAGTTCTGTTTGTTTGTTTGTTTTGTCTAATTATACATCATAAAAGGCACATCGAGGCAAGATGATATTTACAGTACATGCTCGCAATTGAAAATAATAATAGTTAGTTTAGGAAATAATTTAACTCAAACCTGCTGTTTGCCATAATTATTCATAAGCATATCTTTAAATGATTAACACTATCGCTAACATCCCCTAATTCACTGGCACAAGTGGCTACAATTATAGTCTGTGTGCCATCTGTTCCATTAGCATTTTTTTTTTTTTTTGCTAGGTTTCAATTTACAAATATTGAATACTGGTAACAAAAATATGTGCAATACAATTAAATTGCAGTGCAGAAAAATCAATTAAATACAAACATGCTTCTGGGGGCTTTTGGGCTTTTGACAATATCATTTGAGAGTTTGTTAGGGGTGTTAGATTGGCAGTTCTGGGGACTGAAATACCCACTATTATTGACTGCAAAATATTTGACACAAGAATTGGGATAAGATGGTTAAGAAATTCACGAGCAAACAATTCAAGGATACCTTAACCAAATGAAAGTCCATGGGACAAAACCAAGATGCAAACCTTTGTAAAAAAACAATACACAAAAGAAATTGGTTGGAGTTTTCCATTGAATACTTGAAGAAGCCTGATGATTTCTTCAACCAAATTTTATGGTCAGACGAATCCAAAATATTACTTTTCACCAAGAAAGCAACAATATGTTTGGAGGAAGAGTGGAGAAGAATTTAAATAAAAGTTCATCATGCCCAGTGTTAAACATGGTGAAGGTTGTGTGATGGTATGGGCTTGATTTTCTTCCTCAGGCACCTTTGTATTGTAGAAGGATCAATGAATGCTGGAAATATCAAGACATTTTGCTCTCATTTTGTTACCCAATGCTTGAAGGCTTATTGAAGCTTGTATTCCAGCAGGATAATGACCCTAAGCATTCTGCAAAGTCTACAAAGGAATTTCAGAAAAAAAGTAAGATTACAGTTATGGACTGGCCATCTCAGTCCCCAGAACTGAATCCCATCGAGATGTTGTGGATTGACTTGAAGGCTGCTGTTGCAAAAAGGAAACCAAAGCCAATTGCAGAACTCAAAGCTGTATGTCTTTAAAAATGGGCAACGATATCTCAGGTAAGATGCCAGGAACTGGTTTCAAAATACAAAAAGACTGCACGCTGTAAAGGAAGCAAAGGGTGGGCATACAAAATACTAATGTAAGGGTGCCCAAATACTTAACTGTTACACACTGCCAGTGTATGTTTAAAAAGGCACTGTATAAAACATAAATATATAACATTTACATTTCAAGTCAACAACATATTTTGCACACAATATTTTCTAAACAAAGTTGTTAAGGCAGGAGAAAGGCAGAAAAAAAATCAAGCACATCTGTGGCAATGTGCCCCGCCCTGTGTTTATTTGTGTGGGGTGTGTGGTGTGTTAATGTTGGTGTATTGTAGTTGGTACACGGGATATAATGTGGGTCTGTGTAGCATGAGTTATTTAAAATATATAGTTGTATTTAGGCACGGGGATTGCACAAACACTTCACATGCATTTAAAGTATGCAATAATCTGTGAGCACGGGATCGCACAAATTAGTTCACGTGCTGGGATTCAAGTGAATAATTAATTAGTAATTGAATCCCGGCACAACTGTGTATATAGATGCACGTTTCACTTACTCGGGGTTGTGTGTTCAGGGTGAAAGAACGGGAGAGAGTGAGGAGGTAGTAGTAGTAGTAGTAAGAAGAAGAAGAAGAAGAAGAAGAAGAAGAAGAAGAAGAAGGAGAAGAAGCAATTGCTATGTCGTGCTGCAGGACCAGCACGGTACTTGTTTGTTTAGTGTTCGTCCCTGTGTGTTAGTGTCTGTTCGTTTTGGTTATCTGTCTGTTTATTTTGGCATCAAGTGCTGTGTTCTGTTTTGTTCAAACCTTTTATTTTCTGTGTGAAATAAAACACTGAGTGCCGCAGTGTCTCAGTTTCACTCACCACTACTGTCTGTCTGTGTTTCTTTCTGGCCTGACGTCACCCCTACAACCAGCCTGTTCACAACATCCTATCGACTTAATTTGCTAAACCTAAATAAATGACCAACAAAATAATTATATACCGTACAGGTGAAAAGAGAGTGAACAAATACTGCTGGGGAATCAGACTACATCATCTGCATTACTAGTAATGTACTGTGTGTGGTTATAGCAGATAGGGGTTTGTAATGGAGGCTTGCCTCCTCTAATGAAAAAAATTAAAACCAATTAAAACCTGTGCTTAGATCACGTGATCTGCTACTACTAGTACTGTGGTTAATAGCAAATAGGAGTTTATAATGGAGACCTGCCTCCAGTGTTGAAAAAATGGCTTTTTCAGCATGGAGAATCCGCAATGAATGAGTGATTTATTGATTGCAATTGCAGATGATTTAATGAACTGTGATGGGTGCTAAGGTCGGCTGGAAAAACATTAACAGTTACATGCATCCCTGTGACAGGGTGGCTTTTTAATTTATTTTTGTACCAAGGTATTTTTGTTGACTCCAAGAACCTTTCCTATTTCCCTTCATGTATGAATGTGTGTGTGCTTGTGATATGCATGAGTAATGAATTCTGACATACCATTTCCCCCATTTTCCCCAAATCACTGCAGTGTATCCCCATTCTTGGAGAACAACACAAGCAAAGAGAAAATATAATTAAAAAACCAAAGTTTGTATTATTCATACCTGTGTATAAAAATCCTTTTTGCTGGTAGTAGCTAATCAGCAGTGTATAAAAGAAGGCCGCCAGTGATACCTCAGCATATAAAGATGGCTGATAGTGCCACATCAGCAGAAACAAAATGGTTGCTGACTTTAGAGGTTAAAGGTCATAGCTAATATTTAAAAGTGCACTTTTCTTTATGTTGTTGTCTTTTATATATGTGTATGGTTAACCTTATGTGTGTGAATCTGGCCAAAATATTTTTTGATGATGCTAATGATGCATTTTTGCATCTGTATTGATTTTTTTTTTTTTTTTTTAAATGAGAGCTGTATCTTTAAATGAGAGTTGCCTTATGGGAAATTCATTCTATATATAAGGGCCTTGGAATGCTCAGGGAGGAGCTCTAACCTTGAAGGTGGATGCTGGAGAGACTCATGGCATATTACTTTCTCTTGTTTTTCTTTTGTTTCATATAAATAAATCGTTTTTTTTGCAATTTAATTCTGGTGTTTTTATCATCCTTTTTGGCAAGCCGAACCCAGTCACTCGGCCCGGTGACAATCCCAGTGCCGCAGATAGGAAGTGGCTATGGGCCACCTCCCACCAAAAGACTAGGCTGCCAAACCATGAATGGAAAAATAATAATAATGATTAACAATTAATAATAATGATTAACCCCACAGTGGCACACGGCCACCTACCCCCCAAAATATTGAAAAATTAATGAAAATGAGCAGCTGAGACATGGCCCGTCCCCCAGAGCATGACTGTGCTGGGGGAAAGAGCCCAGCCTCTCCAGCCTGACCACGCACCCCGCAGGACTAAATACAAACCGCTCACCACTCAGGTAAGGAAAACCCCCCTACTCACATATTTTTAATTTTTGATGTAGTGGGAAACCTCAGGGAAGCCATGTCTGAGGGTAGCCCTTCCTCCAGGATCTAAGCGGTCGACTCCCATTTCGGCTTCCCAGCGCGTGACTGAGAGGCTGAAACAAAAGAAGTGACATGGGAGAATAACACACAGAGCCTTTATGCTGATGATGTGTTGGTTAGGGGTGGATTCTCCTTACAGAAAAGCAACCAAGTTTACAAGGGCGGGTACCTAATTTTTGGGCCAGTTTGAGGCATTTGTGCAGGTATTACATTTGGATATATTTTGAATAGTTTTAAAGTCTTAACGATATTTTTAAGCAAAATACTAAGCTATATGATACACAACCCTTAATGTCTACATCTCTGTTGCTAAACAATGTAACAATAACACGCATCAATATCTGTGGATATGACGTGCATTCTGTTATGGGTAGCGTATTACTTTGGGCTACAAATGTATTTTAATTTCTGACAATCCTGCCCTGCACTTTCTTAAAGGCACAGTCTGGTAACAAGGCATTATTGCAAATGAGAATTTGTTCTCAAGGGTTTTACTTGATTAATGAAAATGAATGATTGATTGATTTATATTTCAGGTGAATGTTTAGTAATCCTAGTTTTCCGCAGTAAAAAAAAAAGAAATTCTCCAATTAAAAAAAAAAAATCTGCGTTTTTCCGCAATTAAAATAACAGGCTAAAATTGAGTCCACCCGTCACATTACAAGATACTCAGAATACTAACTGAATAACAGTTAACACAGTAAGTATTTATTGGTACACTTTCAAATTCGAAGGAATGCAATTAATCAATAATATAAACAAATGAACTATTTTACTTTAAACATTACAAATATGTCTGTGTAGTAATAATAAAAACCAAAAAATAGTATTCATATTACTTTATCTCGTGTTAGTCTGTCAAACTCATTGACCCAATCTTTAGGGGTGATTTTTTTTTTTTTAGTGTTTTCAACATCTTTAAACAGCTTGTTGAGTAGTAAAAACACACTGGATACTGAAGTAAACTGCAGCTACGTTTCAACACAAATGTGACACCGACATTGCGCCTCGTTCACCTTGACCTCTGAACAGTAGCAGCAGTTTTATTGAACAAGTATGTTTACTAAATTTAAATCACAATTACCTGTGTTGATGATTCACAGTACCTGCTTTTCAGCGCTTAACTCTATCCACGCATCTGCTCCCCCCGAGCGTTCTACTATTCAGGATTGACATGGTCACTATCAGATTCTCTGGTTCCAGGCTGATTTGCAACAAACCCAACACAGCGCATCACCCAAAATACACCATCCCTACTGTGAAGCATGGTGGTGGCAGCATCATGTTATGGGGATGTTTCTCATCGGCAGGGACTGGGGCACTTGTCAGGATAGAAGGGAAAATGAATGGAGCAAAGTACAGAGAAGTCCTTGAGGAAAACCTGCTGCCCTCTGCAAGAAAGCTGAAACTGGGACAGAAGTTCACCTTTCAGCATGACAACGACCCAAAGAGCCAAAGCTACACTGGAGTGGCTAAGGAACAAAAAGGTAAATGTCCTTGAGTGGCCCAGTCAGAGCCACGACCTAAATCGAATCGAAAATTTGTGGCATGACTTGAAGATTGCTGTCCATCAATGCTCCCCAAGGAACTTGACAGAGCTTGAACAGTTTTGTAAAGAAGAATGGTCAAATATTGCCAAATCTAGGTTTGCAAAGTTGGTAGAGACCTATCCCAACAGACTCACAGCTGTAATTGCTGCCAAAGGTGCTTCCACCAAGTATTAACTCAGGGGGATGGAGACTTATCCAATTATGATGTTTCAGTTTTGTATTTTTATTATATAATTTTTTTCTCAATAAAAACGTTTTTTCCCTTAACAGTGTGGAGTATGGTGTGTAGATAAGTGGAAAAAAATCCTTATTTAAATGCATGAAACTCTGAGGCACTGACACAACAAAATGTGAAAAAAGTTCAAGGGGGTGTATACTTTCTATAGGCACTGTAGTTTCTGTTAATATTTCTAACAAACAATAACAAGCTAATAATAGTTTCTTTATATAAAATGTAGGGAATTATGTTTGACAGCATCATTTGCATTATTTTCCCAGACTTTATCCAGGCCCGGCACAATAATAATAATAATTTAAAAATGTCTAGTTGCTTCTGGTGTTTGGAAACCCCTTTGTAGGATTGCCTTGTCAGAGAGCATATGCTTTTTATATTCAGTATTTAATAGTCAGTTGAAAGTAAGCATTATATGTACATTTGTTACTTTACAGTAAGTTGGTGTGTGTGGGAATCTGTTTACTGCAATCTGTACTATATTATCTATATCGATATCATCAAAATATCGAGATTGTTCTATATCGATAATAATTTTCAAAACATCGATATCGTGAGATTGAAAAGAAACATACGCTGGCAGAGACAAACTCGGTATAAGCAAGTTTATTTTGTATTAAGATACAACAAACCCTATGCGAACCTTGTTAGTCTCGTAGGCAAACACCACACATTCAAGTATTATTTAATCATTTTATTCCATTGATTGGGATTTTTCTTTTTCTAAGAACCCGATTAGCAAATGTATTTCAAACATCAATAGCTATAAAATCAAGAAAAACAACAAATCCACAACCTGTGCCCTCTCGTATGCACTACCCCCCTTTCTTCACCTGTTTCCTCTCCCCTTCCAATCCATTACCGGAAGATATATCCTGTTTTTGTGCATCAACTAATTAGAAACAGGCTTGTCTTTTTTAAAGGGATATGCACCTATATATATATATATCCAAGGCAACTTACAGAGACTAGGGTGTGTGAACTATGCATCAGCTGCAGAGTCACTTACAATTACGTCTCACCTGAAAGACGGAGCACAAGGAGGTTAAGTGACTTGCTCAGGGTCACACAATGAGTCAGTGGCTGAGGTAGGATTTGAACCGGGGACCTCCTGGTTACAAGCCCTTTTCCTTAACCACTGGACCACAATATATATATATATATATTGTGAGGATAGGTAATGTCGCCTTTAAGAAATGGCAGCTTAGGAGAGACTACACAACCCAGAAACCAGAGTGCCAACTAATGGGGGGATGGGGTTACTGGGTTTAAAAGGAAGCAGGGCAGAACAATCGGGGGTTTGTGTGATCGTGGGGAACACCGCCATGTTGTTCTGCAGAGAAGAAGCCAGTGATTTTGGAGTGTGTTGTTAGAACAATGTAAAGTAAAGTGATCGTTTGTATTTTTGATATAGTATTTAGTTTAAACGGCGTACGATTTTCCTCTTGGTGAGGTAGCCTTTTGTTTTGTGTAAGTTTATTTATTTTTCTTTGGTCGTGGTGCTAGTTAAAGCTTATTTGACCTCTCAGCAATTTAAAAGAGGTCCACGGTATTCCGCGTGGTGCGGTTGTCCGCCGTCACAACCGCAGGGTATTTAGTTTAATGCTTTACGACCAGAGGGTGTATTGGATTATTCACGCGATACTGGGATAGTGAATAATAACCAGAAAGAACGGATTCATTAGACGGGATGTGCAAGATACTGTTTATTATAATACAGATACAAGACACATTGTATATGCTTTACACAGGAAAGATGGACACTTGCTTTTAGTTGGGACATAATTTGTTTCTGAGGACGACCAGGAGTTGGCTGCAGGGGTTCCTCCCCACAGCCGGATATAACTTGTTTTATCTGGGTTCACTTCTCTGGACGTCTGGGGGTCATCTCAATTGTGTTCCTGGGAGTCTTCTGTAAAGAGGACCCATCTTGTACTCACCTGTGTTACAGGACTACTCCAGCAGAGGGAGCCTGTCTTGTATTTACCTGTGTTACAGGACTACTCCAGCAGAGGGAGCCTGTCTTGTACTTACCTGTGTTCCAGGACTACTCCAGCAGAAGGAGCCTGTCTTGTACTTACCTGTGTTCCAGGACTACTCCAGCAGAGGGAGCCTGTCTTGTACTCACCTGTGTTACAGAACTACTCCAGCAGAGGGAGCCTGTCTTGTACTCACCTGTGTTACAGGACTACTCCAGCAGAGGGAGTCTGTTTTATACTTACTTGTGTTACGGAATTACTCCAGCAGAAGGAGCGCATCCTGGGTTCTTACCGTTGGACTGACTCACTTCGGCGGAAGGAATCCCTGTGCTACTCTCCTGTCTTCACGTCTACAGTGGCCAGTGTGGTTCGCTCCAGTGGACTCGGTCCCACCTAAGTGGACCGTACACAGGCCAAAGTTTATAGAAGTGTAGTAGTCTTGAAGTAGCTTAGAGAGGGTTGAAGAAGTGAGTTAGTCAGTGGCCCGTACAGGGCATTAGCCTTTAGCAGAACTTTTTGTATTGTGTAAATATTGTAAATAAAGTATACTTGCCTGCAAACGTATCGAGTCTGTGCCAGTTGGTGGAGCGGGAAACCAGTGTTCAGCAGCGCTACGCTACTGGTATATATATATATATATATATATATATATATATATATATATATATATATATATATATATATATATATATATATATATATTCAAATTAAAAACAGCAAGTGGAACATTTGAACATTATGTGGTACTCGCCACAAGGTGCCAAACGTTATTTGCATGCTGCATTGAAAACAAACAACATTGGAAGAGACAGGCCAAGATCCCTGCAAAACAAATTCAGAGAGCTAGGAAGGAAATTAAAAAACAAAACAAAAACTGTGGTATTGTCTGGGATACTGCCGGCACCTTACAAAGGAGCATACGGACAGCTGAAAATGCATACTCAGAATGCATGGCTGAAATCGTGGTGCACACAGGAAGGCTTCACCTTTCTTGAACATTGGACCACATTCTACAACAAGAACTATCTACTGTATATAGGCGGGACGGACTGCACTTAAACAAGAAGGGAACCAATCTATCTCGGAGAAAGGATCAGAAGCATTTAAACTGGAAGGGAAGGGGGGAGAAAACAAAAAAACAGAAGGGAGACCACATCAAAGCAAGGGCAACAACTCAGGTAAGACATCCATTAAATGTATTTATCGAAATGCTAGACGTCTCAGAAACAAAATGTTAGAACTTGAAGCCACTGCACTAACAAGTAACTACAATGTGATAGGTGCTACAGAAACTTGGTTGTCTGAGAGTGATGGAGACGAATATAATATTAGTGGGTACACAGTGTATAGGAAAGACAAGCAGGGCAGAAGAGGCGGAGGGGTAGTGCTATACATAAGAAATAGTCTTGAAGCCTAGGTGTTAAATCTGGACGAAGAAAACTACGTAGAATCAATATGGGTCAGAAAAATTGACAAAAATTCAAAGGGCACAATAATAGGAGCATGCTATAGACCGCCAAATTCAGACGCCGAGCAAAATAATCAGTTACACAATGACATTAGAAATGCGTGTAGCGAAGGAGAAGCCATACTAATGAGGGATTTCAACTTCCCCCATATAAAATAGGAAAACCTGGTGGGGAGCACGACGGATGAAATTGAAATGGTGGAAATTACAAATGACTGCTTCCTAACGCAATTTGTCAAGGCACAGACTAGAGGGGAGGCATGTCTTGATTTAGTCTTTTCAAATAATGAAGACAGAATAACTAAAACAGAGGTCAGAGAACCATTGGCAAACTCAGACCACACCATGGTCTCATTTGAAGTGATTTTTAAAACCCAAAAAGTAATGACTAAAGCTAAGGTTTACAATTTTAGAACTATGAAGGTATGAAACAGAGACTAACAGAAGTAGATTGGAGTAACATACTGTAGAGAAAACATCCACAGAAAAAGGATGGCTGTTTTTTAAAAATGTAGTACTAGAGGCGCAAAACAATTACATCCCAAAAGTAGACAAATCTAAATCTAAAACAAAATGGCCAAAATGGTGTAATAGATCAATTAAAAAAAAATATTCAGCAAAAAAAGGCACTTTACAGAGCGTATAAAAGGGACCAAAAACAAAGTACACAGAAAGATTACTTGGAACTGCAAACGTAAGTCAAAAAGGAAGTTAGAAAGGCCAAGAGAGAGATAGAAATGAACATTGCTAAGGGGGCTAAAACCGATTCCAAAATGTGTTCCCAATATTATAACAGCAAGAGAACATTCAAAGAGGAAGTTAAATGTCTAAGAGATACAAATGGCAAAATCATAGACGAAGAAAAAAAAATAGCAAATATATTAAATGATTACTTTTTACAAGTTTTTCCAAAGGAGGATACGGGAGATCCTCCCAATAGTACTCAAAGAAATAAAAGAAGTTATTTACAAACTGCTAACCAAGATCATGCAACAATCTCTTGACACAGGGGTTGTACCGACTGGAGAATTGCAAACGTAATACCGATCCACAAAAAGGGAGACAAAACCCAATCAGGTAACTACAGACCAATAAGCCTGACTTCTATTATATATAAACTTACGGAAACTATAATAAGATCCAACATGGAAAATTACTTATATGGTAACAGTATCCTGGGAGACAGTCAGCACGGTTTTAGGAAAGGGAGATCGTGTCTAACTAACCTGCTTGTTTTTTTTTTGAGGATGCAACATCGACAATGTATAATTGCAAAGCATACGACATGGTTTATTTAGATTTCCAGAAAGCTTCTGACAAGATTAATTCTCAAACTGAACACAGTAGGGATTCAAGGAAATGCATGGACATGGATTAGGGAGTGGTTAACATGTAGAAAACAGAAAGTATTGATTAGAGGAGAAACCTCAAAATGGAGCGAGGTAACCAGTGGAGTACCACAGGGATCAGTATTAGGTCCTCTGCTATTCCTAATCTACATTAATGATTTAGATTCTGGTATAGTAAGCAAACTCGTTAAATTTGCAGACGACACAAAAATAGGAGGAGCGGCAAACACTGTTGCAGCAGCAAAGGTCATTCAAAATAATCTAGACAGCATTCAGAACTGGGCAGACACACGGCAAATGAAATTTAATAGAGAAAAGTGTAAAGTATTGCATGCAGGCAATAAAAATGTGCATTATAAATATCATATGGGAGATACTGAAATTGAAGAAGGGAACTATGAAAAAGACCTAGGAGTTTATGTTGACTCAGAAATGTCTTCATCTAGACAATGTGGGGAAGCTATAAAAAAGGCCATGTATATATATATATGTCCTTAAAGTGCTGTAGTTATAACTACAATTCAAATTCATATTATCTTTATAGTTTGTTACATGAGAACAGTATAGAAAACAATTTAGTCCTAAATTCAAAAGCATTATATGATAATATAGTACTGTAAAGTATTTAATATTCACATAAATTACTGAAATCATTTATCTAAAGCCATGTGATGTAAAGCAAATAATTTGTCAACTCAACACAAGAACTCTCAGAAACATTACTCATTATGCATTTCAATTGTGAATGGTACTTGTCTTTAAAACTACTCAGATTTTTATTTGTGCAACTCTGTACACATTATTCCATATTAAATGGTTTGTTACAATTTCCAATACACCTTGCTGTTGACTTTAAATCTTTTGTAAATACCAATATGAAATATTAGTCATGTGGTTTTCACAAACATCTAACCAGATCCTGATCCACTTGAATGATCAAAGGCTTACATAATGCACAAACATACTAATCTGTAGGGGATTCTCAAATATTTCCATCTATCTGTGTACCAGGCAGCAAATACAGTTTATTGATAAGAATATCAAGAAGTTGCAGCCTATTAATGAAAAAAACAACATATATTTAAAAAATACATTTATAAAGGACCCCTATAAAAGTTACCACAGTAAATTTGCACAGTACATTTTCCCATGGCTATAATATGCATTTATCACAGTTTACTATTGTTACCATGTTTTAGTATGCTTTACCATACCTCTCTGTGCTTTACAATGCTTGCCTTTGCTTTACCATGCTTTTACTTTAGCAATAGAACCAGAAGAGTGTTTTGCCATCTGGTAAGGCCTGCCTCATGTTGTTAAATGTCACTCTGTGAACGAGTGGTTTGCAGTGCGCAGATGTACAGGTGATGCAAGTGCTCCAAACAACGACAGACACAAAGTTCACGGTTCAAAACAGTTTTTTTATTTCTTTTCTCAGTTTGCAACCGGTTAAATGATAGTACTGGCTCTACACCACGATGTGTTTCGCCAGCATATAAACCACGGGGTTCAGTCCTGAAATAATCTAACAAGAATAACTCACAAAACAGACATGGTGACTTCTCCTGATAGTGAGTGCTCTTAGTGCAGGTGCGGTGCAAGGCAATAATAGTGAATGTGGTGCAGTGTAGTCCGGGCTTGATGCTGGCCTGTAGCGACAGCTCCTGGTTCATATTAGCCGTCTGACAATGAGAAACACAGACAGTTAGTTTTGACAAACAAACAAAACACTTAACACTCACAATATGTTTTTCAATTCTTTGTTTCCTTTACTGGTCCTTTTGATAACCATAACAAAGGAACAGATTGCATCGTCACATCCCTTGAAATACCCTTAGTCACACTCCCTGTGATAGCTAGTTCAATCACGTATCCTCCAATCCATGACTGACACATCGCGTATGCATTAGGGCGATGACTTCTGGCATTGTGACTCCGCCCCCTTCCTGGATGGCTGGCTTCCGACTGACCCTGGAATGAACTGCCAAACCATCCAGTTCAGGGCACACTGTTCCTGTTGTACAGCGTTCTCACAGGTTTGGAGGGATATTGTTGACTAGGATTCAGTCGCTGTCTCTCGCTTCTACTTAGATGGAGCTGTTCTTCAGTTCATGTACCCCGTACAGAAAAGCGAACATGGTTTGTGAACTGTTTGTAAAACACATAACAATAAGAATACTGCTAACATTTTTATTTTTTTATTAGGAATTGAGTGCATGTTCGTGTATTTGTATACGTTTCAGTATTCAAGTTACCATTAGGTCCTACAATTTCTTAGTGAAATAAATACAAAATAAGTTTTAGTAATAAAAATATATCATAGTCTCTCTGTGTTAATGCTGATTGTGCTGTTGTTCAGTAACTTGTTCACAGTGTGTTCATAAGGTTTATTCAAAGCCTTCTTCCTGGCTTTGTTAGAGAAGAGAGCACCGTGCCTCTGTTGTTACTGTGATATGCTGAAATAAGGCTGCTGAAGGTTTTAGACTGCTTCCAGTTGTTTGATTTCTTCAACTCGCCATTCAAACACTATTCTCGATTATTTGCTATGCTAAATTTAAATAGATAGATAGGACAGTGAGGAAGCAGGATTAGTCTACACTGACATACAACATTCCGAGGGCGTGTACAAGAACAGAGATTTTCTTTCATCAAGCAGAAAAAAGGTAAAATACACGAATACTGTATTTACTTATTTTGGGGCGGATTGATTTAGAACAGTGATTAAACATATTTTAAAAGATAACATTTGAGGTCCTTTACCAGAGATTAAAGCCCTCATATTGACCAATCAGGTTAAAGAAAATGTCAATCCACCCCATGGAGTGCCTTAATGCTATTATAAAATGATTATAAAATGATTAGATTTATTTACTTTTTAAATGAACACAGTTAATTAAAAAAAATCTTTCCAATAACAGTAAATATCACTACACACAAGAAAACATTTCCAGTGAAAAGTAAACAACATTTGTTTAAAAGTGTTTTATTTTAATAAATTAATATTGGCTTATTCATAAATATAATACATATTGATTAAAATGTGTATTATGTAAACAATTTCTGTTTATCAATTATATTAACATATATATCAATTATATTATGGAGTAGTGGTTAGGGCTCTGGACTCTTGACCGGAGGGTCATGGGTTCAATCCCAGGTGCCAGGTGGGGGACACTGCTGCTGTACCCTTGAGCAAGGTACTTTACCTAGATTGCTCCAGTAAAAAAAAAAAAAAAAAAAAATGTATAAATGGGTAATTGTATGTAAACAATTGTAAGACGCCCTGGATAAGGGTGTCTGCTAAGAAATAAATAATAATAATTAACCTATTAAATGCTAATTTACTATTTCATTAAATGGACATACATATTTAAACTTAGTAAATTACATAAATAAATCTGATAAAACTTGTAATAAATGTTCATTTGAACATTGCTAGATATTGTGCAGTTTGAAAAAAAAACATGTTCTGAATAAACTGTATTGATTGCTGTACTGCCAGAAGGGGCACTGCTACAGGTGAAAGCAGCTGTGTCAGTGTGAGGATGCTCGCTTTGTGCCTTGCAGGAACTTCTCCAGCTCTGCTGGTGTTATTGAAGGATGGTGTGTGGTTTTGTCTTTTTTTCACTTGTCTTTGTTTTTTAATTACTGCTACAAACACGTTGTTAGCATTGCTAAATGCTGTGTCTCGCTAAATTTACTTTTCTGCTGTACGGTGGGTCATTCTAAAAGCGATTGATACCAGCTTGCAGACTTATAAAGCTTGCTACGCTGTACTGCTCTCCATCTCTATTCCTTACAGAATCTACATAAAAGTCCCTGAGGCGACTGCTCAACTCGTCCTTAGAAAGTATAATAATTATAAGAGGTCTACCTTTTTCTTGGAGCCAGTTTTGTTGGATATTCACAGCCCATTTAGAAGCCGTTTTTGTGATTTTTTTTCTCATTTCAGTCAAGTTTGAGTTGATTCAGTTCTACATCCGTTATTTCACTGTGCTGTTTTTCTTTTAAAGAAATTTCAATTACTGTTACTTTGTCCAGTTTCAGGAAATTCATCTACATACCATTCTTCAACAGCTTTTACATTAAAAAGATCAACATTTAATTATGGGTCTGTGGCGGAGTGTCCCACCCCTATATATATATATATATATATATATATATATATATATATGCGCTGTTTCTTATTATTTGTATTATTGTTATTTGTATTACTATTGTTTGCGGTGCAGACGAAACGTCGCCGCCATTATGTGTTTTGTATTTGTTATTTTATACCTTTTTGTGTTTTGTATTTGTTATTAAATACCTTGTGAGAATGCGTGACTGTCAGCTATTGATTGTTTAATTAGCTGACAGTTACGCAGACTTGGTAGACCCGTACAGAATGTGACCGAGGGATAATATAATACACTGAACAAAAATATAAACGCAACATGTAAAGTGTTGGTCGCATGTTTCATGAGCTGAAATAAAAGATCCCAGAAATTTTCCATACGCACAAAAAGCTTATTTCTCTCAAATTTTGTGCACAGATTTGTTTACATCCCTGTTAGTGAGCATTTCTCCTTTGCCAAGATAATCCATCCACCTGACAGGTGTGGCATATCAAGAAGCTGATTAAACAGCATGATCATTACACAGGTGCACCTTGTGCTGGGGACAATAAAAGGCCACTAAAAATGTGCAGTTTTGTCACACAACACAATGCCACAGATGTCTCAAGTTTTGAGGGAGCGTGCAATTGGCATGCTGATTGCAGGAATGTCCACCAGAGCTGTTGCCAGAGAATGGAATGTTCATTTCTCTACCATAAGCCACCTCCAACGTCGTTTTAGAGAATTTGGCAGTACGTCAAACCGGCCTCACAACCGCAGACCACGTGTAACCACGCCGGCTTCTTCACCTGCGGGATTGTCTGAGACCAGCCACTTGGACAGCTGATGAAACTGTGGGTTTGCACAACCGAAGAATTTCTGCACAAACTGTCAGAAACCATCTCAGGGAAGCTCATCTGCGTGCTCGTCTTCCTCACCAGGGTCTTGACCTGACTGCAGTTCGGCATCGTAACCGACTTGGGCAAATGCTCACCTTTGATGGCCACTGGCATGCTGGAGAAGTGTGCTCTTCACGGATGAATCCCGGTTTCAACTGATGGCAGACAGCGTCTATGGCATCGTGTGGGCGAGCGGTTTGCTGATGTCAACGTTGTGAACAGAGTGCCCCATGGTGGCGGTGGGGTTATGGTATGGGCAGGCATAAGCTACGGACAACGAACACAATTGCATTTTATCGATGGCAATTTGAATGCACACAGATACCACGACGAGATCCTGAGGCCCATTGTCGTGCCATTCATCAGCCGCCATCACCTCATGTTTCAGCATGATAATGCACGGCCCCATGTCGCAAGGATCTGTACACAATTCCTGGAAGCTGAAAATGTCCCAGTTCTTCCATGGCCTGCATACTCACCAGACATGTCACCCATTGAGCATGTTTGGGATGCTCTGGATCGACGTGTACGACAGCGTGTTCCAGTTCCCGCCAATATCCAGCAACTTCGCACAGCCATTGAAGATGAGTGGGACAACATTCCACAGGCCACAATCAACAGCCTGATCAACTCTATGTGAAGGAGATGTGTCGCGCTGCATGAGGCAAATGGTGGTCACACCAGATACTGACTGGTTTTCTGATCCGGTGAAGGGTTCAGAGTGGAGAACGAGTGTGGAGAGGAGGTAATAGAAAAACTAGTCTAGAGTAAACAATTGCTATATGTGCTGGCTAAAAACCAGCATGACACTTATTTGTTTCTGTTTTGTTTGGCCAACATGCCTGTGGCGGAGTGTCCCGCCTCTATGTATTTATTTAACAACAACAGCAGCAGGAGGTGCAGCAACAGCAGCGCGGGGCTGGTCGCAAGTCCTGTGGGGTCCTTACCACGCTGGACGTCTGCCTCACCTGCCTGAAGGGTGAGGAGTGGTGCTTTGCGGTTGGTGAGGTCGGGCACGTGGCACCCGACCAACCCCCTCCATGGCAGGAGAGGAAGGAGACTGAGCGTCCAGCAAGGGTGAGAGAGGACCCGCATCCTCCGAGGCGGAAGAATCCTGTCTCTTCTGAGGGGATCTGGGACTGGCTGGCGGAACCTGAGAGGAATATCGTGGACGCCCTTCCTGCTGTGATCAACCTCCTGTGGGCGAGAGCGCTGGGAGCCCTGGGAACAGAAACACCAACCAGCATCCCTCCCAGACATCGCAGCCATGGTGCTCAACTACCTGGCTGCAGATATGGGAGGGGCCCCGCTGCTGTTTCCAGCGCCAGAAGGAGAGGAGCCATCTCCAGCGCCAGAGGTCGAGGAGCCCTCGCCACCGTCTCCAGTGCCAGAGGGAGAGGAGCTGTTGCTGCCGTCTCCAGCGCCAGAGGGAGGGGAGCCGTTGCTGCCGTCTCCAGCGCCAGAGGGAGAGGAGCAGTTGCTGCCGTCTCCAGCGCCAGAGGGAGAGGAGCCATTGCTGCCGTCTCCAGCGCCAGAGGGAGAGGAGCCGTTGCTGCCGTCTCCAGCGCCAGAGGGAGAGGAGCCATTGCTGCCGTCTCCAACGCCAGAGGGAGAGGAGCCGTTGCTGCCGTCTCTAGCGCCAGAGGGAGAGGAGCCATTGCTGACATCTCCAACGCCAGAGGGTGAGGAGCCCTCGCCACTGTCTCCAGCACTAGGAGCAGAGCAGCAGGAGCTGCCTCTGTCTCCACCACCGCCAGGAGCAGAGCAGCAGGAGCTGCCTCTGTCTCCACCACCACCAGGAGCAGAGCAGCAGGAGCTGCCTCTGTTTCCACCACCGCCAGGAGCAGAGCAGCAGGAGATGCCTCTGTCTCCACCACCGCCAGGAGCAGAGCAGCAGGAGATGCCTCTTTCTCCACCACCGCCAGGAGCAGAGCAGCAGGAGCTGCCTCTGTCTCCACCACCGCCAGGAGCAGAGCAGCAGGAGCTGCCTCTGTCTCCACCACCGCCAGGAGCAGAGCAGAAGGAGCTGCCTCTGTCTCCACCACCACTAGGAACAGAGCAGCAGGAGCTGCCTCTGTCTCCACCACCACCAGGAGCAGAGCAGCAGGAGCTGCCTCCGCCACCTCCACCGCCAGGAGCAGAGCAGCAGGAGCTGCCTCTGCCTCTGCCACCTCCACCAGCAGAGGGTGAATACCTGCTGGTTCCGCCTCAACCGCCGTGGGAGGACTGCTTGCCCCTCCCACCTCCACCAGCAGAGGGTGAATACCTGCTGGTTCCGCCTCAACCGCCGTGGGAGGACTGCTTGCCCCTCCCACCTCCACCAGCAGAGGGTGAATACCTGCTGGCTCCGCCTCAACCGCCGTGGGAGGACTGCTTGCCCCTCCCACCTCCACCAGCAGAGGGTGAATACCTGCTGGTTCCATCTCCACCTCCACCAGCAGAGGGTGAATACCTGCTGGTTCCGCCTCAGCCGCCGTGGGAGGACTGCTTGCCCCTTCCACCTCCACCAGCAGAGGGTGAATACCTGCTGGTTCCTTCTCCACCTCCACCTGCTTCCACATCCACCGTCATGGGAAGGATTGCTCCTGCCCTGCCTCGCACCGCCCAAGGATGCCTGCCTCGCACCACCCAAGGATACCTGCCTTGCACCGCCCAAGGATGCCTGCCTCGCACCGACCAAGGATGCCTGCCTCGCACCGCACAAGGATGCCTGCCTCGCATCGCCTGGGGCTGCCTGTTGCTCTGCATCGCCTGGGGCTGCCTGTTGCTCCGCATCGCCTGGGGCTGCCTGTTGCTTCGCATCGTCTGGGGCTGCCTGTTGCTCCGCATCGCCTCCCGAGGGTCCTGTTTTGCCTGGGGTCACTACCAGTCCTGCCATGCGGCAGGAAATACCGTGGCTGGAACCCCATGAAGGGGAGCTGCCGGCCACGAAGAAGGGGGGGGAGGTCAGGAGACCAGCTCCCCCAGCCACACTTTCGCGGCAGGAAATACTGTGGCTGGAGCCCCATGAAGGGCAGCTGCCAGCCATGAAGAAGGGGGTCAGGAGACCAGCTCCCCGCAGCAATTTCGCTGCAGAAGAAAGGGTGGCCGGAGCCCCACGGAGGGGAGCTGCCGGCCATGAAGAAGGGGGCAGGTCTGGAGACCACCCCAAAATTTTTGGCCAGAGGAGCCGGCCTGTGCGCTGGCCATCGGAACGCCACTGGCTGTTTGGGTGGGAGGAGGACATCCCACCGTGGGCGCCACCTTTGGCCCGTTGCTGCCCCTGTTCCTGGGCGGGACTACTAGCCGGGACTTTGGGGACTAAGGGGAGGTGGCCGAAAAGGCCATGTGTGCTGCGCACAAGGGGGCATGTGTGGCGGAGTGTCCCGCCCCTATGTATTTATTTATTATTATTTGTATTTGTTTGCGGCGCGGATAAAAGCGGCGCGTCTTTTGTTATTATTTATAATTTAAAAACCCTGTGAGGATGCGTGACTGATCAGCTACTGATTATTTAACTAGCTGACAGTCACGCATCCTTACCAAACGCGTGCAGACTGTGGCCGAGAGATAATAAGATAATTAACAGCTAGTTAACCCCTTGGCCAGAGTATAAGAACCCGCAGCTGTCCGTGCTGCAGGGTTGAGTTTACAGAGGAGAGTACGGGGAGCGGAGAGAGCGAGGAGAGGAAAAAAACTAGATTTAAAAACGTCTGCTAAACAGTATTTGTTTATTCGTTTGGCCCTTGTGCCTTTTGTTTTGTTATTTGTTTAAATCTTTTGTTTTGTATTATTATTTATTAAACGCTGACCGCAGTAGCATTCAGCTTCACCCGCCCATCCACTGTTTTGGTTCAGTTACTTCCTGGTCCGTGACGTCACCACACCTCACCACTGCAAGCCATCCTGCCACAGTGCCCCTTTTGTTTTGTGTTTGTTTAAATATTTTGTTTGATTAATATTTAATAAAATACTGAGTGCCGTAGTGCCTCAGTTTCTTCCGCTACTTCTGTGTTTCTGGTCTGACGTGACCCCTGCAGCCATCCTGTTGACAGTTGGTGTTAGAACCGGGACGACAGCGCCGCCAAGCATCAGGCCAGGAATACTGCTGGGTTTTTTTTTGTTGTAAAAAGGAGTTTTTTGTTTGAAAAAAAATGAATAAAGTGGATGCGTACATGGAGAGGTGGCATGAGCATCAGAGGGAGTTGAAGGAAGGAAGGGCTACATGGTGCCTCGCCTGCCTGGAGTATGGGCACCTTCCTGACGTGTGCCCATGCGAAGACCCCCTCTTTGTGCAGGCCTTCGATCTAGAACTGAAGCATCAGACTTCAGTTCTAGTAAGTACAAGTATATGACAAAATACGAATCAATATCGGAGCAGATAACAGTGTCAGTGATAGTTACATCAGAATACGATTAAATGCAAAATACTACAGATTGAATAACACTTGTGGCAGATTACAGTACAGTACTCTGTAAAGTACAGGATTAAATGCAGTAAAATAGGGAGCAGATAAGTGCAAGTAAAGCGAATTAAAGAAGATTGATAAAGTGTCCAGAGGGAAAAGAGGAGTTCTACAGGTGCTGTCTGAAGAGGTGAGTCTTGAGGAGGCGCCGGTAGGTGGTCATTCCACCACTGCGGGGCGAGGGTGGAGAAGGAGCAGGCTCTGGAGGCAGGGGAGCATAGAGGAGGTACAGCCAGTCTTCTAGTGCAGGAGAAGCGGAGAGGTCGAGTGGGGGTGTAGGGAGAGATGAGGGTCTGGAGGTAGCTGGGTGCAGTCTGGTCAAGGCATCTGTAGGCGAGTACAAGAGTCTTGAACTGGATGCGAGTGGTGATCGGAAGCCAGTGGAGTGAGTGGAGCAGTGGAGTTGTGTGGGAGAAGCGAGGCAGAGAGAACACCAGGGGAGCAGCGGAGTTCTGGATGAGCTGGAGCGGACGGGTGGCGGGCGTAGGGAGGTCAACCAGGAGGGAGTTGCAGTAGTCTAGGCGGGAGAGTACCAGGGCCTGGACAAGGAGCTGGGTGGCGTAGTTGGTGAGGAAGGGTCGGATTCTTCATATGTTGCTCAGGAAGAATCGGCAAGTGCCTGCCAGAGTGGAGATGTGCTAGGAATACGAGAGGCAGGGGTCCAGGGTGACTCTGAGGTTCTTAGCTGAGGAGGAGGGAGACAGTCTGGTAGATTCCAGAGGAATGGAGATAGAGAGATCAGAGGAGGAGGAGGAGGGAAAGAAAAGGAGGTCAGATTTAGAGAGGTTGAGTTTGAGGTGATGCGAGTGCATCCAGGAGGAGATAGCAGACAGACAGCTAGAGACACTGGAGGGGATGGTGGAGTCAGAGGGGGGGAAGGAGAGGAAAACCTGAGCATCATCAGCATAGAAATGGTATGAGAAACCATAGGATGCGATGAGGGACCCAGGGAGCGGTTGTTGAGAGAGAACAGTAGAGGACCCAAGACTGACCCTTGGGGGACTCCTGTTGAGAGATGGCCAGGTGTGGAGGTTGCTCCACGCCTGGTTACCTGATAGGTGCAGTTGGAGAGGTAAGAGGAGAACCAGAGCAGTGCCAGAGATTCCCAGGTCAGCGAGAGAGGATAGTAGAATAGAGTGATTGACAGTGTCAAAGGCAGCAGAGAGGTCAGAGAAGCAGGAGAGAGAAGCAGCTTGGGCAGAGTTTAGTGAGTTATTGACAGACAGGAGGGCGGTTTCAGTGGAGTGAGCAGAGCGGAAGCCAGATTGGAGAGGGTCGAGCAGAGAGTGGTTGCACAGGAAAACAGAGCTGGCAGTGTACTGCCCGCTCGAGGGTTTTGGAGAGGAAGGGTAGGAGTGAGACAGGATGGTAGCTCTAGAGGGAAGTGAGGTTGAGGGTAGGTTTTTTGAGGAGGGGAGTGATAGATGCTTGTTTGAAGGCAGAGGGAAAGAGACCAGAAAGGATAGAGGTGTTGAGAAGGGAGGAGATGAAGGGAAGTAGAGCAGGAGCAGCAGCTTGAAAGAGGTGAGTGAATATGTAAAATAGATCTCAAATTCACTAGTCTAACCGTTTCTCTCCAACCAACTAAACCAGACACAACAAGTCTGAGATACAAGGTTTCACACTCAGTAACTATATACAAAAAACACATGGTTCCTAATGTTCATTTTTTATCCTCTGATCGCCGAGTTTATGCCACTGGACAAAAAAAAAGGTTGCAACTACAGTACCTTCCACACACTTGATACATTACAATGGTGTCAGTGATCAGAGTCAGGAGCAGGAAGCATCTTCCTCTACTGTCAACATCAACAAAACAAGATATAGACAAATAGTCAGATGTTACTTCAAAGCTGATGTCATGATATAGGAGACTGTGTGGTCCGGTGGTTAAAGAAAAGGGCTTGTAACCTGGAGGTTCCCGGTTCAAATCCCAGCTCACTCACTGACTCACCGTGTGGCCCTGAGCAAGTACCTTAACCTCCTTGTGCTCCATCTTTTGGGTGAGATGTTGTTGTAAGTGACTCTGCAGCTGATGCATAGTTCACACACCCTAGTCTCTGTAAGTCGCCTTGGATAAAGGTGTCTGCTAAATAAATAAATAATAATGAAGCACAGCTCGATAAAACAGCTACTAATAAAAGGTAAACTTTATTTTATTAACAATCCTCATTGAAAAGAAATTGAAAGTTACACACAGATTGTTTTAAGTTCATTCGGGATGTTTTACAGTACAAGCCAAAGATAGCCACCTCTTGCGTTCAAATAGGCTGTAAATTACATTTAACAACTGCGTCATATCAAATATATTTTATCAATGTAATATAATGAAATTAAAGCCACTGACCTAATACGTTATGTAATAACTCCTGGATGAGCGACCCAGAGTGGAAAAATGGCAATCCAGCTTTTTTTTTTTTTTTTGCCATGTTTTTAACCACAATGTACCAGGTACGTCCATAGCACAGGGAAAGCACTTTTTATGACGTGCCAGGTATATCCATAGCACAGGGGGGGTGGTAATACAGTGTGACCTACCCGGGTTGGCCATAGAGCCTCTTCCCTCAAAACACAGACCTTTAGGGCCTGTGATATTGTCATGGTGGGTGAGCAAGGCTCTCTGCAATCATTGAAAGAACAGGCCCAGTCAGTAGAGGGGAAGATGGTAGATAATTCAACCCCAATTACTTATCCATATTACTCCATAAGGAATCAGTTGCTGTATCGGGTATCCCAACATCAAGCATGGGACAGTTGCTGGTTCCACAGTCTTTTTGGACGGAGGTGCTCCGGCTGGCCCATGACATTCCGTATGCGGGGAACCTCAGCCGCAAAAACACTGAGGAAAGGATCCTAGCTCAGGATCTATGGGGATATATGGAAATATGTGGCATCATGTTCCAAATGCCAATTAACGGCCTCAAAAGGAATAAGGCCGGCTCCCTTGGTCCCACTTCCACTCGTTTCCACACTGTTCGATCGCATTGGGGTAGATATCGTGGGCCCCGTGGCTGGAACAGACTCAGGGTATTGATTCATTTTAGTTATTGTGGAGTATGCGACTCGTTAACCTGAAGCTGTTCCTGTGGCAGATGGATTGGTGAAAATGTTTTTGCATTCAAAAAATGTGCAAGTTATTATTATTATTATTTGTTTATTTAGCAGACGCCTTTATCCAAGGCGACTTACAGAGACTAGGGTGTGTGAACTATGCATCAGCTGCAGAGTCACTTACAATTACATCTCACCCGAAAGACAGAGCACAAGGAGGTTAAGTGACTTGCTTAGGGACACACAATGTGTCAGTGGCTGAGGTGGGATTTGAACCGGGCACCTCCTGGTTACAAGCCTGTTTCTTTAACCACTGGACCACACAGCCTCCTTGCCAAAGTATGCTCTGTCAGAACTTTGGTGTACCACTCGCAGATTGACAGTTTGGTAGAGCAATTTAATAGTACCCTAAAACAAATGCTGAGGAGCTTTGTACAGAGATACAAACAATTTGGTTAAAATGCTTCCCTTCCTTCTGTTCGCTGTAATAGAGGTACCCCAATCGTCCACCGGCTTCTCTCCATTTGAGTTGCTCTATGGGAGACAGCTGAGGGGTATTCTGGATTTGGGGAAAGGGTGGGAATCAAATCAAAACCGAGCCCGCAATGTTATATGTGCTCAAACTGAGGGATCACCGGGAATTGGTAATTGGTCAATTGGTACAGGAAAATGTACAAGTGTCTCAGCATATTTTAACAAACATAATTGATATCACAATTATATGACCCAATGTATACTGATAATTCATTGCAGTTCCATATATGTCAAGTCATAACACAAAAGGTTCTACATTTAGACAAACATTTAAATATTTGTTTTAAATCCTTTTTGTCATTAGTTCTGTTCCCTCAAAAATTGTGATCTTGTTACAAAAAGTAAGGCAAAGGATGGGATGTCATTGAAACTGAAGTGCTCCCTTGCCCCCTTAGTGTGTGATCCCCACTGTACCAAAATTAATCACAAAAAAAATCATATAACAATATACAGCTCTTTTATAGATAGATGATTCACATAGACTAAATTCACAGCAAGCCATTTACAGTTTTTACATTGAGAGTATTCTGACTCGTTTACACCTTTTACTTGTTTATTCTCAGGTGAAGAGCTTAATTACCTATCAAGCCTCAATATATAAAAATAGAAAAAATAAAACACAGAAACATTATAGCATTTTATAGTGACTGACAGCTCTCAATGTAATGTAGGTTCTAATTACACACCACTACAAAAAAAGTAGATCTGGTTGTACCTGAATTCTGACTGATGCCCCATTTTCTTCTCCTAATTAATTTTAGTACCCTTTTTAACTTTGAAACATTATAAATGGAGGTACACAGTACACAACAACATAAAGCAGCCCTATGCTTTAAGTTAGACGTCCCTCTCTGAACTAGTAAAACAGTAGGTTTACAATCACAGTGGAATCCAACATTATCCTGAATACTCAGTATTCGTAAAATAAATGTTCCACTCATGTAATCTGAATATTTGGAATACTCCAAGTAGTATTCGGAATACTAGCATTCCGAATAACACTTGGATTCTGTCTTAGTAGCTAGAATAAGAATGGAATACATGTAACATTTTATTCCCCTCAGAGCAAATAAACAGCAGCGTTCATTGACTATTATTAGCTTATGTTTTTTTTTTTTGTTTGTTTGTTTTGTTTTTACATGTATGAATATGACTGTACAGTGCTTTTAGTTTAGGATTCATTATTTGTCTGAAGCAGCAGAGAGGCGCAGCAAGTGGCTCTGGTAGAGACGAAACGATTCTGGTTGGGGACCTCAAGCACGGTAGAAATAAAATAAACAAAACGTTGATGTAAACTAAGGTAAGAAAGCTAGGCTTAGTTTAGTGAGGGACATAGGGGGGTGATGCTGGGATGCCAGAATCACTGTCGAGCCCTCTTAAGGTGTTGTGGGCTAGTCGACAAACCACCCAAGGATAGAAGGTGCCTACTTGAAGACCCTAGAGAAGTACCCTACTCAGCTGTCCAGACAGTTGTCATGCTGATGCGCTACGGAGGTCGCACTGTGGTTGATCCCTGGAGCCAGCATTGCAGCCGTTGTGTGTGCTGATGCGCCAGGGAGGCAAAATAGACTGGATTTTAAGCAACCCTTAAAAGGACAGCATATCTCTAAGAAATGAGACAAGGGAAAAACCAATCACCAACAGGGAGCACAGAGGCAAGGGGGCACACACGGACTAACAGCGACACAACGGTGACTGACCTGTATTTCACACACAGATATAAGGGGATAACGGGAGCAACAAAAGACACAAAACTATTCATTTTAACACAATAACACTTTATAAATTTTTAAAAAGAAATAGAGGAACGGGTACTCGCAACTGCGCGAGTACCTTCCAATAGTCCTTTGCTCCGGCGCATGCAAATGAGTCCCTTTTCAGGCGTGCCGAAGCAGTCCTACAGAAGGCGGCAGCTAGAGTTTCAAGTGCAGCTCGTTAAATATAAATGGTGTGGATATCAAACTGATTGCATTCCCTGGTTTATTTTAACATTGACCAACATGTGGAACCACATGATTGGTAGATGTCCAGTTATTTAGCTCCGGCCGCCCAACCCGCGGAACCAGCGCAACCACGGAAACCACCAAGCTGCCGTCAGTGCCACCATCCCTTCACCAGGCCGCGACCACGGCCAGACGCTACAAAGGCACCGCAGCCTCCCAAGCCGCCGGGAAACGCCAGGAGGTCGGCTTAGTGGAGGGACAGCCAACCTGCCTTACAGCACCCTCCAAACCAGCTACCCTCGAGTTCGTCGGGCGCATGGGACAGGGGAGAAGCCTGTATATCCAGTGCCAGCTTAACAGGTTCCAGTTACAGGCCCTGGTCGACACCGGATCCAGCATTAGCCTGTTACGCCCTGGCACCCTTCCTACGGATAAAGGGGGAAACCTGGAAGCGTGGTACACCACTACATCCAGGATAAAGACAGTCACTGGCCAGGTGGCTCCCATCCACGGCAAGCGCCTGGGGAATCGCCTCCTGGCCCACGAATTCTGGCTTGCTGACATTGGGGACCTGTGTATCCTAGGTCTGGACTTGCTTTCTAAGGCCGGGGCACAGTTAGACTTGGGCACTTCAGTCCTCCGGGTCGGCCATCACTGCCTACCCATGACCCGCTGCCTGGAGTCCACGAGATGCTGGCCCTCTAATGATACAGCCCTGCCGCAGACACCACCGGTGCCATGCTCCTCCCCGAGCAAGGAGCCGTCGCGACCATGCCCACTCGGACTGAAGCCCTGCCTATTGCCTACCCTGACACTGAACCCCTGGATCTGGAAGGAGCGGTAGCTGAGCTGTGGAAACGCAGCTGTAATGGCCTATCTCCCGACGAGCAGAAGCAACACCTCTTGCATGAGTTCTGCGACGTCTTCTCCGCTAACTCCCAAGACTACGGCCGCACCAGGTTAGTCCAACACACCATTGACACCAGCTCCACACACCCTGTCTGCGAACGGCTTCGCCGCCCGCCACTGGCCAAGAGGGAGGCTGCTGAAAAGATGGTGAGAGAGATGGCTACCGCCGGGGTCATCAAGTCATCGGACAGTCCTTGGGCTGGTTCTACGGGGACTATCGCCGGCTCAACGCGGTCACCTGCAAGGACTCCTACCCGCTTCCCCGGATAGGCCCTAGACTGCGTCGCCGGGTCTTCTTGGTTCAGCTCCTTGGACCTCCGGAGTGGGTACTGGTAAGTGGAGCTAGACACAGCCACACGTCCCAAATCGGCCTTCTCCCTAAGGGAAGGGCTGTGGCAGTTCATGGTCATGCCCTTCAGCCTGTGCAATGCAATGCCCCTGCTACCTTTGAGCATTTGATGGAAAGAGTCCTAGTGGATGTACCCTGGTCAGCTTGCGTATTTTACCTAGATGACCTCATGGTGCACACCCCTACATTCCAGCAAGCCATGAACAATCTACTGACAGTTTTCTCCCGCATCCGGCAAGCACAACTCAAGCTATACCCAGGCAAGTGTCACCTGCTGCGGCGAGAGACTACCTTCCTGGGACATGTCGTTGGGGCCAACGGGATCGCTACCGACCCTGAAAAGGTGAAGACCGTCTGGGACTGGCCAACACCGACTTCCGTAGCGCAGGTACGCAGCTTCCTGGGGCCGGCGTCCTACTACCTACGCTTCGTGAAAGACTTTGCCTGACTAGTGAAGCCTCTACATCGCCTAACTGAGAAGGGATGTCGGTTCCAGTGGGACCCTGACTGCCAGGAAGCCTTCAACCTGCTCTGGGAAGCACTCACCCAGACCCCGGTTCTCGCCTTCCCGGATCCCCAGAAAGAATTTGGCCTGGACACCGATGCCAGCAACGTGGGCATCGGGGCCATACTGGCACAACCGACGTCGGAAGGAGAGCTATTTCAGCAAGACGCTTGGGAAGGCAGAGCGGAACTATTGTGTCACCCGGCGGGAGCTTTTAGCCGTGGTGAAGGCCATCAAGCACTTTTGACCCTACCTGTATGGGCGTCGGTTCCAACTCCGGATGGACCATGCCTCTCTCCAGTGCCTTCTGTCTTTCAAAGAGCCAGAAGAACAGGTAGCTCGCTGGATAGAGGTGCTCCAGGGGTTTGACTTTGCCATCTGCCGTTGAGCTGGTCGCCGCCATGCAAACGCAGACACTCTCTCACGCTGCCCGTGAGAGGAGAGTCAGTGCCAGTACTGCGCCAGCCTGGAGCAAAAGGAGCGCCTGCATGAACTGGAGGTGAGGGCCATTAGCGACGGGGACAACAACGCCACGGCACTTCTCACACCGGCAGCCCTCCAACAACAGCAGCAGGATGACCCAGAGATGGGCCTCATCTGTCAGTGGAAGTTGGCCGGACAGCGACCCGTGGGAGGACCTTGCCCAGCTCTCCCCCGCAGTCAAGGCACTCTACGGCCAGTGGGAAAGTTTGGAAACCAAGGAAGGTGTCCTGTACCGGCACTGGTGAGACCCTGCCAAAGACCACCACCGCTGGCAACTGGTAGTTCCATGGAGCCTCCTGCCCGAAGTCCTCCGAGCCGTGCATGGCGGCCCTAGTTTTGGCCACTTTGGCGTCGCTAAGACCCTTGCCTGACTCTGCCAGCGATTCTACTGGGGCCGGTGCCGCGCAGATGTGGAAAAACACTGTCGCCGGTGCGACTCCTGCACCGCCAAGAAGGGCCCCCTGGACCGTGGCCACTCAACACTGCAGCAGTACCAAGTGGGGGCACCCCTCGAGCGGTTGGGGGTCGACGTCCTGGGCCCCTTTCCCCGCACAGATCGCGGCAACCGTTACGTTCTCGTGGCCATGGACTACTTTACAAAGTGGCCCGAGGCGTATCGCGGTGCCCAATCAAGGCGCCACCACCTGTGCCGACGCTCTACTGGAAGGGATGTTCTGTCGGTTCGGGGTCCCTGAGGAGCTGCACAGCGACCAGGGAAGGAACTTCGAGTCCCAGGTCCTTCCAAGGGTTTGTGACCAGCTGGGTGTTCGCAAGACCTGGATGACGCCTCTCCACCCCCAGACTGATGGGCTAGTGGTGCGTTTTATAGGACACTGTCCACCCAGCTGGCGATCCTGACCTCCAGCCACCAGCGAGACTGGGATATCCACCTTCCCTTAACACTTCTGGCTTACCAGACCGCCACCCAAGAGTCTACGGGCTGCACCCCGGCCGCCCTGATGTTTGGCCGCGAACTGCGCACCCCAGTTGAGCTGCTGTTAGGGAAGCTGCCAGAATCGGAGTTGAGGGGGGGCCCCGGACCGGAATACCTGACCACTCTCCAAGAGCACCTGGAGACTGCCCACACCTTCGCCCGGGACCACCTACAGGGGGCCGGAGTCCACCAGAAACTGGCCTACAACCACCGTGCCTGAGACAGAAGGTTCCAAGCAGGCAAGCTGGTTTGGGTGTACTGCCCACGGTGCAAGAAGGGACTCAGCCCAAAGCTGGATAGTGCCTGGGAAGGACCCTGCCAGGTCCTAGAGCGTCTGACAGAGGTGGTCTACCGTGTGAGACTCCGGATTGTAGTGCTACACTGAGACCGTCTGGCCTGCTACCTGGGAAATAATTCCAGGGACCCCACGGCCGACCACTTGTCCTGGCAAAGTCCGGTACCGCTCATGCCTCGCCGGGCTCAGAGCCTGCCCACTCTGGTCTGCACCGACCAGCCGCCGCCGCCGAGCCAGTCCTGTTCCTGCCTCGCCGAGCTCAGAGCCTGCCCGCTCTGGGTCTGCACCAACCATCCGCCGCTGCCGAGCCAGTCCTGTTCCTGCCTCGCCGGACTCTGAGCCTGCTACGACTGGGAACAGACAGCAGCCCCTGTGCCGGAGCCAGCGGCAGCGTAGGCCCCCAGCTTGTTTCAGTCGCCGCTTACTTGCTTTAGTCCAGCCGGGACAGCTGGAAGCGGGAGGGGGCAGTGTAATGAGCTGGGCCTGAAACTCTAGCTGCCGCCCTCTGTAGGACTGCTTCAGCATGCCTGAAAAGGAGCTAATTTGCATGCACCGGAACAAAGGACTATGGGAAGGCACTCGCGCAGTTGCGAGTACCCGTTCCTCTATTTCTTTATAAAAATGTATGTTGTATTGTGTTAAAATTAAGAGTTTTGTGTCTGTTGTTGCTCCCGTTATCTCCTTATATCTGTGTGTGAAATATAGGTCAGTCACTGTTGTGTCGCTGTGTGTGCCCCCTCCCCTCTGTGCTCCCTGTCAGTGATTGGTTTTTCCCTTGTCTCAGTTTTGTGCTATCCTTATAAGGGTTGCTGGGAACTAAATAAAGAGCTCTTCCATTGAATCCATGCAGGCAGAAATGCTATAATATTAAACAATTTATTTATGTTTTAAAACAGCACATATTGCAGGAAAAAAAATACCGTGGTTTGAACTTGCAACATGATGTTCTTGAAGAGCACACGACCTTAGCCTGCTGCACCACTGCGCAGTTGTTGAAATATGTTCATTTTTTAAGCTTACATCCAAGCCTGACCAGCTTTTGCTGAAAACCTGAAGGTTCTGCTCGATTCTAGAAATGTTCTATTTCCTGTTTGAAAATATCCAGTTTCCTGTTTGTTTGGTAGATACCATAGAATGGAATTGTACACAAGAGTGGCATGTAGCTTCCTTGTCTAAATCTCTGATCTCTGATAAATTGTAGTTCCTCGTTTAATTAAAAATAAATAAAGGAATAATTTATTTGGTAGAAATAAATAAATGATTTAAACAAATGCATAGAGGAATAAATACTTTTAGAGATAAATATTTTTAAATAAATAAATGTAGAAATGAATACATGTTTATATTATAAATGTATAAATAAATTAATAAATAGCAAGCTAGAAAAATACATGTCATGTTAATTGATTTGGCTGATGTGTTTATCCACAGCAATTGACATTTATATACCTATATAAAAAGTACAAGTTTCATTCATATATATATATATATATATATATATATATATATATATATATATATATATATATATATATATGATACATATGGCCATGGAAAATTCATGGTACTTTTTCAAGAAATTCATGAATGACAATAAAAAAAAAATACATTTTACGGATTGTCACAAAAGTGCCATTTTATTAAAAAAAAAGTTTCTATTGCAACTTGCCTAAAATGAATAGCGCATCAAAGAAAGTCATGAGGTTGAAACATTTAATGGTAGCTACTGAGTCAACATTTACATTGTAACGTTTAAAACAATCTTTTAAAATGTAACAAACAAGGGTCATTTAAATGTGTTGGCTGAAAAAAGTAACAAGCAGACAAAACTGATTAAAACAAAACAAGTTTGAATGAATGACAAATTCGGCAACATTGTCGAGTTTTGTAAACATTTAAAACTTTGTTCATACAGTAATTAAACGGACTGTGTTGTATAGCGTTATGCTGACTTTGAAAAACAAAATGTTAAAAACAGGGTTAAGTGCAAGTGACAAAACTGAAACTTTGTGTTTTTCTTGACACACACTAAATTATATATGACGTTTTAAACCACATAACATCATGCTGCTTGAGTGAATCAACCTATACAAAATAATCTAAACAAGAACAGGAAAAACAAGAAGAAATCGTATGTGACTTTTTATCCATCTCGCGTGTTGTGCATACAGCTAAAGCACTCACACACACACACACACAATTATCTGGTCCGTGAGCAGAAAACTAGTTATTTGTTGAAGGTCAGCAGTGTGGAGTAGTGGTTAGGGCTCTGGATTCTTGACCGGAGGGTCGTGGGTGCAATCCCATGTGTGGGACACTGCTGCTGTACTAAAATAAATAAATAATAAATAAATAACAATAATTATGCATCTTGTTGCAGTTTTTGTTTGTCTTTGTCGTGTAAAAACCTGTCCATATGCAGAAACTGCTCGTTCTGCATCCACAGAGTTTGGTGGAATTGACAAAAAACAGCGCGCAATTTTTGCCATGTTTCGTAATCTGATTTCATACCTCACCCAGAAATCAACAATATTGACATTTTTCACGGTAGGCAGTCAAATACACGATTTCCGTGAAATTTGTGAAATTGTGAATTTTCCGTGGCCTTATACAATGAGACACTAGTGATCCGTCGCTTGCAGCATCTGTGGAGTAGCGGTTAGAGCACTTTGTTCTTGTACTGGACCAGTGTCGTGGTCTCGGGTTTGCTTTGCTGGTGACAGAGTTGGTGATCTTTACCAAGTCCATGGCAAGCTCAACCAGCATGGCTATCATAACATACTTCAGAGGCATGCCATTCCATCAGGATTATGGCTAGTTGGGCAGTTCTTCATTCTTCAGCAAGATAATGACCCGAAACACACCTCAAAGTTGTGCAAGAACTATCTGGCGAAGAAGGAAAGTGAAGGACAACTCAATCTAATGACCTGGCCTGCCCAATCTCCAGACCTCAATCCCATAGAACTTGTATGGGACGAACTGGACAGAAGAGTCAAAGCAAAGCTACCCACAAGTGCCCTACATCTCTGGGAATTGCTGCAGAAGAGCTGGGAAGACATGTCGGGTGATTTCCTGCTGAAACTTGTTAACCGAATGCCTTGTGTTTGTGAGGCTGTTATTAAGGCAAAGGTTGGCTATTTTGAGGAATCCAAGATTTAGAGACAATTTTCAATTTTCTTGAACATTGCTTTGATACTCGTTATGTTTTGTTTTGTATATTGTAACATGTGTTTTCATTTTCAAGTATTTACAGAAGCATATCTGACGTAAAACATTGTCAATTATGAAAAAACCTAGTTTCCAGCAAGTGTACTCAAACTTTTGACTGGTACAGTATATATATATATATATATATATATATATATATATATATATATATACACAGTATTTTTTTTTTATCAAAAATACTTTATATGTATAAAAGAAAATAATGTTGATACAATCGTATAAACATTAGATACAAGCAAGCAAAGACGCGCAGGTCACAGCATGCCCTAATGTATACGTTTGTATCATAACACAGACGTCCGTGGAGTCAAATCAAAGAATTGACTGATGATTCAAACAAAAACATTACATTAAATACTATGAATATATTAGCATTTCCACCCCATTTCTTATACTCTCTTCCAATCAGTATGGATCCACCCTGCTATCACCCACCTTCAACACATCTCCTGGTAAGGGGGAAACTCGCCCAAATCTATCACATTCTATAGTGCGTCACATTTAAGCATTTTAACCTAATCTGTTAAAACTGTTTCAAACTAGTCATTTGTTTGTGGTGTTCTGTTTTCACACTGTGGCTCCACTCCTCCATCCATCTTGATTGGACACCTGGTAACTTTGGCGCTCTGCCCAGATGCCAAGATACGAGAGACTGCAAATGTCTTGCTTAGCTAGTTACATGTGCTTTAAGCTGTATCAAAATGTGAAAATAAAACTTTAACATAGAAGTAAAGAAACATATAATCAATACAGAATGTCATCTCCTAAAATACACACACACACACACACACATATATATATATATATATATATATATATATATATATATATATATATATATATATATATAGTCTGGAATTAGTCTGGAATTAAAATGCATTAATTTTTCATTTATCTACACATTGAAATTTGAAATTTGTAGAAAATTAATTAAAAATAAAAACTGATTGAATAAGTGTCCATCCCTCTTGTAATAGCAACCCTAAATTAGCTCAGCTGTAACCAATCACCTTCAAAATCACACACCAAGTTAAGTGGCCTCCACCTGTGTTGAATTGTAGTGATTCGCATGATTTCAGGATAAATTCAGCAGTTCCTGTTGGTTCCCTCTGCTGAGTAGTGCATTTCAAAGCAAAGACTCAACCATGAGCACCAAGGCGCTTTCAAAAGAACTCTGGGACAAAGTTGTTGAAAGGTCAGGGGATGGGTATAAAAAATATCCAAGGCCTTGAATATCGCTTGGAGCATGGTCAAGACAATTATTAAGAAGTGGAAGGTGTATGGCACCACCAAGACCCTGCCTAGATCAGGCCGTCCCTCCAAACTGGATGACCGAGCAAGAAGGAGACTGATCAGAGAGGCTACCAAGAGGCCAATGGCAACTTTGCAAGAGCTACAGGCTTTTATGGCTTTTATGGCCAAGACTGGTCAAAGTGTGCATGTGACAACAATATCCCAAGCACTCCACAAATCTGGCCTGTATGGTAGGGTGGCAAGAAGGAAGCCATTACTCAAGAAAGCCCACCTTGAATCCTGTTTAAAGTATGCAAAAAAACACTCAGGAGATTCTGTAGCCATGTGGCAAAAAGTTTTGTGGTCTGATGAAACTAAAATGAAACTTGTTGGCCTAAATGCAAAAAGTTATGTTTGGCGCAAACCCAACACAGCGCATCACCCAAAGAACACCATCCCTACTTTGAAGCATGGTGGTGGCAGCATCATGTTATGGGGATGTTTCTCAACGTCAGGGACTGACGTCAGGGCACTTGTCAGGATAGAAGGGAAAATGAATGGAGCAAAGTACAGAGAAGTCCTTGAGGAAAACCTGCTGCCCCCTGCAAGAAAGCTGAAACTGGAACGGATGTTCACCTTTCAGCATGACAACGACCCCAAGCACACAGCCAAAGCTACACTGGAGTGGCTAAGGAACAAAAAGGTAACTGTCCTTGAGTGGCCCAGTCAGATCCCCAACCTAAATCCAATCAAAAATGCGTGGCATTACTTGAAGATTGCTGTCCATCAACGGTCCCCAAGGAACTTGACAGAGTTTTAACAGTTTTGTAAAGAAGAATGGTCAAATATTACCAAATCTAGGTGTGTAAAGTTGGTAGAGACCTATCCCAACAGACTCACAGCTGTAATTGCTGCCAAAGGTGCTTCCACCAAGTATTAACTCAGGGGGGGTGGAGACTTATCCAATTATGATCTTTCAGTTTTGTATTTTTAATATATAATTAATTTCTCAATATAAACTTTTTTCCCCTTAACAGTGTGGAGTATGGTGTGTAGATAAGTGGAAAAAAAATCATCATTTAAATGCATGAAACTCTGAGGCACTGACACAACAAAATGTGAAAAAAGTTCAAGGGGGTGTAGACTTTCTATAGGCATTGTTTATATACAGTGCCTTGCAAAAGTATTCAGACCCCTGACCAATTCTCTCATATTACTGAATTACAAATTGAAATTTCGTTCTGTTTGATATTTTATTTTAAAACACTGAAACTCAAAATCAATTATTGTAAGGTGACATTGGTTTTATGTTGGGAAATATTTTTAAGAAAAATAAAAAACTGAAATATCTTGCTTGCATAAGTATTCAACTCCTGTCTGTGGAAGCTCCCAGTTTACACCGATGAAAGAAATTGCCCTAAAGAGGACACAATTACCTTACCATTGGCCTCCACCTGTGAACCATTAAAGTTGCTGTCACATTTTCTGGATAAAAACCCCACTGTTGAAGGATCATTGGTCAGGCTGTGAATCTGAAGGAAAATGAAGACCGAAGAGCATTCTACAGAAGTTAGAGATAAAGTAATACAAATGCATAGATTAGGGAAAGGGTACAAAATAATATCCAAGTGTTTGGATATCCCAGTGAGCACAGTTGGATCAATAATCAGGAAGTGGAAGCTGCATCACTCCACCCAGGCACTGCCAAGAAAAGGCTGTCCCTCAAAACTCAGCGCTCAAACAATGTCACCTTACAATAATTGATTTTGAGTTTCAGTGTTTTAAAATAAAATATCAAACAGAACGAAATTTCAATGTACCATTTGTAATTCAGTAATATGAGAGAATTGGTCAGGGGTCTGAATACTTTTGCAAGGCACTGTATATATATATATATATATATATATATATATATATATATATATATATATATATATATGATGCCAAAAGTCCATCTAATATTCAACACATATTAAAGTGAGTGCTAACACTAACACTATATAGAGATATACTTTAGAAGAATCTCTTCTGTTTCACTTTTATCAACAGGTGATACAGGATTATCCGAAAAAATTGACCTCCTACGTGACAAAAGTATACTTCAATAAACTTTGACAAGCATAAGCTTTTCTACAATCTTCTTTTTATTTAATTAACTTTTAAATTTGTTAAAGTTTTATGAATAAGGCCAAACATGTTCTGAACGTGAAATATTGTTATATATTGCAGATAAATTCACCATACCAGTAGCTGTGTTCCATTCCATAATACACAGCATTGTGTGTGTGTGTGTGTGTGTGTGGTAGTTTGGAAGTTTGGTAGTTTGGTTGGGTTGGGAAGGAAATCATATACACTGGAGAAATGCAACTCCCGAGTAATGCTTCCAAGAATTCAGCGTCAACTTTAAAAAACCTCTATATGCACTTGTTGGCGGGTGTGGGGAATTCACTAAACACACGTGAGATAGAGATTGATAATTGAAAATGCCGCTCAGACGCACAAGATTTATTTTGTTGTTTTATCCTGGTGTGGTGGCACCAGGAATGTACCTGGGAGGTTTACCAGCAATGGTATTCCTCACTAGGTGTGGAGACAACTTCTCTTTCTTATGTAAAATAATAATAGTAATCCAAAGTGAACAAAACACAAGAAAACAAAACACTGTAAGGAAAAACTACAACCCAAAGTTCTGCTCTCAGCAGGGTCTCACCACCTCCGCTAATCTGCAAAGTGCAAGAATGAATTATAGTTCGGTCTTCCCTCACTATGCTGGCACGGGCTTGCCCAAGGGTCCCCAGAGCTAACTATGGTCTGTCCGTCCCAGCCACCGTCTGTCTGCTGGTCTGGGTACGTGAACTTGTGCTGTCTTGCAGCTGTCTTCTTCCTCTCTCCGTCTTGTCCTTTTCCTTTATAAACATACAGCTCCCTTGTCAGCAAGCCAGCCACATTTTGTTTCTCTTATTTCTTTTTACTCTGGCTCTCTGAATCAGCCTTCTCCTCGCTTCTCTCCTAGACTGACAAGACAGAGGGAATCACAACACGTTATTTTTATTGGTCGATCGTCCCCCCAAGACCCGCCCGACCACTCAGAGAGAGCCAGGCAACACACCCTCACCCAACCTCTCTGTGTCATCGACATGATTGGCAGACGGGTTCAACAGGGCCCCCCCCCGTCAGGAGCATGCATGCATCCGATAGCCAGCACAGACCTCTCCCCGCTACAGTACTTTAGATATATTTCAGACTAAGAAGTGGAGTAGAGATACATATTACTGAAGCACTGTTAAATTACAGGTTCTGTATAATGCTTCATATGTTCTCCCTGATTTTATTTCGTTCCTGAACACAGATATATCCTCTAGTGAAAGCCTACTTTGGAGATTTGCAATTTAGTTTTTCAACTTCAGAATTCAGCACTACATGGCAATGCCTAGAAGTTGGAATAATGGCAGGATGCACCATTTCTCCACTGGCTTTTACCATGGCAATGGAAGTAATCATTAGGGCATCAAAATGGGTAGTGGGAAGAGAGCGCTTGGCTTCTGGAATGCGACTACCACCAATTCGAGCATACATGGATGACATGACAACCATGACTACAACAGTAGCCTGCACTAATCGGTTATTGGGCAAATTAACCAATAACATTGAATGGGCACGAATGCAATTCAAGCCCACTAAATCAAGGAGCATCTCTATAATTAAAGGTAAAGTTGTAGATAAAACATTCTTTATTAATGGTGAGGCAATACCAACAGTGTCTGAGAAGCCAGTGAAGAGCCTTGGGAGATGGTACGATGGGGATCTAAAGGACACAGTTCGTGTGGGAGAAGTTAGACAACAAGCTGTGGAAGGGTTGAAGAGCATAGACAGCAGCGCTTTACCAGGCAAACTAAAACTCTGGTGCTTTCAGTTTGGTCTACTGCCAAGGTTGCTGTGGCCACTGACTGTGTACGAGGTTTCGTTGACAACAGTAGAGAAGCTGGAAGCTTTAATCAGTTCACACATCAGGAAATGGTTGGGAGTTCCACGCTGCCTCAGCAGAGTGGGACTTTATGGTAAAGGAATACTGCAGCTACCTGTCTCCGCTCTAACCAAGGAGTTTAAGTGCGCCAAGGTCCGACTGGAAATGACATTAGTAGAATCACGTGACAAATGTGTAAGGGAGGCAGCACCTGTGTTGAAAACTGGAAGAAAGTGGACGGCAAAGAAAGCTGTGGAGGATGCAAAGGCTGCCCTTCTAATTGGTGATATCATGGGGCAAGTTCAGCATGGAAGAGGGGGTCTTGGTCTCAGTTCAGCTCCTCATACATGGCACAAGGGAGCCCCAGCTCAACGGAGGAAGATGGTAGTCAACGAGGTGCAAAAGCAGGAGGAGAAGATGAGGTGTATAAAGGCCATTTCCCAGGCCAAGCAGGGAGAATGGATGATATGGGAGAGTGTGGAACAACGTAAGATTGGCTGGCAAGACCTATGGTCAATGGAACAGAGCAGGATCAGTTTCCTCATCAGGTCAACATATGATGTTCTCCCATCACCACAGAACCTAAACCTCTGGGTAGGAGAGGATCCCTCATGTCCTTTGTGTTCATCACCTGCAACATTAAGGCACATTTTGACAGGATGTAAGGTGGCTCTTAGCCAAGGACGGTTTACTTGGCGCCATGACCAGGTGCTGCGATGTTTGGCCTTAGCATTGGAAGACAAGCGTAACATGACCAATAAGTTGCCACCTGTTCCATCAAAACATTACACACAAAGACAACATTCCTCCGCCCAGGAGAGCAACCACCAAGAAAAGGTGTTAAAACCAATCCTCGCCCAGGACAACTGGAAGCTGCTAGAGACTGGAAAATGCTGGCGGATGTTGGTCAAAGGCTTATTTTTCCACCTGAGATTGCCACCACAAACCTTCGACCAGATATTGTCTTGTGGTCTGGATCAGCACGCCTTGTTCACCTGGTGGAGTTAACAGTGCCATGGGAGGATGCTGTAGATGAGGCGTATGAGAGGAAGAAACTGCGGTATGCTCAACTAGCCACTGAAGCGGAACAGCGAGGATGGAGAGTCTGGGTTTACCCAGTGGAAGTGGGATGTCGAGGATTTGTGGCACACTCTACAACCCGGTTTCTCAGAGATGTCGGATTCAATGGCCAAGAGTTGCGTCGCACAGTGAAGAACTTATCTGAAGCAGCAGAGAGGAGCAGCAACTGGCTGTGGTTGAGACGGAAAGATTCTGGCTGGGGATCTCAAGCACAATAGAAAGAAAGAAAGGCTGATATACAGGTAAGTAAGCTGGGCTGAGTTGAGTGGGGGACGGAGGGGGTGATGCTGGGACGCCAGAATCACCGTCGAGCCCTCTTGAGGTGTCGTGGGCTAGTCGACTGAAACACCGAGGATGGAAGGTGCCCACTTGAAGACCCCAGAGATGTACCCTACTTAGCTCAATCCAGACGGTTGTCATGCTGATGCGCTGGGAGACCGCACTATGGTTGATCCCCGAGCCAGCATCGCAGCCGTTGTGTGTGCTGATGCGCTAGGGAGGCAATAAGCTGATCCCTGGAGCCAGCATTACACTTCAGCCATCAACACCAGACAGAAGGATATCTACATCATCATATGGAAGGAAGCGCAAATGGATGGAGACACATATGGATCACATTAGTTTACTGTGAAGCTACGTCTTAGTTGGTGCTTATCTTGGCGAGAGCCAAGTTCAAATCAGCATGAAGTTTTAACATCTACTCTCATGTAATGGAAATCTGGTGCTCAGAACCCTATGTAAAAATGTTTGTTTAAAGAACTGTAACAAGGGGCTCTATCAGAAGAATATTGCCCTACAGTTGAATCTGAACTTGATTTGATTTTTCTGAAGTTATTTTTAAACAGTATTTGCAGGGGCATAGGCAGGAATTTAGGGGGATGCTACTTTTGGAAAAAAGAAATGAGTGGCAAAGCCACAAATGCAAGTCCCGAGGGGGCGAAGCCAGAGCATGTGGGGTCAGGGGGGCATTTCACTGAAAAGGTTTCATTTTGATGGTATTTGAGGCTGTTTTTACACCTTTAAAATCTATATCAGAACTCGCAGTCTAGTGCAGCTTTCTCTTTTAAAAAAGTGCTACGTTATAAAAACATTCTATTTAATTAATGTATCTAAATAAAACTTTTGTTGGGGGAAAAAATAATTGAGAGTAGAGGGATAGTTTCAGAAATAACACATCACCCTAAATTAATGACTAACACCTGAGAGAGTGCCTGGAGTCAGATGAACTGCGAACACTATATTAGCACTCAACTACATTTTAATTTGGAACGTAATACCTGCTGTAACTGCAATCTCCAACAGCACAGCTGATAGAGTGACAGAAAGCACATCGTGAGGACCCTGGTTCAAGTCCTGCTGTGGTCAAGTTTACTTAGATACATTAATTGTAATATTTGTTCCATACACATATGGATGCAGTTTACAGGGTGTGAATGCTCGAACGACCCAGATGGAGCAGTTAATTCAACTTAAATAACACGTATCATATGAAAGGGTCTATTCATAAAAGTACTGTCCTATGTAATCGAATTTTGTTTAAAACTAAAAACGAAAGTTGTCCATATTGATATTCATAAAATAATCTGTGCAGATCGGCAACTGTAGCTAAGCAATTTATGAATCGGTATATATTCGTTCCCCACTGAAATCCGTCTCGTTTTGATGACATCATCAGCTCTATAAATATTCGCTCAGTTCTGTCGTTAGCTGTTGGGAATATAAACAAATGGAATCTACTGACAGCAGCACCCATCGTGTTATTAACAGCGTGCCTGTATGATAAGTGATTTATATACTGTAGGATGCAGCTCCCATCGTGTTATTAACAGTGTGCCTGTATGATAAGTGATTTATATACTGTAGGATGCAGCTCCCATCGTGTTATTAACAGTGTGCCTGTATGATAAGTGATTTATATACTGTAGGATCAGCTCCCATCGTGTTATTAACAGCTTGCCTGTATGATACGTGAGTTATATACTGTAGGATGCGATCATGTTCAGGTTATTAAAATGACCTTAATAATTGTTAATGTTCCTTTGCTTTGCAGGACATATGCAATTAAATGAAAAACACTAAATCAGTTATTTCAATTATTATTTCAGCTTAACACAGATACAGCATTACTTATATATTAAATATATATATTAGGCAGTGTTAATCACAGGGGCATCAACTTTTATACAAACACAGTTTAATTAAAAAAAGCTGAAACAATTTGTCTGTTTTTTAATTGTTTTATTTTTTTATTTTTTTATTTTTTTATTGGGGGGGGGGGAATTTGTTAAATATGGTCAGATAACTTTTTTGACATGTCATTTTGATGCTGTTGTTAGTTTAGACTCCACCGCACACAACATTCAATAACTCCAAGTTGTCGAAAGCATTTTGCTGTCGTTCACCCTTTCCCGGCTTGTCTGTTTTAGATTTTGCTGTTACAGGGAGCTGTTCTTTCAGCACCAAGAAACGGTGCTTGGGTAATTGATATTAGTAGGCTATTGTTTTGGTCTGGAAGCATAACATTTTATTTTTAAAAAAACCAAAAAAACAGAGTAACTGCTATAATGATGATTATTTTCGATATGTGGACTATGGGGAGGGAGAAATAATTTGATGTAGGTTTTCTGAAAATCACACCCCTTGTAATGGCCGGTACAGGCAGTTATGCTAATTAAAAATCAAAATTATAATGTATATAATGATGATTCCTGTTGGTGTACAAGTTGATATGTAATCCATACAAAGGGCAGGGATGGGCCTTTATATCCATATAATATTATTTTGGTTGTTGATCGTCCCTTCCTGGTTGTGTTAATGGTAAGCTGTTTGACTGCAATAGCGTAAGCTGTGGGTTCGAATCTAGATTGTAATAGTTATCGGAATAATTATTTGAAATATGCGAATACATACAGCATAAATACTTTATATTATAAAAACAAATTTACAATATGATATTGTAATAACTGAGTAGCTTATTGATCCCAGAATCTCATCAAGCAGCTTCTTGAAGGATCCTAGGGTGTCAGCTTCAACAACATTACTGGGGAGTTGGTTCCAGACCCTCACAATTCTTTGTGTAAAAAAGTGCCTCCTATTTTCTGTTCTGAATGCCCCTTTATCTAATCTCCATTTGTGAGCCCTGGTCCTTGTTTCTTTTTTCAGGTCAAAGAAGTCCCCTGGGTTGACATTGTCTGTACCTTTTAGGATTTTGAATGTTTGAATCAGATCACCGCGTAGTCTTCTTTGTTCAAGACTGAATAGATTCAATTCTTTTAGCCTGTCTGCATACAACATGCCTTTTAAACCGGGATAATTCTGGTTGCTCTTCTTTGCACTCTTTCTAGAGCAGCAATATCCTTTTGTAACAAGGTGACCAGAACTGAACACAATATTCTAGGTGGTCTTACTAATGCATTGTAGAGTTTTAACATTACTTCCCTTGATTTAAATTCAACACTTCTCACAATATATCCAAGCATCTTGTTAGCCTTTTTATAGCTTCCCCACATTGTCTAGATGAAGACATTTCTGAGTCAACATAAACTCCTAGGTCTTTTCATAGTTCCTTCTTCAATTTCAATATCTGCCATGTGATATTTATAATGCACATTTTATTGCCTGCATGCAATACTTTACACTTTTCTCTATTAAATTTCATTTGCCATGTGTCTGCCCAATTCTGAATGCCGTCTAGATCATTTTGAATGACCTTTGCTGCTGCAACAGTGTTTGCCACTCCTCCTATTTTTGTGTCGTCTGCAAATTTAACAAGTTTGCTTACTATACCAGAATCTAAATCATTAATGTAGATTAGGAATAGCAGAGGACCTAATACTGATCCCTGTGGTACACCACTGGTTACCTCACTCCATTTTGAGGTTTCTCCTCTAATCAGTACTTTCTGTTTTCTACCTGTTAACCACTCCATAATCCATGTGCATGCATTTCCTTGAATCCCTACTGCGTTCAGTTTGAGAATTAATCTTTTATGCGGGACTTTGTCAAAAGCTTTCTGGAAATCTAAATAAACCATGTCGTATGCTTTGCAGTTATCCATTTTCAATGTTGCATCCTCAAAAAAGTCAAGTAGGTTAGTTAGACACAATCTCCCTTTCCTAAAACCATGCTGGCTGTCTCCCAGGATATTGTTACCATATAGGTAATTTTCCATTTTGGATCTTATTATAGTTTCCATAAGTTTACATATAATAGAAGTCAGGCTTATTGGTCTGTAGTTACCTGGTTGGGTTTTGTTTCCCTTTTTGTGGATCGGTATTACGTTTGCTATTTTCCAGTCTGTCGGTACAGCCCCTGTGTCAAGAGACTGTTGCATGATCTTGGTTAGCGGTTTGTAAATAACTTCTTTCATTTCTTTGAGTACTATTGGGAGGATCTCATCCAGCCCAGGGGATTTGTTTATTTTAAGAGCTCCTAGTCCCTTTAACACTTCTGCCTCTGTTATGCTAAAGTTATTTAAAATTGGATAGGAACAGGTCGACATGTGGGGCATGTTGTCCGTGTCCTCCTTTGTAAAAACCTGTGAAAAGTAGTCATTTAATATATTTGCTATTTTTTTTTTCTTCATCTATGACTTTGCCATTTGTGTCTCTTAGACATTTGACCTCCTCTTTGAATGTTCTCTTGCTGTTATAATATTGGAAAAATATTTTGGAATTGGTTTTAGCCCCCTTAGCAAATTTGATTTCTATCTCTCTCTTGGCCTTTCTAACTTCCTTTTTGACTTGTGTTTGCAGTTGCAAGTACTCTTTCTGTGTACTTTGTTTTTGGTCCCTTTTAAACACTCTGTAAAGTGCCTTTTTTCGCTGAATATTTTTTTTTAATTGATCTATTAAACCATTTTGGCCATTTTGTTTTAGATTTAGATTTGTCTACTTTTGGGATGTAATCGTTTTGTGCCTCTAGTACTACATTTTTAAAAAACAGCCATCCTTTTTCTGTGGATGTTTTCTCTATTTTACTCCAATCTACTTCTGTTAGTCTCTGTTTCATACCTTCATAGTTTGCTTTTCTAAAATTGTAAACCTTAGCTTTAGTCATTTACTTTTGGGGTTTTAAAAAATATTTCAAATGAGACCATGTTGTGGTCTGAGTTTGCCAATGGCTCTCTGACCTCTGTTTTAGTTATTCTGTCTTCATTATTTGAAAAGATTAAATCAAGGTATGCCTCCCCTCTAGTCGGTGCCTTGACAAATTGTGTTAGGAAGCAGTCATTTGTCATTTCTACCATTTCAATTTCGTCCGTCGTGCCACCCACGGGTTCTCCCATTTTATACGGGGGAAGTTGAAATCCCCCATTAGTATGGCTTCTCCTTTTCTACACGCATTTCAAATGTCATTGTACAACAGATTATTTTGCTCAGCGTCTGAGTTTGGTGGTCTATAGCATGCTCCTATTATTATGCCCTTTGAATTTGTGTCCATTATTCTGACCCATATTGATTCTGCATTGTTTTCTTTGTCCTGATTTAACACCTGGGCTTCAAGACTATTTCTTATGTATAGCGCTACCCCTCCGCCTCTTCTGTCCTGCCTGTCTTTCCTATATAGTGTGTACCCACTAATATTATATTCGTCTCCATCACTCTCAGACAACCAAGTTTCTGTAACACCTATGACATTGTAGTTACTTGTTAGTGCAGTAGCTTCAAGTTCTAACATTTTGTTTCTGAGACTTCTAGCATTAAGATAGATACATTTAATAGTTGTGCAGTCCGTCCCACCTGTATAGATAGTCCTTGTTGTAGAATGTGCTCCAATGTTCAAGAAAGGTGAAGCCTTCTGGGTGCACCACGATTTCAGCCATGCATTTTGATTTTGTATTTCCAGCTGTCCATATGGTCCTTTGCAGGGCGCCGGCAGTATCCCAGAAAATACCACAGTTTTGGTCTTGCCTTTTAATTTCCTTCCTAGCTCTCTGAATTTGTTTTGCAGGGATCTTGGTCTGTCTCTTCCAATGTTGTTTGTACCGATGTGGACGACTACTACCGGGTCGTCTCCTGTTCGTTCTAGGAGCCTGTCCACATTCTCAGTGATGTGCTTGACTGAGGCTCCTGGAAGGCAGCACACTGTTGTAGTAAGGGGGTCCAAACTGCGAACTGAACTTGCTGTGTTTCTCAATATGGAGTCCCCAACGATCATGACCTCCCTTCTTTTTGCTGCCTGGCTAGCACTGTTTATAGGGTCCTGGATGTTGTTTCTTTCATTCTCTTGATGTTGGTTTTGGTCATCTAAATGTTGAAGTGGCTCAAATTTGTTGGATGTTTGGATTTCTGGTGGTTGTGTTAGACTGCAGTGAACAAAACATAAGTTTTGTTCACTGCAGTGTAATGGGTTGACCACTAGATGTCATGAGTTCCCAAATGTATGCACAGGGACTACACAAAGTATTTTTTAGTTAGTTCTCCAACTGAAAGCAAGGTTTATTTTATTTGTTTCATTAGCGGTTGTTTTCCCACCGCACTGTTAGAAAAATAAAATCAACACCAGTTTTAAACTGTAAATCAAGACTCCAGCCTGATCATTTACACTGCCCTCGGCCACGTCACATTACAATTAGCAAAAGCACCTCCGCGCATCAGCAGTTTAAATATAGTATTCAAATGTCAATGGTGCTCAATCACTGAGGACAATATATCAAAACAAGTCCTCGTGCGTAAGCAACTTGTTATATGATCCTCAAGGCTGCAGAATTCTATTTTACTACAGTATACTTGAGAAGCAATCGTCTTGTGAGTGCCTAGTTTTACTGCCCTGTGGTGTTACATGTAATGGCCTTTGAATTAAAATGACATTACAGTACAGTATTTTACTGTCAGGACTATCACTGCATTTAAGCATCTGTGGCTTATTTTCTGTTGCGATGCAAATCTCACAGTTTTTCATTAAGCGGACATGCAAACCTCTGCAATTCCCTCTCCCCTCCCCACCCCTCCCTCCCTCCCCTCCTCCTCCTCCTCCTCCTCCGCACCGCATCGCAATCCCACTCCCTCGACATGCATATCACACAATAACACTACTGTACTCAGTATGTATTCAATGAATGTGTATTCACTTTATTGAAACAAATTTTCACTGACAGAGAATACAAAAACATACCTGCACAATGCAGTGGCGAAGTCACCGTTTGATTACAAACAATGCAGTGTTTCCTGCATCACTGCATGATCCATGCTGCGTACATGCCTAATCACGCGAGATGTGATCAAATTCAAATTCAAAAACCGCTTTATTGGTTGTACATGTCCTTGCACTTGATCAAATACCGTACATGTAGTCAGTATGTCCCGAAATGATTCTTATAAGCGGATTGCTTGAGTTACAAGCAGATTATTTTACATTGGTTGGTGTAGGAATGATTTTGTCCCAGTGGTTTTGATCACTATATGCGGTTGATTCTTATATCAGTGATTCTTATAAATAGAGTGCACTGTGTATATACTGTAGTCAGTCAAGAGCATGATGCTTGTAGAGATAGTTCAGAGCACCAGTTTTTCTACCCATCTGTGGAAAAGTGGTGCTCAGGAATAACAGACACAAGACAGTTCATGGTGAAAACAGCTCTTATTTGGCTGTTGTGTGCTCCAACTCTTAAATAATAATAACTGGCTCTGCACACCAATGTGTATCACTCAGTTAAACCATGGGGTTTAGTCCCAAAACAATAAGACACTAAACAAGACACACACAAAACACAACACAGTCACAAGTCCAGAGTGAGTGCTCTTAGTGAAAGTGGTGATTTACAGGTTTATGAGTGCACAATGGTGAAGTGTAGTCCAGGTTTAATTGCTGACTGTTTAGCTACAGTTTAGCTACAGCTCCAGGAGTTTAGCCTTCTATAATGACAAATATAGCAGTTAAATAGACAGGCAAAGCAACACACAAAATGCATGGTTTCTTTTTAACACAGTACGTCCTTTACATGTCTTTTGTAACCATAACAAAGGAACAGATTGCTTCACCACATCTCCTGATATACCCTCAGTCACGCCCCCTTGGGTAGCGAGTGCAATCACGTATCCTCTAATCCATGACTGACACATCGCCGACCGCATTAACGCGATGATTTCTGGTATTGTGACTTCCGACTGACCCTGGAATGAACTGCCAATCCATCCAGTCCGGGGCACACTGTTCCTGTTATACCGGGTCCGCACAGGTCGGCAGGGAGATTGTTGACTATGATTCTCTCTCTGTCACACCATCTCACCAGTCATGATGTTTGAAAAGGCAGGACCTACTAATTTGAGTCAAAGAAGAGACACATACTTCTGTAATACAATCTTTAGCCAAAGAGCTGGTACCAATTGAACACTAATTACACACTATAATAATAATACTAAAACAGCCTTTATTTACAAATGTTAGAGAATAAGAAATTTAAAAAAAAAAAATTATAACAAAAAATAAAGAAAAAACAAATAACATAAAATGGAAAAATATATATAAATAAGTAAATACATTTGAGATAAATAATGAATTAAGTAAAGAATAAAGATTAAAAGAAAAAGTGCGTACTAAAAAACTAACACAATGCTTAATACATTAATGCAGTTCCTTCTCATAATGCTATCATTATAGAGAGGGGAAGGGGAGTAGCGGTTATGAATCTGGAGGGGTGCTGCTTTTCCTCCTGGATCATATTAGTGATTGAGGGGTTGTTGATTGCCTGGGAGATGTACTTTTTACTCAGGATCAACAGTCTCTCGTTCACGGTTTGGAGTCCAGACATGTGATGCAGGTACTCTGTACTGGTATATCTGGGCAATCTGTGTGCTGCTCAGATTGCAAGGTTTTGAATAGTTTGCAGTTATCTCTTCTGATAGATGCTGACATACAGCCAGCTGGTGCAGCGTATTCAAACAGCGGTCTAATATAGCTCTTGAAAACTTTCAGTACTGTGTTTGGCGAGGCACCATTCTTTCTCCCACTGAGTACCTTTAGATTGTTAAGTATTTTTCTGGCCCGGGTTTCAATGGCGGTGTTTACATGCAAGTTTTAATCGCGCTACTATAGTGCATTCATGACGTGTCATGCGCAAATGATGCATGATTGTGCTCGTTCCAAAAGTGCACGGCAAAAAAAGTGTGTGACTTAAGTGTCATTCACTTTGGTAAAGCACGGTAAAGTGCACGCTAATTGGCCTCATTAGTCCCATAGCAACAAACTCCACAGTCATGCAAAATACTTAATGATAGACTTTCATGAAATAACACGATACCTCCTCCACTTCCACTATGTAAAGGAATGCTCTTCTCTGGGATACGGTCTTTCTGTCCTCCTCTGTAGCATAAGTAAGATTTTCCTTATCCCAGTCTTACTAATACAAATCAGTTAAATATCCAACCATACATTATTATCAATCCGCTTCTCCTGATGAGGGTCGCGGCTAAATTATATATAAATTGCATATAGAGATGTTGATTTATACCATTATTTATTCATTTCAGTGTATTATGAACGATGCATGAAAACTGCTAGATCGTTATGACCTGCATTATTATCATAATAATAATACTACGAATAATGTAGCTTTTTTCCCACAGGATGCTTCAAGCTTCCACCCTTTCTGACAGCACGCAACACCATATTGACCAATTGTGAATTGTTTCACAGTCTCTGTTTTGTGAATCCTAAGAATAATTTCTGGAAAATAATAACATACCGCACATTCGCACACTTAGCTTCAGCCACACGTAAAAGGGCTTTATTTCCCCAACCACAGTAGCTAGAGCATCCAAACCAACTTTAATGTGAAGAAGACCAATTGTGAATTGTTTTACAAGCTCTCCTTTACATGTGAATCAAACAAATAAATTGTGAAAAACAATAACATACCACATATACGCACACAGCCTACCTGACACACGTAAAATGGCTTTATCTCCTCAACCACAGCAGCTACAGCGCTCAAACCAACTATAATTTAAAGGATGTCAAATGTGAATTGTTTCACAGTCTGTGTTTTACCTCTGAAACCTAAGAATAATTTGTGAATACAATAACATATCGCATATACACACCACCGTCCCAGCGTCAATTAAAAGTGCTTGATATCCCCAACCACAGCAGCTAGCATTTTCAAAACAACTTTAATTTAAAGAAGACCAGTTGTGAATTGTTTCACAGCTTCTGTTTTACATGTGAATCCTAATAATAATTTGTGAAAAAACAAATGGTTGGGGATATCAAGCCATTTTACGCATGTCAGACTAAGTGTGTGCGCATATGCGATATGTTTTGTTTTTTACATATTATTCTTAGGATTCACATGTAAAACAAGAGCTGTGAAGCCATTCACAACTGGTCTTCTTTAAATTAAAGTTGGTTTGAACTCTGTAGCTGCTGATCCAGGAGCATCGTCTGATGTGCCTGGAGTACAGAAGGATGTACAGTCTGATTGCACGCACCGCTGCCAGGCAGGATCGGCAATACAGCCACCTTTTGGAAAGGCTGGACCACGCTGATCAACAGCATCAAGAGGTGGTTGCGTTGCACGCAGAATTTCTGCACACAATAACAAGAGAACTGCAGGTGCCTACTCCAGCTCCCGCTGAGGTGGGCACTCGTTCTGCTGTGCGCAGGCCTGCCGAAGCAGCGGTCCGAGAAGTTTGTATAGAGCAATACCCACTCGCTTCTGCAGCGCACAGGTGTACAGATGTACAGGTGGTGACGGCTCCATGTCCACCTGTACAAGTTCCACCAGTTGGTCAAACGTAGCTCGGATGACCTGAAATGTTTCAATCCATTGTTCGTCAGAGAAAGACTCGTAAAGCACAACCTCCTACCACCAAACACAGGGACAATGATGCTCAGATTCGTCTTTTCCTGCCGATGCACAAATAGAGGTCTGTACATAGGAAAGCAATAGATGGGGGCTCCCGAGTGGCGCATCCAGTAAAGGCGCTCCGCGCGGAGTGAAGGATGTTCCCAATAGCCTGGAGATCGCAGGTTCGAATCCAGGCTATGTCACAGCCGACCGTGACCGGGAGTTCCTAGGGGGCGGCACATAATTGGCTGAGCGCTGCCCGGGTAGGGAGGGCTTAGGTCGGCAGGGGTATCTACGGCTCACCACGCATCAGCGACCCCTGTGGCCGATAGGGCGCCTGTGGTTCTGCAGTGGAGCCGCCAGATCTGTGTTGTCCTCCGGCACTATAGGTCTGGTGGCATTGCTGTGGATCTGCAGTGCGAAAAATGACGGCTTGGCAGGAGCACGTTTCGGAGGACGCGTGTTCCAGCCTCCGTTTCCCTCCGTTTAATAATTTAACACACAATGAAAGGCAAAGTAGTCCTAAGTAGCAGCTGCATGTGCTTGGACTGACATAGAAAGAGGAAATCAAAGAAAGTAAAAGAAAAGAAAAAAATAACCTAAAAATGACAAAATAAGAAATTAACAATATTATTCGTAAATTAATAATAAACAAATATATGAATTAAAAAAATCTTGTTTTGCAGATAGAATGGAGTACTACATTTATTTTCACAAGGACTAGCAATTTATTTTCATGGCAATTATTACAAGTAAAAATATTTACGTACAGTATATGGAGAGCAGCACAACAGGAGCACCACTTCTCTCTATCTGTATATGTATGTCTGCCCTTTCTTTCCCTGGTTGTTGCTAGTGCTGTGTGTGTGTGTGTGGGTGTGTGTGCGTGTATCATGTGCAACTTTAAACGAGTTAACTGCTGTGTAAGCTTAACACAATGTATTTGCTTTGTTTCCGTGATTGAAATAAGTCACTACTATCGGCAGACCTGAAACGAGATGTTGGTTTTGCTGCCTGATAATGTGTGAGCTTAACTAGTTTGAAACATTATAACGAATAAATGGATCAGAGATTTCTTTTAACCTGATTGGTCAATACGAGGGCTTAAATCTCTGATGAAGGACCTTGAATGTTTTTTTTATTATTAACGTTTTTTTTAAATTATTATTTATGTTTTAATAAAAGTTAGTGCAAGTGCCCCCGACAAATCATAGAACATACTGAGGTAAATCCTGGTTTTAAATGTTAATATAAAAAAGTTATTATTTAATTTCGATACTGCCTTCTTGATGAAGGTTCTGGAAGGTGACTTTTACAATGATTACTTCCTGTAAATCGCTGTAAATTTGATTGTCACCAGAAACAAGCCAAAAGAAAATCCCCATATAACATGTGCACACTGCAGATAGCAAACTACTTTGAAATCGCGATTGTTTTGCTATCCTGATAATGTTCAACAATCACTACAACCAGTGGAGCTAGACTGTGAGTTTATGAGATATGGTTACACATGCCAGACTTATTGGTGTTGGTTTAATACAAAGCAAGCCATGCATTGCTGACAGCCATGTCTGCAGACATCAGTATTATTATTATTTGTTTATTTAGCAGATGCCTTTATCCAAGGCGACTTACAGAGACTAGGGTGTGTGAACTATGCATTAGCTGCAGAGTCACTTACAATTACATCTCACCCAAAAGACGGGGCACAAGGAGGTTAAGTGACTTGCTCAGGGTCACACAATGAGTCAGTGGCTGAGGGGGGATTTGAACCGGGGACCTCCTGGTTACAAGCCCTTTTCTTTATCCAGCCATTTTACCCTGTACAGTTCATTGGGAATTATAGAAAATGGGTTACTGGAGCAGCTGTCTGAAAACCATGTGATTCAACATAAACATTCACTGATTCACTTGTTATGGTGCACAGATATTCAGCGGACTATTGGAGTAGTGTAATGTAAGCAGATGAGCCCTTTTCCGATGCTGGTATAAATGCAGATACATTGCTTGAAATGTATCATTTCTAACAGAACGTGATCAAGAGGACAGCGAGAACTCTTTGACTTACCCAATCTCTCAATTCAACTATATCAGGCACTTCATTAACTCAGCAAGTCATGTGCAGTTTTGACTGGACTACATTGTTCCCCTTTTATAAGGCAGTCGATTATACTGCAGAACCACTTACAAAGCGGCATGTTGGTGGCTCCTACTTGCCCCATAATGCCATTCCACCAGTACTTTATTCTCCTAATAAGGCAGAACACAAATAGCACAGTTTAATTTGCCCTATGAGGGGAAAAGGGGGAAAGAAACTACAGAAGAATGGAGGTAAGTCCTGGCTTTTTGATTGGGGTAAACCAAGAGGAGCCATCGCCTCGCCTAGAATAGAGGCAAGCCTTTAACACTAGAATTGCCACCGCAGTCATTTTGACAGGTTCAAATTGAAATTACACTGTGTGTCTGAAAGTAATGCGGTTGTCCATTTATGACTTTTCCTAAATACATGTATTAAATACCCTGACAGTGTTTGAAAGGCAGGATCACAAAAATAAGGAATTTATAATCCTACCCACCTAGAACCGACAAAGCCATCATTTTGACTGCCTTTTACAATACATGTCTTTATTTTGAATATAGCCTACAATAGTCTATTTTTTTATGTATACAAGCATGTTGTTATCTCTACTGGACCTGGCAGCCATCATTTCCTTCGTTTTGCACAAGGAATGCACCGGGGAAAATATCAGTAGGAAAGATTTCATCTTGAAGCTAGCCACAGCGCTTCAGCAGAAACATTTCTGCAAAGCAGCAGGCTGCTACAGCTCAACCTGGATTCAGTGCTGCATCGAGTGACACATGCAAGAGAAAACATGTCACTTTCATTTTATATAAAAAAATAATTTCGTTTTTACAGTTTTGTATGTACATACACACTTGTTTCTTTTGAAATGTTTATTTTATTATAGTTTTCCATTTTTTGAAGTAGTGCTTTATATGTGATAAGTTAGAAAATAAACCCTTTTATGTTTAACTGTTCATTTAAATATGACATTTCGGCTGTGCAGATGTTTGCTATGATGTGCTTGAATAAAACTTTTGAGTTGTATACAATAGTCTGTCTTTCATTTTAATACTGATGTTTAAAATGTAACCGTAATAATGACTGCCGGCGGCGGTTTTAGGTATAACCACAGAGATTCTAGTGTTAATGTATATGTTTACATTTCTCTTCTATTTCATATGTTTGTAATCATTTTGGGTTATATTGCTCAAATATTTGAGGTATTGTATTTGTCTTTACTTGGCTTTGGGCTTGACTAACGGCATTGAACAGCCTTCTTCATTCCATTCAAATTCTGTGACAAAATAACCTTTTAACTTTGCCAGCACCACCGGATCTACAGTAGATCCATTTAGAGATAGAGAGTAGGTAGAGCTGGCAAGACAAGCTCAAAGCAAACTCAAAGCCATATAAAGGCAGATAACTCAATAATGGAAGACAAGCACCCATAACCACTTAGAATGATTTTAAAAATCATACAATACAATGGGGAATGTAAAAAAAGCTATTCAATTTGTGTCATTTCACATGGTAATGCCACCCATTATAAATTTTGCTCTTACTCCACCTTTACAAGGTATTTTAGATCAAATAAAGCAAACATGTTTGCACTAATAAAACTTTATTTTTTTATTTACTGCATATTTCAGAAGTTACATTCATTTGGGAAAGAAAATATAAGGTTTTCCCAACTCTACTGCAATATGGAATGACATTTTGCTAGAAGTAAACATTATACTCATCATTTTTTGTATCCTAATAATTTTCATAAAATATATTTTAAAATATTTTATGCTCTGGCATGAATCATTTTCCTGGCTGATCATTACTGTAAATTGATACAGTTTAGTCAGCTTTCTTTGATAAATGTTTTAAATAATAAGACGACTAATATTTTTATAGACAGTGCCATCATGCCTAATGTATATGGACTCTTTAGGTGTTAAAGAGAGTGTTAGGCTCAGCAATGAGAAAACTGCGCTGTGCTGTAACTTAGTTTCACTCCAATGCTCTAACTTCAATCAGGTCATGTGACATACTATACAGGAATACCAAGAAGATTTAAAAAAAAATGTGGTTGTTTTATTTTGTCTACAGTGTTAATAAGAATAAATTAAAGTATAAAGAAGAAGAACATTGATTTTAAATCCTTGGCTAGCACTCCTTTAAGTGGTTATTGTACCCCTTAAAGGTGTGCTAACAAAATCTACAATAGCCAATGTTAAAAATGAAGTATGACCATTTAAGAGGGTTATTGTACAAAATGTATCCTGAGTTGCATTAATAATATGTTTTGTTTATGTTCATGTTTATATGTTTGGAAAGAATGGTATATATATATATATATATATATATATATATATATATATATATATATATATATATATATATATATATATAATGCTGCATTGTGTTGCACAGTACTCATTTCAAGGCATTTATTGAACTAAGGATTTACAGAAGATAAGTCCATGCAATATTTATGAATTCAGGGCTAGCATACATATGTACAGCTTTATGCAAAGCTCTCTAAATTATACTATTTACAGTGTAAACATCAACTTGTGTATATATAATAATCACATATACAGTATCACCATGTCAACTTCACAACATCTGTTTTTGTTTTAATACTGAAGTCCTTGTAATGATATTTAAACTGAAACATATGTAAAGTTATGTTTTTCTTTCCAGTATGTTTCTTCAGAGGGTCTGAAAAAAAGAAAGGATTGATGTAACTCAGATTAAGCATTTTTTATTCTAACTATCCAACTGTCTACTTTTAAAGACAAATTTCCATACACATAGTTCACTTCAAGAGCACTGCTGTTGCTCCACGAGATATTGTGACAAGAAAAAAAAAAATATATATATATATATATATATGACACTAACTGCAGTGGATATTACCTGCTACATTACTGACTGCTGAGGTTTTAATACCCAAACCCACCCTGAATCTCTTTGTCCTACCCAGTTAAAAATTACTGCCTTGGTAACAGCCAATTGTATCTGGAATTTCTGTCTTACTGCATTTGAATTTCTGCCTTTTACAATATTTTAAAACATTTAAACCATTTATATGCAACTGTGGCGGAGTGTGGTGACGTCACAGACCAGAAACAGGAACCAAAGCAAGAAATGATGGTGGGTGAAACTGAACGCTACAGCGTTCAGTGTTTTCATTAAATAATAAATAAACAAAAGGTTTAAACAAAACGAAACACACACCAAAGAAAAAGACGTGATGGCCAAACAAATAAGCAGAAACAAGTATATTTAAATATAGCAATTGTTTTTCGCTCTCCTTGCTCGTTCTCCCGTACTCTCCTCTGTACACTCTCCTCGCAGCACGGACAGCTGCAGGTTCTTATACTCTGGCCGAGGGGTTAACTAGCTGTTAATTGTCTTATTACCCCTCGGCCACAGTCTGCAGGAGTTTAGTAAGGATGCGTGACTGTCAGTTTGTTAAATAATCAGTAGCTGATCAGCCACGCATCCTCACAAGATTTTTAAAATATAAAAACAATAACAAATACGCTGCGCTTTTATCCGCTCCGCAAATAATAATACAAATAATAATGCAAATACATATAGGGGCGGGACACTCCGACACAGCAACCAATATATTTTAGATTAACTTTAATTTGGTACAGTCCAGGTCTATCTAGTAAATTAGTGCTGTTGTAGCTTCTACCAAGCATTCTTAGAAGCTCATAACAAATGGTAAGAGTAAAAATAGGTATTTAAATTTATCAATTTAACTTGATATACCTGAACAATTGCTCATATACCCATTTTTGGGTACACTGTTCTACATTTTCAACACATGCCAGATTATAATTTCAAAACTTTGAATATGACTTGCTGGAGTGTTGAGCTTCTAGAGTACATTTGGTATATGAGTGGTAAGCAGCACATTTGTTTAAAGCACCACAATGTTTGGTTACAAATAAAGAACAAGCAGGTAGGGTTCCAGCAATGTAATGTAGATGTTTACTCACATGTTGTTCCAACTCTTTAAGTTGCATTTCTGACAGGTTTACATCCCAGTCATTTTTTACAGTTTTATGTTTAGCCACACCAAGGTTTTCCAATTACTTCTGTGCAAGCAACTGAAAGCACACACAGTAATCTTCTCTTTCTAACCTTATGTTTGGAACTGCTATTTTCTTGGCATTTGTTGGCTCTGATTGCAGGAATAGAAGGGAAGAACTGCCAATACTGACTCACCTGATTCGCTGTTGCTCAGGAACAAGCGAATCGGGTGCTATTTCGGAGGAGACTAGGTCATGCCCCTCCTGCTGTAACTGGGAACTGAAGTTTGATCAGATCTACAGCACACTTCACTGTATTTAAATTACATTAATTATAAAAAAAAGCTTTTAAATTAAAATAAAAAATTAAATTTGTCATAGAAAAACAGATGTTTTAATTTAAATCTTAAGTGATCACTGCAAAAAGTAAATACAAAATTCAGAGTGTGGGGAGGGGAGTGTTGCTGTGGGTGTTGTTATGGGAAGGTATGCACCTGTACTGGACAGTACCAGACACACACATGTTCAAAAACCTTGGTGCAGTTAAAAAAAAAAGGACTGGAATGCAATTTAAAGAGTCGGAACAACATGGAAATAATCACAGCACTGTATTTTTGTACCCATACCAACCTTATGGTTCAGTGATAGAGTGTCGAAATACTAAAATAAATTAATTCAATGACAAACGTTTCACCAAAAAGTCTTTTTTTAGCGTCTTTAAATTTTGGAACAGGTTCACACTAATAAGTATAAAAGCCGTATTTTTGTATCCCTACCAACTTCAGTGATGGATTAATGCAAAATATGACCTACCAGTGGGAGGCGGCTCAGGAGCTCATTTACAGAATCTTCATCATAGTTTTCTGAGTAGGGCTCACTAAGGGTGGCTTCATCCTGAAGGCTTGCAGGATTCATTTCTTCATGGCTGTTACAGATGAGAAAAGGAACTTGTTACACTCACATCAGAAAACTAATGCACATCATTTTTAGTTTTTCATCACTCTTTATTTTAGATACAAACAGGACTCGTCTTTTTTTCTCACGCTATTTTGGTAGTATCTTTTGAGTAACTTGGTTTCCATGTAGTTTTCTTTTAGGGAGAGAAATTCTCCTCCCAAATGTAAATGTCCTACTTAATATTAAAATATAATCAAATGTTTCTGTCCGAGTTCCAGATTGTTGTGTTGAAGAACCGCAAGTGCAGCCTGCCTCATTTGGCCACCAAACAAATATAAAAAACAATAAAGTAAACAAATACAACATTCCATAAGAAGCGCTGTGTACTATCCATGGATTATTTGCTAAACATTTTTTGACTGCATATATATTTATTAAAACCCTATTAAACACGTACATATACGATACATTTTCCTATAGAACCACAGCTTCAGCAATTCTGGTCATTATGGCAGTCTACGAACAAAGCTAAAATCCAGCACTTTAGGTTAATGATATAAAAACTGGCCAGTAAAAATGTTTATTACAGCACATTTTCTAAATACTGGTAGTAAATCTACTATAGGCTACCATGCTTGCCCACATTTCGCACTACAGAATAATAATAATAATACCCGAATCCGAGTTCCGCAGGGACAGTGCAAGTCTCTATCTGGCCAGTAGAATGTTGTTATTATTTTTTTTTATTTTTATTGGGGGTATATTATACCAGTAATGAGCACCAGTAGCAGCAAATCTCAGTAGATGTTAACCACCTGGGTATTTTTTTTAACTTTCTGGGACTTTGTTCTGTAAGTCTTGTGGCAAACTGATGTTAAGCCCCATTTAATACATTTTGGGGTACAAATGTGACTTTTTTGTTCTTGGTAGGTACCCACTATAGATGCTACTTAAAGAATAAGTAGCGGGGTTCCGAAATATATAGCATTACATGTCCCCAGGTGCTGCTACAACTGTTTAAATAACAAACCTGTAATTTTTTTTCATTGTTAACATCCTGACAACTTTTTACACTTATAACTTTAAAGCCTGTTTTAAGCTATTTTCAAAATGGCCACTAGTGCACTGGGGTTTGAGATCTGTCCTCTAAATCCCTGCAGGAAGAGTGATTAAAAAACAAAACAAAGCTCTGGCTTTTCTGTTCTGTATCACATCATATGATGATCAAACACGAAGATTACAAAAGTATAAACGATGAAAAAAAATATTTCTGTGCTTTGCAAAGGGCTTCGTTATTTATGTATTTATTTATTGCAAAGGGCTGCATTTTTTAATTTGTAGTAGCTTCATTGTTTTTACAACCTTTGTTGTAAAATATTTGAAATGTTGAATAAATGGTGTCACTTAAAAAATACTGAATGAAGAGGTCTCTTATCCCTTTGTGTGCTTATTTTTTCCTATTTGGTCAACTTTGCTACTTTCAGCAGATCTCAGTTGATAATAAAGATTTGCTTGGTACAGGATCTTCACTGCTGAAGTCTTGATAACATAAGGTATGGCTTTCAAACATGTTTCCATGCAAAAAAACATCGTTTTTTCGTCACTTTGCACTGCTTTTTAACTAGAGAAGGCGATTTACCTACCCTTTTGAGCCATACCATGTTTTAGATGCACACTTCCTATAGCGTGAGGAATGTACGTGGCATGTGCTTGATATGTCACATTCTCACAACTATGGAGAGAGAATTTGGAGTTTTTAACGTCCATGGAAACCCTGCCAATATTGCCTGTAATATTGTATACTATGACCAAAAATGTACTGTTGCCCACAAAACCGGTAAATAGTTACTCTAGTTGTAACAAGTGGAAAAACTAATGCCCACTGATGTCATATCCCAGCTTAATGCAAAACACTGGTACAGTGTTTTCACATTACAGTAAAAACAAAATAACCTCACATAACCCTCAGCATGCAGTGTCCATGAAGCTGTTTAAGTTAAAGTTCAATTGACTTATTAGGAAATGACAACATAACATTAATTCAAAGCTGCAGTATGATCGAATGGTACTCAAATTTAGCAGCTGTTTATCATTAGACTGTGTGCCAAAGATTTGCATAAATGTACACACGTCCCTGTGTGTTTCTTAAGCAATTTTTGAAATATATATTTTTATTAAATATTTATGACTTGGTTTCTTTTGAGTATTAGCACTTTTTTCCCATACCTTCTTTTTCCTGTAAGGACAGAGTTTAGGTATTTCTTTACAGCCATTTGTTTTCGAAAGCGGCTGTAGTTGTCAGTAAATATGGAATCAGAGTGGCGCTTGACTGGTATCTGTTCCTCCAGAAAGTTGTTGCTGTCAAAGGAAAGAAACAGCAGCATATTAATATAAAATCTTGGGATATACTTGTCAGTAAACACACAGTATATAATCTGTGTATTGGATTTGTCATGTATTCATATTGGCGACTTCCCTTAAAGTTGCTTAATTAAACGTAAAGAAAGCTATATTCACATTGTACATCAATACTATGTTATGTTATACATTTAAAAAAGGGGGAAGTACAGTAGCAAAACACTTACGAGTACAAAAACGTATAACTCAAGCTGCAACACAGTGCTCTATTTTAGCATTTGAATCCTGATTAGAGGACTGTACAATCTGGTAATGGACTATTGTAATTCTATTTCAATTATAAACCGTTAAACTACTTTTACCTTGTCTTACTACTGTGTCTAAAAATACGTATTTATTTGTGAATGCTAAATAGGTATAGGAGGACTTTTTATCACGATGACAGTAAAAAATAAACAAAATAAAATAAATAAAGAGGTGTTTAGTTTATATATATATATATATATATATATATATATATATATATATATATATATATATAATGTCTGGACTGGTCACTAAAACCATGCAAAACGTCTTTAAAACTATACCACACAATTACTCCATCACTATAAATATTAAAAAGAATAATCATTTTCATATCTTTTAATCAATCAAAATGCTCACAGACAAAGACAATCCTGCCCCATGAGGACACTAAATCAGTAAGCAACGTCTAAATCAGTGAGCAACGTCTAACAAACTATACCACGCAATTAAAGTATGAAAACTCATAATTATTATTTTTATTGTGTAGACGAGAGATTTTTCAAGATTTTTCAAGATGTTTTGCATTGCTTTAGTGCCTCGTCCAGCTTTGGTGCAGCTTTCACCCTCCCCTTTCTGTGTGCTCCACATGTAAAGCATCCTTAATTTTTGTATAAAACAGGTGGAAATCTGACAGAAAAGGCTGTCCGAATTAAAGTTATTCGAAGCTGTCCAAATTAAAGTTCTTCTCAATAAAACTTTGATGAATCACTCTTAAGAAAAAATGTAAGCACAAAGTTTCGGAAAACATTTCTGAAAAAGTTCTGAACATCGACACTTTAATGGATTGAGGCTAAAGCAACATGTTTTGTAATAGACTCGTATCTGTTAGGGGAAATATTTAGGTTTGGGGCAATGTGATTTACATACTGGTATTAACTATTGAAATGACATCACCCACATAAGAATGCATTCCCCCAATATAATGTAATATTTTCCAAGGCGTTCTTTACATAGAAAGGCCAGCCATAATTAACTATATACAGGTGTGGATGATGGCAGGTGTGTAAAACGCATTGCCCAAAACATTCTTTATTTTTTCTAAGATATATGTGTGCTCACATATAAGCAAATGAAATGACCTTTGAAATACATTATTCATACAGGAATGACACCTTGAATGACACATTATTGCCAATTTGGTGACATCATTATAATATAATAGATATAAGTCATTTGCATTGCTCCAAAATTGTATGCATTTTTTCGAAGTGACAGTTGTCTATGCTGTATAAAAATGATCAATTATGATGGGGCAAGATGCTTTTTATTAATAAAACAGCCTTAATAAATAACTGTATATTGCTGAAAGAGAAACCTAGATTCATTATTGATCATGTAAAACATGCTTACTCTAAACTTTATTTGTTTTCTCAAATATATATGATTCAATAATACATGTGGGGAAAGGAATGTATACTAGAAAAGTCCGTTTTTAGAATATTAAAACCCGACGGTAGTGAATTTGAGACTCAGACAGCAGTGCTGTGAACAAGAATTCCGCGCTCCGCCTGACCCACAGACCCAACTCCATGCAGAATAGCGAAATTTGGGTTTTTTGAAGTCGAATTTTCTCACATGGCTTTAGGGCTCTTCCATACCGGCCTGAAGTGAAGGGAAAGCAAGGAGGCGTTCCGATGAGACCCGGAAGTCGTGGGGTGCAGAAATTCTATGACATTTTTGCCTTTTTGACTGTGCAAACGACGATAAGGTATCAGCATGGAATACTGCACTTTCACCGGTATGAACACATTTGAATTGTATGAATTAAACAGCCACATATTTTACCTGACTCTTTTTCCAATAAGAGACTCTAAATATTGTCTTGCAGAAAGCTGGCCAAGAAGTTTACTGTATTCACTCGTGAAAAGCCCATCCGCGTGTCTTGTAGTTCTAAAATAAAAATAAGAAGAAGAAGAAGAAGAAGAAGAAGAAGAAGAAGAAGAAGAAGAAGAAGAAGAAGAAGAAGTTAATTCACACAGTTTACATAACACATGTTATCCATTTTTTTAATTATTGCATTTATTGAAGATTTCGTTTCCTAAAATAGGATGCCAGTAATAAGAAAACAACTGAACTCCACATCTGTCAGTATTAATATAGTAATGAAAATATCTGACTAAAATATTCCTACCTGGCCACTGCATTTTCTAAATCATAGTAAAGTTTATAGCTTTCTGGAACCAAATCGTGTTTTGATGAGTCTTTTGCCCAGTCGCTTTCACTATCTCCATCTAAAGTCATTGTGTTCCCCAACCTGTAAGTAAGAAAGGCACTGAAATAAACAACATTTACCACTTGATAAATGTTGACAGTTACCGGTAAATTTTAAGATTGACCATATTCTGACTTTTACCGTAGCATACGCACCACTTATGACAGTATCCATTTGGGGTGTGATAAAAATGGAAAACATTAATGTGATATCTTGTAACAATTGTAAGTCGCCCTGGATAAGGGCGTCTGCTAAGAAATAAATAATAACAATAATTAGGAAAACGACCTTGTTAACTTGTTGCATGTTATGCTGTGAAAAAGCCTTACCTCGTGGTATATGTTCCAAGCGCAGGTAGCCCCAATGTCTTAGAATATAACACACTGCACAGGGCTAATAACAGCAGAAGCTGGGAACTGTGGATTTGTAACATAGCTTTGAATCTAGAAAAAAGGGCAAAACAATATATCTGATGCACCATCAAATTCAAATATTATTTGCCAAAAGTAAGGGGGTGTATTTTGACATACCGCAGTTTTGATAGCTTTAAAACCTTCCGTTTTCAAAAATGTAAACTCTTAATTGTTTTTAACACCGTCAAGTACAATTAATGTTTTTGATAATCATACATTATGTTATAGATACATTTACCATGAAATGCATATGCATTGGATTGAAAAACAAAACGTTTTGACAGTACCTGTCTTCCAAAATACCTAAAAACAAATATGGGCGTATTCACAAAGCAATTACCACAGTGTTATTTATAAAATTGCATTATGAATATACAGTATATTGCATTTTTAGGATTATTCATTGACAACTCATAAAGCTTAAGCATTTTCATAAATAAAAAAAATCAATCTCTCTCTTCTACTTTCACCTGAAGAAGAGACCTCTGATGTCATGAAAGCTTGTGATTAATTGTTGTTTAGTTCGTCCAATAAAATGTATCACCTCTCCTTCTCTATCTCTATAATCTCTGGATTTACACGGTTAACATTTCATCTATCATAAATCTCTGAAACACAAGTGTGCAATGAACTACTGTCAATTATACATTTCAAAACAAGTTAACGTTACAAAACTGAAGAAACAACTAAGATGCACTTAGAAGCTCTTTAATTAAACTCCTGGGTTATTTATTCTTTTTGTTTTCTATTTAGAAAAAAAATCGTGTTAACTTCGCAAGGTGGTAATGCGATGTGAATATGCCCCGCACTAATAAAGATAGTTTTTAAATAAGTCGCTTGTTAACACTTAAGAAGAAAGTAATATTTCTATAACGTTCATTGGTAAAAATAAATAAATAAATAAATAAAATAAAAAAGTAACATAACTCAACATATGTGAGCCCTATTGAAAACTCTATACATGGTCATTAATTTATATTTAATAAATGATAGAAAGATGTGCATTACTTACACTGCTTCAAACCCTTTGCTTCAGTACTTTGAGTTGTCCTTGGTGCTGAAAGCAGCGCTCTGTCTCTCCTTGGTGGTAATCTAGTAACTGAGTCCAATCTTCTGAACTACCCTCGCTCTCTCCAATAGAACACTCCACTGTACTCTCAAAGTATGCAACAGCCTCCCTCATTTTATACATCTGAACACTTTGCACAGGATGGTAATTACGTTTGAAAAATGTAGATACGTCATATCAGGCCCATCAGGATGAGTGGGTTCGTCATCGTTTTGTTGGCCGGTTTAATAAGGTCCCTCCTTTGCTAATAGTGTGCAGCATTGGATTCTTATTTTTATCCTTGTCATGCCAGATATGTTGACGCATCAGCCCGTTCCTTGTTTTGGTTAAATTTCGATTTATAAAATAAAGCAGTTTGGTTCAGATAACTTAATATTACCCAGTGCAGAAATAGTCAGAGAAAAGCCCTATATACATTACAAATGTTAACCACAATAGTAAAATGGAGCAGATGTATCAAAGGTAACATGACATCTAGAAGGGGTGCAAAATAAATTGCAATACTTTTAGCAAAAGCACGTTTGCGCTGGTGAAGTTTTAAAAATTGGTAACTGGAATTACATTGTATAAATATATCTTTGTAAAAGTCCCATGTTTAAAACTCTTAGGTATTGTACGTCTTTATTAAAGTTTGTTTTTATATATCTAACCTAAATGTAATGTCCCCTTCGTTTAATTGATGACATTACCTTTAGTATGTTTCTATCCAGCTTTCATTAATGGTACCACATATACAACATTTATTATGTTCTACCAATTTTACAACAACGTTTAAGTCATAATTATATTGGCCATTAATAACAGCTTTCTTGTTCATGGTTTTTGCAAATTTAGTATTGCTCTTAATTTGTGATTTATACAGCAATATCCAATTAGCTATAGTGGTTGGAAAGTATAAAACTAATGTATGAAACCAATATGTTTTTATACAACAGATTTAGGGTTAGGATTGACTTTCTTTAAACCAATTTGTAAAAGCACTAAGAAGGCTGTTGTAAGGAAGTCTGGTATACAAGCACTTCAGTAAATATTCAAACTCCTATTTAAAAAGTAAAGTAAACTGCTATTTATACACAAGTGTATGGCCATTATTCATGACATTGTTACATTAAACAGAAACTTGAATTGACTTGTAGTATGACTATCTTTAAGAGCAAACAAATGCTGAATGCCTTGATAAAATATGAAAAAATAAGTTTATTATTATTATTATTATTATTATTATTATTATTATTATTATTATTATTATTATAACTGTATGTATTATAACACCAACAATCTTTTTTATATTATTTTGTATTTTGTATTGCTTTAGATAACACAGTGCAACATTGTATTAACCAAGAACTAATAATTATTGCAGTGAATGTAAAATGAATTATTCACTATTTCTGTATATTAGACAGGCATTGACTGCTCATCAGTGAGTAATGGACAATGTATTACCCATCAGCGCATGACTAATAGATTACAAGACATAAACAGATACCAATTTGCTTATTAGTTTGCTATTCGATTTGAATTGTTTTGCTTTGCATGCTTAGTAAATGTTTCTAATGTTCAGTTAGCCATTCCTATTCCCAATAAGGAATAATTTACTCATTTACAGGTCTTGGGTTTTCCAATTTTTTTTTGTATAACTTATTTCCATATAAGACACTGAAACTTTTTAATTAATGTTAGTAGGTTTATATTTTTTGCAGTTATTAAGTGCTGAAAAAGTCTAAATAAAGTCAGTTAGGCTTGCATTTAGGCATATAGCCTATTGAAATATTATACAGTTGAGAAGTTGAATAACACATGTTAGTTTCAATCAATCAATCAATCTTTATTTTATATAGCGCCTTTCATAGTGGACCATCACAAAGCGCTTTACAAGATACAGTAAAAAGCAATGCATAATACATTAAATACAGTGAAAAACAAAGCATAATACATTAAATACAAGGCTAGGATGTGAACATTCTAAAACATTTTGGATGCATATGTCATATAGAATCATAAGAAGATACAGTGAAAGATCAGAAGCAGCAGAGACATAACAGTATGCGTATGTCATATAGAATCATGAGAATAAGATACAGTGAAAAAGACACAACAGCTAATAACAGATATCAGGCTTAAAGAGCATGGAAAGCAAGATAGAACAAGTGGATCTTGAGAGTTGATTTAAAGCGAGCAATGGTGGGAGCGTCACACGCCAAAGCTGGGAGAGAGTTCCAAAGAGTCAGAGCCATGAAGCTAAACGAGCATTCTCCAAGTGTGGTGCACTTTTGCTTGGGGATAACAAGCAGGCCAGAATCAGAGGATCTCAGCTTGCTGGCAGGGACATAGCGGGTCAGCAGTTTGAAGAGGTACTCAGGACCTGTGTGATGAAGGGCATTGTCGGTGAGCAGGAGAATTTTGAAAGTAATCCTGAACTTTACAGGTAGCCAGTGCAGCTGGGCAAAACGGGGGGTGATGTCTTCATGTTTTTTATATCTGGTAAGGATCCTGGCACCTGCATTCTGAACTAGCTAGAGCCGTTTGATGGCACGTGCCGGAAGACCACCCATAGAGAGAGTTGCAGTAGTCGAGTCGAGAAGAGACAAATGCATGACTGAGTATCTCCGCGTCCGGTAGGGAATGGTAGGGACGGACTTTGGAGATGTTTCAAAGGTGGTAGAAGGAAGATTTGACCACAGAGGAGTAACAGTATTGTGAAAAACATTTGCATTGCATTTTTTGTATTGGTAAAATGAGTCAGCAGCCATGTGTCACACTGACAAACCCCACCAAACACTCCAACTACTGTTCTTGGGTGTAAATAGCACTACATCTATAATATACTTACACATGTAAATGACTCAAAAGTGATTACAATACTGTAGGTTTACATTCTTCATCTGATAATTTAGAAGACTACATGTGTATGGTACTGTGTGACCGAGCTGCTGTTGTGATGAGATGTGGTGACATCACGGACCAGGAAATACCAGAAACAAAACAATGGATGGGCGGGTGAAGCTGCAGCGCTACGGCGCTCAGCGTATTTATTTAATAAACAAAACAAACGATTTGAACAAAACAAAACAGAAACCAAAGGGCACGTTGGCCAAACAAATAAACAGAAACAAGTATATTTAAATATAGTAATTGTTTTTCGCTCTCCTTGCTCGCTCTCCCGTGTTCTACCATACTCTCCTCTCTACACTCTCCCCACAGCACGGACAGCTGCAGGTTCTTAGACTCTGGATGAGAAGTTAACTAGCTGTTAATTATCTTATTACCCCTCGGCCACAGTCTGCACGAGTTTAGTAAGGATGTGTGACTGTCAGCTAGTTAAATAATCAGTAGCTGATCAGTCACGCATCCTCACAGGGTTTAAAATATAAAAACAACAATAAATACGTGGCGCTTTGATCTGCTCCGCTAACAAAAATACAAATAATAATAAATATATATATAGGGGCGGAACACTCCGCCACACATGTCCTTTTCGGCCACCTCCCCCCTTAGTCCCGGCTAGCAGTCCCGGCCCAGGAACAGGGCAGCAACTGGCCAAAGGTGGCGGCCATGGTGGGATGTCCTCCTCCCACCCAAACAGCCGTAGCGTTCCGGTGGACCACGCACAGGCCGGCTCCTCTGGCCAAGGAAATTTTGGGGGTGGTCTCCAGACCTCTCCCCCCTTCTTCATGGTTGGCAGCTCCCCTCCGTGGGGCTCCGGCAGCAGCAGACCCTCGGGAGGAGACGGCAGCAGCAGCAGCGGACCCTCGGGAGGAGACGGCAGCAGCAGCAGCGGATCCTCGGGAGGAGACGGCAGCAGCAGCAGCGGACCCTCGGGAGGCGACAGCAGCAGCAGCAGACCCTCCGGAGGCGAAGGCAGCAGCAGCGGACCCTCCGGAGGCGAACTCGGGAGGGGAGCCCCTGGCCATGGAGGCGGCATCGGGAGCTCCACTTCTCCCTCGTACCTGTAACTGGTGGCTCTCCAGGCGATGCGGAGCAACAGGCAGCCCCAGGTGATGCGAAGCAACAGGCAGCCCCAGGCGATGCGGAGCAACAGGCAGCCCCAGGCGATGCGAAGCAACAGGCAGCCCCAGGCGATGCGGACCAACAGGCAGCCCCAGGCGATGCGGACCAACAGACAGCCCCGGGCGATGCGGAGCAACAGGCAGCCCCGGGCGATGCAGAGTAACAGGCATCCTTGGGCGGTGCGAAGCAGGCATCCTTGGGCGGTGCGAGGCAGGCATCCTTGGGTGGTGCGAGGCAGGCATCCTTGGGCAAAGTGAGGTAGGGCAGGAGCAGTCCTTCCCATGACGGTGGAGGTAGAACCAGCAGGTATTCACCCTCTGCTGATGGAGGTGGGTGTGGTAAGCTGTCCTCCCACGGCGCTTGAGACGGAACCAGCAGGCATTCACCCTCTGCTGGTGGAGGTGGGAGGGGCAAACAGTCCTCCCACGGCGGCTAAGGCGGAACCAGTAGGCATTCACCCTCTGCTGGTGGAGCTAGGAGTGGCAGATTGTTCTCCCACGGCGGCTGAGGAGGAACCAGCAGGCATTCACCCTCTGCTGGTGGAGCTGGGAGCAGCAAGCTGTTCTCCCACGGCGGTTGAGGTGGAACCAGCAGGTATTCACCCTCTCTGCTCTGCTCCTGGCGGTGGAGGTGGCGGAGGCAGAGGCAGCTCCCGCTGCTCTGCTCCCGGTGGTGGAAACGGTGGAGGTGGCGGAGGCAGAGGCAGCTCCCACTGCTCTGCTCCTGGAGGCCTAGGATCTGGACCTATGGGCTCCCCCCTTCTGGGCGCTGGATGCACGGGCTCCCCCCTTCTGGGCGCTGGATGCATGCGCTCCCCCTTCTGGGCTGGATGCATGCGCCCCCTTCTGGGCTCTGGATGCACGCGCTCCCCCTTCTGGGCTGGATGCTCGCGCCCCCTTCTGGGCTGGATGCACGCTCCCCCTTCTGGGCGCTGGACACAACGGGACTTCGGGCTCATCCCTTTCCTCATCTGTGTCCCGGTCGACCTCTGGGCAGCTTTCCTCCTCATGCCCAAATCGATGGCAGTACGTACACCACTCCTCCTCCTCCATGGAGTCCTCCCTTTGTACCCACCATGCGAGATCCCATGGCCGGAGTTTAGGGTCCATCCTCTGGCTTCCACTGTCCCTCTGTTGTGGGGGCTGGCCGTTCCTCTCTCTTCCCCTTTTCCTTCCCATTATTTATTTATTTATTTATTTATGGTGATTAAAGAAAAGGGTTTGTAACCAGGAGATCCCCAGTTCAAATCCCAGCTCACTGTGTGTCACTGTGTGACCTTGAGCAAGTCACTTAACCTCCTTGTGCTCTGTCTTTCGGGTGAGACGTTGTTGTAAGTGACTCTGCAGCCAATGCATAGTTCACACACCCTAGTCTCTGTAAGTTGCCTTGGATAACGGCATCTGCTAAATAAATAAATAAATAAATAAATAAATAAATAAATAAATAAACTAGTGTCCCTATGGATATATATATATATATATATATATATATATATATATATATATATATATATATATATCTTTAAAACCTTAATTTTAAGATATCTCTAAATGACAGTTTGGCGTGCCATGCTAGCACAATCCATATGTAGGGTTGCCACCTTTGACATACTGAAATTACCGGACTTCCATCCCTCCTATTGTCTACTTCTTCATTTGTCTCTGCCATTGTGACTAACGTTACAGTATGCTACTTAATAGTTTTGCGCTTCTTCATTTAAAGGGCTGTCAAACTTAACAGCAGCACGCATGCTCATACCAGATAACACACAGCGGTGAGCACACATGAAAAACATAACGGTACAGCGTTTTGGTGGCTTACGTTGTTACCTCAATTCTTTGTGGTGCATTTACACACCACTGTGTTATAGTATTTGGATTTCACTCATACAAGCACAACATGTTATATTAAATTGTTTATTTATTGTTCATTTTTTAAGAACATATCAAATAGATTAGAATGCTTAGAATTACCGGACATCTTCCAAAAAAAACGGACAGGGGGTCAAAGTACATAAAGATACCGGACAGTCCGGTAAAATACCGGCGGGTGGCAACCCTATCCATATGGTTTCCATAGTATTTAAAGATATCTGTAAATCAATTTGAGATATCTTTATTTCATTTTTAGATATCTCAAATTGATTTACAGATATCTTTAATTTTAGATATCTTAAAAACTGCACAAGATATCTGGAATTCAATTTGAGATATCTGGAAATGTTTTACAGATATCTCTAAATATTTCAAGATCTTTTGGGGGCAGCAGTGTGGAGTAGTGGTTAGGGCCCTGGACTTGACTGGAGGGTTGTGGCCACCACTGCTGTAAAGCAATCTACACGCTCTCTGTTGCAAATCTAGCAGTTACCAGTTTCTGCCACTAAGGGTCTCACCTCACCCAAGAATAACTTGCCCCTGTCATAAGTCAGGTTCTTACAAATTTTGGTGAACATACTTTTTTTTTAAATGTTTCTTATTTATTTTTTATTTTGGGGGGAATTTATTTTAATGGTCTGCTACACCTTGTTACTTTATGCTTTTATCATGGATCCGTATTATTCCTCAAGCCACTACTCACTCACTCACTCACTCACTCACTCAAATTATTTCAGATCATCAAACAACTGCCTCCCTGCAGTTGCTTCTATCCATTCTTCAGCCCCACCTACTTCTTCAGTTCTCAGACATTAATTAAACCTGTTTTCTTTTTTGCATCGGTAGCACAGATGCAGGGAGCTGGGGGTCCTCTTTTAGGGGCAAGTGACGCTCACTTTCCAATCTTAGGTCCAGCCGCACTGGCCTCGTCCTCGGCCAGGAAGGTTCTCTCGAGCCCGAGGGGACCCACAGCTAAATCTATCCTAACAATCTCTCTGTCCCTCTAGGTTCCCCCTGGGGGCAGATCGATGCTGCCGGCCTTGTAGGCCGATCGGTTCACTCACCTCCGAGAGGACAGCTGTGCCTGAGCCAGGGGGAAACTCTATATTCTTTATTAACAACTTGCTTTCACCTGTACCAGCGTCCCTCTCTGGTTCCTTCTTTGTGTGTTCATTTCCTTCACTATTTCAGCATTTCCATCTCCCAGCGTGGCTCTGTCTCGGAAGTCTGGCTGCGCCGACCTCCCTAAGAGTAGGGCGACTTCTAGTCTGCTTAAATGTATCTGCTATCCTTCTCTTCATTTCCGCTTGGAGGAAGTAACGTTTGCTTCCCAGCATTGGAGGATGATTGGTTCAGTTTCACAAGGGGAAAGCATCTCATCATCCTAAAGTCACAAACACATCATTCCTATTTCAAGTCCCAGGGCTTACTCCATGCAGCCCTTGCTCCTGTCCCCTGAATAAAATGTTAAAATATAACTACATATAGAATATAACTACAATAAACAGTAGTAAACCCGACACTAAATAGCCTATGTGTGCATTTGTATAGTAGAGCCAGATAGATCCAATTACATTTCTCATACAGAATACAGTATAGAGAGTTATAGTCATCATATCCCTAAATAAAAAAACTAATATTAGTGACACATTACAATCATAGGTTAACAATTAAACAACTTTTAGCATAAGCTTATAGAAGGATTTGTTGTTAAAATAACAAACAAAATAACAAAAATATTACACTGATAAAAGCATGATTTAGTGTTTGAAATAATGGATAAAAATATATGTCTTGAAAAAATAGACACCACAGGCAAGAACCACAGCTCAGGTTAAAGTTACTGGAGCATGAAAACTCATGAAAAGGTCGATATATGCCCACAGACAGTGAGAAATAGTCTTCTGAATGCAAAAAAGTAGTCAGTAAGAGCTAAACACAGTGAATGTTGCTATGGAGCACACTGAAAGTCTCTGTAACAGTATTCTATGGAGTGTGTGAGGCAGTACATGCTTGTGGTTCTGGAAACCTGGTCTCACTAGCTACACATGGGTATAGGGGGAGTGGGGGGAGGTAGCTAAGCTTTCCCCAGAACTGATATTGAAACAAGAAAATTAGGAAAATAATGAAACAGCTGCTAGTTCCTATGTTTGTGTATTGTCTCAGTGTGTTTACTCTAATATTTAAGTACATCCTATTTTCTGAAAAGAGAAAAATGCACGGTAATGTTACAAAACTTCTGAGTGCTTTAGAGACCCTAAATTAAGTTATTTTTTCTCTTTTTCATAAAATAGGAGTAAATTAAATGTGTGAGTGTAGCAGGACAGCGTCACGGCCAAGGCTGTTACCGGCAGGAAGGAGACTCAGAGACGGAGAGCTGCAGTTAATCAATCTTTATTTGTACAGACACACACTAATTACATGCAGGGCTTCTGACCTGACACAGTGACTAAATGCTTTGTGTTCATGGTTTCTTGCCAGTTTTACAACACTAACTGTATTTAAATATTGGGATTGATTTGATCAATCTTTAGCACATTGGGATTGCACCATTTTACAGACCTGGGGATCATTCTGCATATGTGGTTATCCAGGATTACTCCTAAAAAATAGGTGCTTGATGAAATCCAGGGGGATTCCTTTGTGCTATAAAATGTGACAGGATCTAGATTACCTGAAGATTACAAGAATGCTTGTGTGCATGTAACCACACTGTTAGCCTATCAACACAATATCCAAAACCTTTGCAGTAATCTACCTGCTAAATACCTCTTATAACAAACTTAGCACTCAGTATTTGATTCAGTGTAAGGTTTGCATAATGTATATTACCTAAAGGTTATTAAATCCTTTATTAGCCTCTCATTATCAATTTTTTTTGTTCAACCTTTCATTTGTAATAACCTTTCTTACATGTGCAGTGCTACATGGTCTATTTCACATTAAAATATAATTCTCTTGTGTTGTTTACACATTTTTTTCACAGTTTAACCTATTGAGCACTCTAGGACAACTTAAGGCAAGCCTGGTTGCCAACTTTCAGCATTGGGTGGTAATACATAACATATTCCTGCTGTAATAGTTCTGGAAGCAAAATGTTGTTTTGATACTGATAACATTTCAAAGAAAGCTGATATTTTCAAAATATGATCATAAGGTAATGTGACAGGTGTCTTGCCGTGTGCAGGTGTAGTTGGTGCAGTGCTCAGGAATAACACACATAAGACAGTGAAAGTTCAATAAAATAGCTCCTTTATTTGGCTGGGTTGCATGCAACAACACTTAAATAATAAGCATGGGCACTTGTCACAAAGATGGCAGCAGTGAGTGACGTCAGACCAGAGACCGGGAGCAACACAGAACAGACAGAGACTTGGGGTTTTGGTGAAGCATTTAATAATTAAACAGAAAATAAAAGGTTTGAACACAAAACAGAAACAGGACATGGCACTTTCGCCAAAATAAACAGACAAACAAAACGAACTAACACTTAACAAACGGTGCACGGAGACAAACAAACACGGTGAGTAAAACACAAATGTTTCTTTCTTTCTTTCTTTCTCCTCTCTCTCTCACCCGTTCTCCACTCACGAACACCCAACCCCGAGTGAGTCAAACGTGCATCTATATATACTGTTGTGCTGGGATTCAATTACCAATTAATTATTCACTTGAATCCCAGCACGTGAATTAATTAAGTGCAACCTCGTGCTCACATATTACATTTTTAAACACACATGAAACACAGACCCGCTTATATCCCGTGTACCAATGACTATACACCACCATTTACACACAACACGTAACATACAACACAAACTACGCACAAGGGCGTGGCCACATTGCCACAGCACTACACAGCCATGTGTATCGCTCTGTGCAAAACAAAGGTTTCAGTCCCGAAACCATAAGACACTAATAATTAACACACAACACAGATACAGTCACTTCTCCAGATAGTGAGTGCTCTTGTGCAGGTGTGGTGAAAGAGAACAGTTGGTGAAACAGTAGTGCAGTGTAGTCCGGGTTTGGTGCTGGCTTGTAGCGACACCTTCCAGTTAGTGTTTAGCCGTCTAACAATGAAATGACAAAACAGTTAGAACAACAAAACAAAGGAAACACTCACGATAATAAATGACTTCTGTCTCCTATACGGGTCCTTTCTGTAACCACATTGCGTACCACATTAGGGCGATGACTTCTGGCATTGTGACTCCGCCCCCTTCCTGGATGGCTGGCTTCCGACTGACCCTGGAATGAACTGCCAAACCATCCAGTCCGGGGTACACTGTTCCTGCTACACAGCGCCCTCACAGGTCAGGAGGGAGATTGTTGACTAGGATTCATTCGCTCTCTATCACAGGTAACAATATTATTTAATATTGGGGTAGTATTATGGTGAAAGATCGCCTGCACAGTGTTATCCTAACAGTGGAAATAGCATTGGAGCTAATGGATTAAAACCTTGTTCAAGATGTTAAATAAATAAATAACCCAGTTTGTTAATTTAGCTCATACATAGTTGTGTATTTCATAGTTATAGAATATAGCCACAGTGCCACACACCGGTGTAAAACGCACTTTCTGTCATTCCTGTAATGAGTTTGTTGTATTACATGCTCCTATGGATAATGGACCCTATTTTAGTGACCCCGGTATCGGTTGTTAACACTACATTCCCAGGGGTGTAGTGTACATTGAGGCAGCGGAGACAGCCGCCTCGGTAAAAATCACCTCTGTACGTTTAAAAAAAAACACACACACACACAGTTAAACTTCGCACCACACAGACATGTTTGCTTCTCATTCGTCAGTTTCCTTAGTTAGCACCAGAATAGCACAGAATAGGAATAGATTAGGGATCAGTGGAGCCCCTTTGTACAACACCTTCACGTGATCCCGGATCCAATCCCAACCGGCCCTTGGAGCAGCGGGTAGTCCCGTTAGTGGACGGTTCGGTAAGGTACATACTCAAAGATGAAACGAAGAAACCAATCTATAACGCATTTCTTTCAGTAGAAGCCAACTCTAGGTAAGAATGCTTAGTGATTTTATTTCTTCTTATATTCTTTTTTTTTTCTTCTGCTGACAGTCCTGTGCTGTGATGTTGTGATACGTTTTGCTAAATTCATTGTTCTGGCGACAGCATATATATATTCTTTATAGAAAAAAATCCAAGAAAGTACTGTTTTTAATACTTATGTGTTGTAGAAAATGTGTAACCCTTCGTAACATGAAAAGGATATGCAGATTTTTTAAAAGTAAAAATCTGTTCCTAGTTATAAAACGGATTGTTAGAATGCTGCATGCTGATTGGTCCATCAGTGTTCCAAGCCGTGACAATATCCACGATATAGTAACAGCTGTGAACTACTTAGATGAAAAAAGGCAAATCTCTAGACCTGAGCTAACTTTCTGAAATCAAAGAAAACGCGAAACAGACAACTACGAAGAGATTCATTTATTATGAAAACAGATTAAAACAAAGCTAAGTATGCCACTATGACAAGCAAAATGCAAAAATCCCTACGAACGGAACAACAACAACAAAAATGTCACGCCGATTTATGTTTGAAGAGTCAGCTTTGTGCCGTTGCTTCACTAAAAAAAGCCTATGTATTACAACTGACAAATAAAATAAATAAATTCTGCTTGCTTTTTAGTTTTATTTTCATTGCAACAAAACAAAACAGAGCACCTTCAATTCTTCCGATGTATGGTAGCTACGCTGGATTGAAAACAGTCACAGATCTGAGACCTCCCTGCATAGTTAGCTACAGGGATCTCTCGCTGGCTAGCTGCAGCAACACTGGGAAAATCTCCACGGCATCGCCAAGTAAACAAATATGATTAAATGCCTTTTTTCAATGCCTCAATTACTGCCGCAATTGACAGTTACTTTAATAACTGTACACTTAACGGCAATATTCAAAATAATGTCTACAAATGAACAGAAACGCAACTAAGCAAGTAAATTATAAAAAGTTATTTAAAGTCGGAAAAAAATGAACCAAAACACATTTAAGCAAGATTTTTTGTAGTTATTTGAAAGTCTTGTTTGAAAAGTTGAAACTCCAACAACAAAAGAGAAAATATTGTGAATATTAAAAGTTCATAGGAACTGTTTTCTGTTGACAACATTCCTCCGTCCAGGAGAGCAACCACCAAGAAAAGGTATTAAAACCAATCCTCGCCCAGGACAACTGGAAGCTGCTAGAGACTGGAAAATGCTGGCAGATGTTGGTCAACGGCTTATTTTTCCACCTGAGATTGCCACCACTAACCTTCGACCAGATATTGTCTTGTGGTCTGGATCAGCACGGCTTGTTCACCTGGTAGAGTTAACAGTGCCATGGGAGGATGCTGTAGATGAGGCGTATGAGAGGAAGAAACTGCGGTATGCTCAACTAGCCACTGAAGCGGAACAGCGAGGATGGAGAGTCCAGGTTTACCCAGTGGAGGTGGGTTGTCGAGGATTTGTGGCACACTCTACAACCCGGTTTCTCAGAGACGTCGGATTCAGTGGCCAAGAGTTGCGTTGCACAGTGAAGAACTTATCTGAAGCAGCAGAGAGGAACAGCAACTGGCTGTGGTTGAGATGGAAAGATTCTGGCTGGGGATCTCAAGCACAATAGAAAGAAAGAAACGCTGATGTACAGGTAAGTAAGCTGGGCTGAGTTGAGTGGGGGACGGAGGGGGGTGACGCTGGGATGCCAGAGTCACCGTCGAGCCCTCTTGAGGTGTCGTGGGCTAGTCGACGAAACACCAAGGATGGAAGGTGCCCACTTGAAGACCCCAGAGATGTACCCTACTTAGCTCAATCCAGACGGTTGTCATGCTGATGCGCTGGGGAGACCGCACTGTGGTTCATCCCCGGAGCCAGCATCGCAGCCGTTGTGTGCTGATGCGCTAGGGAGGCAAAATAAGCTGATCCCTGGAGCCAGCATTACACTTCAGCCATCAACACCAGACAGAAGGATATCTACATCATCATATGGAAGGAAGCGCAAATGGATGGAGACACCTATGGATCACATTAGTTTACTGTAAAGCTATGTCTTAGTTGGTGCTTATCTTGGCGAGAGCCGAGTTCAAATCAGCATGAAGTTTTAACATCTACTCTCGTGTAATGGAAATAATGAAGATCTGGATACGTCCAGTGACTGCTGTGAATCGTGCAGCTGGCAACAAGGGAAAGACCTCCTGACAGCCTGGAGAGACAGCTGATAGGAGGAAAGAGACCCCATTGGGGCTGGCAAGGGTTAGCTACCCTTGTCTGTAGTATCCAGCTATGTGTTTACAGGATGCTGGAGACACCCTCCCAAGGTTTCTAAGAAATTAAAGAGAAAAATACCCCTGCGAGAGCGGGGGCGGAAGATGTTGGACAACACGGTTAACGACTTAGGAACGGAAACGGATATGAGTATGGAGAGTACTTCACAAAAGACTAGTTCAAGATCTGCAGTTAGCAAAGACATGGAACTCCAGGTTTGTGTCTGCGGCTGGAGCAAGGCGACAACAGTCAGGGGTTTGAAGATTCATCAAGGGAGAATGAAATGCGTGAGGGAGAAGGGACAAGGGCCTCGCAATGATCAGTACTTCTTAAGAAGTCAGTCAAGTCAGTCGAATGAAATCCAGCGACAGGAAGCAAACCACAGTTTGCAGGATATCAGCACCCCTGTCATAGACGTGAGGAGGACTTGCATGGACACAGTTAGTGATGAACCTAATGATCCTTCTGAACCCAGTCAGACAAACCAGCATAAGAGAGAAAAGAACCTCAACGGGCACAAACCTGGAGTTAAATGGCCAAGAGCTTGTGAGAAAACTGTATGGGACACAGTAAACACAGATCTCTGCTTTGCATTGGAAAGGTTCAGTCGAACAGTTGAAAAGAAGCTGGATAAATTTGGGGACATCATCTACGCATATGGAAGCGAGAGGTTTGGAGTTGAAAAAAGGAAGGAAAAAGTACAAACTATTCCTGGAAAGTCTAGACGGCAGCAGGAGATTGAACACTTAGTTAGAGAAAGGAGACAGCTGAGGAAGCAATGGAGAAGAGCAGAACAAAGTCAGAAGGAGGGACTCAATCTTTTACAAACGGTCATAAAAGATAAGCTTGCAACATTGCACAGAGCTGAGCACCTACGGAAACGCTACAAAAAGAAGGAGCGTGCGAGAACTAACTTTTATAAAGACCCATTCAAATTTGTAAAGAAGTTATTCACCAGTGAGAAGAATGGCACACTAAAAGCATCTAAGTTTGAGCTGGAGAGATATTTGGAGGAAACACATACAGATTCAAAAAGGCAGGAGCCTATGTCAATTCCTTCAGACATCCCACCTATCAATCCACCAGAATACCAAATGGAGGACTGTGCACCTAAGTGGAAAGAAGTAGAGCAAGCTGTGAAAAAAGCAAGGGCTTCATCATCACCAGGGCCTAATGGAGTTCCGTACAGAGTGTACAAGAGTGCTTCAGGAGTTCTACGAATCCTGTGGAAATTGATGAAAGTGGCATGGGAAAAACAGGTTGTACCAAGAGCATGGCACCAAGCAGGTGGAGTCTTTATACCTAAAGAAAAAGATTCTACAAGCATCAGTCAGTTTCGCCCTATTTCCCTATTAAATGTAGAAGGCAAGATTTTCTTCAGCATTATTGCTCAAAGATTGTCAACTTACCTATTAAAGAACTGCTTCATTGACACTTCAATACAAAAAGCGGGCATTCCAGGTTTCCCAGGATGCTTAGAACACATCAATGTGATCTGGCAACAAATTCAATCAGCTAAAAAGGAGAGGAAGGAGCTCCATGTGACATTCCTGGATTTGGCTAATGCATATGGTTCAGTGCCACATGAACTTCTTTGGGCAGCATTTGATTTTTTCAGTGTACCGAAGACAATAACAAATTTAGTGAAAGCCTACTTTGGAGATTTGCAATTTATTTTTCAACTTCAGAATTCAGCACTAAATGGCAATGCCTAGAAGTTGGAATAATGACATGATGCACCATATCTCCACTGGCTTTTACAGTGGCAATGGAAGTAATCATTAGGGCATCAAAATGGGTAGTGGGAGGAGAGCGCTTGGCTTCTGGAATGCGACTACCACCAATTCGAGCATACATGGATAACATGACAACCATGACTACAGCAGTAGCCTGCACTAATCGGTTATTGGGCAAATTAACCAATAACATTGAATGGACACAGTTTGTGTGGGAGAAGTTAAACAACAAGCAGTGGAAGGGTTGAAGAGCATAGACAGCAGCGCTTTACCAGGCAAACTAAAACTCTGGTGCTTTCAGTTTGGTCTACTGCCGAGGTTGCTGTGGCCACTGACTGTGTATGAGGTTTCTTTGACAACAGTAGAGAAGCTGGAAGCCTTAATCAGTTCATACATCAGGAAATGGTTGGGAGTTCCACGCTGCCTCAGTAGAGTGGGACTTTATGGTAAAGGAATACTGCAGCTACCAGCATCCGCTCTAACCGAGGAGTTTAAGTGCGCCAAGGTCAGACTGGAAATGACATTAGTAGAGTCACGCGACAAATGCGTAAGGGAGGCAGCACCTGTGTTGAAAACTGGAAGAAAGTGGGTGGCAAAGAAAGCTGTGGAGGATGCAAAGGCTGCCCTTCGAATTGGTGATATCATGGGGCAAGTTCAGATTGGAAGAGGGGGTCTTGGTCTCAGTTCAGCTCCTCATACATGGCACAAGGGAGCCCCAGCTCAACGGAGGAAGATGTTAGTCAATGAGGTGCAAAAGCAGGAGGAGAGGATGAGGTGTATAAAGGCCATTTTCCAGGCCAAGCAGGGAGAATGGATGATATGGGAGAGTGTGGAACAACGCAAGATTGGCTGGCAAGACCTATGGTCAATGGAACAGAGCAGGATCAGTTTCCTCATCAGGTCAACATATGATGTTCTCCCATCACCACAGAACCTAAACCTCTGGGTAGGAGAGGATCCCTCATGTCCTTTGTGTTCATCACCTGCAACATTAAGGCACATTTTGACAGGATGTAAGGTGGCTCTTAGCCAAGGACGGTTTACTTGGCGCCATGACCAGGTACTGCGATGTTTGGCCTTAGCATTGGAAGACAAGCGTAACATGACCAATAAGTTGCCACCTGTTCCATCAAAACATTACACACAAAAGACAACATTCCTCCGCCCAGGAGAGCAACCACCAAGAAAAGGTGTTAAAACTAATCCTCGCCCAGGACAACTGGAAGCTGCTAGAGACTGGAAAATGCTGGCAGATGTTGGTCAACGGCTTATTTTTCCATCTGAGATTGCCACCACTAACCTTCGACCAGATATTGTCTTGTGGTCTGGATCAGCACGGCTTGTTCACCTGGTAGAGTTAACAGTGCCATGGGAGGATGCTGTAGATGAGGCGTATGAGAGGAAGAAACTGCGGTATGCTCAACTAACCACTGAAGCGGAACAGCGAGGATGGAGAGTCCAGCTTTACCCAGTGGAGGTGGGTTGTCGAGGATTTGTGGCACACTCTACAACCCGGTTTCTCAGAGACGTCGGATTCAGTGGCCAAGAGTTGGTCGCACAGTGAAGAACTTATCTGAAGCAGCAGAGAGGAACAGCAACTGGCTGTGGTTGAGATGGAAAGATTCTGGCTGGGGATCTCAAGCACAATAGAAAGAAAGAAACGCTGATGTACAGGTAAGTAAGCTGGGCTGAGTTGAGTGGGGGACGGAGGGGGGTGACTCTGGGACGCCAGAGTCACCGTCGAGCCCACTTGAGGTGTCATGGGCTAGTCGACAAAACACCAAGGATGGAAGGTGCCCACTTGAAGACCCCAGACATGTACCCTACTTAGCTCAATCCAGACTGCTTATTGCTTTCATATGCCTCTGCATTAGTCTGCATACTTCACATAGGAACAAGCAGTATACATTTGGCTACTGCCTCAGTGCAAGAAAAAGCCGATCAAGTTTAGTCTGCAACAGCAACCTCTGTGTGTCTATCCTCTCTGTAAATGGATAACCAGCACCCCTCTTATTGGTGCTATGTTGATATGTTGCAGAATGCAAAACATAAATTAATTGAATTTCACAATTAGAATAAGCATATAGTTTTTTTTATATTACAGAGCTGTTCTCAAATACTTTTTTTCGAACATTGTTGGTAAAATAATTAAAGCATTCAAAAATCATTATTTCTTTATATTAAAAAGAGGTTATGTAATCAAAACACTATTATTTATAATCACTAAATATTCAAGAAACCATGATATTTAAATAAGTGTATTTTCTTAATTATTTTAACAGGTCTGTAGCACGGCGGAAGCCCTGCACATGAGGAGGGGGTTTCTGTGATTATTAATTGTAAATAATAGTTTGTTAATGTAAATAGTATTTGGTTAAGGTGAATAATAATGGGATTGTGTGTGTACCTGTGTAATGGGGAAGCTGACACTGTTTGGAGCAGCCAGCCTGCTGTTTTCGCTTGCTGGGAGAAGCAGCATGTGTGATTGCCAGCTACTGATTCTTAGCCAGCAGGAGAGACGGAAGCCATAACGACCAGTGTCCGTGTGTACAGTCCGGGGTTGTTTTTGGGGAGAACTGCCCAAGGGACAGGGAGATGCTGGCAACATGCATGCAGGCACGGAATTGTGTGCACAATATACGTGTGTGCTCACCTAGTTTGAAAAACAAAGCATAGATAACATGCTTCGATGCATGCTGCATACCCTTCTTCATCATCTTCAGTAATATGTAAATTAGAGTGTGCATTATACTCCGACAACTACGGTATTTATTTGTTTTGCAAATCAAAGCCACACCAATGACTAATCCATACGTTTAATATCCTATTACTCATTTCTGTATCACAGCCTATTCTAACTCTTCCCCCAAAAATGTCAGTTTGCACTACTGGGTTTGCTTCTGAAAAGACTCCTAAGTGACTTGGTTTGAAAAATGACCAATAGTGGTGTGCAGCTATGATTTCTGACCCTTCTGAAACTGTTGAGATTTGTCCAGAGATTTTCTCCATTTACTCAGAGTTGCCACAAATGCAGAGGGTGCAAGAAATTACAGTAGCATTCTCTTTTGGTCATTTCTAAACCACTAAACTTTACTTCTGAAAGTTTTAGAAGCAATTTCAAAAGCAGCGCCCATGGTTGAAAAATAAAAACAGTTAAAACAAAGTAAAAACAGAAATACAAAATTGTACTCTGTTGGCCACACCTGGATGTCACCTCAAGTCATTTCCTTCTGTTCCAACTAGGCCTGTTTTTAGATGGTTGTCTTTACTGAATAATTCTTGGATCTTCAACTGTTGCTCAGGTAAAGCATGCCTCCACTTGATATCAAAATCTTAACCCCATTGGCGGATACTGCATACTGAAGTGTGGTGTGTTGTGTTCTTATCGTGCTGGTATTGATAGCAATGACATGCTTAGTTGGGGGTTTAGAAAGAACATAAATATGTAACTATGTTGCATCAGATTCATTATTTGCAAGCAGTTTTGCTTGAGATACCAAAAAATAATGCATGATGTGTAGCTTGTGAATTTTCTTGAAGATTACATATTTTGGAACAGTATATAGCCTATAATGTGTACCCAGACAAGGCCACAACAGCAGATATAAAGCTATTTTATTTCCAACTGCTGACTACACTGTGCTAAATCTTATTTTTGTAATTCAATCAGCCCTAAATTAAATGAATTACTTGCAAACTGCTTGGAATCATGTTGGCTAATTGACAGTGATGATTTAAAACAGTCCCTCCAGTGACCTAAGTTCAGGAAATGTTCCTTTTTTACTGAATAAGGGGACATTATACATACTGCTTACAGGGCACACAATAGGTCATAGCCTTTTCTAAAATGTAAAAGATTTATTATTGTGTTGCTTAGTGAATTAAGTCATTGTTTTATATTTCTCTAAATACATCAGAGGCTTTTTTTTTAAATGTAGGCTTTGCTATGTTTTTGGTCCTTTTGCCCCTTTCCACAACCACTCACTGCTTCTAAATTATTTTCATAAGTTTTAAAAACAAAATATTTAGTGTCCATTTATTTTAATCCTGTTTTTCTCCTAATTTAAAATGTGTCCTATTATGTTCCCTCACCACAGCAATTCTCCATAACAGATCACAGGAACTCAAGGTCAGTGACCATCTAATCCTACAACCAAGCCAATTGCCTCTTTACATTCAGGAGCTGGACAGTGGTGTCAGTGAGCTATTGGCCTCTGGAGGACAAAAGCCAGCTCTGTAGGTTTCGGCTTGAGCTCCCTGGGCACTATCAGGAGGAACAGTCCCTGACGATTTTTCCTCTCTAATTGCTTGTGGAAACCCTGGTGAAAATCGGCAACTTTGCACTTCCTTGACTGTATGACCCACCCTGCACAACACACGGCCATGCGTTTACCTGGTGAGGCATGCTGGGACCATTCATATGCTTTATAATAGCCTATATAGCAGACCACTTCCTAAAAACAAGAAAAAGTATTTCCAACAAAACATGTCAGAAGCATAAGCATTAAAAGTGAAAAATACATTTGAGTCACACATATGAAACAAATGAAACACAAAAGAGAAAATCTCCTTCTGATATTCTACCCACTTTATGAAATTATGAATTTATATCTGTGATAGCCTTTATGCAATTTTATTGTCATAGCCACTGTCTTATAGAGACAATTTCCACCGTTGCTTTGAATCAGGTGAATGTTTACAAACTGTTCTCTGTCATCCAGTATATAGGGACACAGTATTTTTTTTTATATTTTTCTAATTTGACTGCCCTGGCTCTATATTTGAGGTGGCCAAACCGTGGCTTGCGAGCCTCATGCAGCTCTTTTCCAGTTCAAGTGTGGCTCCCGGTGAAATGCTGGGTGAAGCACGCTTTGCGGCTGGAATGATCTGAAGAATGAATAATAAACAAAAACGAAGAGAGAAAGTAAAAATAAACACAACGTTTATTATTTGTGTTCTCTGTATTCATTTGTGTTAATTATTCTTTCTTCTCCCATTCTCTCGCCTGTTTCTTTGAGCCTGCATGTTCACTCAAAGATATTTCATCACTTCTTGACTTTTGACACTACTCACTGGTGCATGTGTATTTCAAAGCCAGTGCAGTTGAAAGTAAATTTCATAATTTTGACTTAAAGTGCCTATGACACCCTGTGACGGGGAGCCCCACCCCTATTATTATTATTATTATTATTATTATTATTATTATTATTATTATTATTATTATTATTATTATTATTATTATTATTATTATTATTATTATTAGGAGGCGTGTGGTCCAGTGGTTAAAGAAAAGGGCTTGTAACCAGGAGGTCCCCGGTTCAAATCCCACCTCAGCCACTGACTCATTGTGTGACCCTGAGCAAGTCACTTAACCTCCTTGTGCTCCGTCTTTCGGGTGAGACGTAGTTGTAAGTGACTCTGCAGCTGATGCATAGTTCAAACACCCTAGTCTCTGTAAATCACCTTGGATAAAGGTGTCTGCTAAATATAAACTAATAATAATAATATTAGTATTATTTGTATATATATTGTGTTTTGTGTGGACCGACGAAAGCCGTCTGTCATTGTTTACTATTTGAGACCGGCGAAAAAGCTGAGCGCTGTAGCGTTTCAGTTTGCCCCACCATTCATTGTTTGGTTTTGTGTTCCTGGTCTGTGAAGTCACCACAGCTACGTACTGCAGCCATCCTGTTCACAGTGGGATAACAGCGCCGCCATGCGCCAGACCAGGAATACTGCGGGGGGGGGGTTTGTAAAAAGTTTTTTTTTTTGTTTGAAGGAAAACCTACATGGAGAGGTGGCATGAGCATCAGAGGGAGTTGAAGGAAGGAGGGTCTACATGGTGCCTCCCCTGCCTGGGGTATGGGCACCTCCCTACGTGTGCCCATATGAAGAACCCCCCTTTGTGCAGGCCTTCGATCGAGGTGAGGTGGAGACCACAGAGGAGTGGATCCGCCTGGAGGCCGTACCATTGCCACGGGTGGATCAGGAAACCTGCCTCACCTGCCTCAAAAGGGAGGAGTGGTGCTTTGCCGTTGGCGAGGTTGGCACAAATCACCCGACCAACCCCCTCCATGGCAGGAGGTGGAACTGCCGGTCCCAAAGGGGCGGTGCCAGGAAGGCGGCGAGGAGGCGGGTGCCAGTTCCAGCGTCCATGAGGGTGGAGCCCGAGCGTCTAGAGCCCAAGAAAGGGAAGCCCAAGAGTGGTCACTGGGATGGCTACCTTCGCCTGGTTGAGGCCTCAAGTTGGTGCCCTTCCTGCGGGAAGGGGGGCCACTCCGTCGTCAACTGCCCCCTCCCTGGAGAGGAGGAGGAGGGACGACCGAAGGGCAACTGGGATGCTTACCTCAGCGCTCTTGAGGCCGTGAACTGGTGCACTGCCTACGGGGAGTGGGGCCACTTTGTGGTCAACTGCCCCATTCTCCAGGAAGTGGAGGAGAAGGAGAAGCACCAGTTCGCAGAGGGAGAGGAGCCATTGCTGCCGTCTCCAGCACCTCAGGGAGAGGCCCCTCCACTGGTTCCAGCGCCCAGAGACGGGAAGCACAAGCGTCCAGCGCCCAGAAGGGGGGAACCTGTGCATCCAGCGCCCAGAAGGGGGGAACCCGTGCATCCAGCGCCCAGAAGGGGGAAGCCCGTGCATCCAGCGCCCAGAAGGGGGAGCCCATGCATCCAGCGCCCAGAAGGGGGGAGCCCATGCATCCAGTGTCCAGAAGGGGGGAGCCTGTGCATCCAGTGCCCATGAAGGGGGAGCCCGAGCATCCAGTGTCCAGAAGGGGGGAGCTGGTGCGGCCAGAGTCCAGGAAGGGGAGACCCACAGTTCCAGAACCCAGATCTCCAGCAGTGGAGGAAGGGTGCTTGCTGTTCCAGCCTCAGCCAGCAAAGGGAGGTGGCTGCCTCCAACGCCTGAAGATAACTGGCCACTCCCTCCTCCACCACAATCGGAGGACTGCATACCGCTTCCACCTCCACCGCAATGAGAGGGACTACCTGCCGCTTCCACCTCCACCGCCATGGGAGGACTACCTGCCGCTTCCACCTCCACCGCCATGGGAGGGACTGCTCCTGCCCTGCCTCACTCCGCCCAAGGATGCCTCCCTCACTCCGCCCACTCCGCATCGCCTGGGGTATAAACAGAAATAACGGAAAAACACCATAGTGTTACATTTAAAGTTAAATACACTGTAGATCTACAGTATAATACTGCGAGAGGGGAGGGATTTGGACTGACCGTCAGGTGCATGCGGGAGCCTGTAGGGGGTTCGTATTCTCCGTGTATTTCCATGCTATCAGGCAATGTTTTGTTGACAAGACTCAGTTGTGAGGAAATCGGCTGACGTTCTGTCATTGGCTGGGGGTGGGACTACACGGGGTGAATGAATTAATAAAAATACGCTGTTTTGTATCCTCTCTGGCTCATACAGGAAACAGTGGAGCGTGACTTCACAGCCGAATCCTGAAAAGTCAGAGGCTCTGGAGCAGCGACTCGGAGAGACAGAGTGGCAATTCAGCGCAAGGCTTACAGACCCGGGGTGCAAGCAAGCCAGAGACTGTTTTTAGTTAGTGAGTTTAGCGGGACTGAGCCATCCCACAGTGTATGAGAGGGTGCAGAACAGTGTCTGTTCCTCTGGGCCACCAGTAGAGGGAGCAACGAGCATGGTAAAACCCGCACACTTTATTTTGTAGTTTTTCCTTAAAGTATATTGTTTTCCATTTTCCTTTCGCCGTTTCACTTATTATTCCTTTGGATTACACACCTGTGTGTGTTGTATGAAGACGGGGCACAATACCATTGTTGGTAGAGTGCCCCGTACTATAACAAAACACCTGCCAACCAAGCTCACCCTAATAAATCTGGGCGCCTGTGCTGGCGTTTCATATTTGAACTTTGTGTCTGTCTTGTGTCTTCCCACACCCTACCACAAATACAAATTACACAGAAGCTGTGTAGGCAATGTTCTATCCCTTGTTCTTGTGTATTTTGCTGCCATCGAGAGATAGCCTAACAACTACTGTACTGCACATCAATGCTACTATTTAAAAATGTCTTGCTCTTATAAGGACATTTTGGTATGTGGCTCGTAGGGTCAGGAAGTTTAGCCACCTCTGCTCTATATACAACACCAAGCACTGTATCAGAAAAATCTAGATGCTACTTTTGAGGCCAAAGCCGACAGCTGAAAACTTTTACCTGTACCACATGTACAATCCCACTTGAAAGCTGTATTTTTGCTTAAAACGGTAAATTAAAGCTGGTACAATACATATTGAACATAATGTTCAATTTTGACTACAGTAGGTGTAAGATCATAAAAGCTAAATAAAAGAATACATAGAACAAATATTCAGTCCGTACAATAAATGCAATTTATGCATACAGTAGCCAAGTTCTGTAGCACATGTAAAAACTAGTTTAATACAAAGTATGTGCTTTAGGTCTATGAAGTAAAAAAAAGAACCAAACTTCAAGGATACAACAGAAAAAATAATGATACAGAGCCAATTATCAAAGATTAGCTTCATTAGATTCCAAGACTGATGTAAAGATGTGGCACAAGGACAAGAATCATCTGAAGAACAAGAGCATATAAAAGTCTCTTGAGAGTACAAGTCATCAGAGTCAATGAAATTATTACATTTTTCTGTACAAGCACTGGGATCCTAATAAAATTGTATTGTCCATTTCCTTCAATACTAACGAGATAAATGCTGCATTTAAGACGTATTATTAAATTCCTAAAGGCTTTGCTGGTTGTATAAAGCTTATTAACATCAGTCTCATATCTGTTTCACAAAACTATTTCCTGAAGGACTGGTGTCTGATATTCTATGGTCAGTCATTCTCACAGGTTCTTCTGGGTCTCAGAAGATAAAGGCCCCTGCATCAAAAAGGACTAATGGTAGTGTTTTAGATTGTGTATGATACATACACACACACACACACACATATATATACAGTGCCTATAGAAAGTCTACACCCCCTTGAACTTTTTTCACATTTGTGTCAGTGCCTCAGAGTTTCATGCATTTAAATGAGGATTTGTTCCAGTTATCTACACACCATACTCCACACTGTTATGGGGAAAAAAGTTTTTACTGAGAAAAAGATTATATATTAAAAATATAAAACTGAAAGATCATAATTGGATAAGTCTCCACCTTTGGCAGCAGTTACAGCTGTGAGTCTGTTGGGATCAGTCTCTACCAACTTTGCACACCTAGATTTGGCAATATTTGACCATTTTTCTTTACAAAACTGTTCAAGCTCTATCAAGTCCTTTGGGGAGCGTTGATGGACAGCAATCTTCAAGTAATGCCACACATTTTCGATTGGATTTAGGTCGGGGCTCTGACTGGGCCACTCAAGGACATTTACCTTTTTGTTCCTTAGCCACCCAGTGTAGCTTTGGCTGTGGGCTTTGGGTCGTTGTCATGCTGAAAGGTGAACTTCCGTACCAGTTACAGCTTTCTTGCAGAGGGCAGCAGGTTTTCCTCAAGGACTTTTCTGTTCTTTGCTCCATTCATTTTCCCTTCTATCCTGACAAATGCCCCAGTCCCTGCCGATGAGAAACATCCCCATAACATGATGCTGCCACAACCATGCTTCACAGTAGGGATGGTGTCCTTTGGGTGATGTGCTGTGTTGGGTTTGTGCCAAACATAATGCTTTGAAATTAGGCCAAAAAGTTCCATTTTAGTTTCGTCAGACCACAAAACCTTTTGCCACATGGCTACAGAATCTCCTGAGTGTTTTTTTGCATACTTCAAACAGGATTCAAGGTGGTCTTTCTTGAGTAAAATACAGGCCAGATTTGTGGAGTGCTTGGGATATTGTTGTCACATGCACACTTTGACCAGTCTTGGCCATAAACGTCTGAGGTGCCATACCATTTACCTCTTGGTAGCCTCTCTGATCAGTCTCCTTCTTGCTCGGTCATACAGTTTGGAGGGACGGCCTGATCTAGGCAGGGTCTTGGTGGTACCATACACTTTCCACTTCTTAATAATCGTCTTCACCATTCTCCAAGGGATATTCAAGGCCTTTGATATTTTTTTATACCCATCCCCTGATCTGTGCCTTTCAACAACTTTGTCCCGGAGTTCTTTTGAAAGCTCCTTGGTGCTCATGGTTGAGTCTTTGCTTTGAAATGCACAACCCAGCAGAGGAAACCTACAGGAACTGCTGAATTTATTCTGAAATCATGAGAATCACTACAATTTAACACAGGTGGAGGCCACTTAACTTGGTGTGTGATTTTGAAGGCGATTGGTTACACCTGATTGCTATTACAAGGGGGTTGGACACTTATCCAACCAAGCTATTTCAGTTTTTATTTTTAATTAATTTTCTAGAAATTTCTAGAATATTTTTTTCACTTGGAAGTTGTGGGGTAGGATGTGTAGATCAATGAAAAAAAAACTATTTTAATGCATTTTAATTCCAGGCTATAAGGCAACAAAAGGTGACAATTTTGAAAGGGGATGTAGACTTTCTATAGGCACTGTTGATTTTCTTTTCATTCTTTTCTGTTGAGTCCCATTGGCATAATCGTGTTCAGTCTATTTATCCATTTACTTTCTTTTATTCTTCTATATGTCGCATTGTCTAATCTTAGTTGTTCTAATACTACAAACTTTACATCATTTTTGTCATGTCCTTGACTGGTAAATTGCTGTACTATTGGTTCATTCATTTTTTTATTTCTAATTATTGAAAGGTGGTTCTGAATTCTTTTATATAAAGTGGTTCCAGTCTCTCCAACATATTTGGTTTCATCACATTTTTCACAGGCTATTCCATAAACAACATTGCTATTTTTACAGTAGGTATTAGTTTTTAGTGGATATGTGGTGTTCTTATGTTTAATTATATTTTTACTTTTGTCCATGTATTTACACACTTTACATCTACTGGTGCACATGTTCGTAGAACCTATTTTGTCAATTATTCTTTTATGTTTACTGTGAACTAAAATATCACCTAATTAGCTTCTCTTTTGAATGCTACAACTGGGGCCTTAAGAAATACATTTTTTAATTTTTATGAATTGTGTAGAATCCGCAAGTGTTTCCAAACTATTTTAGAAATATTGGGCAAAAGTTTACAGTAAGTCATTATTAATGGGGCTCTTTTGACCTTTTTATCTCTATTTTTATAATCTAGTAGATCATCTCTTTTTAGTTTATCCACTTTTCTTAACTCCGTCTCTATAATTCTTTCTTTGTATCCTCTTTTTTTAAGATGTGTTTTTAATATATTTCTTTGTTTTACATAGTCACTTTCTTTTGAGCATATTCTTCGTATTCTTATTCCTAGACCCTTTGGGATTGCCCTTTTAGTGTTTATCGGATGTGCAGAGGACATGTGTAAATACTGGTGCATGTCAGTAGGTTTACAGAAGAGGTCAGTCTCAATTGAACGTTCTTCAAGTTTTACTATGGTATATAAAAATTATATTTCTTTTCTTGTCCATCGAAGGTCCACCTTAATATTACTGTGTATTTCATTTGCCATTTTATGAAACTGGAAAAGATGTATTCTAAAGGTTCTCTTTCCTATTTTCTAAGTAATTGTTCTTCCCATTTCCCCATGTATGTACTGGCAAAATGCATTCCTAATTTAGATCCTATTGCTGTACCATCGTTTTGTTTGTAATTCTTATTAACAAATATAAAATAACTGTTTTCTAAAACTACGTTGATCATGTTCAGCACCTCTGCTGTTGGTATTGATTTATCTAGTCTATTATGTAGTGCTTTTTGACAAGCTTCTAAAGTTTCTTTACGAGGGACACTTGAGTACAAGGATTTTACATCCATGCAAAATAAAATTGTATTCTCTGGAAGGTTGTGTTTTAGTGATTCGAGTGTAAAAATTGTGTTGTATCCTTAACATAGCTTGGTAATTTCTCAACGTGCGACCTAAGTTGTTTTTCTGCTATTTCAGCTATTATGTGTGTTGGATTATCAATTGTACAGACTATCATTCGCATAGGGTGATGTTATTTGTGCATTTTAGGATTTCCTCTTGCTAGGCCTGTTCTTGCATTATGTGGTTGCATGTATTTTTATATATATATATATATATATATATATATATATATATATATATATATATATATATATATATATATATATATACAGTACTGTGCAAAAGTTTTAGGCAGGTGTGAAAAATGCTGTAAAGTAAGAATGCTTTCAAAAATAGACATGTTAATAGATTATATTTATCAATTAACTAAATGCAAAGTGAGTGAACAGAAGAAAAATCTAAATCAAATCCATATTTGGTGTGACCACCCTTTGCCTTCAAAACAGCATCAAGCATCAATTCTTCTAGGTACACTTGCACACAGTTTTTGAAGGAACTCGGCAGGTAGGTTGGCCCAAACATCTTGGAGAACTAACCACAGTTCTTCTGTGGATTTAGGCAGCCTCAGTTGCTTCTCTCTCTTCATGTAATCCCAGACAGACTCGATGATGTTGAGATCAGGGCTCTGTGGGGCCATACCATCACTTCCAGGACTCCTTGTTCTTCTTTACGCTGAAGATAATTCTTAATGACTTTCGCTGTATGTTTGGGGTCATTGTCATGCTGCAGAATAAATTTGGGGCCAATCAGATGCCTCCCTGATGGTATTGCATGATGGATAAGTATCTGCCTGTACTTCTCAGCATTGAGGAGACCATTAATTCTGACCAAATCCCCAACTCCATTTGCAGAAATGCAGCCCCAAACTTGCAAGGAACCTCCACCATGCTTCACTGTTGCCTGCAGACACTCATTCGTGTACCGCTCTCAGCCCTTCGGCGAACAAACTGCCTTCTGCTACAGCCAAATATTTCAAATTTTGACTCATCAGTCCAGAGCACCTGCTGCCATTTTTCTGCACCCCAGTTCCTGTGTTTTCGTGCATAGTTGAGTCACTTGGCCTTGTTTCCACGTCGGAGGTATGGCTTTTTGGCCGCAAGTCTTCCATGAAGGCCACTTCTGACCAGACTTCTCCGGACAGTAGATGGGTGTACCAGGGTCCCACTGTTTTCTGCCAGTTCTGAGCTGATGGCACTGCTGGACATCTTCCGATTGCGAAGGGAAGTAAGCATGATGTGTCTTTTATCTGCTGCAGTAAGTTTCCTTGGCCGACCACTCGCCTCACGGTTCTCAACGCTGCCCGTTTCTTTGTGCTTCTTCAAAAGAGCTTGGACAGCACATCTGGAAACCCCTGTCTGCCTTGAAATTTCTGCCTGGGAGAGACCTTGCTGATGCAGTATAACTACCTTGTGTCTTGTTGCTGTGCTCAGTCTTGCCATGGTGTATGACTTTTGACAGTAAACTGTCTTCAGCAACCTGACCTTGTTAGCTGAGTTTGGCTGTTCCTCACCCAGTTTTATTCCTCCTACACAGCTGTTTCTGTTTCAGTTAATGATTGTGTTTCAACCTACATATTGAATTGATGATCATTAGCACCTGTTTGGTATAATTGTTTAATCATACACCTGACTATATGCCTACAAAATCCCTTGACTTTGTGCAAGTGTACCTAGAAGAATTGATGCTGTTTTGAAGGCAAAGGGTGGTCACACCAAATATGGATTTGATTTAGATTTTTCTTCTGTTCACTCACTTTGCATTTAGTTAATTGATAAATATAATCTATTAACATGTCTATTTTTGAAAGCATTCTTACTTTACAGCATTTTTTCACACCTGCCTAAAACTTTTGCACAGTACTGTATATATATATATATATATATATATATATATATATATATATATATATATATATATATATATATATATATATATATATATATACTGAACCTTTTCTGTATGCTACTTGAACTGTAAGAAGGTAAGCATCTTCATGTAGTGCTCTCTATGAGTGTGCCATTAATTGAAGCTTACTGCAAGCACTTGAAAGTGAGAAAAACATGTTGATTCTTCTGATGATCTGTAATTATATACAAAAACAATGTGTAGGTTCTTGCTCTCACTAGGTACATGTTCACTGAATATTAACTGTTAAAAAGCCTATCAATTGAGATTGAACACAGTTTTTTAATCGATTGTTTCCAAGATTTCAACTGCTTTTGGCAGTGTGATAGAGAGAGAAAGGATCGATGCTGTAAATCTCCCTCACGATTAGAAAGGGCGCTGTGTAAGGGGGAAGGTATGCTGCCTCCCAGATCTGCCACCTCGGTGGTAGGTGGAAATCGGAAGGTGACCATATTAGGAGGGGCGCGTAGCTGCAAGTACTCAGGACGATTCCATTGCAGTCAGCTGCGGGGCAGCCCTCTATTGGAGAAACCATGGCGACGTGCTGACTGCAGGAGGAGTTTGCTGGGTACAAAGGGGAAGCAGCTACGTCAAAACCTCCTCTTGCGCTGGGAAACTAGAGCGACCGGCCGGAGCTGGTGTTTGTATGTTCTATTTTGTATTACGTGTTTGTTTGTGTTTATTGTTAGAGGAGCGGGAGGATGGGAGGCTGTAGCCGCGGAGCCAGCACTTACCCCAGAGCACGCCCTCACCACAGAGCACAACACAGCACAGCGCACGCACCACGATCCACCAAGGAGAAGAGTACAGTTTCATGCACAGAGGATTGTGGTTTAAGGAGTGCCTTTTTGTTTATTTTTTGAGTCGGGACTTCTTGTTGTTTTACCCCAATATCATTGCTGATAGCGGGGTATATTATTGTTTTTCATTTGGATTATTTTGTGATATTTTTGTTAATTATTAAAAGGATTATTCTTTGGGAGACAACGGTCTGGACAATCCACATCCTTTGCACTGCACCATTCATCCTGTCACAGTTGGTGTTCAGAAGAGGGATTCGGGATGGACGCCGTCGTGTTGGGAGCAATATTGGAGGCACAGGAGCACAGATATCAGGAAGGAATGGCGGCCATGATGGAGCGGATGCATGCCATGTTTCTGGAGGCCAATCGGGGGGGAGGACCGGCGATTGAACCAGCGCCACCCGTACCAAGGATAAGGGTGGTGAAGATGTCGCTGGAGGATGATCCCGAGGCCTACTTAGTAGCCTTTGAAAGGCAGGCTACGGCAGCACAGTGGCCTCGGGATGGGTGGGCTACCCAGTTGGGCCCCAATCTCATTGGGGAGGCCCAGGCAGCCTACCAAGCCTTAACAAATGAAGACGCCCTCAATTACGATCGAGTGAGGCAGGTCATTCTCCAGCGATTAGACATCACTGAAGAAACCCACCGTCGCCGGTTCTGGGAATACCAGCGACCCTGCGTGGTGGCGCAACAACTGGTGGACCACGTGACCCGGTGGCTCTGCCCCGGCACCAATAATGCGAAAAAGGTGACTGAGCTCATCGCGATCGAGCAATTTGTGAGGGTGCTGGGGCCGGACACCCGGAATTGGGTCAGTCGCCACTGTCCCACCACGCTGGATGCGGCAGTCAGATTGGCCGAAGGATACGAGGACGCCCTGCCTACCGCTCCAGTGGTCACCCTACCTACTCTTGCCTCCAATGGGCCGCGAGCGGCGGCACCACCACCAACACCACGCTTCACCCCCACCACCCACGGACCAGCATTGCAGCGTCACCCCATGGGTGGCCTCCCTCCAACACAATGGAGAGCGAGGGCGACCCCCAGTGGGGTAAGAGCAGAGTACCCCTCCCCGCTGCCAAATCGGCAACGGGACACGCCGGCTCTGTGGGCACCCTTTCGCCCCACTTGTTACCGGTGCCAGGAGGTCGGCCACCTCACCAGGAACTGCCCGGCGGCCATGGAATGTGGTGTGGCCTCCCATTATGTCCTGACAGCACTAGGTAAGTCCAGGGGTAATGATTGGGAGGGGCCTTGTATTGTTAATGTACGGGTTGGTGAGGTGAGCACCCACGCATTAGTGGACTCAGGATGTGGGCAAACTTTGATTTTGAAAGCTCTATTGAAGGGGGTACCTTGGTGGTCACGGGGGGTTGTGGTCATTTCCTGTATCCATGGGGATAACAAGGACTACCCCTCACCAAATTAGATTTGACAGTTGGATGTCATACCCGCAGTAATCGTGGCTATGGCAGAAAAGTTACCATATCCAGTTATTTTAGGTCGAGACTGGCCGCATTTTGACAGCATGATTTATAAAACGGTAAAGCCAGTCTCCGGTAAGACCATGGGAGCAGCAGGGGAAGCTATTGGGAATATTTTTCCACTGCACACTGATCTGTTCCATTCCCGATTTCACCCGAAAAACAAAAAGAGAGCGGAGGGTTGAAAAATGGGAAGGAACATTAATGAAACAAGGCTGGGGTTTGGTAGGGGAAACTTCAGAATCGGTCAAATGTAAGGGTAAGGGGATTGGGACTCAGTGTGACCTGTGGGGACAGGTTACTGAGACCCCCAGTGCTGAAGCTACTTTAGCTCCGCTCGATATCCCGAAATTCTGGGACCGAGATGTGGACCTAGCATTGGAACAAAAGAACGATCCTTCGCTGGTACACATCTGGGGGCAGGTTCGGTCTATCGAGGGGAAGGATGTAGAGGATAGCCGGCCGCTTACATATCCCCACCACATTATTGTCGGGCACTTACTATATAGAGTATCCCAAGCCACAAGCACAAGCCAGATTGTAACACAACTACTCGTTCCTCAGTCTTTTCGACTTGAGATCATGCGGTTGGCTCACGATGTCCCCTGTTCGGGCCATTTAGGTATCGATAAGACTCGGGAACAAATATTGGCTCGATTTTATTGGATGGGAGTTTTTAGTGAGGTGACGCGATATGTAGCGGAATGCCCGGAATGCCAGCAAGTAGCGCCGGGCGAAGTTCGCCCGCCCCGCTGGTCCCACTGCCCCTAATCTCAGTTCCCTTTGAGCGCATTGCTATGGACATAGTGGGTCCATTGAGCCAGTCTGACTCTGGATATACGCACATTTTGGTAGTGGTGGACTACGCGACTAGATATCCAGAGGCAGTACCATTTAGATCCACTAGTGCCGCAGCAGTTGCTAAAGAGTTAGTAAACATTATATCGAGAGTAGGGATTCCAAAAGAAATCCTCACTGATCACGGAACGAACTTTATGTCACAATGTTTGAAAGAATTATACAAATTGATACAAATTAAGTCGATCCGAACCTCCATTTATCACCCGCAGACGGACGGTTTGGTGGAACGTTTTAATCAGACCTTGAAACAGATGCTGAAGCGGTTTGTCAACCAAGAGCAAAAACATTGGGCTAAACTCCTCCCTTACCTAATGTTTGCAGTGAGAGAGGTGCCTCAGAGTTCGACCGGGTTTTCTCCCTTTGAGCTGCTGTATGGGAGGCAACCACGAGGTATCCTTGATCTTGTGAAAGAAGGGTGGGAGGAGCAAACAAAGACCTCTAAAAACATAGTCAAATATGTAATTATGTTAAGAGACCGCCTAGCATTGGTTGGTCGTTTGGCACAAGAGAACCTAAAACTAGCTCAGCATCGCCAGGAGCAACAGTACAATAAACAAGCACGTATTCAGACTTTTCGGCCAGGTGATAAAGTACTGTTGCTACTTCTCACATCGGAATCTAAGTTGTATGCTAAGTGGCAGGGGCCATATGAGGTGGTTCGGGAAATTGGTAAAGTAAATTATGAAATTAGACAACCCGATCGCCGAAATAAAACCGAAATTTATCATATCAATTTGCTAAAACCCTGGAATGAAAGGGAGGCCCTATTTGTAGCTGGTGACAGTTTGGAAGAGGATTTTGGTCCCACTGTCAATCCACCAGCTACAACTCATATTCCAATGGGGGAACAGTTACTTCCGGATCAGAAACGGGAGCTCTACCAGTTGGTGGAAAGGTTTAATGATGTTTTCTCTGACTTGCCCGGCAGAACTAATGTTATTTCTCATGCCATTATTACTCCACCAGGGGTCAGGGTCCAGGAGAGACCGTACCGGATCCCAGAGAGTCGCAGAGTTCCTGTTCGCAAGGAGGTGGAGGATATGCTCGAGCTTGGAGTCATTGAACCTTCCCGGAGCGAGTGGTGCAGTCCTATCGTGATGGTGGGCAAGAAGGACGGCTCTACTCGGTTCTATGTGGACTTTCGAAAGGTTAATGCCATCTCCAAGTTCGATGCGTATCCAATGCCCCGGGTGGATGAGCTCCTTGACCGACTGGGTAAGGCGCAGTTGATTTCGACCTTGGACCTGACGAAGGGATATTGGCAGATTCCACTGACTCAGAGCTCAAGAGAGAAAACTGCTTTCTCTACCCCAGATGGCTTGTTCCATTTCCGGACCATGCCCTTCGGGTTGCATGGAGCTCCCGCCACCTTTCAGAGACTGATGGACCAGGTCTTAGCTCCCCATCATCAGTATGCCGCCACGTACATTGACGACGTGGTGATTTTTAGCTCCACCTGGAAGGAGCATATTGTTAGAATTTCAGCCGTCCTCCAGTCTCTGAGGGAGGCGGGGCTAACAGCCAAGCTGGGCAGGTGTGCATTTGGCAAACAGGAGACCCAATATCTTGGCTACATTATGGGTAATGGCCGGGTGAGGCCAATCGCCTCCAAAGTCCAGGCGCTGGTGGAGACGGCGATCCCGAGAACCAAGTCACAGGTAAGATCACTACTAGGGCTAGCCAGCTATTACCGCCGATTTATCCCCGAGTATGCCACCATAGTTAACCCCCTGGTAGATCTCACCCGAAAGGCTGCTCCAAAAATAGTTAAATGGACAGGGCAGTGTCAGGAAGCATTTGATTTGATTAAGAAGCGACTCTGTCAAGCTCCCGCTCTGATTTCACCAGATTTTAGCAAAGAGTTCATCCTGCTGACCGATGCCTCCCACATTGGTCTGGGGTCGGTCCTGTCCCAACAAGTTGACAGGGTAGAACACCCTATTATTTACCTGAGCAAAAAAATGGCTCCTAGGGAGATTAACTACTCCGTCATTGAGAAGGAGTGTTTAGCCATCAAATGGGCTACTAACGCTCTTCGCTATTACTTGTTGGGGTGTTCTTTCTCTCTTATCACTGATCATGCTCCTTTAAGGTGGTTACATACGATGAAGGACAATAACGCTCGGATAACTCGGTGGTATCTGGCGCTGCAACCCTTCCACTATACTGTGAAACATCGTGCGGGTAAGGAGCATCAAAATGCAGATTTTTTTTCAAGGGAGGGGGGACCATTGGGGAATGTAGAGTTGGCCGAGTGTTCCTTCGGCATCACTCTGAGGGGTGAGATGTGTGATAGAGAGAGAAAGGATCGATGCTGTAAATCTCCCTCACGATTAGAAAGGGCGCTGTGTAAGGGGGAAGGTATGCTGCCTCCCAGATCTGCCACCTCGGTGGTAGGTGGAAACCGGAAGGTGACCATATTAGGAGGGGTGCGTAGCTGCAAGTACTCAGGACGATTCCATTGCAGTCAGCTGCGGGGCAGCCCTCTATTGGAGAAACCATGGCGACGTGCTGACTGCAGGGAGGAGTTTGCTGGGTACAAAGGGGAAGCAGCTACGTCAAAACCTCCTCTTGCGCTGGGAAACTAGAGCGACCAGCCGGAGCTGGTGTTTGTATGTTCTATTTTGTATTACGTGTTTGTTTGTGTTTATTGTTAGAGGAGCGGGAGGACGGGAGGCTGTAGCCGCGGAGCCAGCACTTACCCCAGAGCACGCCCTCACCGCAGAGCACAACACAGCACAACGCACGCACCACGATCCACCAAGGAGAAGAGCACAGTTTCGTGCACAGAGGATTGTGGTTTAAGGAGTGCCTTTTTGTTTTTTTTGATTCGGGACTTCTTGTTGTTTTACCCCAATATCATTGCTGATAGCGGGGTATATTATTATTTTTCATTTGGATTATTTTGTGATATTTTTGTTAATTATTAAAAGGATTATTCTTTGGGAGACAACGGTCTGGACAATCCACATCCTTTGCACTGCACCATTCATCCTGTCACAGGCAGACATTGTTTTTTGTATTCCCGGCTACAGATACCTTTTAAATAAGGTGGAAACTAACTACTTTTGCAGGTTGATCTTTTTAGTTGTTTGATTGCGCACTGTTTTAGCACTTCATTAACACCTGTTCTACAGTAACATTTGTCTGTCATGTTGGATGTTGTCTTATTTGTGATGTCTGTCATTTTTATGAAAGCTGCTGCAGTTCTGTGATCATCTTGGTCAGGTTGTCATTGATAATGATAATCTGTTCTCAACTGATTTACCAGGTTAAAAAAAGATTGATTGATTATTTGATTTATGATACTGTTTGAAACACTGTGAAAACTGCTAGATAATTTTCTGTTTTTTACACTGAAGGAGCTGAGTTGTTTTCTTTTAAACTGATGGCAGACTGTAGTGATGAACCTGATGATAGTCTTTACAATAGAGAAGAATGACTGGTACTGAAGGTCATTTTTATTAGTCTTCTGCCTGCCCCTGAATATAAAAAGAAGAGGCTATCTTATTTACTTTCAAGTTTCATTTTGAGTAAATAGAAGATTTAGTGGCAAAGGGATATCTTTTAGTATAGCTAAAAGATTAACACAGTTTGTTCAAAAATAGAATATCCTCTTTGGAGCAATTCCTTCAGCAGTGGTGTCTCAGCTGTCACATTCAAATACCTGAAACACTAAGTGGACACTAAGTCAGAAATGGACCCAGGCACAAACATAGTCAACTGCGCCAAGCTACAGTCATAAAGCACACTCTGAACCACCTCAACAATAGCTGACAATGGCTGGTGGTTGAAAACAGGCACTGAGGAGGGAGCATATTTGATTGGTCATATTTTCCAAAATATTCAAGATGTCTTCTTGAAACTTGCTCCAAGTTGTTTCTCTAATAATATATCAATCTGTTGGTGACCCTGGATGTTATTGCCGTGTAGGTAAATGGCAAATTTATTGTACTGTGTTGTACTCCTCAACCACTGGGTCACCTTCAGTCTAAGCATGCAGATTGTTTGAAAGCTAATAAAGTTATATTTTTCCTAACCCATTAAGGTATTCCCATATGAAAAACCAAAATAATCAAAGATGATGAGGACCATTTGTGGAGTAAAGTATGTGAGAAATATGAATCCCTTGCAGTAGAGAAGGCCTAACAGCAATATGTTGTTTCTAATTAATTTGAAGAGTGTTACGTCCAGATGTCCTCAATCATTAAATTTTATTAAATTAAATTGTATTTATGTAGCCCGGATAAAAACCATTAAAATAAAATATCTCATTTACAGTGGTGACATGACAAGACAGCAGTAGTAAACATATATATATATATATATATATATATATATATATATATATATATATATATATATATATATATAAAACTTAAATGCATCATATAACAATCATATAATCTAAAAAACAATCTGTAAAATATTTTTCAGACTCATAGCACCTAAATAAATATGAGGGTTGTTTATGTCAAAGTAACTTTTGTATTGTTGCATTTTTGAAAATATTTACTAATAACAATTTTTCAGTCAGGAAAGCTCTTCATTCAAATTTTCATTACATCTTTGGCCTTTGGCCTTGCCCTTCGAGGTACCTGTGCCCATAATTTAGTTTGCTGATAGAGAAGATGTTCTGGTAATGGAGGGGCCTAATATATTTGATGTTTAATCTATCTTAAAAGAGCAATACAAATTATAAATGAGACAAAAAAATCTAGCTTAAAAGTGAGTTCCCTTCCTGAACCACTGCTTTGGTGAATAAAGAGTAGATTTAGCCCTTTGTCTCATTTAGAATATTGGGGTTTGAAGGGTCATCCCATGATTGTTATCTCTATCCACTGGTTTCATAAAGCCAGATGAGCACAAATCTTGGACAATGTCCTGTAATTTCACCTCATGTAACAGCTGTATAAACTACGTCATAACAACAATTTGAGGGGTTGGGTCAACTAAAATTGATGTTAATATAATAATATAGGGCTTTGTTCAAACTGAAATTAACCCTATGGGTCCTTTTCACAAAGCTTTAACTCGTGAGTTATTTAAATACATTTTTATTATTAAAAATGGCAGCAAAACTCAAAAATATATAGCATGGCCTTAAGCACTATTCTCTTATGAGAAAAGTGGCAGACAGACGTAAGGGTACACATTTTGAATGAGGACCACAAGAAAGTGATTTTGTTGAATAATGAGGTAATGTAGAATAATTTCAGTTACAGTAACTCTTTAATGAATTACAAATCATCTGCTTTTCATCCTACCAACTTCACTGAACGGGACAGACGGTCCTTTTAATGTTGCTGACGAGGGCTATTTTCTCATTTTGCTCCAGTGTTGCGAGTTGTTGGCAGCCAGACAGTTTGGTGCTTTTATCAGCCACTTGCAGAGTAATAGAGGCAGTGCTGTCAGACTCTATTCATAAAACATGGATGGCAGTCTAGAAGTATACCCTTATGATTAATACATTGATCATAAATGTGTTGTCAGTTATAGCAATTATTCCACATGTTGTTTTTTTTAAAATTTATTTTATCGTATGGTCAACAATTTTCATCTAGCAGCATCAAAAGGATACAAAGAGAAGAAAAGTAAGGGGGAAACACATGTTTGAGGTAAATAAATACATTGGTATGTTTTCCTTTACAGCTTACTTTTGTTTAAGGGTCATTTTTGCTGCAGTTACAGCTCACTTTGACTTGTTGCTGAACAAAATGGTTGTCTACTCAGAGCAGGCCAATTGAGAGGCTGGAGGTGGAAGGGGAGTGAACCTGAGACAACTCTGTGATTCTTACTGTGGCAGAGCACACCCCACCCCAGTGCGTATTTTGTGTTTTGTGTTGTGTTATTATTATTTAAAATGTATGTATTTGTGCACAGGTGTTTTAGGTCGGCAGTGAATGGTTAAATACCTTTCCTGCCAAATCAGTTTATGTGCAGAATATGCCTGAGCCCGATTGAATGATTAACAAGCAATCAAGCTCAGCCACAGCTGCATAAAAGCGGCAGGAACCTCTCACTCTTGGTTGGGTTGTTCAGAGGAGGAATGTCAGACCGCCTCAGGGCCAGTCTATCTGTATGTTAGAACCCAACGCAGGCCCAGGCAGCTCAAACCACTCCCCCACTAGGTCGAGCGCGAAACAGAGCTAACGTTGCTAAGCATAACGGTAGCAGATTAAATAATGTCGGTTTTAAGAGGTAGCAACTGGGATGATACAGAAATTAAAACTGGGATGATACAGAAATTAAAACTGGGATGATACAGAAATTAAAACTGGGATGATACAGAAATTAAGGCACTATTTACTATTTGGATGGAAAAAAAGGTTAAAAAAGAAATGGATGGAAGTACACGAAATGCTGCTCTCTATAAGGACATACGTGGACGGCTTATTTCGATGGTTATCAGAGAAAAGAAAAACCTGCAAGTTTTTTACAGAACTCTCAGAAATATTGAGCAGCAGGCCAGAGATAAACCCACCGTGGATCTTGGATTCTATGGGACCTACAGTGATCTCCAGCCCGGAAAATAGCAATGGGGAATGCACTGAATACACTGACACTTTTGACGATGATGATGGGTCAGTCATGAATAGTAAGTATTTCTTCATCGTCCAGCTTTCATTAAAACGATAAACCTTACAATATATATATATATATATATATATATATATATATATATATATATATATATATATATATATATATAATAAGTTTGTAAATCTCAATATTGATAAATAATGCATACAACGTTGCATATTCAGTCACCATTAATATAATAATCTGTAATGTACACGTCCTACAAATAAAGGATAAAATGTGGTATTCTGAGTGCATATTGTTCCTTAAAAGTACTTTCAAACGCAATATGGAAGCGATTAGGTCAATATTAATAAGATGTATTATAATCGCACAACGCACACCCTGTAAACTTATGTCATGCGTAATTGGTTTGTTTTGGTAGAGGAATCAAAAGAACCAGATGATGGTGAGGTAGATGGAGCTGAATTCGCACCTGTAGATGTGTCCACTAGTCCAGAAAGTACTTTTGAATACAGTATACAATCTGTTTTTAACTGCATTTTGTAGCAGCAAAAATTGTCAAAAGTCACCATTCACATCTGCAATGTTGTAACTTCAGTCCAGCTACGCAGGTGTTCCAGTTCAAATGAGGGTGAAGTAATTTCTCTCTATCAGGAATTAAATAATTCAGTATTTTGTTAAAAGAGCACTGAACTAAAGTCCTGCAGCATTTGTAAATACAGTACCTGAACCAGATAGTCTTGCGTTAAAAAAATGCAGGAAAGTCCATTTTCGAACGGGGTGTAGCAGTGGTGAATAAGCATTCACAAATAATGCTTAAAAAACAGTCACTCGGAACTGAAACCTCCCTTCATCTCCCCTGCAATGCCAACCCCAATTAATGGCGTTTTACGTTTGTGTTCTCCCTCTTGTGTGGGATGCAAAGTTTATCGTTTGAATTTACTGAAATGCGTGGCATCTTTTTAAGTAAGTGTAAAGTCATTTTACAAAAATGTGGAGATATATACTGGGTTACAACCCTGACTGAAGATGTCATTAGCAAAGGGGGACGGTTGTACTAGCGAGGTCAAACAATAGGCCACATTTTACTAAACATTTTAAAACCATAGTGAACATTATCGTAGCATGTTGCTAAAAAACATAACACAATATATTCATAATAAAGTTGAGTTCTTATTAATAAACAGTAACACGTCTGTAGCATGGTGTTGTTTACATCGTCAGCATATTTTAAGTGATTGGAAGCTGAAATTACTTTTTTAAAACACTTTTCTTATACCAATACAGTATTGGTGAGCGATAATCAGTTTGTTTGAAAACCAGGCTTTAATCATAATCATAATAGGTCCACAGGCGGTGATTCCGTGACCGCTCCGGGGCTCAAGCACCAATGGGGGAAAATAAGGTGAAAATAAATCACCTGTTCTGTCAGATGTAGTGTGGATGCTTCACAAGCAGAACTGTTAATGCAGCATTTAAAAATATAAAATCTATTTATACAAAGTGTCCCAGCTTTCTTGAAAAGATCTGTGTTTCCCTCGTCTTGTCTTTTGTATTTGTTATGCACTCATTAGTATAGTAGAAACAGCGTCCTTCAGTTGTGGCAGATTCTACTGTACTTGCTGAAGCAGTTTTCTCTCACTGCCAATTAAAACAAAAATAGCCACCTAGCTAACAATTTCATCTCGAGGGCTGCAGTGAAACCTACTGTCTTTAAATTGGGACTTTAGTGAAGACCGCATATGTATGAGAGTACATTAATTATTGAAGATATTAATTCATAGCCAGCCAGCATTTTCTTAAATAGCAACACATGTAATGTACAATAAAATAAACATTTTATTTGTGTCATCGGTGTCAATTTCAGACGGAGCTTCATGGTCGGCAAGGTGACAGAGCTGAGAGAATTATTTCCTCTGTCATCCCGTCTGGTGCTGTCAGTGTCAGTCTCAGCACACATTACAATAGTCGCTCAGTAACGAGGTGCAAACAGGTGATCGATTGATCTGTATGAGCTTTTACGAAGGTGCTTTGTTTAAAAAAAAAATGTAAATCTAAATTTATAACTGTGTTTATTTTTTAGTAAAATAAAATCTAAGCCTATTTTTTGGGACCCCAACTGTTGTTGTTGATTCCAACTTAGGCACTTCACATAAGGACTAGTAAGTTTCAAAAGGTACTAGTCCTTTGGACTAGTAACACAATATTGTTAGTTTCTAACCCTGTCTTTATTAGTGCTTCTGTTCTGAAATAAGCTAACAAGTGCACTTTTTGTTAATAGAAACTGGAGGGAGGAAAAAAAAAGAAAGGAAGAAAAGCAAGCTTGAACAAGCATTGTCATTTCGACAAAGCAGTTTATTGAAATGGAAAAGGAAGCAGATACAGGAGAAGCAGGGTGATGCTGAACTTTGGGCAAAGCAAAAGGAGTGGGAACATCAGCTGCTGGATGAATTAATGTGATGGGAGGAAATAAAACTAGCAGAGAGACAGGAGTATGAAGACAGGTGTTGACAGCAACAGCTTGAGATGCATGAGAGAATGAGAAAAGAAGAAAGACAGCACAAACTGCAGGTACTCCAGTTATTTGGGCAGATGCTTTCAAACTCCCAAAACATCAACACATCAGTTCAAGTACCGCAATTTCCTCCATTTCACTGTATTTTTTTCCTTATCTCCAGCACAAACCTCGGGTACTACGAATCCACCTCCACTTAGCATGGATGTACAATGGGACACAACATTTACAAACACACATCAAAGCCTTTAAGTGTAAGGGTCACAATTGGAAAAATTAAAAGGGGTTTACATTTTACAAAGTTTCACAGTTCGAAGACGACAATAAAAGCAGAAACATGTTTTCATTTATTTACAGTTTGTTAAATGTGTTAAAGGCAACGTAAAATCCACAAGGGCTAGACACTGGAAGTAAATGTTCTTCAATAGAAATATATTCTAATATTCTTATATATATATATATATATATATATATATATATATATATATATATATATATATATATATATATATATATATATAAAGAACATTAGAATATATTTAAATTAAAAATTAAAGAGCATTTACTTAAACTTAACTGTGACACTCTCACACATAATGCATATGTCTTTTTTTAGAATCCAATATTAAATGGCAACTTGTCATTTTTTTTCCAGCACTTGAGTTCTACTGTTCCCCAACACCTTCAACTCAGTTCAGCAATTCTCAGTTGGATTCCGAATGGGGAATCATGTTGAAATTAATAGTGTTAATAAAAGTAAGTTTAAAAATGTAAAATAAAACATTAAAATCCTGGAGGATAACCACAAAGATCCCAAAGCCCAAAATAGCCTAATAATTCATGCAAACACCATTCTAAAGAAATACAAGTCTACATAAGACTAATATATTATTCAAAGACAGGGATACCTGTAAGGTTGATTCATATTATTGTTGAGGTCAGTAGCAGATAAGGTTCAAACTGTAGTACAAACTTGCCAGAACAGAATAGCCAAGTTTGGGTTGGTCTGTTATCTAGATCCTATTTTTGATATGTATCGATTTATTGTAAACAAGCATTGTAGTTTAGATATATGGAAAAAAACAAAAGAACAAACAAAAAAATCATTGCAGTAATCAATTTATGGTGATGCTACACCGTGGTACATGAGAAGGATAAATAAAACCTGAGTTTGATGTTATTACTGAGATGATAAAAAAAGAAACTGGCAACATTTAGAATGAGCAGTACAAATGTCAGCTCTGGGCCAAGTAAAATAACCAAATTTTAAGCCCCTATCCAAACAGGGCAGAAGATCAATCCAATTTACCCTGAGCCCTGTGCGACATGACCTTTTTAAGCTTGCAAGAGCATAATGTAAAGTAATGGTGTTTTAGGAAGAGAGCACTTCTAGCAGTGGTAGGGCGGTCAGAGAAGGCAATAAATGTAGCAAATCAGTCATACAATTATAAGATTTCAAATGTACAAAATATCAAGCAATAAAACTTGGCTTGAATTTGATTTAAACAGAAAATTAATCTTACCACCCAAACTAATTTAGCTCCAGTATACCTTCCAGGCAATATTTTGAACTCTACTCTAGCCATAATCTGCACTAACTCTGTAGCTATTGCAGCGGCACTAGTGGACCTCAATGGAACTGCCTCTGGGTATTGCGTTGCATAATCTACCACTACTAATATATGCGTAAACCCAGAGTCAGAAGGTAGCAAAGGGCCCACTATGTCCATTGCAATGCGTTCAAAATGAGTGGAAATAATCGGCAGTGGAGCCAAAGGGATGGGGCACACTCGACCCGGCGCTACTCGTTGGCAGTCTGGGCATGTGGCTACATATTTCGAAACAACAGTATGAAGACTTACCCAATAGAATCGAGCCAATATCCGCTCCCTTGTCTTGTCAGCTCCGAGGTGCCCCAAAAAAGGGATATCATGCGCCAGCCTCATGACGTCGGTCTGACAAGACGGGGGAACCAATAATTGTGTTACAGCCTGTCCTGTGCCCGCGGCTAGATTTACCCTATACAGTAATTGCCCCTTGATACTGAAGTGTGGATATACTAGCTCCCCAGCGCCATCAACATCCGGACCTGACCCCGTGTGTGCACTAGTGACAGGTCATTATGTTGGCCCCACACTATGTCCGCGCTTGAGTACCACATGTCCGGTATATTGAGAGGGGCTGGAATAGCATCTTCCCTGGATGGCCCAGTAACCTCGCCTTCTCGGCCCCTCCCGACCATTTTCCCAGCGCTTACCTGCTTCAGATGCACAATTGCAGGCTGCCATGTCATACTCCATTCCCGATGGGCATGACCTGGCCTGGTGCCCCTGTTGGTTGCATCTAAAACAGATAGGGGAGAAGGAGAGAACATTGGTTAAATGTTTGTCTCGTTGCTGGTATGGCAACGGGGCCGGGGTAACAGTTTTACCCCCGCTGGGGGCCAACCTTGACCTCCATGAAGAGGAGGCAAGGTTGCCCATTGGGGCCGGAGATCTAGGAGGTCTCGGTCCCGGTGCTGTAGGTGGAGCAGAGAGAGGACGTGGTGTGCCGCTGCTCCGGTAGACAGGAGCTGTGAACAGGTTCGTGTGGACTGAGACCAAGGAGTCCTCAAAATCCTCAGCCAGTTTTATCGCTGCTTCCAGGGTGGCGGGGTTGTGGCGTTGTATCAATACCTGGGTTTCGGAGCCAACCACATGGCAGAATTGCTCCACTGTTATGGCTTTGCCCATTTGCAGACCTGTTTTCAGGGTGGGGCTTAAACAGTGCACCATGTGCCAGCCACTCAAAAGCGACCAGGTAAGCCTCGGGGTCATCCTCCGCCGTCATTTTCAGTACCCTTGCCTTTGGGGCCATCATTACGTGTGCCGTTGGTACTGTGGTCTGGATCGCCAGACCAACCTTCTCAACCAATGCCGTGTACCGCTCCTCTCTCCGTCTCTCTGCAGCCTCCTGTCTGCTGTCCAGCGCTTCCAGCAGCACTGAAAGTGATGCGTGATTGTGACAGGCTAGCTCTAGTGATGACGTCAGGTCAGAGACAGGAATCCTTGGGTGAAGCGAGGCAGGCATCCTTGGACGAAGCGAGGCAGGCATCCTTGGGCGGAGCGAGACAGGCACCCTTGGACGGCACAAAGGCATCCCCGGGCGGTGATGTGAAGGCATCCCCGGGCGATGGTAAACTCAGCTGCAGCTCCTCTCCCTCGGGTGGTGAAGGTAGCTCCAGCTCCTCTGGTGGTGGAGGTGGGAGTGGCAAACAGTCCTCCCACATTGGGGGAGACAGAACCAGCAGGTATTCACCCTCTGCTGGTGAAGGTGGCAGAGGCAGAGGCAGCTCCTGCTGCTCTGCTCCTGCCGTTGAAGGTGGTGGAGGCAAAGGTAGCTCCTGCTGCTCTGCTCCTGCTGGTGGAGGTGGTGGAGGCAGAAGCAGCTCCTGCTGCTCTGCTCCTGGTGGAGATGGGGGAGGCAGAGGCAGCTCTGCTCCTGGTGTAAGTGGTAGAGATGGGAGCAGTGTGTACTCTCCTGGCGACGGAGTTGGGAGCAACGTGTAGTCTCCTGGCGACGGAGGTGGGAGCAGCATGTAGTCTCCTGCTGTCGCAGGGGACTGGTGCGGCTCTCCCTGTCTTGCAGGGGACTGGTGCGGCTCTCCCTATCTTGCAGGGGACTGGTGCGGCTCTCCCTCACTTGCAGGGGACTGGTGCGGCTCTCCCTCACTTGCAGGGGATGGGTGCGGTTCTCCCTCTGTCTCGGAAGGGGAAACCAGCAGGCATTCTTCCTCTGCTGGTGGAGATGGGGACAGCAGGCATTCTTCCTCTGCTGGTGGAGATGGGGACAGCAGGCATTCTTCCTCTGCTGGTGGAGATGGGGACAGCAGGCTTTCTTCCTCTGCTGGTGGAGATGGGGACAGCAGGCATTCTTCCTCTGCTGGTGGAGATGGGGACAGTCGGCATTCTTCCTCTGCTGGTGGAGATGGGGACAACAGGCATTTTTCCTCTGCTGGTGGAGATGGGGACAGCAGGCATTCTTCCTCTGCTGGTGGAGATGGGGACAGTCGGCATTCTTCCTCTGCTGGTGGAGTTGGGGACAACAGGCATTTTTCCTCTGCTGGTGGAGATGGGGATTAGTGATTGTGTGCAATACAGTTTTACAGTGATACAAGTGAAGTGCTGTTCCAGGTTTGTGCTGGCCTCTGGCGACAGCTCCAGAACGTGTTAGCCATCTAGTGAATACACTCAACAATAGACAGTACAAACAAACACTCACGATTTATTTCACCAACAGTACGGGACCTTCCAGGTCAATGACACAACCAAAACGAAGGAACAGATAACATTGCTTCGACCCCTATTTATACCGTCACTCATGACACCTTGGTAAACGATTGCAGCTGCTTTTTATGATCTGCAGCTGCCACATCATTTCCCCTCCGGGTCAATGAGTTAGTGTACCGAAGCTCTGTCTCTTTTCTACATGACCGACTTCCTTTTACCCCTCGGAACGAAGTGTCAGGCAACGTAGTCCAGAATACTCTGTGCCCGTTACTTAGTGCCCTCACAGGTCGAGAGGGAGATTTACCACCAAGAATCATTGTCTTTCTGTCACACACGTTAATCAATATTTTTATATAATAGATATATTCACTTGTATATTTGAATGTGTCATTTTGAAATACATATAGGCCTACTCTAACAAGGTTATTATGCTGGAGCCTTTTTTTGTATATCCCAATCAGACCACTTTCAAAGCAGCAGATATCTCCAGTAGAGCCTTGCTACCCGACCCGACTCGGGTCAGGTCCGGTTAGTGTTATCAGTGAGTGGATTATGGCGTTTTTAATTTTAAGTGAGTATTTCTTTCTTCCTCTGTGTGCAAGTGTTTCCGAAAACTCGCTTGCTGCTTCATGATTTTTGAAAAACCACTCGCAATTCACCATAGTTTCTTTGAGAAATTACCTCTCTAATATCATCTCACAAACCCGCTTATTCATTTTGTGCAGCCTGTCAAAAGCTGCGTCGCTGGGCTTTACTAAGTAACCACAGGATATAATTTCCAACTCAACTAACAACCGATAATCATCTCGTCTGATAAACTGACATTTAAGGGCCTGTTCACACTACGGTTCGGTTCGTTTGGAGAGCAGTGTGAACATCAAAGTTCGATTGGCAAACGAACCGAACCGAACCGAACTGAGACCACTAGAAGAGGTGGTCTCCGACCGTTTGGCAAAAGAACTGAGTTTGGTTCGCTTAAAAAACGTGAATGTGAACACTGGACGGTCTCGGTACTTTTGCAAACAGGAAACAAACCCGGTAGATTTGGCTGTACAGTAGCGTACAGTTACTGCATACACAAACAGGTGGTCAAAATGTCCAGATGAGTGATATGGACAACGGGGACCTGGGAATTTTATAAAATTACCATGTCTCTGTTTGGCTGGTGCGATTGCTATAACCTCTTTAAAAAAAAAACTGTTTTCTTTATTTTTGTAGAATTGTTCAAGTTCATGTTGAATGATGTGAACTGCCTCCAATCGCTTTCATGATTCATCACTGACATTGGAAAAAAAATCACATTTGCAGAAAATACAGCTGCATGTGGATTACTGTATACGATGCTGTGCGAGGGAGTGTCCTAGTCAGCAAACTAGGTTGGCCCAACGTTGGTTTATTGTTGGCAAGTGGTTGCCGTTGGCAAACTAACCAAGGGCCAATGTTGGCCCAACAATCTACAACTTGAATGCTCTCGAGCTCTGTACCGTTGTATTCTAAAAAAGAGCGCTCGAGGGGGAACACGGGGTCTTCTGGGGCAGCAGGCAGGAGGGGTTTATAACTAAGCTGCCGCAGGTGCCACCGGCAGAGAGAGAAGCGACAGGTATCGCCCCTCATAGATTGCCGTTTTGTCAGGTAATTCATGTTCAAAACTCTCCTTTGTTTATGTTTAACATTTCAGGTAGGGCCGTCAGAAAAGCCTCATAACAATTGTTATATTGCTAATGTATATTGTTAAGTTAGTTTAAGACAGTTTTATGTAAGATTGGAATATGGGCTAAACTCCTAAGTGACGGTTAAAACTTTACATTCCATGGTTGAGTAAAGGATTCGAGTCTATAGTAACCATGTAGTATTTTATCGTATTATGTTTTAACAGTTTAAAATAAACAAGTATTTAAACGTTTCATTTTTATTTCTACGGCCCGTCTGTGTTTTCTGTGGCAGTCACATGAGTGCGGCTGGTGCCTGTCTTGGTGCTGAAAGAACAGCTCCATGTAACAGTATCAAGACGATCTATATAAACAGGAGAGCAACAAGGGCAGTCTTTTCACAGACCTCTAAAAGGAACACCACTTCAGTAACACCAAATGCCATCATATTAATGTAAAATGAATGTTTTCGTGATCTTGACATAACTAAGATTTTTGTTTTCGATGTCCTCATAAGCCGTTAATCTGTGCTAAACTGAGCATTTCGTTCTATGGAGATTTATATATTTTTGGCCAATTGATCAGTGGTGGAGTCGGCGTTTAACAACTTTTAATTTGGTAATACAGTATAGTGTTCACTTCTACTTTCCTCTGTGAGCGTCTGTGTGTTGCGCGCGACACTGACAGCTGAACGCTGTCATTCAAAACTGCGGCTCGAGCAGGGGGCGTGGCCACTGCACTGGGTGTTCTGTATGTGTGAGAGAGAGAGAGAGAGAGAGAGATGGCTTGGTTTTACGTACATTTCACAGTACAAAAGAATTCAGTGTGTTAGGAACAAACCATGCAGGCTTGGTTTCAAATCGCGAAATGGTTATTATTGTAGATCATTGACCGAATCCGTACTATAAGTGTAACACATACATACAAACACATCTGTTTAGCTTTTGTAAAGCCTGCTTATATAAAGCTGTACAAATCTAGATGTTCAGAGAATGTTAGGTCAGTTCTCATACTGTAAAGTTGCAGGCTGGCAGGTATTTTATTTATTTATTTATTTATTTATTTATTTATTTATTTAGTCTTTTGAAACCTCTAATAAGCTATTTTATTTAACAGTGTTAGGTTTCTTATTTTGACTTCTTCAAAAGAAAAAGCTAATCATAAAATACAAATAAAATAACAACATTATAGTAGGGTTTGGCAAGTGGATTGTACATTATTTAATAAACGTAACAGTTGCCTACTTTTTATTGCCTTGCTTTATGTAATCCCTTTGATCTTTGCTAGACTTAAGAAGACACCAAACGATGCACTCCAAAGAGCCATTCAAGCCTGAATCATATTGAACAGTACGTAGAAGAGTGCATGCACAAATTACAAAGCACTTGCAAGCCATTGCAACTGAAACGGAAAACAAGCAATTTACTGATGTATCTGTTGCTAACAGTGCTTCCATTTTAGAACTGCCTGTGTCAGATTACATTTCTGATTCACATATGCTGTTGGAGCAAAGTACATCCGTACAGCACACTGATGACAACATGTTTGATTTAGGTGGACATTTATTTACGAATACTTCTTATTTACACAATCAAAATGAACATGACACAACATTAGAAACTGACAATGAACATCACTTCTCCAACACAGAACATGAGTCAGACAGATGATGACAACATATGGAACAAGCTTGCTCAGTGGGCAGCTAAACATCACATACCACATGCTGCACTATCAGACCTATTAGATATTATAGGTAAAGATTACCCCTCGCTACCTAAAGATCCCAGGACTCTATTAAGTACACTCACAAGGTACAACATCAAGGACATCACAGGGGGCTCATATTACCATTTTGGTATTTTGCCTAATTTAATTACTAAATTGTCTACCTACCCAGCACTTTTCTGGGACACTGAAGCACTGTTACTACAGATAAATATTGATGGCCTGTCACTGTTCAAAAGTACAAATGTACAACTGTGGCCTATTCTAGGGATGCTCAATCAGCCATCCCTGAAAGAACCATTTCCAATTGGATTATTTTGTGGTTCAAGTAAACCTGGCAATGTTTCAGAGTTTCTATGCGATTTAGTACAAGAAATTAAATGCATTGAGGTTGAAGGAATTATCTACAATGGGAAACATTATGAGGTCAAAATTTCATCTGTGATTTGTGATGCACCTGCTCGTGCATTTGTCAAGAGAGTCAAATCACATGCTGGTTATCATGGATGTGATAACTGTGTACAAGAGGGTGTGTGGAATGGCAAGATGACATTCCCTGAGACTAATGCTCCACTGAGGACAGATGTTGCCTTTGCAGAAATGAGAGACAAGGACCATCACCTTGGAGCCTCACCACTGAGTGACCTTAACATAGGCATAGTCTCACAGTTTCCTTTAGACTACATGTATCTTGTGTGCCTTGGTGTTACTAAAAGACTAATATTGTTGTGGATTAAGGGACCTCTGCAGTGCAGATTAGGTGGCACTGTTATCAATCAGCTATCAGAAGCATTACTTGATTTATGGGCTCATATGCCAAAAGAATTCAGTCGAAAGCCTAGGTCACTTAATGAAGTACAAATGTGGAAAGCTACTGAATTTCGTCAGTTTTTGTTGTACACTGGACTAGTAGTTTTGTGGCGAAGACTGATTCGGTCAATGATGTGTTTTACAAGAATTTCTTATTGTTTTTTGTAGGAATATTTCTGCTTACAAGCCCATCGTTTTCACATGATTGTACAGATTATGCCCATGACATAATGGTTCTCTTTGTCAAGAACTTTGGTTATCTGTATGGTAAAGATATGCTGGTGTACAATGTTCATGGCCTTGTACATTTGGCTGCAGTGATGAAGCAGTTTGGCCCACTAGATAGCATCTCAGCTTTTCCTTTTGAAAGTTTTCTCGGAAAGCTTAAAAAGTTGATTAGAAAACCAGAATTACCACTGCAGCAAATTGTACGTCGATTATCAGAAATTGGCTCCTCTTGTATGAAAACAGAACAAGCAAAATTAGAATTGAGAAAAAAGCACAACAAAGGGCCACTTCCATTTGATTTTCCTTTGTCTGAGCAGTATGAAGAAGTTGTGTGCAAGGACTTCACAATCTGTTTATCTACAGGTGACAACTGCATTAAAATACAAGACAGCATTGGTCTTGTACAGAACATTATGTACTGCGAAGCAGAAACATACATACTTTTTAAAAAATGTAATACTGTTGAAGAATTATTTTCCTATCCACTCAGCTCGGTGGCTCTTGAAATCTACAGGGTTTCAAATCTTAGTGATGAGATAGAAATGGCACCTTTTTCAGTTGTTAGAAGTAAATATGTTCTTATGCCCACTAGACAAAGTTTTGTTGCAGTTCCTCTTTTACATTTAATGTATTAACAAATTTCAATTGATGTTCAGAAATTGAAAGTAATGGGCTAAAACATCTGCCAATTCTTGGAAAACAAGTTTATTGTACATCTTAGTGAGCAATCAGGCTATTTAACATCATTTTTAATACAGAAATGTCTAAAACAGACATTTGTGTTTACAAAAAACCTTATAATGTTTCATACTGTTGAGTTCCTTGATGCACAGGAGGTTGACATTGTGCCAATCTCCTGGATGGTAAATGAAGGAGCTTGTAAATGGCCAAATTACACCAGAGAAAAACTTAAAAAGGCAGTCATGAATGGCGTCAGAAGAGAAGACGAGTGGGCACAGTATCAAGTACGCATTCTATATACAACTGGTAAGTTTAAAAATGTACTCAAACTACATTAATAAAGCTTAAACTGCAATGTAAGATTCCCCAAACTGTGCTTGGCTGAGCTGCAGGGCTATAATCAACTGTACAATGAAGCTCAGTAGCTATTTGATATAATAGGAAATTATATGCAATTTAACACTTAAGTATAAAAGCAATAAAAACCTTCACAATTGTGTTTGTTCCCAATAAAACAAAAACACAAACGTCTGTTTAGGCAAAGTTATGCTTGGTGTCTACGTAAATATGTTTACCAGTGCTGCTGCAAAAAAAAAAAAAAACTAAAATACAAAATATTTTAGTTTTTCTGAATGATTTTATGTTCCTGATTTTGGTTTAGTAAACTTACAGAAAGAAAACAATGCTATACAGTAGGATGTCAGTTTGCCAAATAGTTCCCATGTATGAATTACGTGTTCGCTGTTGTCTTGCATAAATGAAATAAAACACCATTTATTTATTTATCGCTGTACACACTCTATGCTAATGTTTTACAAGAGGAGCTATATCCCTAAAAAATACATTCCTTTATATATGTTGTCATTATTACAATACCGTAGTTCTTTTTTTCTCTTTTTAAGAGGATTTTATACAAATGAAAAAAAGCAAAACATTAAACAATATATACAGTAGGCTATAGTACTACTATTGTATTTGAAGATTTACATAGTGTGAAGAAGCAATGCGAGAAAATGTAAACATCCGATGGTCTTTTATTAATAAAAAACGAGTTCACTTGATTATTTCAATATGAACACAAGTGAACTGAATCCTGGGAAAACACGGAAGTGAACCACGAAAACGAGCCCCATTTAATTTCCAAACAAACTCAGTATGTTTGTACACAAGGCAAGTGTGAACAGTTAGCATATTGATACATTGTTTCAAAGCAAATGAACCAAACTGAGGACGTTTGAAATGACCTCAGTGTGAATACCCCCTAAAATTGATCTCGTACTTGGTTATATCTACATGTTTTATATTGATCACGTATTCGGTTATATCTACATGTTTTATATTGATCATGTACTTGGTTATATCTACATGTTTAATATTGATCACGTACTTGGTTATATCTACATGTTTAATATTGATCACGTACTTGGTTATATCTACATGTTTAATATTGATCACGTACTTGGTTATATCTACATGTTTAATATTGATCACGTACTTGGTTATATCTACATGTTTAATATTGATCACATACTTGGTTATATCTACATGTTTAATATTGATTGCGTACTTGGTTATATCTACATGTTTAATATTGATCACGTACTTGGTTATATCTACATGTTTAATATTGATTGCGTACTTGGTTATATCTACATGTTTAATATTGATTACGTACTTGGTTAAATCTACATGTTTAATATTGATCACGTACTTGGTTATATAATTTGAAGCTACTTTCTCTTTAATATGTGTGTGGTTCTAGAGATGGGCAGTCATTACGCCCCCAAAAACTCCCATTTTTATTTTAGTTTTTAAAAAATGTGTTGGAATTTGTGGAAGTTGGAGACTTGTCAGTCAAATTAAGTGACTGCTGTGATTTATTTCAGTCACAGCTAGAGGGGAAAATGTGTTGGATGAAGGAACATTTTGGATTATGTTCTGACTGATTCATACTGAGGAAAATGCTGCAGATGAGTGAACCCAGCAGTAAGTTGATTCATCCCAAATGAAATGAGGCAATGACTGACCTCAGATTTCAGGACCAGGGTAATTGGGTGATGATGTATACACATGTATGGTGGACATTACATTTAGCTTTCATTAAGGGTTAGCAGACTAATGGCTAATGCTGAATGGACACAGTGATGATGTTACCAATTACAAACAGACTTTACAGTGTCCAATGATGATGTTTAACAAGACATTGGCATCCTATTGACAAGATTTGTTTTGTTAGGTTTGCAGCTGTGTATGTTTTAATTGCGCATTGTGGGTTATAAACTTATTCATGTTACTGATTTGTATTGCAGAGCTTTGTTTTGTATATTCTTGGTGATGACAATGCTGTTCCCAGTGATGTTTCAAAATATTTTGTTAAAATCTCAGCAGGTAGGCAAATTCCTCAGGCTAAAAAAGTAGCTGATGTCCCCAAAGTACAATGAAATCATCATCAAACATTTTACTTGAATACTATCCAGGGAAGTGACATATCAACTTTGTTAGTCTATAATCTAAAAATGTGTCTTGCCAGATTAATTTGTGACAAACTGAATTGTATTTATGTAAAAATAAAGTAACTCATTCCTACTCTGATTTTATGAGCTTACTGAGAAAAGGGATTAAAATGGTGCATTGAAACATTTTGGATGGTTTAAGCATGTGCTAAACTAATAGTGGTCTGCTTGTAGTGTCTGACAAAGTGCCTCATTAGTGAAACGAAGGAGTTTTATTTCAGCACTGCTCACAGCATGGCAAGATCAACAAGAAAAATTGACTTTTGAAGCATTAAGGCCCCGGTAATAGAAGACAGAAAATGTGTGTGGAATTGGTGACCGCACCTTTCATTGTGTACAGTTGTAATATGGGAAACAGCATGCTGCAGCTCTCATGCTCAGCATTAGTCAAGTCCTGATCTAACAGCATGTACTGCAACACAGACAGATCTTATATACAATATTACATGTTACCATTTATTTTTCAGTAAAAACAAGTTTAAATTGCAGCGTGTTTGTTCTGCTATTTTCAATATTAAATACACCACAGCAAGCACATTGTCATTCCGTCTCTGAACACACCAACCCTGTATCACCCATGATCACCCTATTTATACACCTGTGGCTGGAGCCTTAATTAATCATTTAATCACTTATTCAATTCACGGCTCCAGCCACGTGTTTTTGCAGGGAGGATTTTAACTTCCTCCCTGTCACCCATTATTCCACACACATACGCAGACATCCCCATGCTCCCCCATGCACATATCAATATACCTTTTTAATCTGCACCTAAAGTGATTGTGCAATCCCGTGCCTAAATACAAATATACATTTTAAATCACCCGTGCTAGATAACCCACACTGTGCACCAATACATACACACCACATAAAACCTAACACAAAATACGCACAGGGGCAGGTCAACCTGACACATATTTCCTCCCTTGGGCGCAGCACACATGGCCTTAAAGGCCACCTCCCCCCTTAAAATCCTAAAAGTCTTGTGTGTACTCCTGGGCCAAGAACGGAGGCATCAATGGACCCGCGGGTGACAATGTTGCCAGTAGCAATGCTGTTAGCGGAAATGTCGACAGAGGCAAGGCTGGCGCCTCCAGCTGGGGCAATTCTGGCACCGGAAATGCTGCTCTTGGTAATGCTGGCAGCGAAATTGTGGACAATGGAAATGCTGTCAGCGGAAATGCTGACATGGGGCAAGGTCCTCCTCCAGGGGCCCTGCTTGCAGCGGAAAGGCTGACAGCGGGGTGGCACACCCCAGCAACGGAAATGCTGCTAAGGGCAATGCTGGCAGCGGCAATGCGGACAGCAGAAATGCTGGCAGCAGATGTGCTGAAAGCGCCTTGGCTGGCTCCTCCAGCCGGGACAATCCTAACAGAGTCACGCTTTATTTTAAGGGCAGTTTTTTTTGTTTATTAACAGTTAGCAAACAGCTAATAAACATGTTAATGTACATTATTTATTTTCTGTTAACTGTGTATATAATAGGCCAGCTAAAACTGCAAACACCAGAGCCCTATGGATTATCAATAACTAATCGATGATATGCTTGAAATCGGTTCAAATTGTTACTGTAGTAATGTTTAGCAAATAAAATCAGAATTTTATTAACCCTAACCTTTAGCTAAAAGTTAACAATGTTTGTTAACAGCTAACAAACAAAAAAAATGGCCCTTAAAATAAAGCGTGACCCCTGGCAGTGGCAATGCCGACAGTGGCAAAGCTGCCAGTGGCAATGCTAACAGCAGTGAGGTTGGCTCCTCCAGCACAGGCGGTCCCGGCAGAGGAAATGCCACCAATGGCATAGTGGTGTGACATACTCTGCCACAGGCCACAGCAAATCCCCGGGGGTCAGTAGCAAATGACCTCCAGGTGGCAGCAGTAGCAAATGACCTCCAGGTGACTCCAGCAGTGGCAGCGGTGCTGCGTACTCCGGCAGTGCAGCTATTGCGGGTCGAGGTGGTCTCCTTACCTCTCCCCCTTCTCTGTAGCCGGCGGTTCCCTTTTGTTGGGCTCCGGCCCCAGAATTTCCGGCTGTGCAAATACTGCTGCTGGATGCAACAAAGCCCCGGGTGATGACAAGCAGGCATCCCCTGGCAGTGTGGTGCAGGCCTCCCCGGGCAATGGCGAACAAGCATCCCTAGGCGATTGTGAGCAGTCCTTCCCAGGCGGTGCAGGCTTGGTCACTCCGGGTGTTGCAGGCTTGGCAGCCCTAGGAGTTGCAGGCTCGGCAGCCCTAGGCAGAGCAGGCTTTGTAGGCTCAGGCAGGAGTTGATCCTTGGGAGGTAGCGTCAGCTCCTCTGATGGTGGTGACGGGAGCAACATGTGGGCTTACTCTAGCGGTGGAGGTGGGAGCGACAGTAGTCTCCCTCTAGCGGTAGAGGTGGGAGCAGCAGGTAGTCTCCATCTGGTGGTGGAGGCGGGAGCAGCATGTAGTCTCCTTCTAGTGGTGGAGGCGGGAGCAGCAGGTAGTCTCCCTCTAGCGGTGGAAGCAGGAGCAGCAGGTAGTCTGTAGACTGGTGCGACTCTCCCTCGGTCACTGGAGATTTGGGCTTCCCTTTCTTGGGCTCTGGACACGCAGGATTCCCTTTCTTGGGCTGTGGACACCTGGCCTCCCCCCTCTTGGGCTGTGGACGCTCTGGCTTTTTAGCTCGCCTCTTGAGGTTGAACCAGTTGTCCAGCTCCCAGAAAAGGGGGTCCTCATATGGGCATTCCCCATGGAGATACACAAACTCCCTGCACTTTTCACACTGGGGTGCCCCCTCCTCCTGTCGCAGCTGATTATAGAACCAGGTCAGTTCAAAACAAAAAAAATAAACTGCATCCGCAATACTTCTCCTGGCCTGAGTCTTGAAGGTGCTGTTTCCCACTTTTTGACACCATATGTGACACGCTGGCTCGTGTGGTGACATCAGGGCTGGAAGAAACACACAGTACTGGGAGTAAATGAAGTGCTGTTGTGCGAGTGTATTGTAAATAATAAATTAACCAAATAAAAGGTTTGAACAAACAGAAAATAAAAACACTACACACACAAACAAAACGGTATGGTGGCCAAAACAAACAGACTAACACACAGACACAGAACACAACAAATATCGTGCTAGCCTAAACTAGCACACATAGCAATTGTTATGTTTTAGTTTTAGTTTTAGTCCTCCTCACAACTCACGTTCCACCTCTGAACACACCAAGTGTAGTCTCGAGTCCGGTTCTAAATTAGATCGCATCAAGTAGTGCAGTTTATCAGAAGTGTGGATGATGTAATACCAAACAACATAATTTTTGTGTATCCTCCAATATCCCACAATGCTTTGTGATATGTTTGGTGAAATATTCAAGCAGGCGCCTGAAGGACTTGCTATCAGCGTACACTGTGCACTAGGCATTAATTTTTATGTTTTAAAAAACAATCTGTCCGGACATCTGTAATGAACCCATATACGGTATGCTGTGTGTATAGCAATGTACATGTATTTTCTGTGTGTGCTCATATTAGCATGATAGTGGAAATACGATCATTCCCTTGCACCGCCCCTTTGGCTGTACAAGCTGTGCAACACAGAGTATAGAGAGAGAGTGGGTAGGAGGATGTCGAGATGTTCGCTACTGTTTCTGACGCTGCATTATTATTGTGTATGTTTGTTATCACTACAAAGTGTGATGCTACTTGGACTCCTGCTGAACAATAAACCCAGCTTGATTGCCACAACCTTTTCTTTGTGTGTGGTTGATACGTCTCCTACCTCCTCAACTATGGACCCGAACTCCATACATCTCTGTTAAACCAAGTACAATACAAGTTTATATGTGTATTAAAAGAGATGCTGTTTTATACATAAATATATACATACATATATATATATATATATATATATATATATATATATATATATATATATATATATATATATATATATATATATACCTGTGTTTAGAATAGTCTACACCCCTTTCAAAATTTTCACCTTCTGTTGCCTTATAGCCTAGAATTAAAATGCATTAAAATAGTTTTTTTCATTGATCTACACATCCTACCCCACAACTTCCAAGTGAAAAAATATTCTAGAAATTTGCAGAAAATTAATTAAAATAAAACTGAAATAGCTTGGTTGGATAAGTGTCCACCCCCCTTATAATAGCAATCCTAAATTAGCTCAGGTGTAACCAATCGCCTTCAAAATCACACACCAAGTTAAGTGGCCTCCACCTGTGTTAAATTGTAGTGATTCACATGATTTCAGGATAAATTCAGCAGTTCCTGTAGGTTCCCTCTGCTGGGTAGTGCATTTCAAAGCAAAGACTCAACCATGAGCACCAAGGTGCTTTCAAAAGAACTCTGGGACAAAGTTGTTGAAAGGCACAGATCAGGGAATGGGTATAAAAAAATATCAAAGGCCTTGAATATCCGTTGGAGCACGGTCAAGACGATTATTAAGAAGTGGAAGGTGTATGGCACCACCAAGACCCTGACTAGATCTGGCCGTCCCTCCAAACTGGATGACCGAGCAAGAATGAGACTGATCAGAGAGGCAATGGCAACTTTGCAAGGGCTACAGGCTTTTATGGCCAAGACTGATCAAAGTGTGCATGTGACAACAATATCCCAAGCACAATATCCCTGGCCACTAGGTGGCTGAAACCTGATGTGAACAACGCCGTAAAAGTCCTAGAGATAATCGCCATGGACCACTATCTGCGCGCCCTACCAGCCCCCTTAAGGAAGTGGGTGGGGCAAGGCGACCCGAATAGTGTCAATGAATTTGTTGACCTGGTTGAGCGCCAACTAGTGGCTGAGGAGTTGTCCCAACAGCCACAAACCAATATGCCTAAGAGCCCGACTGGGTCGTCATGGAAACCACGCCCCACCCCGAGGACAGGTAAGAACCTGGTGTCACCAGGGGGGGGAGAAAAGCGGTCCACGACCGTGAAGGGACTATCTAAAAATAGTGAATTGGAACAGGGTAGTGGGGATTTTAGCACTTATAGGTGTAATAAATGTACCCGGATGGGTCACATTGCAACATTTTGTAAACAGGAAGAGCCCATGGACTGTAGCCTAGGAGAACAATGTTGTGGTAATATAATTGCACCTAAACTAGCAGAGGGAAGGTACCCATACATTGTGACTCACCTCTGTGAGGTTGGCTCTCTGCGAGCCAAGGGGAATCCCCTTACTCATCTTTAAGTCACAAAGCACTTCTTTCCTATTATCAAATTCCAGAGGTTCTTTCTCCACTCAGCCCTTGCTCCCATCCCATGAACTTACTGCATTAAAAGATAACATAGCCAATGAAGCACTGTTATTTTGGAACCAAATAGTGTGATTTATTTATTTATTTGTGTATTTATTTGCAACATTTTGTTTTAATTTCCTGGTCAGCGATCTCTCCGCCTCTCAGTGGACGGCTACCCTCTGCCAAGTGTTTAGTCTTATCTTGTGATGACAGCTGTATTGCTCTGAACAGTGAAATTGTCATTGGAAGAGATTGTGCAGAGGAAACGCTCAGTGTAAAACAGTAGCTTCTACGGAGGAGCAGGGGCAGAAGAACTGGTTATCAGAGACAGCCCATAAAAATAAAACTGTACAGAGGTAGCTGTTTGCCGAAAAACATTTTCTGACGAGAACTGGGGTCAATTACAATTGTAATTGTGTAATTTATAGTGGTGCAATCGGGAACCTAATTTCTTATGGTACAGGCATTTATCAACGCTAATCAATGCATTGACATTTTAGTTTTCAAAATAAAGAACAAACAGTTTTTTTTAACAGAAGATCCAATAACTAAAAACACTGTTGTGTATAATAGTTAAACAAAAAGGCACAACTTACTTTCAAATTAGAAGACTTCTGATTATAAAAAAAAGAAATATAAAGGACTTGAGTTTTTAACAACTTAAAAAGGACTTGAGTTTTTAACAACTGAATATGCGTGCATCCGCATCTGTTGTCCCTTTAACATTGTAATTATAATAAAAAATAGTATATTTTAACAAAAGTCACTTCTATCTGAACTATTGTTGTTCATTACTGTTAACATTTTATGTCCAAACCAAAGCAAAACATTTGAATTAATCTCACAAATCCTGACTAATTTAACTACCATACTAAATTCAGTTTCTTTTATATAATATTGCAATATAATCCAAACACAACATGTTTTAAAACAAAATAAGGTAATTGGTAGATTTAATTTTGGCATTCTTTTGAAATAATTACACATAACATAAAACAGACTTACTTACCAGTGAAGCAACTCAACTCATTTTACACGGGGTATATCCAACGCGAATGTAGAGGCCTAAAGTGCGTATCCTAGCAACGCGCTGACATTGTTTATCTACAGTAATAGCACTAAAAGAAGCGCACTCAAGGTTTTAATGCAAACCGGCAACAGGAGACTTCAAACTGGGTTCTAATTTGATGCATCGATTCACCAATGCAGATATGTCAAGTCTTACTCATTGCGCGTTAGACTCACGCATTAGCATGCTATCTCACGCTCTATGACAAGGTGATATGCAAAATAAACATATTGTTGTATTGATAAAACAGTTTTTGTTAGGTTTATATAAAAACAGTTTAGTTTTGAATATTTCTCTTGTTCTGCCCACTGACGGTGTGCCTAAACCAGGCGTTATTAATTCTGGTCCTCAGGGATCTCCAATAGTCCAGGTTTTTGTTCCAACCAGCAAATTCATTGTTTTTATTAAAATCCACTGGTTTGCATTGCATAGGGTACATAATTCTCACATGCCCTAGACTTTAGTATGAATTAGGACATTTAAGCGTTTCATATGCAATAATAAGCAGTGTACATTTTAAAACAAACTATTAAGTGCTGGTTGGATTAAAAACCTGGACTATTGGAGTCACCAAGGACCAAAGATGAGAGTCCCTGACTTAAGCAATGACCCAACACCACACGTGGAAAGTCTCACTCTTTGACCTTGAATCTCACTCTTTGGGGCTGTACATCTCACTCTTAAGGAAAGCCAACCCTTGGCATCTCTGCCAATATGTAATCGAAGCTCGGGAAATTTAAGGACAGATGCATCGATTAATTGTTGCACCACTTGTAATTTGTAATTAATTTAAATTACTATGTAATTGTAGTTGAACCATGGCACACCTGCGTAACTATATTTGTAATTGTAATTTCCATATCATTTATAAATTACAATTCAATTACATACCTTTCCAAACATAATCATTCACAGTTCCATGTTGTGTTTTACATTGAGCGAACACTCTTCTCGTATTTTTAACCACTTCTTTTTGTGGCTTATAATTAGCTTTATATATGAATCCTAAGCAAAATTATACAACATCCACTTTGGCCTTGACTTAGGCTTAGTTGCTTTGATGCCCTCAACAAATTTCTTGAACTGAAAGCCATTTTGGCCTTTTTTTTGCTGATTTAGAGCCCTGCAGCTAAATTAATTATTATAGTTGACTATGTTTTGTTGTAGAAGTATTTGGATATGAATAATATCAATGTAATGTTGAGCTGTTGAGATTTCCATTTAAATGCACCCCAAGGTCTGAACCAACAGCAATTGAGTACATTAAATACAATGATCCCCCTGTCTGAGGAACATTGCTTTGTCAGGGTCATATAAAATAGGAGACAATATTTTTGTATGTGTTGCAGCCCCCCAAGTTTCCCTCTGATGGAGACAGTAGAAGAAGCAGGCAAGTTTGCAGCTTTCCCTATAGTTTCCTAAGTGTTATCAGGATTAGCACCAAATTGCACCAATAAATGTAGGACCACAGTGTCATCTGCTGACCAAAATTAGTATTGATAATCAAGTATATATTTCACAACCCTACCTTTTTGTTTGTAAATAATTGAAACATAGTGGTTTATTCTGAACCCACACCGCTGTAGTGTTTTTTGTGAAGCACTTTAGCTTTGGATGAGATAGGGGTGGGCCAATACAGTTGTCTTTTATCACTATAGCACAGGGTTCAAAATTGGCCAGTGTGTTGAAAAATGTATTTTGTTGGGCCTCAGCAAAATATCTATCTTGGAATCTCCATTTGAATCTTTAATAGGAGGAACAGGAAATTGAAGCCCTAAATTAACCTCTCAGTCCAAAGGGTGGTGTCTTGAAGTCAGGGTAGAGGTTCATTTAGTTGGTAGTGTGGTGGAGCCTGAACAACTGTCAACTTAAAACTGGTGCTTTGATTTTGAGGTCTCACCTTAACTAAACAAACTACAAAACAGAAAACAGGAACTATGTCAACTAATACAAGATGTAATTTCAGTTGATAGGCTTCGAATACTTAGGTTGTTTAAGAATTGAGAGTTAAAAGTTATTTATTTAGCCATAATATGTGATGGTGATGTTGGTGTGAACTAATCTAGGATGATGTTTCCTCACAATAGTTTTAGGTGCCATAGAACAAAGATTTCTGCCTGTTTGATAGTTTTCTGTGCTAAGATTTCAGCTTTCATCATATTTGGCATGTTAGTGGCAGGTTTATAAACCCCAGAAATGGGTTACAAGCCCTTTTATTATAATTCTATCATGCTGATTGTGGAAGTGAGGCTGTCTTTGCTACACTCTACATATCCCCTATCATACTATACAGTATATCGGAGGTTTGCCATTAGTAACACTGTCTGTATGTAACCTTATTTAAAGTTATTGCTCAAAAAAGCCAACTTCCAGCGTTTCGGTATGTTTACATACCTTTGTCAAGGGAAAGTGTGTTTGAAAACAAACAGTGGAGGTTTGGATGTCATGGCAACTACAATAATTTAATATTATATGTAATTTTTAGCAAGTTTTAATTGCTTTCCGTTTTTCTTTCAGAAACCCAGCATGCGTGTAGGCTGTCTCCCTGTACTAGAGTCTGCTTCTGTACACAGACAGTATACTGCACTAGCTGTCTATTTTTTTTCCAGTCAGCTTTTTGCGTTACAGAGACACTGCCAGTGTTAATGGCTTTTTAGCTACACTGCGCTATTGAATTGGCAGGAGCTTTTTCAACCGGAGAATATTCTGAGTGTCTCTTTGCCATTGCTGTGTCTGCTTTTTGCTTCACTGACAGCAAAGGCTACGAGATTTTTTTTCTAGTTAGCAGGTGATCTGCAGCCCCTGTCTGTCTGCAGTTGTCAGTGGCTTTTTCAGGTCTTCACCTGCACGCCACTTGTCCTGCTACTAGAGCTGGTACCAGTGACTTGCTTGGCCAGTACCAGTCGGTACCAGAGCCGGCACCAGGGACTCGCTCCCAGTACCAGGCCTGGGCCGGTACCAGTGACCCGTCTTCGGTACCGGTAACCCGTTTTCAGTACCATGGTCCTGTTTTCAGTACCATGGTTGGTACCAGTGACCCGTTTTCAGTACCAGTTGATACCAGAGCCTGTACCCTGGTTGGTACCAGACGGTACCAGATCCTGTACCAGTGACCTGGAAAACCAGTGACATGGAAACAACTAGCTCATCTGTGCTTGGCAGTTTAGGGCAGTGTCACGAGGAGAGAGGTGGTGACCACAGACACTTCCAACATAGGATTTGGCACTGCCTGGAATGGCCAGAGGGTGCAGGAGTGTGGAAACTCCCATGGGAGGGTCTCCACTAAATGCTAGAGGCAGTTTATCTGGCCCTGTAGCAATATTCCAGGGAGATACAAGGGAGACACGGACAACACCACAGTGGTGGCTTACTTCAAACACCATGGCGGTCTCCGGTATCCCGGTCTTAATCGTGTTGCCCTGAAGCTTTTGCAATGGGCTCATGAACACCTGCTTCCAGTAAGAGCAGTTCACCTGCCAGGGATGAGGAACTGGGTGAGGAACTGGGTGGTGAGCCTTGTCTTGAGAGGTGGCCCCCACAGTTTGGCATGGCACCTCACCCAGATGTTGTGACCCTCATCTGGGAGAATTTCAGGTGTGCGGAGATACATCTCTTTGCAACCCAGGAGTCCACCTATTGTCCCCACTGGTATTCCCTAATGGAGAGTGGTCACCCTCTCGGCATAGATGCACTGGCCCACAGATGTCCCAAGCCTCTGCTCTACGCTTTTCCACCTTTGCGACTGCTTATGCTGTGCTTGGAGAAAATCAGGCAAGACCGGGCTCAGGTGCTCTTAATAGCCCCGAAGTGGCCCAAGAGGACCTGGTTCTCAGTACTGGCACAGCTCATATACGGTCAGCCGTGGGAGTTGCCGGTCCATCTAGACCTGCTGAGTCAGGCGCGGGGCACTCTGTGGCATACAGACCCAGCAGGTCTGCATCTCTGGATCTGGCCCCTGAGCAGAGACATTTGAGTCACCTCGGGTAATCTGACAGGGTCATTGTCACCCTTAAGAATGCCAGGGCAACGTCTACCCACTGCCAGTGCGGCTACAAATGCGGTGTCTTCCAGACGTGGTGTCAGTCATGTGCACTGGACCCCACGACTTGCCCCATGGAAGATATACTGCAATTTTGCAGGACCTATCTGATGAAGGGAAAACTCCCTCCACACTTAAGGTCTACCTGGCAGCTATTTCGGCTTGCAATATTTAAATTGACTCTAAATTGACAATGGACAGTCTCCCCAGGAGCACACTTTTGAAGAGTACTCGGAGGTTAAGACCCCCTAGAAAGGACCTTGTCCATATATATATATATATATATATATATATATATATATATATATATATATATATATATATATATCTGTGTGCTATTATTATTATTATTATTATTATTATTATTATTATTATTATTATTATTACTGTATGTTTATTGTATTGTAATTATGACTGGTGAAAAGTCCTTTTTATTGTTATGATTTAAAATGCTGGGGGGACGAAAAGCCATCCGCCATTACTGTTATTGTTTTGCGTTTTAGTATTTGTTGTAGTTCTCTCGTGGGAATGCGTGACTGATCAGCTAGTGATTACTGAATTAGCTGACAGTCATGCAGATTTATTAAACTTGTGCAAACTATGGCCGATGGGTTAATAAGATAATTGATAGCTAGTGTGATGGGAGCGAGGTTTTTAAGGGATTAAATGCCTACATAGAAGGACCAGAAACTACATTTCCCAACGACCACCAGGAAACCAGGCAGTGCATGACGGGGAACGGCGGTGACTTTAAAAGGATGCTAGGTAGGAGAGAGGAGTGGGAGAGAACAGATGATAGTAATATTACGGACAAAATTAAAATAGCAGACGAGAAGGGGACGCTGCACTTGGCTCGAGTCTGCTATATTACAGAGTGGTGAGCATTAAGGATTACAAACAGAATATCAAATGAGAACGGGACGCTGCACTCGGTTCGAGTTTTTAACCTGACAAAGTGGTGAGCAATCAGGATTACAAATAAAATATCAAACAAAACCGGGAAGTTCTACTCGGTTTGAAATTACAACTTGTCGAAGAGGTGAGCGTAAGGAGCGCACAATTAATACCAGACGAGAGCAAGACACTGCATTCGGCTCACGTCTGCTACGTAGAACAGAGGATCACTGTGGATTACAAATACCTTCCGACAGAGGACCAACACGGAGGAACAACGCGTACAACACAGACCCGGTTACAGTGAGTATGGCGTGTTGTGTTTGTTCCTGGTTGTGTTGTGATACGGGACTGGTGTTTATTTTTAAGAAACCCTGGCTGAAGCCAACGGGGTACCGGGACGGTAACTCAAAGCTCGCAACATACGGGGTATTTTAAGTGGTGCTATCCACAACGGGATTGATTTCCATAAAGAGAGGAACCCTGTAAGGAAAGATATAATATAGAATTATGAACAGTACTCTGGCTGTGTTCACTGTAGTAGTTGTTCATTGTGAAGAACTTCTGTGTGTTTTGTTTATTTAATTTTGGAACTATTAAAGGAACTTAAAACTTGCAATTACAGTCTGGATCACATTTGTCTGCACTACAATACAGACACCTTAGTCAGGTCCCAAACTACGTGAACACATTTGTGTCACACTTGGTGTCAGTAGTGGGATTTGGTTAACCCTGCAGACAACCACTGCAGGACCCACTGGGCTGTACAAGAATTGCAGACAAGATGACCAACCTAGAGACCGTAGTTCGCATGCTCGCCACTGTCGTAGGGGGACAGCAGGCAAACATGCAGGCTCAACAAGACGCCACGCAAGCTCAACGAGAAGCTACGCAGGCAACTATGCAAGCTCATCAAGAAGCCATGCAGGCTCAACAAGAAGCCACATAAGCCCTGATGTTACGAGTAGAGCAATTAGCCGCCCATATTATGCCAGGGGTAGCTGGACTGGTCTCCACCAATGCATCCATACGGTCTACACATGTCCTGAACAAGATGACCGCAGGAGATGATGTGGAGGCATATTTATTATCGTTTGAGAGGACAGCAACCCGAGAAGGTTGGCCAAAGGATAAGTGGGCTGGCATCCTATCCACCATTTTAGTGGGAGACGCTCAGAAGGCATATTTTGACCTATCCCCTGTGGCTGCTGAAAAATATGATGTTCTGAAAGCAGAAATCCTGGCCAGGGCAGGAATTACTACTGCTCTACAAGCTCAAAAATATCACAGCTGGAGTTATAAAGTGTCGTTACCACCAAGGTCTCAGCTGTTTGATTTAATTCACTTAGCCAAACGGTGGCTGAAACCGGAAGAGCACGATAGTCACCAGGTTATAGAATGCCTTACCACCAACAATGAGGCAGTGGGTGGGCCAAGGGAACCCTAGCAACTTTGATGAATTCATATCTCTAGTAGAATGCCAAATAGCGGCTGAAGAATTAGCGCGCTCAACCATCCCTCCCAAAGCTAATGTACCTGGACCCTCAACATGGAAACAACGTTCCCCCGACGAGAAGGGTAAGCCACTCTTAGTGGGGAATGAAGAGCGGCTATATGCCACGAAGGGACAATCGCAGGGACTGGGGGAGACTAGAAAATTGGAGGGAGTAGACTACTCTTTTTATAAATGTTATAAATGTAATCAAATGGGTCATATTGCTAGATTTTGTAAACAGGATGAACCTATGCAGTGTAACCTAGGGGAGCATTTTTGCGGCGGTATTGTTATACCAGGAGAAGTAAAGGAGATGTGTCCTTATTTTGCTCAGGTAGTAGTAAATGGGAATAAGGCTAAGGCTCTCATTGACACGGGTAGTGCAGTCACACTGGTAGCAGCTGAATTAGTGCATACCACCCAATTGGATTATAATCTCAGTACAGGGATTATTTGTATACATGGGGATTTAAAACCATACCCAACCGCTCTAGTAAATGTATCATTTCAGAACTCTGTATACCAAGTAAGAGTGGGCGTGGTACTCGGTGTATGGCCAAGGACATTTTAGATGAAATGGGGGAGGGGATAGTGGATTTAGTGGATAGTACTGAAACAGAGAATCGGTACGATCCTTTTCAAACCTCTGCTCGGAATTTTGGAAGGGATCAAGCGCAGGACCCAACCTTAGTTCATATATGGGAGAGGGTAGTAGTGGTAAATGGTGTACCAGTAGAGGGTGCTGTAATAAACCCAAGAGAACATTATATTGTTAAAAATAATTTGTTATATCGAGTTGTTTTGGTTAATGATACGTTGGTGGAACAATTGTTGGTTCCCCAGGCTTATCAGAGCATGGTGATACCTAAGGAGGGAACGCCCTTTGTGAGTCAGTTAATGAAAGAGTTGTGTGCTTTGTTAAAAATTGAACCGATTAGAACGTCTGTTTACCATTCTCAAACCGATGGGCTAGTGGAACGTTTTAATAAAACATTAAAATCCATGTTGCGAAAAGTAATTTCAAGAGACTGGAAGGATTGGGATTTGCTATTGCCTTATTTAATGTTTGCTATTCGGGAAGTACCCCAATCATCCACAGGTTTTTCTCCGTTCGAGCTCTTATATGGACGTCAACCCAGAGGGATTTTAGACATTGCCAGAGAGACGTGGGAAGAACAGAATAATACGGGTAAGAATGTTATAGATCATGTTATCCAAATGCAGGACAGGATAGATCGAATTACACCCATTATCACTAGCCACCTTCAGCAAGCGCAAGACCGACAGGCTAGACAATATAATAAATCAGCAAAATTCCGACAGTTTAAGCCAGGGGATCGGGTTATGGTGTTAGTCCCCACCCCAGAAAGTAAGCTGTTTACACATTGGCAAGGACCATATGAGATTGTCGAGGCAGTAGGTACAGTGAATTATAAAGTCTGACAGCCTGATAAACAAAAAAAGGAGCAGATCTACCACATCAACTTGTTGAAACCATGGGTAGACAGGGAGGTATTAATGATAGAGGGGGAAACTAAGGACCATAAGATGGGGTGGTCACAAGACAAGAACAAAACCAGTCAAATAAATATAGGACTGGAATTAAAACCTGAGCAGGTGCAGGAGATAGAGGAATTAGTACGGCGTAATCAGGGCGTATTGTCAACAGTACCTGGTAGGGCAGGAGTAATACAGCATGACATTATAACTCCTCCCGGTGTTAAAGTAAAGCTCAGGCCATATTGTATTCCCGAAGCAAAAAAGGCAGACATAAGAAAGGAAATAACGCTTATGCAAAGCCTAGATGTAACTGAAGAGTCGCATAGTCCATGGAGTAGTCCAATTGTTATGGTCGCTAAACCAAATGGGACATGGCGTTTTTGTAATGACTTCCGTCAGTTAAATAATGTGTCGAAATTTGATGCCTACCCCATGCCGAGAGTAGATGAGCTGATCGAAAGACTAGGGAAAGCTGAGTGCCTGACGACGTTAGATCTTACTAAGGGATACTGGCAAATCCCTTTAACTCCAGAGGCACGAGAAAAAACAGCTTTTGCCATGCCCTGGGGTTTATTTCAATATAAAGTAATGCCTTTTGGACTCCATGGAGCACCTGCGACGTTTCAGCGTTTAATGGACCAGATATTAAGACCTCATTCGGAATACGCGTCCGCATTTATAGATGACATTGTTATTTTTTCAGAATCATGGGCAGATCATTTGGATAAAGTAGAAGCGGTAATTGGTAGCCTAAGAGCAGCAGGATTGACAGCGAACCCTGAAAACTGCTTTGTGGGTTTGAGAGAGGCAAGGTATTTGGGGTATGTCGTAGGCAGGGGTGTTATTAAGCCGCAAATCAGCAAAATAGAAGCCATTAAAACTTGGCCAACCCCCCAAACTAAAAAACAAGTAAGAGCATTTTTAGGTTTAGCAGGGTATTATAGAAGGTTTGTCCCTGACTTTTCAGCTATTGCAGCCCTGTTGACAGATTTAACCAAGAAGTCTGGCCCAAATAAAGTACAGTGGAATACAGAGACAGAGGCAGCGTTCCAGGAGATTGTAAAAATACTCTGTAAAGAACCAGTGTTGGCGGTGCCAGATTTTTCAAAACAGTTTATTCTTCAGACGGATGCCTCAGACAATGGGCTAGGAGCGGATCTGTCGCAGATGAAAGAGGGAGTAGAACACCCCCTGTTATACTTAAGTAGGAAGATGTTGCCTAGAGGGGTGATTCTCACCAGCTGGCTGTAAAACCATGTCCGTGGTGGATATCTTTTTAAGAATGCATAATTGTAACAAAAAAATATAATCATTGCAAAGGAGAAGGACAATTCTTTGCTATTAGTAAATAAAAATGTATTGTTTTTTCTGATTTTTCACATTTTTAACACTTTTTCCACTTTAAATCTCATTACCGTAATGCCTCAAGTTTTTTTTTTTATATTTCTTAAGCATTTGTTCATGAAAAAAATAAGAAATGTCACTGACATAAATATGTATCTTGTTCAGAATTGTTCATAATTTACTATAATCTTTGGGTTAAAAAAGTCCACCTTAAAAATACTGATTTTTTTTTGGAGAAAAACTACGTGTCGAAGCAATTTGTCTCATTGCGTAACAATTGTTCAAGTTTCTCCAGAGAATCCAGGAAGTATTTAAATCAAGTTTTATTTACCCATGATGCACCAGCAAGGAGGAAAGCTTCAAGATAGACACAACGTGAGAACATGTGCTCTGTCTTTTTCTTTTAAATTCACAGTTTACCTTGGTATATCCTATGTTTAACAGTTTTGAATCTCATTACCGTAATTTGTAAAATATAAGAAATTAATTAGATTTAAGAAAAAATTAACTGGCTATAAAAAAGCCATAAAAATGCCTGAGGTTTCAAAGTAAAAATTTCTCAAAGTCAAAGTGGCTGACACATTTTATTTACAGAATTAAGGTAGGCCTTCTCATTACCATGTCAGTTATGAGACCAGTTACAGTAATGAGAGGTAGAATTACGGTAATGGTAACTATAAGGGATATTATACAAAACAGTTGTATTTATAGTATTATATATACATTGCATCATAGATTATTGGTGAATTATTTATTTTTTAGCTTTTTTAAATTTAGGCATTAAAAACATTGTTTTGTTTAGATTGACAGACAGTGTAAGAAAGAGAGCAGCTGCATGAGCAAGCGTTCAGAAGCACAGAGGAAAGATCTACAGTAGTGCTGAGCTTTTAGAGGAATACAGAATAAAGGAAAGAGAAAAGTAGTTTCAGAAAGGAAGACATTTTCTATTTAAAGATAAAGGTTTTCATATCAGTCTCTATATATACAGTGCAGTGAAAAATTATTTCACATTGTATTTGGTCAGATTTTTTTGTGGGTTGTAGTAATATATAGAGGGAGTCTGAGAGAAAAAAATGACACCAAAGCTTGGTGCTTCTTTCATTTATTTGGTGTGCAAGGTAATCAAACATGCAATCTTCAGGTGTGAAAAAGTTACTGCCCCCCCCTAGTTAACTCAACTCAATTAAAGGGATAATTAGGGTCAGCTGTTTGAATACTTTGGTTAACAACCAGGCCTGATTTGGGCCAGCCCTGCCCAATATAAATCTGACTAACTTTGGCCCTCACCATCACAGTGAAGTTGTCAGCAAATGGGTTCTAGTGCACATCATGCCACAAACAAAAGAAATTTGGAAAAAGACCTCCGGAAAAAAGTTGTTGATGCCTATCAGTCTGGAAAGTGTTACAAAGCCATTTCTAAGGCTCTGGGGCTCCACCGAACCACAGTCAGAGCCATATTGTCCAAATGGAGAAAGTTTGGGACAGTAGTGAATCTTCCCAGGAGTGGCCATCCTGCCAAAATCTCTCCAAGAGCAAGGCATAAAATCGTCCAGGAAGTCACAAAGAACCCTTGAACAACATCCAGGGATCTGCAGGCCTCTCTCGCCTCAGCTAAGGTCAGTGTTCATGACTCCACCATCAGAAAGACACTGGGCAAAAATGGGATTGCTCACCAAGAAGAACATGAATGCTCGTCTCAAGTTTGCCAAAAAGCACCTGGATGATCCTCAAGAGTTCTGGAACAATGTTCTGTGGACAGATGAGTCAAAAGTGGAACTTTTTGGCCGACATGGCCTCCGTTATGTCTGGCGAAAACCAAACACTGCATTCCACAGTAAGAACCTCATACCAACGATCAAGCATGGTGGTGGTAGTGTCATGGTTTGGGGATGCTTTGCTGCATCAGGACCTCGACGCCTTGCCATCATTGAAGGAACCATGAATTCTGCTCTGTATCAGAGAATTCTACAGGAGAATGTCAGGCCATCCGTCCGTGAGCTGAAGCTGAAGCGCAGCTGGGTCATGAAGACAATGATCAGAAACACACAAGCAAGTCTACATCAGAATGGTAGAAGAACAAAAAATTTAAAGTTTTGGAATGGCCTAGTCAAAGTCCAGACCTAAACCCCATTGAGATGTTGTGGCAGGACCTGAAACGAGCAGTTCATGCTCGAAAACCCACAAATGTCACTGAATTGAAGCAGTTCTGCATGGAGGAGTAGGCCAAAATTCCTCCACGGCGCTGTGAGAGATTAATCAATAACTACAGGAAGCGATTGGTTGCAGTTATTGCTGCTAAAGGTGGCGTAACCAGTTATTGAGTCTAAGGGGGCAATTTACTTTTTCACACGGGGGCATTGGGTGCTGCATAAATAAATGAAATATGTATCAAATCTTTGTGTTATTTGTTCACTCAGGGTCCCTTTTATCTAATATTAGGTTTTGGTTGAAGATCTGATAACATTCAGTGTCAAAAATATTCAATAATGCAGAAAATCAGACAGGGGGCAAATACTTTTTCATGGCACTGTGTGTGTGTGTATATATATATATATATATATATATATATATATATATACACACTACCGTTCAAAGGTTGGGGTCACTTAGAAATTTCCTTGTTTTCGAAAGAAAAGCAAATTTTTTGTCCATTAAAATAACATCAAATTGATCAGAAATACAGTGTTGACATTGTTAATGTTGTAAATGACTATTGTAGCTGGAAACGGCTGATTTGTAATGGAATATCTACATAGGCGTACAGAGGCCCATTATCAGCAACCATCAGTCCTGTGTTCCAATGGCACGTTGTGTTTGCTAATCCAAGTTTATCATTTTAAAAGGCTAATTGATCATTAGAAAACCCTTTTGCAATTATGTTAGCACAGCTGAAAACTGTTGTGCTGATTAAAGAAGCAATAAAACTGGCCTTCTTTAGACTAGTTGAGTATCTGGAGCATCAGCAATTGTGGGTTCGATTACAGGCTCAAAATGGCCAGAAACAAAGAACTTTCTTGTGAAACTCGTCAGTCTATTCTTGTTCTGAGAAATGAAGGCTATTCCATGCGAGAAATTGCCAAAAACTGAAGATCTGCATAACGCTGTGTACTACTCCCTTCACAGAACAGCGCAAACTGGCTCTAACCAGAATAGAAAGAGGAGAGGGAGGCCCCGGTGCACAACTGAGCAAGAGGACAAATACATTAGAGTGTCTAGTTTGAGAAACAGACGCCTCACAGGTCCTCAACTGGCAGCTTGATTAAATAGTACCCGCAAAACACCAGTCTCAACATCAACAGTGAAGAGGCGACTCCGGGATGCTGGCCTTCTAGGCAGAGTTGCAAAGAAAAAGCCATATCTCAGACTGGCCAATAAAATGAAAAGATTAAGATGGGCAAAAGAACACAGACACTGGACAGAGGAAGATTGGAAAAAAGTGTTATGGACAGACGAATATAAGTTTGAGGTGTTCGGATCACAAAGAAGAACATTCGTGAGACGCAGACCAAATGAAAAGATGCTGGAGGAGTGCTTGACGCCATCTGTCAAGCATGGTGGAGGCAATGTGATGGTCTGGGGGTGCTTTGGTGGTGGTAAAGTGGGAGATTTGTACAGGGTAAAAGGGATCTTGAAGAAGGAAGGCTATCGCTCCATTTTGCAATGCCATGCCATACCCTGTGGACGGCACTTGATTGGAGCCAATTTCCTCCTACAACAGGACAATGACCCAAAGCACAGCTCCAAACTATGCAAGAACTATTTAGGGAAGAAGCAGTCAGCTGGTATTCTGTCTATAATGGAGTGGCCAGCACAGTCACGGATCTCAACCCTATTGAGCTGTTGTGGGAGCAGCTTGACCGTATGGTAACGTAAGAAGTGCCCATCAAGCCAATCCAACTTGTGGGAGGTGCTTCAGGAAGCATGGAGTGAAATCTTTTCAGATTACCTCAACAAATTGACAACTAGAATGCCAAAGGTCTGCAAGGCTGTAATTGCTGCAAATGGAGGATTCTTTGATGAAAGCAAAGTTTGAAGGACACAATTATTATTTCAATTAAAAATCATTATTTCTAACCTTGTCAATGACTATATTTCCTATTCATTTTGCTATATTTCCTATTCAAACTCATTTCATGTATGTTTTCATGGAAAACAAGGAAATTTCTAAGTGACCCCAAACTTTTGAACGGTAGTGTATATGTATGTGTGATATATATATATATATATATATATATATATATATATATATATATAAATAATAAATCTCACATATCACACAGAGCTCTAATCTATTTGCCATTTTTTAAAAAAAGTCATGTGTAATATCACTGAATAATTTAGAGACTTATTAAAATTCCTAAAATAGTCAAATGTATATTGAACTCATTACCGTAATATATCATCTCATCCTCCGTCACATTTATATCATTACCGCAACAGGTTATTATTTTTAAAATAGAGGTAATGTTTTAAAAACTAATATGACATTGGCAAGGAAAATGTATTATACAAATGATTTCCTCTACATCAATATATGTGTATTTTAATATCCATAATTAAACAAGTAAGTAAAACAAGACATCTGATAAATCTGTCATTTTACGGTAATGAGACAAAAGTGTGGATATTTTTTATATTTATTTAAAAATACATGAATAATTGTTTATGTTTAAGAAAATAACTTGTTATAAGCAATTTTATCACAAAATTGCCAAAGAAATATATAATTCTATGTTTTTAATGTAAAAATGAATTGGTTACGGTAATGAGATTTTGTTTTGCTTAATCCCATAAAATGTTAAAAAAATACGAAAGTATTTGAATTATAAAATGTACTTGCATAATATACTTGAGACTTTGTTCCAAGCGTTTAACATAAATTGTTGGTGGAAAAAGTCTTTTTCATTTTTGCACATGAAAAACACAAACAGACAAGATTTGGTGAGAATCACCCAGAGAAAGACAGTATGCGGTAGTAGAGAAAGAGTGCTTGGCGGTTAAGTGGGCCATAGAATCATTGAAATATTACTTGCTGGGTAGGAAGTTTATATTAGTTACAGACCACACGCCACTCAAATGGATGAAAGAGAACAAAGAGCGAAATGCTAGATTAACGAGGTGGTTTCTAGCATTACAGCCTTACAAGTTTGAGATTGAACATCGCAGTGGGAGTCAGAATGCTAACGTGGATGGTTTATCGAGGGTACATTGTTGGGTTAAGAAGGTCGCTCCAACCGGTAGGTTAGAGCTGGGGAGGAGGATGTGTGATGGGAGTGAAGTTTTTAAGGGATTAAATGCCTACATAGATGGACCAGAAACTACATTTCCCATCGACCACCAAGAAACCAGGCAGTGCATGACGGGGAACGGCGGTGACTTTAAAAGGCTGCTAGGTAGGAGAGAGGAGAGGGAGAGAACAGGTGGTAGTAATATTACGGACAAAATTAAAATAGCAGACGAGAAGGGGACGCTGCACTTGGCTCGAGTCTGCTATATTACAGAGTGGTGAGCATTAAGGATTACAAACAGAATATCAAATGAGAACGGGACGCTGCACTCGGTTCGAGTTTTCAACCTGATAAAGTGCTGAGCAATAAGGATTACAAATAAAATATCAAACAAAACCAGGATGTTCTACTCGGTTTGAAATTACAATTTGTCGAAGAGGTGAGTGTAAGGAGCGCACACGGGATTGATTTCCATAAAGAGAGGAACCCTGTAAGGAAAGATATAATATAGAATTATGAACAGTACTCTGACTGTCTTCACTGTAGTAGTTGTTCATTGTGAAGAACTTCTGTGTGTTTTGTTTATTTAATTTTGGAACTATTAAAGGAACTTAACACTTGCAATTACAGTCTGGATCACATTTGTCTGCACTACAACACAGATACCTTAGCCAGGTCCCAAACTACGTGAACACATTTGTGTCACACTAGTTAATTCCTCAACTTGCACTATAAAGAACTTACCGCTTTGCAGGCAGTGGGGAAGAGTGTGTACAGGCGGAACGAAACATGAGTTGTAAAAACTATTACAATTATTTTGCAACCAGCATACTACTTGTTACTATTTGTATTCCGTGTTTCTTTATTTTGGCCATCGTGCCCTTTTGTTTTGTTTGTCAAGTGTGTTATTATTTAATAAATGGTGAGTGTCATTACATCTCATTCACCCGTAACACTGCCTTGTGTGTGTGTGTTCGCTTCCGGGTCTGACGTCACTCCTGGAGCCAACCTGTCACACTTAGACACAACTTTACAGCTTTTCTCCCTGAAGCATTTCTGCTTTTCATATCAACCAGTCAGTGGAATTGGAGGCCTTCCATCCACCTCCTTTCCAGTCTGACGGGGACAGAAAGTTCCATACGCTCTGTCCAGTTAGGGCACTAGGCTATTATGTTGACCGCACCAAGAATTGGAGGCAATCCGAGCAATTGTTTATTTGCTTCAGGTTCCACGGACAAGCTCTGTCTAAACAGCAGCCGTCGAGGTGGATTGCAGACACGGTCAGGATTGCATAAGCTAACCTGCCCACACCAGAAAAAGTCGCTGGTCACTCCCCAAGAGTGGGCATTATTCCAGGGTGCATCTGTTGCAGACATTTGCAACGCTGCAGTATGGTCCCACAAACTTAACACTCTGGTTTTGGGACCAGAGTGTTAAGAGCAGTGTGAAAGGGGTGTGGGGAATTCACCGACACAGGAGACAGAAGTCTCTTTTGAAACACCACTGGGGTGCACTGATTTATTTTTGCCCACAGAGGGCTCTCTTGACGGTGGCCTGAATATCGACAACGGTAACAGGGTTACCAACACAGGTAAACAGTTCAAGTGCACATGCAAGTGCTGAAAAATAATATTCATTAACAAAAGGCGAAAGCAAAAGAGAAAATAAAACACAGTAATAAAACTACAAACAAAAGGTGCTGCTCCTGGCAGCATTCCGTAGCCACGGCTCCGGTCTTATTTGTGCGTTGCTATTTCCAGGCTATAACTCTCGGGGTTGCCCAGACTTCCCCAACTACTTCTAAATGTCCCACTTGGGTACGTATACATTTATAAAATTATTCGGCACCGGCTGTCTTCCTCAGCCACACTTGCTTGCTCCTTTTTCTGGCTCATAGGTCGAGCGATCCCCCAAGGCCTGCCTCCCAACCACTCAGAGAGAGGGAGAGACAACACACCCTCACCAAACCTCTCCATGTCATTGCCATGATCGAAAGGCAGATCTTACGGGGCTCCTGACCTCCCTCTACAGGATCATGCATGCATCAGATAGCCGGCACAGACCTCACCCTGTTACAGCAGCCACTCATTCTGCTTTTTTTAACATATTTTTATTATTTTCCACTTTAAGGGGTAGTTAGGCATATACCCTTTTTGGACTTCTGGTGTGAAATGATGAGGTAACTCAGTGTAACCTTGCAGCATATACACTGCATGAGGGTTCTCCCTCACTGTACTGTGGACCATACGCCATGGACCCTTATTGGTCCTCAGCTAGAAGTGCTAAAAAGGAAGATAAACTGCCTTTAGCAATCTGCCGGTGCTGCAAGTCCTTCACTTGTATCCCATTAGGTAATGGTTACATTTCAAACTTGAAAGGGAACGTTAGGTTATTATCATAACCCTGGCTCCCTGAAATACAAATGTAACCCATTAATCTTCAAGGTCGCTGCATTCACTCCAACGCAGCAGGCTTGAAGAGAAAATGACGCTAGGCCTTGTGCGTCACTCGTATTTATCTCCTGAGGGTGAAGATGACGTCTGATGCATATGGGGCTCTTAAAGAGCAGCTTTGATATAAGTGCTCAGATAATTCGGGCTATAAGAGATATATCCTATTATGATAAAGTAATCTGTTGAATACAGCATAAGAATTTGCAACTTCTCTAAATCTAATATACCTGATAATTCATGCCTCACTCTTACCACAGACTGAACCGACCGTGCTGAAGTTAGTTACTTATTCCCGATTCGAGACTGAAGTTAGTTACTTATTAGCACAGGGGTTAACTCACATCGATAGCCTGGATGTGCCACCTCAAGTAGGGTATCATTTTAAAGCTTGAGCATTTGTCTTCAAAATAAAATAGATTGCAGAATGTCACAAGTAGGCATTTTATATGATGCAACAGCACCAATTGTATCAAGCAGTTACCTGATATGTGCAAAGCACCACATTTCTATTTCAGGGAACCAGGGTTATGATAATAACCTAACACTCCCTTTCAAGTACGAAATGTAACCATTACTGAATGGGATTTAATACCCATGCCATCGCAAGTGAATGACTTGCAGCACCGGCAGATGTGCTAAAAGGAAGATACACTGCCTTCAACATTCTGGCCGAAAGACCGATTGAGGGTCCTTGGCATATGGTCCACAGGACAGTTAGGGAGGGCCCTCATGCAGTGTACATGCTTCAAGGTTACTCTAAGTAACCTTAGCATTTAAACACCAATTAAGGTGTGTGCTAACTATTCCAGGACATAGAGTAGAACACAATGAAAAGTGTTTTAAAGGGCAGAATGAGTGGCTGCCCGTAACACTTTGGTCCCAAAACCAGGTTATGCTGATCTACGACCTTCAGTCGGTAGAATCTAGTAAAAGTATGAGGCATGGCCCATACTGCAGTGCTGCAAATGTCTGTGACAGATGCGTCCTGGAATAATGCCCAAGAGGTTGCAAGGCCTCTTGTGGAGTGACCAGTGACCTTCCCCGGTGCGGGCAGGTTGGCTAGATCATATGGAATCCTGACAGTGTCTACAATCTACCTCTACCGCTGTTTAGACAGGGCTTGTCAGTGGAACTTAGACCCGAAGCAAATAAACAATTGCTTGGACTGCCACCAAACCTGGGTGCGGTCAACATAATACACCAGTGCCCTAACTGGACAGAACGTATGGAGCTTTCTCTCCCTGTCAAGACTGGAAAGGAGATGGATGGAAGGCCTCCAATTCTACTGTCTGGTTAATATTAAAAGCAGAAATGCTTTTAGGGAGAAAAGCAGGCTTAGTGCAGAGAGTAGCCTTAGTTCTGGCCTTCAGCAAAAAACAAACAGGCTTTCGCAGTTGAAAATGCTTCCATTTTACCTACTCGCTTGGCAGAGGTAATAGCAAGCAGGAAAGCGGTCTTTAAAGACAAGAATTTCAGCTCTGCTGAATGTAGGGGCTCGAATGGTGGTCTCGTAAGTGTGTCCAGCACTACACTGAGCCGCCAACAAGGAACAAGGTCCCTCCTAGGGAGTCTTAACCTCCAAGCACCCTTCAAAAACTCTCCCGCCAGGAAATGAGCTCCTGGGGACATCAAATTAATTAATATGGCAACCCAATATAGCTGCCAGGTAGACCTATAGTAGCGCTCCACATAAGGTTTTGACTGGGAGTAACTACCCTCTAATTTTAACACAGAGAGTAAAATGTATTTTCAGGGGGTAAAATGCAACGTTACCTTGAAGTCATGAGTAATCTCGATAAGTACTGCATCGTCTTTAATGGTATTGTGGTAGGCACTCAAAAATAGTCCATAGTCCATTTTAACTGCAATGTTACTTTGAACTATTGTACAACCCAGGGTGTTTTGGGACTAGTTTGTTACGGCCAGCCACTCACTCTGCCCTTTAACACACTTTTCATTCCTTCATTAAGTCCTGGAGTAGTTTGCTACACTGATCTGATCATGGCAGTGAGCTTCTTTGACAGGGAAGGGATTATAACATAACAAACAAACACGTTGCGGCAATCAAGCCTTCATCAGTGCAAAACATCAGATTCCGCATCCTCAGGCGGGAAAATGTAGTCTTGGGTGTCCAGGTCCCCAGATGCAGCAAGGGACAGTGTCCTCCTGCACTGGCTGTGAGTCAGCCAGTGGTACCTGAACTGTAGAGACTGAGACAATGTGGGGACCTTGCAGTAACTCCGTCAAAAGGGACTGGTTCATAGTTTTGAAAAGCTTCTCCATTTGCCCTACAACCAGGTCAGTACTATCAGAATGCCTGCTACGGCAGCTTCTGTCTTTCTTCCTGGGCGGAGGAGAGGGAGAACATTTCAAGCCAGAGGACGAAGCGGAGGATCTCTGTTCAGCTGTGCCATATATGAGTACAACGCTGACTGGAGTGCTGAGAACTGTTGCACACAAGAATGGAGCACTGGTACCGGTCTTGGTGCCGAACCGAGCCATTGATCCTGGTTCTGGTACCCAACCGGGTCACTGGTACTGATTCTGGTATCAACCAGATGATTAGTACCGACCTCAGTACCGAACAGGTCACAGGTACCAGCCCTGATACCAAAACCTAGTCACTGGTACTGACCTTGTGCCAAGAAAGGTGGTTGGTACCGACTGGTTCCAAACCAGGTCACTGATACCGGCTGTGGTACCGACTGTCCGGCTAGTATCATGAGAAGTGCCGTGCAGGTGAAGACCTGAAAGAGCCACTAGCAACTGCAAGCATGCACTGTTGAACATACCAGGGCTGCAGATCGCCTGCTAACTCGAAAAATCTAGTAGCTTTTGTTGGCAGCAACGCAAAAGCAGACACAGCAACGGCAAAGAATAAATTCCGGTCGAAAAGGCTCCTGCCAAATCAACAGCACAGTGTAGATAAAAAGCCTTTTACACTGGCAGTGTCTCTGTGGCACAAAAAAAGCTGGCTGGAAAAAACAGCTACTGCAGGACATCTGTGTACAGAGGCAAACCTAGTACACGGAGACAGTCTACACGCGTGCTGGATTTCTGAAAGAAAAACAGAAAAGAATTAAAAAATGATATATGGTATATAAATTCTATATATATATATATATATATAATAATTTATATACTATCTATCTGTGTATCTATCTATCTATCTATCTATCTATCTATCTATCTATCTGTGTATCTGTGTGTGTGTGTGTGTGTGTGTGTGTGTGTGTGTGAAAAGGCGCTAGCAATAAATATCGGCTCTTGAACAGCCGAGCAGCAAGTGAGAGTGTGAAGAGGACTGAATCCCGGGGAAGGGGCGGGGAGAGCCGTCTGGTTCACACAGCACCAAGGCCGCGGTGGGACTTAATCAGAACCTAGGCTAAGATAGAATTATATGCTTAATATGAAATGATTTCAGAATTGAAATGAGAGAGAAAAAGTGAAATATAAACTTATCTCCGTAGTTTTGACTGAAAAGTCAAAACTACCCCTTTCAGCTCACCCCTTTCTCAGGCAGGCTGAAAGAAAAAATGGAGCTGATCCCTGTGCGTCTGATGCACACGGGGCTCTTAAAGGAGCAGCTTTGATGTAAGTGCTCAGATAATTCGGGTTATAAGAGTTACTCTTTGTACTTTGTACTTGAAAGGGAGCGTTCCCTGAAATAGAAATCTGGTGCTTTGCATTTATCAGGGAACTGCTTGATAAAATTGGTGCTTGATATAAAATGCCTACTTGTGCCACTCTGCAATCTATTTTAGGTTTCGGAGAAATGCCCAAGCTTTAAAATGATGCCCTACTTCAGGTGGCACAACCAGACTATCTATGTGATGTAACCCTTAGAATGTGAACTAATATTCAATAAAGTGGCAACTATTACTAAGGGCGGGTATTTCATGGCAAAGCCTGTGAATGTCTATTTGTGCCACTCTGAAATCTACTTTATTTTGAAGATAAATTCTGAAGCTTTAAAATAATGCCCTACTTCAGGTGGCACAATCAGGCTATCAATATGAGTGTGATATAGTAGCCAATAAAGTGGCAACTATTTAAGGGGCGGGGGAGGGGTATATTTCATGGAATAGCCTGTGAATGCCTGCTTGTGCCACACTGCAATCTACTTTATGTTGAAGAGAAATGCTCAAGCTTTAAAATTATACCCTACTTGAGGTGGCACATCCAGACTATCTATGTGATTCCCCCCTTAGAATGTGAGCTAATATTCAATAAGTAACTGTGAATAAGTACTAACTTCAGCCTCGAATCGGGAATAAGTAACTAACTTCAGCCCGGTAAATCCATTTTGGGCTAGGATAAATACATATGGGGGACGTAGAGAATCAGCTTTGAAGTAAGTGGCCCAAAGCAATTTTATCCCCGAAATACCCCAGTTACTTATTCAATTTGCGTTACTGGCCAACTTGCAATCTGTGCCATGTTTGCCCACAGTTTTTGTACTAGAATCCGTTTTGAGCCGGGATAAATACATATGGGGGATGTAGAGGGGTTCTCCATCTGTGAGAATCAAATAGGTGGCCCAGAGTGATTTTACGCTTGAAATACACCAGTTACTTATTCGATTGATTTTACATTTGTGGGATACGAAAAAGAAGCTGCAATGCGAATAAGAAGCTGGCCAAAATACTTTTGGTACAAACCATACACATCTACTATGAGAAAAGAGAAAAACTAAACCTCTAGTCTATCAGTAACAAACTTTTGACCTCCCTCTACCATATTTTTGACTTTTTAAACAATGCCATAATAAATAAATAAAATAAATAATACATTAAAATAAAAAAATAAATTAAAATAATTATATTTGTCAACTGCTGTCTAGTATTCACAAAAAAAAAAAGTGCCTGTAAGAACCCCATTTAACTAAACACCTACTTAAACAGTAAAAACTCTATTTTTATTCATTAATATTTATTAGCAGACGCCCTTATACAGGGCAAATTACAATTGTTTCATGATATCACATTATTTTTACATATAATTACCCATTTATATAGTTGTGTTTTAACTGGAGCAATCTAGGTCAAGTACCTTGTTCAAGGGTACAGCCTATTTAAAAGCCGGTAACAAACTGCGCCGGCTGCCTATTGCCCAAAGGCAGCCGGTGAAAAGATTCAGTTTGGCACCCCCTAATCAAAAGGGGGTGCCAACAAAAACCGGCCATTAACTAACCCAGTTTTTTTTTTTTTTTTTTTCGTAAATTAAATGTTCAAAACAAAGGGGAGGGTGGTACAGAGCACGCCACCTAGAGCCCACTGGTCGACAAAAGCCGTCATGTCGCCAGTGGACTCCGCGTCGGCGTGCTCTAACGCCACCCGGGAACGAAGGAGGGCCCTGAACATGGCCCAACAGTCAAAGAGACCCTCCCCGGTGATCTTACGCTTCCTGGTCTTGTAGATGGTAAGTTTGCCAAGAGCCAGGAGCAGATTCACCAGAGGGTCTCTCTTCTTGCTGGAGCCACGAACAGGGTGCCCAAAAATAAAAAGGGTGGGGGAAAAATGCAGCCAGAACTGCAGCAGGAGGTTCTTCAAGAACAAAAAGAACGGCTGCAGCCTGGCGCAAAGGAAGTAAATGTGGAACACCGACTCGGACTGACCGCAGAAAGGGCATGTGGGGTCCGAGTCGGTGAAGTGACGCAGGACCTCTCCTCCCTTTCCAGCCGCTCGATCCGTGAGTCCCTCCGCCTGCTCGCGCCCCTCGTGTACTCCTGACAGAAGATCTTGATCTGCGCTTTCCCCACATCCCACCACTGACGCCACGTGGGGAAGCGAGATCGTCGGCCGTGCCAGACCGTCCAAAAGTCCCGGAAAGAATGCTCAAAGCGCTCGTCCTCCAACAAGGCGTTGTTAAAGTGCCAGTAGGCGGAGGCGTGCCCGACTGGCACCAGGGCCACTGCCACGGCCACCAGGTTGTGGTCCGTGAACGGCGCCGGCCTTATGTCGGAGGAGCGAACACAGTGAGCGTGGCTCCTGGTGACGTAGAACCTGTCGATCTGGGACTGAGACACCCGCCCCTCCCTCACCCTGGTGAAGGTGAAGGCGGGGACGTCTGGGTGATGCCAATGCCAGATGTCGACCAGAGAGAGCCGAGCGGTCAGCTCTCTCAGTGCTGCCGACGAGAGAGGGTAGTGTTCTTGCCCCCCCACCCTGTCCGCGGCCTCGAGGGTGCAGTTGAAATCACCCCCGAGGACCACGCACTCGTCGGCGCTGATGTTGTTCATATAGGTCGACATCCGGCGAAAGAACTGGACCCTCGCCGGACCCGTGGACGGCGCTGCACACGCTCACCAGGTGAACGATACTGTCGCCGCCCCGGATCCGTGGTGTAACAGACGGCCCGGCACGACGCCTACCACATCGAGTACCGTGGGAAGAAAGGACCCGAGAAGAGCGCCGCCACCCCACAAGAGGTGCCGGTGAGATGGCTGAACGACACTCTCCCCCACTCCAGAAGCCAGTTGGCTTCCGCCTCTGGGTCGTGTGGGTTTCCTGCAGGAAGCACACAGAGTAACCCCTTTTTCAGGTAGGAGATTACCTGGGCCCTGCGGAAAGGGTCCCTACACCCGTTGACGTTCACAGTACCGATGTGATACATGATCTTCTGTCAGGAGTTGTCGGCGACTCTCACGGGAGATCCTGAGTTCTCCCGAAGCTCACCAACTGGTCGTGTAACTTGCGGGCCCGAATGTGCACGTTCGAGCCCGAAGTTTTATTGGCGTGGCTGGCCCTGAGGAAGGACCTCACAGACTGTAAGATCCTCTGGAAGTCCCCACATTTGTCCAGGGCCAGCATTACCTTGTCCCTGCGGTGGACAGTGGCCTCCAAGAATTCGTGGAGCTCCACCACAGGGATGTCTGGGAGAGAGACGGACGGAACCTCCGAGCCCACGCTGCCCGTGGACTCGGTATCCTCCTCCCTCTCCTCAGCTCTCCATCGCCTCGCGATGGTAAAGCACAACGCACTCCCGCTGGTGGGTGAGCTGCTTCGCCTTATCTTGAGCTTCACCGGTCCTCCCTGCACCCCACCCCAGGGACGCGGCGGGAGAGACCGGCGGAGGGACCTCGGGGACCGCCTGCACCCTGGACTTTGGGGTGCAGACGGGCGCCGGGCGACACCGCCGAGCCAGATGGCTTGGTCCCCGCCTGGGTCCCTCCTTGAGGTCCGAGGCACGGTCTCAGGCCCGCCCTTCTTTCCTCGAAGGAAGGGGATCCACCCTCTCGGGTCCTTCCTCCTCCCTAGAGAAAGGGGATACACCCTTCGGGTCCTTCCACTCCTCCGCATCAGTCACCGGTTGTTCTTTGGGGCTCCTCCCGAGCCCCTCGGTGACTGGAACCGACCCTCGACGCTGGGTCGGGATCGGTCACTGGCCCTGCACTTCGGGAGGGGATCTACCTCGAGGGCACCACCTTCTGCCCTCTCTGGTTCTTCCCTCCCTTTGCGCCCGGAGACCATTGTAGGCGCTGGCTCCGCAGAGCCCACGCTCTGCCTCAGGGGTGTTTCTCGTCCCTCCGCTGCAGCACGAGGGCCGGAACCCCGTCGCCGCAAGAGAGGGAAGCCTGAGGCAGCTCTTTTCTGGGTGGGGGCTCTTCTCCCCTCCGCCCCTCAGCCAGGGTCGCCTGCATGGGCTCCGCGTTGTCCGCGGAGCCCACGCCTGCCTCGGGGGCCGAGCCCGCCTCCTCCCCGGACACGGGAGCCCGAGGCAGCTCTTTTTCTGGGAGGGGCAGTTCTTCCTCCCCCTCTGGCCCCTCAGCTGGGGTCGCCTGCATGGGCTCCGCTTTATCCGCGGAGCCCGCTTCTGCCTCGGGAGCTGTTTCCGCCGCCCCCTCCTCAGCAACACAGGTTTCAGGACCCGTGTCGCTGTCGGAGGAAGGCGGTGCCCGAGGCAGCTGCTCTTTCAGGGGCCCCTCCTGCGCCCCCTCGGCGACCTCCCCTGCGGCCGGCCCCTCGAAGGTAGAGTCGGGGCCGGCTTCCGAGGTCTGTTTAGTGACGGGGAGGGCATCTACCCGAAGGGCTCCCTCTGCCCTCTCGGGTTCCTCCCTCCCCATTTGCCTCTCGGCGGGGCCTCTTCCATGGGCTCCGCTTCTTCTGCGGAGCCCCGGACCGCCTCGGGATGGATCCTTCTCCCCTCTGTGGCATTACGAGGGCCGGAGCCCTCGCTGCCGGTAGAGGGGACGCCGAGGCAGTCGCTTTGGTTTTGGGGCCTTCTTCGCCTCGGGACCCTCACCAAGAGGCCGGGACGGTGCACTTGCGCACACGCGGAAGGCGCGCTGCCTTCCTCTTCCCCTGATGCTGCCGGAGGCTGCCCCTGCCCTGTCACGGCGACGGGAGCTCGCCTCCGCAGCGGTTCTCTCCTCACCCTCTGTGGGGATGAGGTGTTTGGTTTTGCGGGCGGCTTTGCCGCCTGCCTCGCTGGGGTGCCGCCGAGGGAGTCCCTTTTCAGGGACTCCCCTGACCCGCCGCCAGATGGTGCGGCGGCGGGCTTCGCCGCCTCTGCTTGGCCTCCCGGTGGACCTGGCCGCCTTCTTTTGCGGCGGGCGACCACGGTCCACTCGGGCGCCTTCTCCCCGGCGCTCAGGAGGCGCTGAGGGTCCGCCACCTCGGGGCCTTCTCCCTTTCCCCACCGGATGTTACTGGGAGGGGGCAGGTGCTTTTTGCCCCCTCTGCGGGCCTCTTTGAGGGCCCCGGGGCGAGGTGGACTCGGAGGGGCGCGGTGCTGGCGCTGGTGGCTTTGCGCCTGCTGGAGCTTGGGGCACCTCCTTTCTGGTGCCCCAGCTCTCTGCAGTGGTAGCACCGCACCTCCTCCGAGGAATAAAAATGACGTAGTTGGTCCCCTCGAAGGGGACCACAAAACTACCTCCGCCACTTCCCGACCCGCCAGGTGGATGGTCACCTGGCGCGGAAAGATAGAACGTGGCGGAGGGGCTGGTCTTTGCAGCCCAGGGGATGGGGTGGATGGATGTTTTAATCTCCCCAGGGCCTGCAAGATGGGGCCTGAGCAGGTCGCCCTTCAAGAAAGGTGGGACGCTTGACAGGACGACCCTGCTGCCCAACCCTCCAAGGGTTCTACGGGATGAAATCCCCGACCGCGAGACCCTCTCGATAGCTGTTGCGGCGGCCTCAGATTTTAGAAAGAAGACGGCCTTGCCGCACATCTTGAGGCCGCCACGATGGTCGATGGCCCCACCACCTTGGCCATGGCCTTAACAAAGCCCTCGATCGAGAGGGAGTCCTTCAGGAGGCACCTGACCCCGTGCCTCCTGGTAATGTTTTTAAAGGGGCTGCAGCCTCCCTGCAGCCACCTGTGCCCACTTCTTGGGGCTTGTGGAGCTTGCCCACTCATTTTATTTATTTATTTATTTATTTATTTATTTAATTATAAACAAAAAATAATTCAAAAATAAACAAACACAAATTGCAACACCCCTGCACTCCAATAGTGTAGGAGCACACAGAACACAAAGTGTTTTTATAAATTTAATAAAACAAAAAGTTGCCTAGTTTATTAATTAATAAAAATAAAACAAACACTGCACTCACACAGTGCGCCTGCCTGCCCTTCCCCACTCTGCACACAGCCTATTTAAAAGCCTAGTGGTTGACTACACCGACTGCCCAGTGGCAGCCGGTGCACCGTCGCCCAAAGGCGGCCGGAGAAAAATTAATTTAGCACCCCTAAAATAGGGGTGCCAACAAAAACTAGGCCTTAATTAATTAAAGAAAAACCAGAAAAAAAGGACTGTAAATTAAATAATCAAAATGAAAGGGGAGGTGGTACAGAGCACGCCTCCAGAGCCCACTGGTCGACAAACGATGACATGTCGCCAGCGGACTCCGCGGGCGTGCTCTAAATTAACCCTTGATCGGACAAGGGCTCCTGAACATGGCCCCACAGTCAAAGAGACCCTCCCCGATCATCTTACGCTTCCTGGTCTTGTAAATGGCCAGTTTACCAAGAGCCAGGAGCAGATTCACGAGGAGGTCCCTCTTCCTGCTGGAGCCACGAACAGGGTGCCCGAAAATGAGGAGGGTGGGTGAAAATGCAGCCAGAACTGCAGCAGAAGGTTTTTCAATAAAGAAAAACGGCTGCAGCCTGGCGCAAAGAAAATAATGTGATTTACCGACTCGACTGACCGCAGAAAGGGCATGCGGCGCCCGAAGTCGGTAAAGTGACGCAGGATCTCTCCTGACGCGAAGCGCCTGCAGGACCCTCCACCCCAAGTCCCCGCCCCTGGAGACCAGCGGGAGTACAGGGCCTCCCACTGGGGACTCTCGCCCCGGTGGTCGGAGGGTCTCCCGCCAAGCGGTGTCTCGGGCGGGAGACGAGGGCGGGAAGTGGAGGGTGTGGAGCGCCATCACAGACAGGGTCCTCCTCGACGCGGATCGGAGGGGGGTCGAGGAGAACTGCGAGATCCTGCTCAGGTTGTTCTCGAGGGGAGGCCGAGGGGGCTCGGGCCTTGGGTTCTATCAGCAGGACCGAGAGCTGGGGTAGGGGGTAGATGGCTCCCCGGTCCTGAGAACTCCTCGAGATACCTGACAGAGTCTGGGTGCAACGCTGCTTTGCACTCCCGATCACTCGGCCGGCCGCCCTGACGGTCCCCGAGCCGCCTCTGGCGACGAGCCACTCGGCGCCAGCCACTCCGACCGCCGCGATCCAGGAGATCCCAGACTCTGGTCACCTTGGCCGAGATCAGCCGCCGCACCGAGGGGACTCCAACGCCTGCGCACTCCAGGTGGGGGTTGTGCAGCAGGGGCTCCAGCAGGAGTCCTTCGCCTCGGTCGGAACGGCGCCTCGCCGACAGAAAACATGCTCCGGTCCTGAGCAGGTCCTGGTAGAAGACCGCAGCTCGGGAGACGGATTCCCGGAGGTCGATCCAGAAGAGCTGCCGGTCGTAGCCCAGGTCGTGCAGCTGGCGCAAAGGAGGGACGCCAGCTGCACCACTGCGGGCCGGGTCTGCGACAGGAATCTCTGCAGGGTCTGGAGGCGGAAGGTGTGCACCTGGCTCCTGATGCACACCAACCCTGCCCTCCCTCGCCAGAGGGAGGCTCAGAACCGCCGCAGAGACCCAGTGCTTTCCGCCCAGAAGAAGTCCGCCAGCTTCCTCTGGACCCTGGCCACAAACTCAGGGGCGGGCTCAGACGGTGAGTCGATGCCAAAGCATCGACGCCACCAGTTGGTTAATCACTAAAGCCCGCCCCTGAAGGAAAGCAGTTTCAGCAGACCCGACCACGACCTCAGCCTAGCAGCCACTTTGTCCTCCAACTCCACTCCAGTTGGCTGCGACCGAGGTCTCCGCGGGCTCAGGTGGACTCCCAGATATTTAAAGCTGTCCGCGCCCACTGGAACTGCTGGAGCGCGACAGGGAGGGAGTCCACCCGCCAGGGACCCACCAGTAACCCGGAGCATTTGTCCCAGTTGATCCTGGCAGAGGAAGCGGCAGAGTAGACGCCTGGCAGCTCCGCATCCTCTCCAGGTCAACCGGGTCGGAGGCCACCAGGAGCACGCCGTCGGGCGTAGGCCGACAGGACCACCTCGTGTCCGGGCGCCGAGCGCCAACCCCGTGAGCCTCCCGCCAAGGAGGCAGAGGAAGGGCTCGATGCACAGCGCGCACAGTTGTCCGGACAGAGGGCAGCCCTGACGCATTCTCTCCTGAACGCGAGGGCGCGGTCAGGGACCAATTAACCTTCACAAGGCACTCGGCAGAGGCGCATAGCGCCCGAACAGGCCGACGGCGCGCCCGAATCCAACGCCGCAGGGTTCCGAAGAGATACTCGTGATCCACCCGGTCAACGCCTTCTCCTGATCCAGGGAGAGGAAGGCGACCGACCGACCGGTCCTCCTGCAGTAGTAGGAGGTCCCAACCAGGGCGATGTTGTCAAAAATCGTCCGTTCGGGACCGTAGGACTGGTCGGGTGGATCACGCCTGCCAGCACGGACTTGAGCTCAGGGAGGCGGCCTTGGCCACGATTTTATAGTCCGTGCACAGCAGCGAGACCGGGCGCCAGTTCTTAGGGCAGCGGAGATCCCCTTTCTGGGCAGGAGCGTGATAATCGCCCGCCTCATCGAAAGGGGCATCTCCCCGTCTCAGAGGCTTCCGCCAGGACCCGCGCAAGGCGGGCCCCAGCAAGTCCCAAAACTTTTGAAGAACTCCACGGTCAGCCCGCCGATGCCCGGCGATTTGTTATAAGGCATCTGACTGAGGGCGCCGGAGAGCTCGCCAGGGTCAGCTGGCCTCGAACTCGCCCCGACGCCTCGCCGACCGTGGGAAGCCCGCCCCACAGAACCCTGCACGCTGCCGGAGTCGACGGGATCCGGAGAGAAGAGGGCAGAGTAGAAGGCCCTGGCCCTCTCGCTCACGCCTCGGATCCGCCAGAAGGGAGCCGCCGTCCGCCAGGAGGCAGGTGATGTTTTACGGTCCCCTTCTTTTCTCCAACGCCAGAAGAAGTGTGTGCCGCGTCCATCTCCCGGCGAACTGGACCCGCTGAAGACGTAGGCCCCCGGACCGCTGGAGCTGCAGGTCCCGCAGGGTGCACTTCTTCTCCTCGCACGCTTCTGCTCGAAGTTGGTCCTCGCGAGCCAGGCGGCTCTCCAGATCGAGCAGCTCCTTTCCAGCCGCCGATCCGCGAGTCCTCCGCCTGCTCGCGCCTCGTGTACTCCTGACAGAGGATCTTGATCTGCGCTTTCCCCACGCCCCACCACTGACGCCAGGTGGGGAAGCGAGATCGCCGCCGTGCCAGACCGCCCAGAAGTCCCGAAAGACCGCCAAAGCGCCGCCCTCCAACAGGTTGTTGTTGAAGTGCCAGTAGGCAGCGGTGTGCCTAGCTGGCACCACGGTCACCGCCACGCCACCAGGTTGTGGTCCGTGAACGGCGCCGCCTGATGTCGGAGGCGCGAACGCAGTGAGCGTGGTTCCGCGACACGAGAACCTGTCGATCCGGGACTGAGACACCCGCCTCCCTCACCCTGGTGAAGGTGAAGGCCGAGGCGTCCGGTGTTGCCACCGCCAGATGTCGACCAGAGAGAGCCGAGCGATCAGCTCTCTCAGGGCGGCCGACGAGAGCGGTAGGGCTCGCGCCCACCCGTCCGCGGCCTCGAGGGTGCAGTTGAAATCCCCCGAGGACCACGAGCTCGCCGGGCGCCGACGGTGTTCAGGTGGGCCGACATCCGGCGGAAAACTGGACCTCGCCGACCCGCGGACGGCGCTGCACACGCTCACCAGGTGAACGATACTGTCGCCGCCCCGATCCGTGGTGTAACAGACGGCCCGGCACGACGCCTACCACATCGAAGTACCGTGGGAACGGCGACCCGAGAAGAGCCGCCGCCACCCCACAAGATGACTCGGTGAGGTGGCTGAACGACACTCTCCCCCACTCCAGCAGCCAGTTGGCCTCGCCTGCGGAGTGGAGTGGGTTTCCTGCAGGAAGCACACAGAGTAACCCCTTTTTCAGGAAGGAGATTACCTGGGCCCCGCGGAAATGGTCCTTACACCCGCTGACGCTCACGGTCCCGGCGCGATACATGATCCTCTGTCAGGTGTAGTTGGCGACACTCACGGGAGATCCTGAGATCTCCCGGTTCACCAACTGGTCGTGAAGCTGGGCACGAATGTGCACGCCGCGTCTCAAGTCTTGCTGGCGTGGCTGGCCCTGAGGAAGGATCTCACAGAGTTTAAGATCCTCTGAAATCCCTCCATTTGTCCAGGGCCAGCTGGACCTTGTCCCTGCGGTGGATGGTGGCCTCCAAGAACTCCAGGAGCTCCGCCAGAGGGATGTCCGGAGAAGGGGCGGACAGACTCTCCGAGCCCACGCTGCAAGCAGACTCTGAGTCCTCCTCCTCTCCTCCGTTCTCCACCGCCTGGTGGAGAAGCACAACGCACTCACGCTGGTGGGTGAGCTGCTATGCCTTATCTTGATTTTCACCGACTTCTCCCAGCCCCCAGGGACGCGGGCGGGAGAGATCGGCGGAGGGACCCTGAGGGGACCGCCTGCACCCTGGACTTTGGGGTGCAGACGGACGCCGACGCACACCGCCGAGCCAGATGGTCTGGTCCCCGCCTGGGTCCTCTTTGAGGTCCGAGGCACGGTCTCAGGCCCGCCCTTCTTTCCTCGAAGGAAGGGGATCCACCCTCTCGGTCCTTCCTCCCTCCCTAGAGAAAGGGGATACACCCTTCGGGTCCTTCCTCCCTCCGCATCAGTCACCGGGTTGTTCTTCTCGGCGGCTCCTCCCGGCCCTCGGCTGACTGGAACCGAGCCCTCGACGCTGGGTCCCGGGACTCGGTGACTGACTGGCCCCGTTGCACTTCGGGAGGGGATCCACCTCGAGGGCACCACCTTCTGCCCTCTCTGGTTCTTCCCTCCCTCTGCGCCCGGAGGCCATTGTAGGCGCTGGCTCCGCAGAGCCCACGCCTGCCTCAGGGGTGTTATCTCATCCCTCCGCTGCAGCACGAGGGCCGGAACCCCGCCGCCGCAAGAGAGGGAAGCCTGAGGCAGCTCTTTTTCTGGGTGGGGGCTCTTCTCCCTCCGCCCCTCGGCCGGGTCGCCTGCATGGGCTCCGCTGTCCGCGGAGCCCACGCCAGCCTCGGGGCCGAGTCCGCCTCCTCCCGGAGACGGGAGCCAGAGGCAGCTCTTTTCTGGGAGGGGCTGTTCTTCCTCCCTCCGCCCCTCGGCGGGGTCGCCTGCATGGGCTCCGCTTATCCGCGGAGCCCGCTTCTGCCTCGGGAGTTGGTTCCGCCGCCTCCTCGGCAACACAGGTTTCAGGACCCGTGTCGCTGTCGGAGGAAGGCGGTGCCCGAGGCAGGTGCTCTTCGGGGCCCCTCCTGCGCCCTCGGCGACCTCTCTGCGGCCGCCCCTCGATGGTAGAGTCGGGCCGGCTTCCGAGGTCTCTTTATTGACGGGAGGGGATCTACCCGAAGGGCTCCTCCTCTGCCCTCTCGGGTTCCTCCCTCCCCATTTGCCTCTCGGCGGGGCTCTTCCATGGGCTCCGCTTCTTGCGGAGCCCCGGACCGCCTCGGGATGGATCCTTCACCCCTCTGTGGCATTACGAGGGCCGGAGCCCTCGCTGCCGGTAGAGGGGACGCCGAGGCGTCGCTTTGGTTTTGGGGGCCTTCTTCGCCCCGGGACCCTCACCAAGAGGCCGGGACGGTGCACTTGCGTGCACACGGGAAGGCGCGCTGCCTTCCTCTTCCCCTGATGCTGCCGGAGGTGCCCCTGCCCTGTCACGGCGACGGGAGCTCGCCCCGCAGCGCTCTCTCCTCACCCTCTGTGGGGATGAGGTGTTTGTTTTGCGGGCGGCTTTGCCGCCTGCCTCGCTGGGGTGCCGCCGAGGGAGTCCCTTTTCAGGGCCTCCCCTGACCCGCCGCCAGATGGTGGGCGGCGGGCTTCGCCGCCTCTGCTCGGCCTCCCCGTGGACCTGGCCGCCTTCTTTTGTGGCGGGCGACCACGGTCCACTCGGGCGGCCTTCTCCCCGGGCGCTTGGAGGCGCTGAGGGTCCGCCACCTCGGGGTCTTCTCCCTTTCCCCGGATGTTATTGGAAGAGACCCTCTCAATCAGCCTTTAACAAAGCCCCTCGATTGAGAGGAGTCCTTCAGGAGGCACCTGACCCGTGCCTCCTGGTAATATTTTGAAGGGGCTGCAGCCTCCCCTGCAGCCACCTTTGCCCATTTCTTGGGGGCTTGTGGATCTTGCCCACTCATTATTTATTTTATATTTATTTATTTATTTATTTGAAAACAAACAAACAATAATTCAAAATAAAACAAACACACATTGCACACCCCTGCACTCCAATAGTGCAGGGGCACACAGAACACAAAGGTTTTTTTTTTTTTTTTTTTAAAACAAAACAGAAATGAGTTTATTATTTTTTAATAATAAAAAATGAAAAATAACCACCCCTGCACTCCAATAGTGCAGGAGTAGTGAAATTAAAAATAAAACAAAGAAACAAAAATTATTTATTTATTTTTAAAACAAACAAAATAAAAATAAAACAATCAAAAACACAGAGGTTTTTTTTTTTTTCCCTAAACAAACGTATTTATTTATTTTTTAAAAAATAAACAAATACAAATTGACACACCCCTGCACTCCAATAGTGCAGGGGTAAAAGAAAAAATCAAAAATAAATCAAAGTTTAAAACTAAAGAATCGTTTTAAACTTTAAAGAAAAAAACAAACAAAGGGCAAACAAAGGAGCACACGGCCTGTGCTCCCTGCCTCGTTCTTCCCCACTCTGCACACAGCAGAGATGGGGATTTTAAACAAAACGATTTTTAAATAAAAACTAAAAATAGTTTTATAAATGAAAATAAGATCAATAAAAGACAAAAATTAAACCTTTAAGGTAAAATTAAAAAGTTTAATAAAAGAGTGTTTTAAAAAAGAAGGAAAAATTAAATTAAAGAAGAATCTCACCTGCACTTGCTTATGCAGGCAAGTGCAGGGAGAGAAAAAGGAAAAACTAAAAAGGTGTTTTATTTCAAAATAAAAACAACTAAATCAAAATGTTTTTAACAAAAAAGTAAACACACCTTTACTGAGAGTGCAACTTTTAATGAGCATGAGTGGAAAGCTCCCATTCACAGAGTTAATTCATTTAACAAAAAACATTGACACTGACAGTGAGCGTTCGTTTCAGTCAGTGCAAGGGATGGGTGTGATCGTCAGCACAGACCTGCGGGGAAAGCCAGGGTGAAACCGCTGAATGCTGAATGACATACTGCTGACATTCGAAAACCTGCATACACGCCAATTAATATGTTTCTCAATAACTTCACTTGCTTACTCTAACAATAAGCAAATCATTTCCTTTCGCGCTAATGCAAAACATGAGTAAAAACAACTGAACACTATGCTAACATCAGTACACACTAAATAAATTAACCCGCAACAGAAGAAGATGACAACTTACTCGGTAAGTACAGTGTAACATTTTTAGTAGTTAAATATGTGTGGGTAAACAAGGGAAAGTTGTCTACAGTTGAACTTTTAGCCCTGTGGTCTACTTTGTAGCTGTCGTACAGGGTATTTTAGAAAAAAAAAAATTCACATTACGTTATTAAAGTTTAAAAAATGACTTAACTATTTTAACAATATTGTTGTGGATAAACACGGACACGTTGTATACAGTTGAACTCTGAACACTGGTCTACTTTGTAGCTGCCGTACAGGGTATTTTGGAGAAAAAAATGGTCATGTTACGTTATTAAAGTTTTAAAAATGAGATTTTTAACGAGTTGATACATTATACATTTGCGTTCAATCATAATAGAGTCCCACATGTAATATGCGTTTGAGCTTATACAGCTGGGTCGAAAAGTTCATACTATATAATGTATAGCATCATTACATTATCGGTGTCAGTTGCCTAGAAATATAAAAAGTATAAGAAAGAAAGTTCCGGCTGGTTTAGATAGATTTTATGTGAGCGGAAGTATGTGGTGTGGGGAGTGAGATAGATCAACTTACAACTTAGAAGGCTTCCTGTTTTCTTTTTGATATTTCACAGAAGAGCAGTTTGATGTGGATGGCCAGACTGCATTGTCACGTAGTTTCATTTTGTCATATGCTTAATTGGGGATGTGACATGCGTTTTCTATATCTGGCACCTGTTAAGTGTTACATGACTTAGGGGAAACAGCAAGAGTCTTATCTTTTGAGTTATTATTTAGTTGATCACCAGATAAAGAAATGTGCTTGCCAGGTGTACCCAGAGTGCAGGCAGTGCCTTGGAAAATGCATTTTGAAAACACTGAGAACATTGGATTGCATAAATAACTGACATGTCAATACAGCTTGAACTCAAACATGTCACCCTAGGGTGACCTTAAATAGTATGCTGAGGAACTCCTCAGTCTTTCACCTCTGTATGCCTGAGTTTGATTACAACTGAAATTACTGAAGATTAGTGGCCTCAAACTTACATACATTCACACCACAAAACAACCACATCATTTTGCACAATTCTGGACAAACTGAATGTCAGAAGTTGATTAGGTCAGGATTTTTGTCTTTCTCTATCATTAATGAGACCATTCTGCTCTAGTTTACCCCTGGTTCTTATTTCCTGTTTTGGCTGATTTGCGTTTGCTTTCTCTTCAGCTAAGCTCGTTCTGCAAAACATTTAGGCTGTGTTATTTTTGGTTGAGGCTATTGTGGCTTTCCACACTCCGTCCAGCTTCAACAATATGTGTCTAAAACATAATCTTGAAACATAATGTGAACTGCAGGAGATCATAGTCACTATTGTGTGTATTGATTCTCAATGTACTTCTGTGTTTCACTACGATAAATTGCTTTTTTTTTCTTGGTTTGACCACTCTCTTTTCTAAATTCCACTTCCATAGGTAGTAGGAGTTCAACATGAAACTATTGTTTGCTAGACACATTTTATGTGAGGTTTATTAAAAGTAGAAGAGAGGGGGAATCACACAAATTAATAATCTGGCTCCTGGAAATGTTATTTTGCTTCTGCAGTGGAGGGAACTGGGGCAACTTGTTGTTCGCATATAATACAGTATTTGAAAGGGCCTTTCTAGACCTTTGGATCAATAATCAATTACATTCTTTAGTTCTTTGTACTCATCTACTACTGTATTGGAAACCGATTGAGAAAATCATAAAAAAACGTAATAACTAGACACAGTTTGAAAAAGAAAATATTACCTCAATACTGTACCAGGTGGTGAGTCATCCTACAGTATGTGGGCTGCTGAATACACATGTCCTTAATTGTTAAAAGCGGTAAAATAGGCTAATACTGGGTCACATATCCAAAAATAGTCAGTAGTGCTCCAGTATCTGCACCTGTTGTCTTGTTTAATACCAATATTTAAAAGACGGGTTAAATGACGGGTATTTTACTGCCTCTTTTTTATTAGACGTAATGTGAATCCTCCATTAGAATAATTTAATTACTATGGTATTTACCCAGATAAAAAAGCATGGTAGGTTTATGATTTATTCAGTGATTCAGGGAACCAGACTCACAGGAGGGTCATTTCCATTTTTTTTTTTGTTTTACTGAAAAGAGAAACTGAACTTGTTTAATACACATTTTACCTTTTCAGGCCAGGTAGTTTGACAATAAAGATTGTATTTTAAAAGTACCCATGTAAGATTGCAAATATGGACTTACTTGGAGATTCTAGTGGGCAAACACAGAAACGTATTGCAGTAGAACATACTGAGCTTGCAGAGGAAAAACTGAAGAGAAAAGAGAACTGTAACATCAGTCCAACTGTTTTTGAACTGCATAGTTGTTTCCTGAGTAACTCATACTAGCTGATACAGAGATGCACTCAAGCATGAAATGTTATTGAGGCTTCAGTGCAGGTTTTTTTTTTTATCATGTGCATCTGTATTCTTGCCACCCGTCCTGATTTTGCCTGGATAGACCAAAAATGTAACATTTGCAGTTGCTATGCCACTTTTAGCTGTAGTTTCCAGTAAAGTCAGCCATTTAATTATCAGGAAGTGGTTGCCCCAAAACCTACACCCATATAAAATAGTTGTAAAATAGCACATACAAATTGGGAGTTACAATTCTCCTCAACTTTTTAATTTGAATTTCATGGTATACTAACTTAAGTTTTTTTTTTTAGCTTTCATTTAGAGCATACAATTATTAAAATTACAATATTTATAATAACTTTGAGGCACGCAATTAATAATGTCCAATGATGTGTTTAGTTTGCAGGTGTACTTTATGTGGTGTCCTCCTCCTAATGACTTGATTAATATAGATTCATTATGGTTTACAGAGGTGTCAAATGCTGGTCCTTGATACAGCATTTCCAGTACTTTAAATGTGTCTTTATATATCTTACCATTTTAGGGCATACTGTAAATTTCAACTGCCTACCATCTGCAACATGCATGTTTTTTTGGTAAATAACAAACTTTAGAGGCCTTGTCCAATCTTCCTTAATCCTGTACTGGAAACACGTGCCACAACTGTCAATGAAGAGCTGGGCCACTTGATAGATTTGATGGGGTAAGCCTGGGGAATCACATATCCACTTGATAGATTTGATGGGGTAAGGCTGGAGAATCACATATCCACTTGATAGATTTGATGGGGTAAGCCTGGGGAATCACATATCCACTTGATAGATTTGATGGGGTAAGGCTGGAGAATCACATATCCACTTGATAGATTTGATGGGGTAAGGCTGGAGAATCACATAACCACTTGATAGATTTGATGGGGTAAGGCTGGAGAATCACATATCCACTTGATAGATTTGATGGGGTAAGGCTGGAGAATCACATATCCACTTGATAGATTTGATGGGGTAAGGCTGGAGAATCACTTATCCACTTGATAGATTTGATGGGGTACGCTGGAGAATCACATATCCACTTGATAGATTTGATGGGGTAAGGCTGGAGAATCACATATCCACTTGATAGATTTGATGGGGTAAGGCTGGAGAATCACATATCCACTTGATAGATTTGATGGGGTAAGGCTGGAGAATCACTTATCCACTTGATAGATTTACCCAATCCCTGCCAAACTTAAATTCAAAATAATCATCCTTTATTTACACACAACACACAAACTACATGGGTAGGTCTTCCGCCCTGCCACAAGCAGACACACACAAAATGGCTGTTCGTGCGAGACGAGAAGATCCCAAAAAAACACAAAAAAAGCTTAAAATAAATTATACACTAGTCGTTTTTTTCATGGTCAAGCACGCGCACAAACTGAAGGACTAGCCTTGAAAAGGCTAAAATCCCCAAGTTGCCCAATAGCAACTCAATTTTAAAAAAAAGTATATTTTAATATATTTTTAAAAAGTTGTTAGGAAATCCCTTTTTCAAAATAAAAGTAATATATCTCTGAAAAGAGCTGTATCTTAGTTTGTACAGATATAATCAGACTTTAAAGAAATGAAATACATTTTGACTTAAATGTGAAATATAGCTGTGACTGGGCGGTGACGTCAGGCAGAAGCAGGAAGGTAAACACACACCAGGCAAGTACTGCAGTTAAAGTAAATGACGCGGTGCGTCTTTTTATTTTTAAATAACAAAAATAAAATAAATATTTAAACAAAAACAAACTGTGCTCACAGAGCAAAATAAAAGGTTCAAACAGAAACAAATCTTGAACACCAAATAATAAATAATACAACACAGGTCAGGCTGGGCAGATTGCCTTCACTGATCCTGTATCTTTTTAACTCCTTTTTAACTCGTTTTTCTCTCCTTGCTCTCTCCACTCTCGCTCCTCATACATTCACCACGAGTGTCGAGAGCTGCAGGCTTTTATATTCAGGTGACCATCTCCCGATTTAGCAACAAAATTAATCACTTAATTAAATTCGGGAGATGGCCACCTTCTGCACGAGTTTATTAATTTACTGTGGATGGGGCTACCCATCCACGCTACTAAACAAAACAAAATCATTTCGCTGTCCTAAATACATAAACAAAACAATAACAAAACCTGCGGCGCCTCGCTGTCATAAGTATAATAAATAAACCATAATACTACTAATAATAATAATAAAATACAAAATAACATGGGGACAGAGGGGGAAAACCCCGTTCTAAAAATAAATAAACAAAACAATGTACAGGGCACCTCGCCCTGTTACATATCCCTCCCCCCTCAGTCTCAAAGTCCTGGAAGAGGGGGAAGCACAATGTCCATGGGGGTGGCCATGGTGGGAGGTCCGGCACCCCCCAATTTTTCGTGGCTGGCAGCTCCCTCTTCGGGGCTCCGCCCACAGCTATCCTGCCTGAGAAAGTGCGGCTGGGGAGCTGGTCTCCTGACCTCCCCTTCTTTATGGCTGGCAGTTCCCCTCCGTGGGGCTCCGGCCAGCCAATTTCCGGCAGCGAAACTGCTGCGGGGGAGCTGGTCTCCTGACCTCCCCCTCCTCTTCATGGCTGACAGCTCCCCTCCGTGGGGCTCTGGCCACAGTGTTTCCTGCCACGAAAATGCGGCTGGGGAGCTGGTCTCCTGACCTCCCCCTTTCTTCATGGCCGGCAGCTCCCCTTCATGGGGCTCCGGCCTGGTCTCGCGACCCAGGCGACGGCAGCAGCCGCGGACCCTCGGGAGGCGACGGCAGCAGCCGCGGACCCTCGGGAGGCGACGGCAGCAGCAGCGGACCCTCGGGAGGCGACGGCAGCAGCAGCGGACCCTTCTGCCTGCGTCCAGGAGGCGCTGCAATCCCACGCAGGACACCACGTGTGGCAGGGTGACTGGGCGGTGACGTCACGGCAGAAGCAGAATGGTAAACAGACTGACACCAGGTACTGCAGTTTTCAAATGAAAGAATCAGCTGGCTGCCGTTTTATTTTAATACAAAAATAAATAAAAGTTTTAAACAAAAACAAACTGTGCTCACAGAGCAAAATAAAAGGTTCAAACAGAAACAAATCTTGAACACCAAATAATAAATAATACAACACAGGTCAGGCTGGGCAGATTGCCTTCACTGATCCTGTATCTTTTTAACTCCTTCACTGATCCTGTATCTTTTTAACTCCTTTTTAACTCGTTTTTCTCCTCGCTTTCTCCAATCTCGCTCCTCATACATTCACCACGAGTGCCGAGAGCTGCAGGCTTTTATATTCAGGTGACCATCTCCCGATTAGCAACAAAATTAATCACTTAATTAAATTCGGGAGATGGCCACCTTCTGCACGAGTTTATTAATTTACTGTGGATGGGGCTACCCATCCACGCTACTAAACAAAACAAATCGGCTATGCCGTCCTAAATACATAAACAAAACAATAACAAAACCTGTGGCGCCTCGCCGTCATAAGTATAACAAATAAACCATAATACTAATAATAATAATAATAAAATACAAAATAACATGGGGGCGGAGGGGGAAAACCCCGTTCTAAAAATAAATAAACAAAACAATGTACAGGGCACCTCGCCCTGTTACAATAGCTGATGTATTTTTTGTTAACTTTTCATGTTAAAATATTCGTCACACTAATCGTTATGAATAACACTGCAAACTTTAAGATTGCATCAAGACTTAAAAAATAAAATTAAAATTAAAATCCAAGCATGTTAAACCATGTTGTATTGTAATAAAAAGGGAATGCAACGTTCTATATTTAATGTACAGTACCGTGCCGTCATTATTCTAGTTTGTAGTGTAAAAGTATAAAAGTCAATGTAACAGTACGAAAGACTGGAGACGACTTGGGTCCAAGTTCAGTGTTTACATCCAGATTTATTTTGGGAGAAATAACAATTCACATATCACATTACCAGCAGCTCCCACATGCTTTTCAGAAAGCCTGTATATTTCCATATTAAAGTTTTAGTGGCATCATCAGCTTTCATCCTGGCTGTGCTCTGCAGCATACACACAGGCACGGAACTATGTGTGTGACATGTGCGCTCTCATGCTTATTGCACGTTCATGGTAAATGTACCAAATTTAACAAACAAATCATAGACAACATGCTTCGATGCATTTTGCGCATCCCTCATGAGCCTCAATAATATGTAAATGGATGGGCGTTATACTACGAAAACTACGGTATTTGTTGAATGGAGGTCACTGTATTCTTAATATTAGAATAAATTAAAAAAAACAATGCAAAGAAACAAATACAATTTAAGACCACCAGCAAATTCTGCATTATAAAAACATAAGAAAATTAACAATGAGAGGAGGCCGCTTATTTACCCATGCTCATCCAGTTTCTAGTACAGTGGTAACCAAAACCAGCTATTTACCTGTCGCTTTACTGTAGCAGTGTAGTAACGTAAAAATGTTGCAGCTTTGTAATCCTGTTTTTTTTCTGACAGCATTAAAGCAGATGCACTTTTTCTGTACTTTAGTGAAGCTTGGACCCTGAAAAAGAGGATGAGCGGTGTGTAATATTTGGACATTATTTAGGTTGAACCAACTCATTTGATCAACGAAGGGGATATGTTTACTGAACCGCTTGTGTAAAGCCTACCAAGCGGTTCAGTGTTGGGGGCGCAAGCAGTGACAATAATATCGTTAAGAACTGCACATTCAAATCATAAGAAGTTTATTTGAAAGAGTACTGTACTAGTGATGCCAGTTTACAATCACAAAAAAGAAAGAAAAATATGACCATAATTTCAGGAGACTTCACGTTTATTTTTTAGCCTCTGGATATATTCTCCAGCTACAGCTTTGCCCACTTGTATCGTCGAGACACATCTCCTGTAATTATTACAGCCCGTTTGATTTTGATTGGAGCCTTTTTTGTAAAGGCAGAATATACAGAGAACTAGAATGATTAAAGAATGGAAAAATGAATACCGTACAGTGAACACAGGACATACAATGCTTAATGCAGGGAAAACATAAAGCACTTTACCAAGCTGACCACACTTGTCACCATATTCAACAGTTACCTGATGTGAATACATTACTGAAACTGTACTTAATTGTGCCAGTGGTACATCTAGTACAGCTGAACGTTAATTTTCTGCTTTGTAATGGCTGAAAACATCTAAGGCAGAATATGCACCAGACAACTTTAAACGCAGTGGCTTTGATAAGCACACACAAAGACAGAACCAACACCGTAAATGCTGGAAAAATATTTGTTTATAGCAAATAGCAAAGTCTTAATCCGTCACACGATAAGAAGATGCTTTATTTGTATGCAGGGTGTTATTTTGTTTATTGTGGTAAACCTATATTATTCAGTGGTTTTTGAACGTGTTCATAGCATAGTACTGTAATGTTTGACATTTGCATTCTATATCAGTTGTTAAATGCAGATCCTTATTGACACAACTTTGTAAAAATATTACCAGTAATCTGGCAATTTTTTGACCTCTGACTTTGAAGAATTTTAACCATACATGTAAATTAATATCATAGTTGTAAATTGGCCACTGTATTCAGTTTATCGAACAAGGACTTGCTTTGAAATACTAGATTTAATATTTTGTTTGAATTTTCTATGGTATGAGCAACATTGTTTTTTGGGGTTTTTTTGGTGATGTGTGTCATGTGACCAGTAAGGTTCAGGAAGTTCCGGCACCTATGCTATTGTATTAAAAATATTTGCAACATACATGCAGGTGTTTTCCAGATTTCTTGAAACAATTTTGATTCTGATTGCGTGTGCTACAAAAATAATTCTAGGAACAATACATTTTACACTTTTGTAATGGTGTGAGGTCAATGCTAGTTCTGTTACCAGCAAAACAGTTACATACAATAGTTAAACTAGATAAACAAGAATAATACATAACATATAATTAATTACTGGACTCACAGGCTGTCCTGAATTTGAATTCTTACTGTACATCATTGACTTTCACCCTTGGGAAATGCGAAGTTAAGAAACCCATTCATTACATCTCGGTCTTAAACGTGCACACAGCTGCACAGTAAGTGAAAATAAGTGATGAACCTGAACTTACAACTACTGTAGGTTGCATAAATACACACAAAAAATGAAACATCAGATGAGAAGCGGGATATTTATTTATTTGCTCTGCTTACTGTTGGTGTGCATACACATTTTAACAACACATATTTTTACTAGTAGGCATCTCTTCAGCGAAAGCATTGCTTAACTTCTTGATATACTGTAGGCTTCGGCATATTCAAGCTGTTACCGCAATCTTACAGTGCAGTATACAAATTACTTTAACTCAATGTAAGTTTTGTGCTTTTGGTGTTCACAAGCTTCAGCATGTGACACCTGCTGGTGAAACACTGTGTTTCAGTAGTAATCAGTAACAAACCAGTTTCTAGTCAGATAGCATCATCTAGCGTGCAGAAGATATAGAGCAGGTTAACAAAACTGCATATTATTATTATTATTATTATTATTATTATTATTATTATTATTATTGTTATTGTTATTGTTATTATTATTATTTATTTCTTAGTAGACACCCTTATCCAGGGCGACTTACAATTGTTACAAGATATCACATTATTTTTATATACAATTACCCATTTATACAGTTGGGTTTTTACTGGAGCAATCTAGGTAAAGTACCTTGCTCAAGGGTACAGCAGCAGGGTCCTCCACCTGGGATTGAACCCACGACCCTCCGGTCAAGAGTCCTAACCACTACTCCACACTGCTGCCCATATCACATTGACTTCAGTTTGATCGCAGACAGTACCACACCATATTTCAACATTTTTATAGCTGGTTTTGGCTACCACTGTAGCTGACAAATCTCAAAAAGTTGTCAAGTTGGGTCTTAAAGGATCCAAGTGATTCAGCATCAACAACATGACTAGGTAGCACAATTCCATACCCTCACACTCTCTAAGAAATCCCATCCATCCCTTTGTCCTATTGTACTGGTTTCTGTACTGTGCTTAAAGTATTGGTTAGAGTTAACTATGTCAACTCCTTTTAAGGAAATTGGAAATGTGTTAATTACATGACAAAGTGATGGGCAGTACTGATCAGTTGTAAGTGGCAACACTGTGTGATGCATTGCCGTTATGGATTCTTACCAGTCTGAAATAATGATTAGGACACTCGATTGCAGTGTTGGTGGTTGGCAAGTTACATTAGTGCCGTGACCCAGATCTCGTAGAATGGACTCAAACAATCGCTGAGTTTAAAGAGGGAAGAGTGTAACAGGCAGGATTCTGACCCCACTGTGTTACATTGGCCCCTTGACCAGGATCTCATAGATTGCCTGCAGCCAATCGTCAAGGTTAAAGGGGGAAGAACCTAAAGGGCAGTGTTTTGTGATGCATTGCCATTACCCATTCTAAAACTATTAGTGAGAGGTTAGAAGCTCTAAAACTACATTTGTAGAAGAGCCTTGTTATTGCCATGGTCACCGGTTCCTGCTCAGCCTCCACTCTGTCACACTGGAGCTCTGTGAAAGTGTTACACAACTGAGCTCTTCTTTGTTACTTTGAGCTAGGATATACAGGGTGATCAATAAATCACAGGACAAAGGCTGCTAATGTGGAAGCAGACTACACATGGTGCTCAAAATGTTGCAACTTATTCAAACCTGCTGAGGATCTTTCAGCCAATCAGAGTACACTTTTGGCCTGCTGTATTCGACTAGGCATCACAAAGAAACTAAATGAATGACATTTATTTTTATTTATTTATTTACATTTTTATAGACATCAACCTTACCATTGTCCATGTTGAATCCACCGTCTACCTCAGCCACTTAACAGTATTCTCATCCTCAACATTTTCCCTCTTTTGAATAAAAAATACAACAGTTCATTAATACTTGTGCCGATATTACCCACATAGGATGTTTGATGCCCTATAACCCTATGATAGAATTAACCAAAAATGCTATTTAAACAACAAACAATGTAAACTTATGTAAATAGAGGCAATAGTTAGGATTAAGGCATGCAAAAGAATGAGAATAAAAACAAACACAAAACAGGTGAATCACATTCAGTATAATTACAGGTTGTAATATTCTTCCCTTCAATTTACTATTCACTTTTACAGCTGTTTTTCTTCCTGGCTCTTACGCTCAGGGAATTCTCTGAGGAAGCCTATTTTCAGGGGTTACTCCGATTGACTTCAATTCATGAAAGAAATGGATGTCACATACTGAGTATTTTCCCAATTTCAGAAACCCAAAATGAGAAATAAACTTGTTGCATATGTAGTGCTTTACATCTTGGTGTCAGGGATAGTGTGATATTCATATCACCCATTTTGTCTAGTTTCTCACATTGGTTTAGTACTTTTTTCACACTTCACTTTCATAAAGCTCTAAATCAGTTTTCCATATTTTTGGCTTTCTACTGAATTTCTGTGCATTCCAGTAAGAGACTGATAGTAATTAATGTGAAAAATATTTCTCCCTTTATCAATAAGTTTTATCTAATCTAATTTGAACATTACTATCTGAGACGTCTCTGCATTTCTCAAAGAATCAAAAGATTCTAAGTAAGAGGTAACAATCTTAATAAGGATAATCATACGTAAGGAAAAAGAGGTACAGTAATACAATTTAAACCATTGGTTAGAACTCAGTTCAGATATTTTAATGATCTAAACAGAAACAAATTGAAATTCTGTGACCCATTAACCCAAAATCCTCTTGCCAGGTATCAATACTAAATACTACAGTATACACATGCATTTAAAAGAGATCCTCTCGAGTGGGTTTACAAGTTGAAGGATGACAATAGTTATAGCTGCCATTGTGCAGATCTTAAAATGTACCCCACTACCTGCTGCTATTGCTGTGTTTGTATTGACAAAGCAGAGATGACCGGCCTACAGACTACAGTAGTAGTTAACATTTAGTGATTAACAGTGTAAGAAAATAAGGCTTAATATTTTCTTTGATATCTATTGAGACATGAGAGTGAAAATTACCAGACACAACTAACAATTTCAAATCACAGTGATCAGGTTTTATTATTAACATACAGGTAAAATTATACAGAGAAATTCACTCCTACAAAAGTTTGTGAATTAGCCCTGATACAGAGTAACAGATGAAGTAAAATACTCAGCTATTAGCTCTGGACAGTTGGTGCGTGTCAGCCTTTCTCCTGTATTCCAACTGCCCTGGTTCTAACATTGCAACACTACATAAAACCTCTACACCCCTCCCCCACACAGACCCCACCCCGGCCCACAATAGATACATTCTACAACACCCAAACTGCTGCACATTCCTCAGATGAGCTCTAAGATAAGATAGAGAGAAAGACAAAGAGAGAGGGAAGGTGGGAAAGAGAGAGAGAGGCAGACCCAGACAGACACACACAAACAAACTGATGCCCACTCACACAGGCATGAAAGTAAGAATCCTATTGCATAGCAGTTTCACCCATTTCTAGCAACCATTACATGTATTGAACTAATTCAGTTAACAGCAATAAATAGTTAGTCAATTAAATGATTATTAAAAGTAAATTACAAATACTAAAATTGTCAAAAATAGCAGATCTTACAACAGAGGTGAAGTAAGGACACTGAAAGTGAAAGAGTAGCAGTCTGAATTCCCCTGTGACACTGTGGTTACAATTTTACATTTCAGTTTTTTTTTTTAATTACTGCTAACTGCAGAATTTCCATCTCTTTGGACTTAAAGGTTTAACGAAATTTAAGAAGTTTCATTCATTTTCATTCATTTTAACTTTATTTAAATCCAGAAAACAGAATCATTTAAGTTAAAGCTTAAAGGCCATGTGTCATTTTCGGTAGACCTTCAGTGTGTAAAGAGGCTATTGATTTGGTCATGGGATTGGAGGATGCACACTGACCTTCAGTTCTGGACTGCTGTGGATATTACTGCAGTGAAGGAACATAATTGGACATTCTTTGAAATGATTGTTTTCTGTTTGAAGGGGAATTACATAACACATTATCAGTTTTTAGTTTTTGAAAGTGATTATCAGGCTCTCGGGGACATGTGGTCCTTTAGGCACACAAGGTTTGTCGCGACTCTCATGTTTGCAGGATGCGTGTCTGTCTGACACAAACAGCCCCACTGCAGATTATTATCATTTTATTTTTTTAATCATGCCGGTAATACATTTGTGTTGTGTGAAGTGCAAGCTTCAGAATGTTGGCAGGCTCAAACTCCTGCTGTAAAGAACTGGAAAACATGGACATGGGCACGTCTTGAATCGGAGCAGACTGAAGAAATGAACACTATACTGAGTTGCCCCCCTTTGTATGGTTGCGTTTTGTGGATTCTATGGCTGTGCCTTTTTGTTACTCGTTCTTTTAGACCGAAAAACTTTCTCTTTGTGGTTTTTAGTGTTTGTTTCGTCTTGCTAAAAAAAATTGTCAAACCATAAACGAAGAAAAAAATATGTGTGCACCATTTACTGGGCGTACCAGACGTTCTGGCAAAAGTGGGATTCTCCCAGTTTTCAGCCTTCATTTTTTGTGTATATATATATATATATATATATATATATATATATATATATAGTATAAAGCGCTTTGGGATCCTTGGGATGAAAGGTGCTATTGAAATGTGAATTGTATTGTTTCACTCTTACACCATAAGGACACATATGCAGCAGTTTAATATGGATGACAAAGTGTGCGCCTCAATGGAAGGGGGGGTAGGGGGTGAAATGCAATGTAGAAGACACAGGAGGCATAAAAAATAATGTTTTTATATCAGATTTACTGCATTGTAAGAGCAGCAACACTGAGGCGGTTGGCTAAATCAGCAGTTTCCCTCTAATTCTCGGTTAATGGACACAGTCAAACCTCATTCCTGAGAAAACTAAAAATTATGCATCAATGAAAGGGGGGTGAAATAGAGTGTAGAGACATAGCTGCATATGTGTCCTTATAGTGTATGAGTAGAGCCCCATGTTTTTTGCAAATATGAAATAGCACAAAATAAAACTAAATGTAACATATAGAACACAATAAAACAAAATGCAACCATAAAATGAAAAATCATTATAAAGCAAACATAGAATTACATTTTTGGGACATTTATACAAAAAATATTTTAAATAAATACATGCAATCGTAGTCAATCGAGCTTCCTGATGGGAAAAGGAAGCTCTGACTAGCACTTGCACAGGTGTATAATTTGGCGAGTCGTTCGGGAATTCAGATTGTGATGGAAGAGAAGAGACTTTTGCTTCTAAAATGCCTAAACCAAGCTGTGACAGAAAGACAATGATTCTTGGTGGTAAATCTCCCTCCCGACCTGTGAGGGCGCTAAGTAACGGGAACAGAGTACCCTCGACTGCTTGGCCATGACATTTCGTTCCTAGGGTTAAAAAGAAGTCGGTCATTTAGAAAAGGGGCGGAGCTTCAGTACATTAACTCATCGACCTGGAAGGGAAATGATGTGGCAGCCGCGGATTGGAGGAGCGGCTGCAATCGTTTACCAAGGGGTCATGAGTGACTGTATAAGTAGGGGTCGAAGCAACGTAATCGTTCGTTTTGGTTAACGAAAAAGAACTGTTTTTTGTGCATCCGTATTGTGAGTGTTTGGTTTGTTTTGTCTGCTTGTTACTTGTTATTATTAGGCAGCTAACATGTTCCGGAGCTGTCGCCAGAGGCCAGCACAAACCCGGAACAGCACTGCACTTGTATCACAGATAACTGTATTTGCACCATGAGCACTAATTCACGCGCTAACGGACTTGTGTATGTTTTGTGTGGGTGTACAATAAACAGGACTATTATTTCGGGACAAACCCGGGGATTACAATACACACTGCTGTATTACTTGCCATCGTTATTTTTTACTGTTTGAATTGGAGCCAAAAGATACCATCGTTAAGCATCATTAGCTGTTTATTCCTTTTGGGAAACATATGGCTTGTTTGCTTGTACAGATGAACCCGCTTTATATCATGATTGCCATGCAGGCATTATTTGTCATATAAAGCGGGTCATGATATAAACCGAGTTTCACGTTTGACAGTACATTACGTGTGCGAGAAAAAAAGAAAGAAAATGGTGAATTAAAGAGCAGTGTTTTAATACAGTATGTTTAGTTGTTCTTTACATTTAAACAAATGCATATAGTTTACTACAGGAATTATCTTAAAAAGGCATGAATTGTCGAATGATGAGAGCTGTTTTGTGTGCATTTGTATGACTTTCACACTGGCATGATCTACCCATGTCAGAACCTACCTGGGCAGGACCTGGTGTCATGCGGGTTGGGTATGCGATTTCACACTGCTTTTGATAAAGCAGGGGTGACCTGGGTGACAGGCGCAAGTAAACAATACACGTATCAATGACCCGGAAGAAGCTTGTTACTGACGCTTCCATCCAAGCTTCTTTGGATTGTACCATCGTCCCAAATGAGGTGGGTCACTGGGACCCGGGTTAACGATGGTGTTTTGTAACTGAACTGTATCCCATTAAGACTGCACATGCAGCATTAGACAGGCTGCACAAAATGTGACAATAAGCGGGTTTGTGAGATGACATTAAGAGAGGTAATTTCTGAAAGAACCTATGGTGCATTGCGAGTGGTTTTTCAAAAATCATGCTAATAAACAGGGCATGATATTAAGCAAAGAGATATAAAATTGGTTCATCTGTATTTTATATTAGTATGCTAATTCTGTTTTATTTCAAGTAGTGCAAACTTTGCACTGGAGCAAATGTTGTTTTGTATTGGAATGGATTTGAATGAATCAGCTTTGCTTAGTGTTTAAATACTGAGAAACCCCAAGCTTGTTGTATGCTGCTTCCGTGCAGTGGGATTGAAATACAAATCCTATCATTTTTTTTTTTTTTTTTTTTAATTGGTAGATTGCTGTATGTGCAATTATTATGACAGCCCCACAATATGTCAAAATGTTAAAAAAGGATAATGTTTAATAAGAAATATGTATGTAGTTACAACATGAAGTATACTATACTATTATTGATATACTATGTATTAATATGTATCTGTAATAAAACAACATTTGTGAAAAATAAAACTAAATAAAACTAAATTTGTGAAAAATAAAATGAAAAATTGTAAAAAATTAAAAATTCCACAGGGCCCTATGTATGAGTGAAAACTACAATATATTTAAAAAAGCGTGTAATATAAACGTGAAATTGGTAAAGTGAGTTAAAATGCAAACTTATAGGACACATGCATAAAATATGATAACAATCTTTAAAAAAACCTATTTTTTGTGTAGAATATGGAACTTTTATTTTGATACTTTGCCAAAGTCTATGCTGTGAACACCGGAAGTAGTCATAATCTGTGGTCTTATCAATCAATCAATCAATCAATCTTTATTTTTTATATAGTGGACCACCATCACAAACCGCTTTGCGTAGTGTTGCTAGTTTCACACTGCTAAAACTGTAGCAGTGTGCTCAGCAAGTGAACAGCAGAGTAATTTATTATTAAAAAATAAAATAAACAAACTTATGGATTACTTTGTTAATAATTCTGATTATATGTTTAATAATTACTATTCTATTTATAGGGCTCCAGACTGCGGCTAAAATGGTCGTAAGTGTGGCTACAAATTTTTTGGGGCAATTTTTGGATTTAGGCTCCTGTAACCCCAAAAATGTTGAATTAGGCATTACAACCTTTAAGTGTGCAGTTATATCATGTCAACCCATCCCCTGGAGTGCCTAAATGCTATTGTAAAACGATTATAACATTATTAGATTTATTTACTTATAAGTTACACATATAGGTACGCACAAGAAAATAGTTCAAGTGAAAAGTTAGCAACATTTGTTTAAAAGTGTTTTATTTTAATAAATTTATATCGGTTTATTCATAAATATAATAAATATTGATTTAAATGTGTATTAAGTAAATAATGTCTTTTATATCAGCCTATTACATGCCAATGTACTATTTATTTAATGGACATACATATTTAAACTCAGTGAATTACATAAATAGATCTGATAAAATTTGAATTATAGATTAGTGATTTTTGGAATAAATGTTCACTTGAACAGTGCCAGATATTGTGCAGTTTGATTAAATACCACAGGGGCAATGTAAACTCATGGTGAATAGTAGTCTGCTATATTAAATATGGATTTGACTAGCTTAGCTATTCTGCCTGAAAACTAGACAGATTGAATGATGGAATCATCCCAAGGAGACCACAAGTTTGAAAGCCCGTTGTTTATGCAAATGAGAGACCCTCTTTGGGTTTGCTGTTTACCCTGGTCCATTTCCGGACACTCCCTTTTAGAAACATATATTGAATAAAATCAAAACTAAAATGTGTTAGCACCAGCTCCACATGCTTAGTTTTTTTCTTTAGTTGAATTTATAAAAAGTGGAGGGAGAGTAGTCTAAATTGTGTTGTGAGACTGCCTTGTCTCAACTCACACACTGAACTCAGGAATACCAGCTGTTAGTTGTTTCCAATCCCAGTGAAACTGCATCCACAGGGGAGGTGTTTTGTTGGTCTCGTAATGCAAAAGGTTTGTCTGGAACTATTTAACTTCCTGGACCATGTCAAGTTGCATAATACATTAAATACAGTGAAAAACGATGCATACTACATTAAATACAAGGCTAGGATGTGAAAATTCTAAAACATTATGGATGCATATAGAATCATAAGAAGATAGTGAAAGATCAGAAGTAGCAGAGACACGACAGTATCCGTATGTCATACAGAATCATGAGAATAAGATACAGTACCAAAGACACAACAGCTAATAACAGATATCAGGCTTAAAGAGCATGGAAAGCAAGAGAGAACAAGTAGGTCTTGAGAGTTGATTTAAAGTGAGCGATGGTGTGAGCATCACGCACCAAAGCTGGGAGAGAGTTCTAGAGAGTCAGAGCCATGACGCTAAACGAGCGTTCTCCAAGTGTGGTGCACTTTTGCTTGGATCTCAGCTTGCCGGCAGGGACATAGAGGGTCAGCAGGTTGAAGAGGTACTCAGGACCTGTGTGATGAAGGGCATTGTAGGTGAGCAGGACAATTTTGAAAGTAATCCTGAACTTTACAGGAAGCTATTGCAGCTGGGCAAGACGGGGGGTGATGTTTTCATGTTTTTAACATGTGGTAAGGATCCTGACGGCGACATTCTGAACTAGCTGCAGTCGGTTGATGGTGCGTGCTGGAAGACCACCATAGAGAGAGTTGCAGTAGTCTAGTCGAGAGGAAAGAAATGCATTACAGATTATCTCTGTATCCAGGAGGGAAAGGTAGGGATGGACTTTGGAGATGTTTCGAAGGTGGTAGAAGGAAGATTTGACCACAGAGGAGATGTAAGCATCAAAGGAGAGGTTGCTGTCCAGAAGTACACCCAGGCTTCGTACAGTAGGGGAAGGCAACAGCAGACAGTTTCCGAGGTTCAGGGCAGCTATATTGAGTTGAGTTTCAGATCCTACTAGGAGTTCAGATTTGCTAATGTTGAGCTGAAGAAAATTGGCAGACATCCAAGCTTTGATGTCTTGAATGCAAGCCGAGAGCCGGACCATGGCAGAGGGACATCCAGGGTTGAGTTTTAAGTAGAACTGGGTGTCTTCAGCGTAGGAGTGAAACATGAGGCTATGTTGGCGGATGAGGTGACCCAAGAGAAGCATGTTGAGGTTGAAGAAGCCCAAGAAGAGACCCTTGAGGGACACCACAAGTGACTGGGTTTGCGTCACCACTGCATCCAGCATAGAAAACAGACTGCATCTGTCCAGATAGGAAAGAGGACATCCAGGAGAGACAGGTTCCACAGAGACCAGCATACTTCTGAAGGTGGTCAAGAAGAATGCTATGATCTGTGGTGTCAAAAGCAGCTGTTAGGTCAAGGAGGACAAGTACAGAGGTAGCACCAGCATCAGCATTAAGCACGAGATGATTTACAATCCTGAGCAGAGCAGCTTCAGTACTGTGATGTGGCCGGATGCCAGACTGCAGAGATTCAAACAGATTGTTATCCGTGAGATGTTTCTGACTGGCTATATGCATACATATAATATATGATGATTATTATTATTTTGGATTATTAATTATTTTTTTATTCCTGTTACTGTATTACTTTGTATGTTTTAGAGCTCCCACTATTCATTTGTATCCAATTGATCAAATATTACTTTATTTTCTGGAAAACAAATTAAAAAATAATTGTTAAAAAAAAGTAATAATACTTAGCAATAACAGCAGTGCCCCCACATCTGGGGGATCTCCTCTGTTCCTGAGGTTCTTGTATCATTGGACACCGAAAAGACCTTTGACCGAGTTGAGTGGAACTATATATTTAATATATTACAGATTTATTTCGGCTCAAATTTTATTTCCTGGGTCAAATTGTTATACTGTTCTACTATACTGTTCCCTTATTTGTACCAATAATACATTTTCTAAATATTTCCCACTCCACTCTGTTACAAGACAGATTTGCCCCATCTGTCCCCTTTTATTTGCAATGGCAATTGAACCTCTTGCCATCTCTGTGCACCAATCAAGATGTTCAGCGGATAACCCAGGGAGGACAGGAACAGGTTTCGCTATATGTTGATGATTTGCTCTTGTACATTTCTGATCCATCTTTCTACCTCCTGCATGTTAGGCTCTTCTACATAGGAGGCTGTGTGGCCCAGTGGTTAAAGAAAAGGGCTTGTAACGAGGAGGTCCCTGGTTCAAATCCCACCTCAGCCACTGACTCATTGTGTGACCCTGAGCAAGTCACTTAACCTCCTTGTACTCCGTCTTTCGGGTGAGACGTAGTTGTAAGTGACTCTGCAGCTGATGCATAGTTCACACACCCTAGTCTCTGTAAGTCGCCTTGGATAAAGGCGTCTGCTAAATAAACAAATAATAATAATAATGTTATTTACATTTTAGAACAATTCTCAGGGTACAAACTTAACCTTCACAAGAGCAAGCTGTTCCCTGTTAACTCAGCTGCACTACAATGTGCCTTTTTAGCTTTCCTTTAAAGTTGCAAAGCATAATTTCAAATACTTAAGCATCTCTCACCTGCTCACACGTTGATCTAACTAAATCTAACTTCACCCCATTGTTGGAGCACACCAAACACAACTTTATCTGTTGGTCCACATTGCCTCTCTCACTTATCGGTTTTATCAACTCAGTCAAAATGAATATCCTTCCCAAATTCTTATACCTTTTTCAGTGTATCTCAGTTTTTATTCCTAAAGCACTTAATACACTGGATCAACTTATTACATCCTTTATTTGGAATAAGAAACCTGCACGTATTCGAAAGGCTTACCTCCAAAGGCCAAAACAATTGGATGGTCTGTCCTTGCCTAATTTCCAGTTCTATTACTGGTCAGCCAGCTTGCGAAATGAGTTGGATTGCAACCAATATAACATGTGTCAGAATAGTCCGGCTTTGTCACTGTGGAAGGGTGGTGGGCAATTCACTGACACACACGGGAGACAGAAGGTTTTATTTGAAACACCGCTTGGCGTACTGATTTATTTTCGCCACAAGGTGGCATTGTGGTACTGCTGCAGAGCACAACCTAATACCAGCAATGGTAAAAAGGTTGGCAGGTCGTAGCGCACATGCAGGTGCTCAAAATAATAATGAAAACAAAAGGCGAAAGAAAAAGGGAAAATAAAACACAGTAATAAAACTACAAAATAAAGGTGCTGCACTCGGCAGCGTTACCCCGACTGTCGCTATCCGCACGGCCCGGGTTTCTGTCCTACGCTCACCCGTTCCCTCAACCTGCTTATACTGTTTGCAGTTCTGCCCAGGTTTTTACCTGCTACCAAAAATTCCTTTTCTTTTTTCTTTTTAATTAATTTGTTGTTGTGCTCGTTCTTCTCCGGCCGTGCTCGGTCCGGCAGCAGAGCTTCCGCCAGCTGGCTCGTTTCGTCTTAGAGGGGCAGGCTGAGGAAACAACAGAGCGCTATCTTATAGGGTCAGCAATCCCCCCCAAGACCCGCCTCTCAACCACTCAGAGACGGAAAGCTAACACACCCTCTTCCCCACCTCTCCGTGTCACTGCCATGACTGACATGCGGTCCATGTGGCTTTGTACAATGCAAATCTTGCAAAATATTACTGAAATATGACAGCAAAAAGACAGCAAATTCATCTCTGCAGCGGCACACAGAATGTTCCACTGCTACACATTCTCCTGTTGATTATTATTATTTTTTTGTTTTTGTTTTACTCCATCAGCCTATATTTTTTTAATGTAGACAATCTCTCCTTCGTACAAATATGTGGTTAACTGACGTTCACGCTAGAAATCCTCGCCAAGTCTTGAATAGACATTACTCAAGTTGAAGGCCGAATCTGAGGGAATATCTAAAATTTATAAGACTGTGGGAAGAATTATCAAGTAAATACATTTACAATACCCAATCAAGAGTAACTAGCTGATATGTGTAATGGTTTTAATTAATTAGCACTCTTAATTATTAATTACTTCCAACCATGCTCAAGATTTGGAAAGTGAAACACATTCAAGCAATAACAACACAACAGGGTTATATAGTCTATACATTTTATCAAAGTAAGTTCAGTAATACGATACAAAAGTAAGAAAGTTAATTAGTCAAAATAATCAGTACATTAAGTTTAGCAATGGATAATATTCAATTAATTAATTAATTTCAACTTAAATGTGACATGTTAATTATAAGTAAAAGCAAGCATTCATCAACATTTAATATGTCTTTCTATAATAATAGCAAAGTTCTAAATCAATAACAGCATAAATAAAACATGTAAAAAGGATAACTGTTTGAATATATATATATATATATATATATATATATATATATATATATATATATATATATATATGTAGAGAGAGAGAGAGAGAGAATTATCAAAATACAAGCTCAGTAAATTCTAATTAACAGGATATTATGAAATTGCAATCAATCGTTAGCAATCTGTTGTTTAATTATATATATATATATATATATATATATATATATATATATATATATATATATATATATATATATATATATATCGCTTAATTAGAATTCACGGCACCTAAACTTAACACCCTTTATATTTGTTCTTATTCATTCTAGCACCAATTTCAATTAAGTAGATCGCTTCAATTATTTTCACTCTGTCTCACTATGAAATTATTTCAATCTGCATTTACACTTGCCCCTGGTTTAAACAGTATAGCGACTTATGGCCACACCATGTTACTTTTATAACTCTCTCTCTCTCTCTGTTTATATGTATTACATTCCCACTCTCTTTACGTCTTCTGTGGTTCCACTTGCAACAGAGGGCCTTTGAGGGTTAGACCTTTGTTGACCTTTCCTCTTTCATCGATGACAATCTAGTTGGTCAGGTTCGCTTTGTCCTTTTTTTATTGTTTAAGTTTCTCACAATTTTAACCAGTCTGGGGTGTTGCGGTTGAATATCCTTGGGAGCTCTCTGCTCTTCTGACTTTTCTTGTTAGATGTTGATAGCACGCTCCCTTTTTTCTGACATTCGTTGCTTGATGTTGAAAGTAGCGTTGCAGTTAAAGATGTTACGTCTGCTCTTTCCTTTCTCTGACTGACTGTATAATTCACTGGAACAAAGACCAGCTTCTCTCTTAATTAGAATGATTCCTTTTTGAAACAACCAACCTTGTGAACCAGGTGCAGCCATGTTTGCTATCTCTTAGTCATTCAAAGGCCTATTCCAAGCTTCAGGAATTCAGGGAGGGCCTGTCTCCCCCCAAAACTTATCAGATATTACTATGGTGACCAGTGGCCAATTTCTTTCCAAGCTACACTGTTACAAACTTAAAATAGCTTAACCTATAGTTAACGTGCCACCAAGTTGACTAAAAGCATAGTGCATTCCATTATATATCTGAAATTAATATATGAAATACACAATGTTTTTTGTAATCAATTTTGTTTTTGTATTGTTTGTATTCTAGTACAGTGGAACTTTCCATACGCAACCTTAAATAACCGACTGAACCAATTCTACCCCTCCCCCTCCTTGTGGGTAATCACAGCTAGCGCCTACAAATAACCTGCCTGTTGTCCTCCCCTTTTAAAGGGTTTTTAGTTTAGCCTTCATTTTTTTCAACATTATCTTAGAGTAAGTAGCAAGGTTCCGAAAAATATAGCGTTATACATCCCCACATGTTGCTACAACTGTTTAAATAATGTACCTGTAATTGTTTTATTATTATTAACATCCTGACAAGTTTTTACACTTATAACTTTAAAGTCTGTTTCAAAGCTGTTTTCAAAATGTCCGCTCTAATGCACTGATAGTGTAAGGATTATTTCCGACATTGTCAAACAGGTAACACAGCAATAACCATCCATGACGTGGTACAGAACAGAAAATCCAGAGCACTTCCTACAGTGATTTAGAGGACAGATCTGAAACCCCAATGCACACTAGAGCGGACACTTTGAAAAGAGCTTTGAAACAGTCTTTAAAATTATATGTAAAAATTTGTCAGGGTGTTAACAATGAAAAGAAAAAATACAAGTACGTTATTTAAACAGTTGTAGCCACACATGGGGACATCTAACACTATATCTTTCGGAACCCTGCTACTTTTTAAGTGAATAACATTTAACTATAAAACTAATTGCAGCAATAAAAGGACAATCATCAAATAATTATTTAATATTAGAGCTAAACAAGAGCAAAGGAGGGAAGAGTGTGTAAGCTGATTGAGATACTGTGTCTAAGGTGTACTTTAGTTTCTCTTATTTGGCATGTCACTATTCCACAGTGTGGGGTAATTTTCATCTCTGCCTTTTGAAGTGTGATTTAAAAAACGTAGTGATCAGACTTTGAATCAGAAGATTGAGGTTTCAAGTTACTTCATGGTTCAGTTTATTCAGTCAGTTAAGTGAAATTCTTCATTGATTAACTGCATGAGAACCCATTGAGATTTGCCTCTCATTTAGAATTCATCTTAACTACCTTATGCCGCAGTATCAATTATTCCAATGTATATTGAAAGTTTACTGTTTTCAGGTTAGTGCAGGTTTTAAATTAGTTGAAACCACTAGGTGGTGGTATTTGCAAGCGATACTGTAGAAAACTTGATTTCCTGAACCAAAAGTTTGTTGAAATCATTGTTTATAAGTTCCACAGGCACAGACAACAAAAAGGAGAGCCATGTTATTGTCTAATTTAAAACAAACTAAGGATAATGTTCTTTGTAAGTGAAACACATTGTAAAATAGAACAATGGTTATAATGTGTGCAAGAAATGCCCGTTTTGCTGACTTTAACTTATCGAATCTAGTATTATCTGAAAGCTTGTTTTGAGGGTTTTACAACAAAAACAACAAACAAATTGGTGCACATAATTGACGTAAAGGGTCAGGCAATGGAGTGACTCTTATAGTGTTGTTTAAATTCTACCTGGTCAACCTACAGTATATGGATTTGCTATTCCTTTTTATTATAACAGGAAAATAAAACACAAGACCTGACAAAGACTTAACATAAAGTGTCATCATAAGTCCACTTGTAGTATTTGCTTTTTATGTAATAATCCCTACATACCAGTTTTTGTAAATTCATCTGAGGTGGAATTCCTGCTCCCAGGTAATGTCATCTTTGAAAACTGTCCAATTGCTGTTATTATATGCATTATGGAAAAACAGTATCTTTTTGTATCATTTTAATACAGTTAATGTGCTTTTGAATCATACATTAAGGGTACTTTCACGCCTAGTTTGTCTGACCCTTTGATGCAGATTGAAGTGTGGTTCGGTTTGCTTGGAGTGATATGTGAAACCTCTGAGAACCACATAATGGCACCAGAATGCTCATCAAGGGCATGTCAAAACACACACACACACACACACGCACTACAATGAAATAACACATACACACCAGACAAGAGCACCATAATGTCACCTGTACACAACAGCACATCACAAAAAAAATACTGTAGGGCTGATTTACTAACTGGCACAACCTGGGTCTGCTCAATTAAATTACACTAATACCTGTGTTTGAGATTTACTGTTGCAGCTTGGACATTCTTTAAGCATAATAGTAAAACTGTCACAAGGCAAAGAAAAGCCATAAGAAAAATATAAAAAATTTTGCTCTTTGGGAAACACATTGCCAGGCAAGCCGCGTAGAACCCTCAGCAGCCTCCAGATGCCCTGCTGAGGGGAATGGACAAGGAGCAGGGGTCCAGCACCCTGGAAGTGATCTGGGGGGGCCAAGAACAAGCTGCATGTGACTCCGGAGGTGCTGCTTGCCCGAAAGCCAGAGAGGGAGGAACTACCATCCTAGAAAAATGGCAACAGCCATCTATATGCTGCTGAGGGGAATGCGGCTGAAGATAAGCAAGCCATGGCCAGTGTCTGCGCACCCAGAGTGCCAGTGTCCGCGCACCCAGCGTTTGTGCACCCATTGTCCCATGTCCTGGGCCGTCACTTCCGGAGTGCATGCGCCTGTCAGCGTTGCCATTGCCAGGGCAAGCTGCTGCTGGGGTTGCCTTCCGAAGAGGAGCCCTGGGAAAAGGACAATGGGGACGCTGGGCAGGGGTTACCACAGGGGTTGGACGGGCACCCCTCATAAAGCCTGGTTCACTGCGGAGCTAACGTTGGGGCTCAGCTGGCATCAACCAACACTAGACGGGCAGTGCTGCTCTTATCTACTCGCACGCCCTGCTGTCTGATGCCAGCTGAGCCCCAACGTTAGCTCTGCTTGGTGAACCAGACGTTTATGCGGGGTGCCCGTCCAACCCCTGTGGAAACCCCTGCCCACTGATTCGATCTAAAAACTCTTTAAATCTCTTAAATCTCAAAAACTCACTAAGACTGCAAAAATAATTCATACCAAAAACAGGATTCATATTTAGTGGGGACTTTTTGGTTTGTTTTAGCTTAGTCCACCTCAACATGATACTGTGTAACACTAACCTTAACTCATATTTACACTGCTATTAGGTATGATATTATGTCTTTGGAATAGTATGCAGCCCCGGCAGCAGAAATCATGCAGTTCCTCCAAAACAGTGTTTTTTCTGAGAAATACTTGATGTTTTTCCAGCATGTTCCATGTATTCAGTAATGATTTGATGTTGTAAGCACCAAATAAACCAAAAGAACACAGACAACAGCACAGCCACAGCATGTAAAGTATCGTCCAAGTTGGGCACAATGAAAAAAGTTTTTTTCCAGAGAGAACTTCCGTTCTGGTAATCAGCAAGAGAGCCAAGTGCGTTTGGAAAGGTGCAATGTGAAACCAATAGAAATCTAGACTGGATGAAGCTGCAAAATGTTATTTTGTTCTCAGTTGACTTGTCTGGTTAAAAAAGGATTGATTGACTACTTACAATTACAGATTTATTATTAGACTTTTGAATAATGAAAGCCTTCATTCTCTGTTTTTTTACGTTATTTTAATAATTTTAAGTCATATAGTGTGCAGTCGAAAATATTTGATTCAAAAGCATACAATAACTGTATATAAAAAACCTGTGATATGGTACAGTTTAAACCCAGAGCTCTACTGTCAGTTTCAGTTCTGCCCGAGGCAAAATAGATTGCAGGCAGATCTGCCTCACTGACAAAATATACTAAGAAAAAATGTGTACAGGTATGTGCAATTACCCTTATAGTTTCCCAAGCATAGCAAAGTGTATTACAGTATAGTGAAAGTATGGTAAAGCAACGGTAGGACATTGGTACCAATGTGGTACAATTTTGTGTATGTCCAGTGTGCAATACAATTTGTTTTACATTTGATTGTTTGAATTGAATTAACTTTTAACAAAAACTACTGGGCCCATTCTATACTTTCTGTGGCTAATGGTCTCAGAACCAACAATGCATTAAATTATTAAATCTGGTCCTATAAGCAACAGTATAAATAAAGGAATTGGATAGGGGTATTCATGGTTAACTGTTGACCTGAGAGTTCAAATAGTATAGCACATGCTTAGTGACTGGTGCCTGGGGTTTTTAATCCACAGTCATACTATTCCAAAGAAATAACATCATACCTCATAGCAGTGCAAATATGGGTTAGTGTTACACAGTATCATGTTGAGGTGGACTGTCTAAGCTAAAACAAACAAAAAAAAGTCCCCACTAAATATGAATCCTGTTTTTGGTATGAATTATTTTTGCAGTCTTAGTGAGTTTTTGAGATTTAAATTAGAATCAATTTTGAAGTACAATTTAGCATGAGTATAATAAATGCAAGGATTTTTAAAAGATAAATAAGATTTCTTTAACTTTTTTTAAGTTCATACCAGACAAGAAGATTACACTCAAGTCAACTGTTTATTAAGTTTTATTTTTATTTTTATTTTTACTAAATCTTAACTTTAGCAGCTGGTTTCACAGACCTCGATTAGCACTAGTGTTGGACTATGTTACCTAAATTAACATTCGGTAGTTTAGCACTAATCTGGATTTGTGAAAAAAGCCACTAATCTTTTAACTTGAGGCATACATTTTAGTTTTGAACTATAATGCAGTTCTTAATAGGATGGCAACTTAATAGCATCACTCACCCAGTCTCTCAAACTATGCAGCAGTAAACCTTGGGTAGACTTTCTTCAAAGTTATTTAGTGCTAAGAGAGTAAAATGGATGCATTAAGGCTTGCAATTTATATACGTACTTCCTCGTGTCTGAACTGAAAGTGTCCCCTACAATTCTTCACCAGTATCAACTTTTTTGATCATAAACCTTT